>JACTTY020000110.1:0-1211733 GCA_014595695.2 Epargyreus clarus clarus
TACAAAAACACAAGCAACTCGATGTCAATAAATTAATTTAAAATTCTATTTGGGCTGTAAATGTCTCAAGAAAAAGTAACAGGTTTTATTGATTGTTAATCACAGCAGCTGTAGCGGCTGTGTACATATATCATTTGGATCAGTGTTACTACATTGACAAGAACAATAATTAACATGGAGCGACAACAGTCACATGTTACAATAATCAGTCAGCGTAATAATTATATTAATTAACATCACTAAGTACATGACATGATCAAATGTACTTGTTTGGAATATAATTACGTCGTATTAAAGTTATTTTGTACTTTTAGATGATTACTTTCAGTTCAAGGTAAAAAAATATGTTACTCGAACTTATATGTACCAAGTTCTAATGTTTGGTCAAGGTTCGAATCCGAAACCTTTTGAACGACTGAACGTGAGATAAGGAAATATTTATGTATTTTTGATAAAATTGATTTAATTTATAAAGGGCGGTTCAAGAAATTTCCTTAATTTGTTAAGTTGGGTTGCGTGCATCAACTTACCTAAGTAAACAATGAATTAAGTCATTGTTGGGATTATTCGAATGCTCGATTAATAAAAAGCAAGTGTTGCATGTAATACGTATTAACTGAAAACATGTGAAGTACGTAACAGTATATTACTTCTTATATGGTACTTCACATATTGATTAAAAAATCCTCAAGTCTGTCTGAGAAGGTTAACCACAATAACTATCAAATAGATGTTGATAGAGTTTTCTTCGCTATGTAGTTTACTTAGTCTAGACTTGTTATTGACAAAGTAACCTTAACTACACCGACAAATGTTATTAGTCTACTATCTGGCCGACCAAGGTTGACTCGAGTAGTATTGTGAAGTTTAATTGAATTTATACACTTATTTTCTTGGAAATCCCAAATTCGCCAAATAATGCCAATTGAGTATAAAACTTCTTCATGAAAAAATGCGCTGTACCCTCATTTACTCGACAACCAGCAAATATAGAACGACAGTCGAATTTATTTTCAGTTACGCACAAGTATTAAAGATAATAAACTCAATTATATAAAGAGCCGTATACATGGATTAAATATTCAAGTTCTTTTAAATTGCTTGACAAGAACCATTAGGGCAGGTGCCTATAAAAGTGGCTACACGGCTTTCTCTGTAGGCGTGAAGTCTCCGAAAAAAGAAAGAATATTTATTATGTAAACTTAACGAATCCCGGCCGGATTGAGAGCGGCCCGCGGGGAGCTCTCGAGCATTAGAATGTCGGAACGTAATGTTTACCTACTTTAAGACGCTCTTTCTGACTGGCTACGTGGCCAGTCTAATACTAATGTCTATTCTGAAGTCGAGAATTGTGGTTAATAATAACATACGCAACGGTTTGACTTCAAAACGTCACAATGAGGAAAGGAGTTCTTTGTGGTTTGATTAGGTTTTTCTTTACAAAAAAAAAAAAATAGACATGATAACATAAAGATAGGGTACTGAAAAATAAATAGTATTTACAATTTTGTTTATACTTAATGTAGATACCTATATGTATCATGTAGGTACCTACATGTTTAGTAGGCGTTGCCGACTACCCGTCTACGTGACGTCACGTCGTTAACAACTCGTTTATTTCATGCAGAAGTGTGATCGAGTGGTGCTAGAGAGGATTATAAATCTACAACTATATTCCCGATGCTAGACTTGCACGTGTGTGAAGGAGCGCTTTTAAAAAATATATTTTCTATTTTTATAAACTTTTCAGAATAAAACATGTATGTATGGTACCTTTTCCGAGCCTATATTACGGAGTTTCTGAAATATAGAACAGATACAAAGTTTAATATGATCAACTAATACTTTTATAAATCGTAATGTAAAACAGGATTATTACCTTTTTTACACATGACAAAAATCAAACTAGGTTTATAGACTCTCTATAATACAAGAAAAACAGCGAGAAGAGAGTGCTTAGAGGAAATCCTAGCCGTCAACAAAACATCGCAACATGCTGGAATAGACCCGTTCCGCCGGATCCTATATCCGGTTTCAAATAAAATGTTCTGTTTCGTAGGAGATAAGTCAATAGAATCACTTTAGTACTCCCACTAAAAAGCTTTCACAATAACGTTTAACAGTTACCTACAAAACGCAACATGGTCCAAATGTTTCACATTTAGCGATATATGTACGAAACGATATATACACATAGTTTATATGTATGAAATTACCAGTGAAATGCGCATATAACAAGGAAATCACAACCGCCGACACCGATCGTGTCGTCCAAATACGATCGTAACGCGGGAGTTCCCTATATCCGTTATGAAATAGAAGGCGATTCCACTCCCCATTACACATCCGCGTACTGCCATCACAGCTCTATAGATGTGGAATGAGTAGGTATATCAGAGAGATATTTCATTTAGGTACCTAATGGATAAAAAGTGTTAGCTGTCCCAAAATATGTAGGTTCCCATCTTTCTTGGTAAATTCCGGTTCAGACGATAAGTCATAAATATATGAAAATTTGGGCGGTTCAAAAGCTTTATCGGGTAAGTAGGTCTCCAGTTAGCCAATACGCTCTATACATGCTTAACATCTCAATCTTACCTTTTATCTAAATAAAGGAAATCATATACCAATGAACAACGCGTATCAAGTATATGACATCGATGTAGCAGTCAATGCATCTCGTAAGTCGTGACTAGGTGTCTTCAATGTGTACTAGTTGTCAATCGAACTTGATTCCAACCCCATTACAGTCCGATATCACCCTAATAAGTTGTCCGTTCATGTTGGCTATCAACATGTGATAAACACAGCAAAACTAGTAAAAAGGAAATCATTCCAGACATCGAATCGTACAGTATTCCGATAGATCCGTAACGCGAGGCCCTATATCCGTCGTCGAATTGAACGTGACTCCAATCCGCCGTTGCCTTTAGGTACTCTATACGTATACTCAAGTAGATATTTGCGCACATCGACTTCTACTTGTCGTCATCATTAAATGCTGTACGTTGTATGGAATTCAAAGACGTTTTCCTGTTTCATACTCGTACCAATATAAATGCATATTTCGTTAATTTTTTATACGATTTCAGTGACATACAAAATCATGTAAGAATAAATTAAATGAACAGTTTTATGGTGCTAAAATGCTTGCAGGGTGCCAAAATGTCTAGAACATTATCAAAAATTTTACATTATTCTATGCATATTTTAATTAAAAAATAAAGGCAAAATGGAAGTTATATTAAATGGAATCTGAAACACAATAAAATCTGGTCGATTACGCGAGATGTGGGAAAAATTGTCGAGTGAATGTCGAGGCGTGTCACAAACCGTCACTCTCCGCGAGGAACACCACCCGAATTAAATTCCTTGTCTCCTCGCCAGCGCGCCCGCGTTCCGGCTTCCGACGCAAATTTCACGAAAGGTTGAGCAAAATTGTAGGAAATTTCTAAAATTGGGTATATTATTAAGCTATTGTGTGGCGCTCCGCTGACCGAGAATCAGGTTTCGGAAGTAGGTGCACGTGGCGAAGGAGAGGCAAGTATCAAATATCGCGCTAACGACCCGGCGTGTAGCTGAAACAATTGTGGAGTTGAAAAGCGAGTTATAGCCACAGTGGAGAAGGAGGACAGGCTAGTGCATTAAGATAAAGCGCGTTGGGCGGCAGCCAGCGTCTCAAGTGTCCGCTCGCTGCCAAACGCCGCCAATCAAGCGCCGGCCCATCACCGCCTTCACTGGCAATAATCGCAACACTTATTGTACACAAAAAGCGAAGAACATCACAAACAGATGCTTCTTACTTCAAAGAACTTATTTATATTCAGATGCCAGATTGTAAAAGCAATTCACTTAACATTTCTTTATAAATGTCGTACGTTGAATTAAAATTACACAGTTTCACACTGTTTAAGCACTTATTTTATTTTTAGTTTTCATTAGGCAAATTAATAATTTAATAAGTCTAACAAACACTTACAATACATTAAACTAGTTAATATTTCATTATCATACCTTCGTAACTGTATACAATTTGTCGATTCAATGTGTGTGTGAGAACATTTCTAGTTACAAATTGAGCCAAGTTTGACATCTTTAAGCAAACTGATGTAGAAAGGACTTGTTCTTCAAACAAATATTTGAAATACCCCTTCGACCCGCATCACTTTCTTAAACCAAATATAACAGTCGTATTTCACCCTAGTTTGTTTTATTCTATCAGTAATAACAACTTACAAAGATCGGAGAGAATAGTCATAATATGTGACGTACTATAAGAAAATGCCCTATAAACGAGAAAAATATTGAAAACAAAACGTACTTTTATTGTGTACCTAATTATATAATAAGAAGTTTGATAAAAAGATTAATTTAAGAGCTTTGTTAGGATGCATGAAAGCAGTGAAAGCCGCCAACTCAGTGAAAATTGCGATACCACGGGGATGATTTTTACTTCAGTCTCTGTGACCTTACGTGGCCTTAATATCAACATGTGAACTAGTTTTAAAAACGCAATAATCCGAAGAGCGCATCCTGTCGTCTTCACCGTTAGATAAGTCAGCAGTTTCTTTGAAGCGCATCCTCGGATGAAAGACAATAATGAATTCAGGCGATGCGAGAGAGCTAGTGCTTGAGTGTGCTCGTACGCCCCACTTTGCACTTTCCCCGGTATAAAGCGATTAATGACATTGCGACCTTTGAGAATGCTATTCAAATCAAAAAGGAAATAAAGACAATCATGGAAAGCGGCTTCCTTATAGAGTCGATTCGTGCGATCCGAGCATTAGCTTTATTACTACGCAACGTACCTTTTTATGCTTAATGGAAATACATTTGACTTTTCTAACGAATTTTTTATTCCGATTATATTGACACAACGAAATAAAATAGTCGTTAACCTTTTCTTTGATCGTGGAGTCGGTAACGTTATTAATCTCAAAGCTATCAAGAATTGTTACTCACAATTGGGTCTTATGAATAAGAAAACGCAGAAACGTCAGTGTGTGGTTCGGGAAATACATTTCCTGTCTTATAAACATATTCGTGGAAAAGCGCCGACGTAACAAGTCGACGTACAGGATCAGCTTTATGGTAGAAATGCATTTCCTTATTTATGTTTATGCGAAAGCAAATGTGTTTATTCCTTATTTTATAGCCAACCTTTCTTTGATGAAGAATAGTTACATTTTGTAACTACGATTTTCTAACATTCGTCCCATATAACTCGTTTTACGATGTGGCAAAGATTTCGCTGTAGAATTGCAAAGAAATGTAACAAAGCTTAATGGTCCGAAACAGCAATAATGTAGTGACGGAAAACCCTATCCGTTTTCAGTGGTAATGTTACGAAATTTAAAAATAAATGCTACGAAACCATAGTCACGATAGCAATGCTTAATGACCCGACGATTTCTCATAACGAGTCTGAATTCTAGCGTTTATGTGAAAAAGGCAATGTACTGCAGGTGCAGAGATACGAAACTCAAAAGAAAAAAGAATAAAACGCCTCAGAAAATTCCGCTTGAGCATTTCCACATTATCGGGTCGAGCGGAAGGAATCCTAGCATCGTAATTAACTCTTTTTACACTAAAGGATGGAATTAAATTCAACTTATCACAGAGTACTTAAATCATTTCACAATTTTTTTTACGCCTAATTATTCATTTAATTATTAAGATGAACTCTGTTATTCAAAATTTACGTTTTATCAATTAAATGATTATGACTTTAAACATACATAAATATGAACATGATTTAAATCCGATAACGTTTATTTTTAACATTTCTTTAACCTTAACCACGATTAAATTCAATAGGTTAGGTTAGGTTAGGTAGTTCTCTTTTATACCTCTACATAGCATTTTAACCAAAATACAGTTTTTTTGCCAATAGTCACCCCATGGACATCTATCACCAACTCCATATAGCACAGGGGTTCAACCTGAAGCCGTTCACAGATTCATTACCACTTCTGAGAACTAAAATTGTCGCTTCATGTGAAAGCCAACTTCTCCACATTTCCATCAAAACGCGAGACTCCTTCACGCTACATAAACAGCCGTAAGTAGTTAAGTACAAGTACAGGAATAAATCTCTGTACAATAGACAAGACACGTGGCGGCACATCTGAATGCAGATACCGCGCGCACAATAAGCGAACCGACGCTTGTTGCACATTAACGGCTGGCTGTGATGCCCAGTCACGGTTGCCCCTGGTAGAATGTTAACATGTAACATATTCATAGACGAGTCTTTGTTTAGCACCGGCAGTGTTAAGTATGTAGGTATTGCAGCTAAAAGTACAAATCAAATCACTATTGTAAAACTACTATTCATTAACCGACTTCCCATAGAAGAGAGGTTATTGTAAACACTGTTTCTTATGTAGGTAATCCATTTAATAAATAAATAAATAACAGCTCTGAATACCGAAAAGTATGTCCATAATCATATTGCTCAGCCGACAAGATTTCAAATTAATTTATTTCAATATGTTCTAAGATTTTGTTCTCTAGTACTGATTTCACTTCACGGTCATATCAACATTATTTATTCTCAGATGCTTTTACTTTCGAATTTGTCTATCATAATTTTGTGATAGAAAGTAGTTTAGTAATTAGTGAGTGGGTTAATATCGAATTTGAAAACTTGTTTCGCAACTAGTTCATCATAATTCATGGTCATATACTGACTTATTATAACGAAAAATATATAGCAAATTATTTCTTTGTGAATATTTAAGATTTATGTTGAAATATAACTCAGTTTTTCGTTAATGAACACTATGTGACCTAAATTGAGCTTTTTTCAAAATCGTCATTTTCAGGCGTAATTTCTTCGCACTCATCAGACTCCTGTCAGATTCTCGACCAAGGTGTTCAAGCGATAAGTGAATTAAATTGTATTCTGGTTATTAATTAGAAAAATAAATTATGTGCTAAGCAACAAATACTGTAACTATTGTAAGTATATATTGGATGCTGTTGCCAGAGTTAACGAAGCAATATTTGTCGTTATATTTATATCAAACGTGCACCGTGCAAGAACCAAAATGATAATTGTGTTAAAAAACGCGTTATACTCTCCCCACGCTATGATTCCCTATGTTGTGGATACCATGAACAAACATAAAAACAAATACACAAACACTCAAACCTAGAGCAAATCTAAAGTCATCACACAGATATCTGTTTGGCCGGGAATCGAATACGGAACTCTTTGCGCGTCAGAGCAGTACGATGACGGCTCCGCCACACTGATCGTAGTTTTATATTCGCCACATATTTGTCAATGAAACGAGAGACTAATTTGGTGAAACTTTTCGTTGCCGAACGCGGGTGACCTAAAACTTTTCTTAGATTAAGACTGTATTCCCATTTATATTTGTTTAATGAGCAAACATAAACAAGAAGTTGTTCAAAGGGCGGGAATGTCTCTACTTAACCGCCGCAGCCCGGAATTCGTGCCAAATATTTATTTTAATTACATCTCGGCTCCTTCAGTGCCGAGCTAAATGCTTGCCGCTTTCCACGTCAATATTGCAAATTAATAATAACATTACCACCTTACGTAACTCAGATTATTGTATAGCTATACAAGATTGAGGTTCAATGAAAATTGCTTTGGTAGATAGATGTATTACTTTAGCATAAAACATTGTCGGAGTAGAAAAAAGCACTAGTGTCATTACCACTATTCTCATAATCAGAACCACTATCAATACCAATTCCCCTACTGTAATTTTAGTTAAATATGCTCAATGCGAATAGGTACTAATTCAAATTCATCAAAACGAATACTAATGAAACCTAATTACTTTATGTGTAATTTGATAGACATTTGTTATTTAAATGAGATTACTGTTTTATAAACCAGTAACCTAATCGTATACAATAGTTTTAATTTCAAATTTAATAGTCCTGAGGAAGCTTAATCAAAACTGAACGGGTCTACAGAGGACAATGCGTGTCTAGCACAAAGCGATGCGACGTCATAGCAGCTGCCAACCACAATCACTGGGAGTCTGAGATTAGTTCTTGGACAGTTTAGTGCTAACTGACACAGACGGAAACGACAAACAGGATTGATAGTGTTCAATTAAATTATGAATTTTCAAAAATATCATTACTATTACGACATTACAAGAACAAGTTCAATTTAATGGACATAACAATAAGAACAGTAAAAAATATATAAAAATCTCTAAAATAGTTCCAACGAATGGTAAGATGCTGTTAAAGTTTTGTTGAGAAAATTACAACTGCGCATAAATTCAGAACACGTCCGGCGATATAAATTTATATCGGGAAAACCAAGGAAAATCCAAGCGGAGACAGGCGGTGCACAGCAGCCTCTGCGAATTTATTAAATAAATTAATTGAGCCAAAGTGAACGACAGCCTGAATATTGAACGAACACCGGTTACCGGTGAACATTTTAAAGGTTCCAATATTACTATTAGAAATTAATTATCACAGGCTTTAACGGTAGATGGAAGCGTCATGTGGTAACCTATAAGCCTGAGCGTTTCAAAGGAGTGCCGAGTCTCCGAAATGGTTAAATTACCGATATTATATCATGTAAGGGTACATACAGCTGTTGTCAACAATATGACAGGCGATAGATGACGCAACTATTTAAATATCTACTTCAATGCTTTCCATAGTGACAGAATCAGGTTACACACATTTATCGCTCGTCGTTATTATTTGAAAAAATAATTCTTAAAAAAAAATAAGTACTTAATTTATGCGACGTTAACAAACATAAAAACATAAATTCAATAAGAGATTCTTTTATGAAAGTATTTAATATACTTATATACGGAGTTCCTGAAATAGGTACAAAGTGCAGTGCTCCACAACGACTGAATGAATTTTAATGGACAACTTGTTCGAGAACTTCGCTTCGATTCTCTTTACTCAGTAGTATCTGATTGTTAACTCTCAGCATCGTCTGTACTTTAGTGAATTGTTTTTCTATTCATTTATTTAAAACTTTATTGAATGCATATTACTTTTATTCAATCACTGAATTGAATAATTTAATAAGATACACCTGTTGAACATTAAGAATTCTGTTTTTGGAAGATGCCAAGATGACAAACTGCAAATAGGGCAAACTTTCACAAAGACTTATTAAGCATTAAGCATAATCGTACTAATAAATCACCGTAGAAGTAAGTAATAACATCGCCTGTTTTCTTATTTTGTGGTTATTTTAAAATTCTGAATCTAAATAATCTAATTACTTCCTATATAATAATGGTCGATAGTGTAATTGTTATCTTTCTACTATGGAGTAAAGAAGTGTTTTTTGGAAACAGACAACAGCATTCGTTTTCTGTTACTCTCCTCATATTTCCTAGACTCTGGTAGTCAACATAAATACATTTGAAACCTAATAAAGTGTAACCAATTTCCTGTCAACAAAGGAATAAAAATTCGTAATTAAATTCTCCAAAGTTATAGAGGCAACGCGTGTACCTATAACATGTACCCAGTTTTCCAATAAACAACCGGCAGAGTGCATAACGTGCTGAGATTACTTATGGCGTCCGGAGCCGGCGACCAAACAACAATATTTGTTGGCACGGGACACTAGATTAATTTTTCCCGAGGCGTTTAGTTTCTTAGCAAGTGCCGGGCCGTACAAACACAATCACAGCCCACATAAAATAGCTAATGAAAAAATGCGGGTTTAATATATTTTTAGAATATTTACCCCTACGAAGATCTACACTAATATTGTAAAGAGGAAAACTTTGTTTGTTTGTTTGGTTGTAATGAATAGGGTCAAAAACTACTAGACCGATTTTAAAAATTCTTTGACCATTCGAAAGCTACATTATCCACGAGTAACATAGGCTATATTTTATATGAAATATATTTGATAAATAGATTTTGAGACGGGATAAAATTTGCCGGGTCAGCTAGTTTAAAAATAAAACTATTATCAAAATATAATCATTGATACGTATACAACACTAAAAAAGTAGGTACTCATACAACATAGGTAACAAGAATCAATGAAATAAACAAATGAACTACTTTATGTAAAAATTCCTCATGCTATTATAATCCTAAAACATTGCGTTGTTAAATGACTGAGGGTCTGGTTTACGCTAACACAACGACATCCCATAACATTTCAAAAGCGTTGTGAAAACGTAGAAATGCCGTGAAATGCCCTGAAAAATATCAATTACACTCGAAAAAGTCCGGCGCGGACCGGTTAGGTGTAAGTTATTGCACAACTAAAATATGAGTCGTATCGTACAGAATACGTGGGTACTCTCACAACAAAATATATCTTGGAACACAATTTCGAATAAAGCGAAATCAGTGGAGCTTGTACGTTTCAACCGCAGTCAAGGGTTCACAGAACATTCTTGTTATAACCTAACAGCGCGAAACAGAAGAGGAACGTAATCTTTATATTTTATACGTGCAATGGTTTCTTCTTTCAGGATTTATAGCAAGTTAAATTATACGAAAACCTTGAAAGTCAAATGTTAACATTCAAAATTCAACATAAATCTGTGGTTATTTATTTTCTACATATTGATTCCATCTACACTTTAATTAGCCAAGACCGATTTTCATGACATTTTTAAACAAAAGTAAGCGACGTTACAGTGAATAATACCTATAAGTTGATATGTAGGTAAATCGTATTGCATACTGACTTTTGGTAGGGAAGTTTGGCGTAGATTTTATTCATTTACCTACTATAAATATATCTAAGCTTTATAAAAAGCCCACGAAAAATACAGGAAAATAACTAGTTGGGGTCACGTAATTAGAATGTTAGGGATAGTTTTTGCTTATATATAAAAGTATTATTTGAAGTACTCTAGTATTTGTTTAGCACAAAGGGGACGTTCATTCTGAGGGAAAGGTCAAAACATTGTTAGGTTTTTACTCTTTTTTATATTTCATTTAAGCGTCACATTGCAATAACTTATTTTTACATGTTTTTAAAAGTCATCATGCTATCATTGTAATGACGCCATGAGATACATATTGTATAATTTAAATATGTATTTTAACATTACTTTTATAAAACACCATTTTAACTTTACATTCAAAAGAATTCTCTGAAATTTAAAACAAAGACGCACAAGGACTCAACTGCATTAATTTCCACGCCAATGGAACTGAATTTAAGTGCAAGAGGCTATTAATTAAGGAGATAGCAGGTGCAGAAAAAGGTTTAGACAAACCCAGAAATTTAATATTTTCGTGCAAATGTTAAAATTCCAAGTTCGTTGTGACATTAAATAATTAAAGTTTTTAATCGTCTTAAGAATTTAAATTTAAAATATCATACTGATGATTACGGACTCATTACTGATCTACTGTTACCCATAAAGCTATCTCAGAATGGGAATGGTTGTGGTAGGTGGAAGTTCTGTCCCTGTAGTTCCGGGACCAGAATAGGGCTACGGTATCCCTTGTTTGCCGTAAGAGGCGGCTTAAAGTGGGCTTCCGGGGTTGCGGACGGCAATTAGTGCGGAAAAAATCCACGTAACCTGGCGTCGCTTCCATCGCGTCGGGTACCTTTTGAAGGTTTCCCCCTCGTCAAAAAACAGAAGAACCAAAGAATGGTAAAAGTCCACCAATGTGAAATATGATTTTTACTATAACACGTAGTTAAAATCGATAGGACTAAAAGCACGAGAGGACTTTATTATAATATAGTACGGAATCATAAGATAAGGTTTTAATTTTTCATTCCTAATTTGGATAAAGAAAGAATCAATACTTGTCAATAAATAAAATAATTTCCAATATTTTATAGACACAACAACAAATACACAGACAACCAGACTCGGATTTGAACCCAAATTTAAATACATTATTTAGAAGTTAGGCTTAAATGATTAACAAATTGGAATGGAACCAAGGACCGTGTTATTATTATGTATGTCAAACAACTCACTTCAAAAATCCAAACTGTTCTAGTATTCTATACAGTATAACAGACTCGTATGTACTCGTATAAGCAAATGGTTTCAATATGCGCATAAAGAAGGAAAATTCCATTTCAACCTTTCACCTCACCTCTGACCTTTGTACCTGGCGAATGTTAAGCAGTACTTTGTGATCGGAATATCATAATACACAAGACATTGCACAAAGGGTTGTGGTAACCTCAGACACCAATAGCGTCTAGATGTTGACCCGTAGGGAGTAGTGTTATTGTCAGCATTATGCTTACAGATACAAAGTAGATGGCTTAGCCGGGACATCAAGAGACCGGGGTGGGCGATCTCATGATTGGATTTTTCTCCTCGCCACCTTTATTGCCTTTCCAATATTCACTATTCTATACAAACGACTTTTTGTATAATTCCGTTTGACCCTTAGTATGTTTACGTACAAAATACAACACATATCAAGTCTTTGTTATTCCGTTGGTATTTTTGTCTTCGAAATAAATGTAAAATAATTTAACAATGTGTAACGTGTACAAAATTTTAAATGCCACGTTATAGAAATAAACATCTTTGCCTATTTCAATTTTTTTTTTGATAATTATGTGTTTTCAAATATAAAAAAAAATCTTTTAGACGTTTCAGTATTTAAGATGATAGGTACATAAAACTTCTTTACACCAGGCAAGCTTTACTTATGTATCAAAAATACGAGAATATTCAATTCAAGCTCAACAAATTGGAACACTGTATGGAGAAAGGTAAAAGTGCTGAATGTGCCTACATGAGAACATATGGTACGAACTCATTTAACGCGCGACTATACAATGAAACAATTGGACCGATCCAGGTCTTAACGAAAGGCAATTTAGCAGTCTCCGCCACATGTGTACTGTCCCTAAATCGTTTCGAAGGGATAATTGTGATAAACGAATCTCTTTATCCCTATTATCCCTAATTAGGGACAATGGTCTACCAATTTATGGAGACAGTCGGAACTAGCCGATCGAATCGATAGCTGAAATATCTTAGCTTCTTTTTCCTTTATCTATCTTCCAAGCATACACATATAAATTATGAAATTTAAGCGTTAGAATTCTTTGTGATTCAATTGTGACACCGCGTTACATTTAACTTCATAGTTTCAATTGACAGTGGTGTTGAGTTTTTGTAAGACAGATTTACATATTGGAGGCGTTCCAATTAAATCTCATAAGGAGTCCAGCGAGTGTGTGATCGACTTTAGAGAGGACACCTGTTCCGTTTTGACATTGAATACATATGTTCAGGGCACCTCTCCACTTCATAGCCGTGTGGCTTGTACATAATACCTATATGTATTACGTAAAACAAAATTAAAACAACGTGCATTACCAAATTACTCAAATACTTCTAAACAAACAAAATTGAAACAATTACCAAACTTCTCAAATAGAACTTGTACGGATATCCTCACGGTAGCAACCTTGAAAAAAAACAGCTATTAAAAGAAAACTTATTCGAGCCATAAATCAAAAGCAAACGTGATATAAAGTACATGATACACGATAAAATTATACAAGCATCAGGTATGATTCGAATTTTTATTTACATAATACGTATACCTATTAGGGTTCCGTACCCAAAAAGTATGAACGAGACCCTAATACTAAATCTCCCTTGTATGTCCGACTGTAGTCTGTCACAGGGCTCCACAGGACTCACAAATAATACTGAAAATAAAAAAGTTGAAAATAATGTTTGATAAAAAATTAATACTAGTAAAAAAAAAATCTTGGGCCAAAAACCTGCGTGTGCGAATTCGACTGGCATTAGGCCATTTATACCTACTACAAAAAATGTTCTACGAACCTGTAACCGTACTAATAACTTATCTAGTTACGTACTCGTTACATTTGTCAGAGACAAATAGCAAAAGATACAATTAGGTCCGGTCTTCTTTCACAAAGATTGGAGGTTAAATAGAAATGATGTCTCCATTTTAGTAACAAATAGACATCAGATCTAGTAATAAATTCACTAAAAACAAGTTTGAAAAATATATGTCAATATATAACTAGATTTGTTTATTGTATGTATGAATTGGCAATCGTATGCCTCTGTACTAAAATATGAAAATTCACTATTTACTAATTTTAAATAGGCCCATTTGAGGATATATTATCTAATTACGGTCTTGGTCATTGAAAATTTAGGCTGCGTGCTTTATCCAAAATTAAGTTATAGGGGGTTGAAAATACTTCAAATAGCTTCGAGATAAAATAGACACGGCGATGTACTAAAAATGATTTTGCTCGACTGATACGGCGATGTACTAAAAATGATTTTGCTCGACTTGGCAAGGGATTGTCGTGCCCTCAGATATATTAATCTTGTTTGTATCGTTTGGTGTTTGTATTCGGCATAACAAGACGCACAGGTTTACAGTCAAATAGCCACCAGTTTCCCGGACAATAGTTAAGTGTTACGGGTATTATAAGGCGAGACACATTAATTCTGAAGGTGGAACAATTGCGGCGAGCAGCTTCGTTAGACCGCAAGCGACACGTGTAATGAGATAAAGTAACGACCACGCCATGTCCTGGAACAAAGGTCTCCAGCTTCCGACGCCGCCCGAACAATACGCGAACGACGCCATACAGCGCGTAATATACGCCCTCTTGAAGGTTTTTGCACATAACGGCTCGACATCGGGATGTAAACGTGCAAAAACGTCGCTAGAGGTAAACTTATAATAATATATATAATAACCATAGATTAGTAAAGATACTTCGCCGCCTTGAAATTGAATGAAGCCACAAACGGCTTATTTTAGTAAGTTCTTTTTTTGAATTCTTGACAAATAAAAACATTTTTAGAGTAAATTTACGAATAAATAACTAATTTACGTAATAATTACGTAATTTACGTAATAAATAAATAATGATTTCAGATATTTTAGGGACATTTTAGCACCGAGACGTGGCAAAACTTTTTTACGCAACTATTTCAATTCTCAAAACTGGGTACATTTTCTTGTTAGGAGTGAGTAATCTTTACTAATCTATGATAATAACATTGGCATTTACGATATCCGTGAATCATGGCCGTACGCATTTGTACGGAGTAAGACCTAAATATTGTAAAATTCTTCAAAATGCGTCTGAATCCAACTATGGTTTGTGATACAGTATATTGATGATATTATTTTAGTACTCATATACACTTTTTACCATGTATATAGCCATAGATTTAATGTAATTAAAATGAAATAATTGTATGGACCCATTATAATCATTATTTTCCTTCTACTTTTATAGATATTATTTGTCTAAAATTACTTTTGTATTTTGTATACCAAATATTTTTATAGTTAACTATGTAATATTAATATATTTTTTGTCACAGAAAAACGCTTAAAGTATTTACCTTTAGATATATTCTTTAGAAAATATCTTCAAAATGTAATATTAAACTCTTTCAAATCAATTGTACGCTTACCTACATCAAACTGGGATAAATATATTTTATATTCGAAAGGTTGAATAATGATCCTTGAAAAATAGTCTACACATTGTTAGGTTCTCAAAATTACGTTTGAGTGCTCAGTGGAGTTTAAATTGTTGGTGAAAATACGTAGTTAACAAAAGAAAATCATATTATATTATTTAGGTAGATCATCATGCTTACGCAAAATATTGAATGCCGAAAAAATCCGTCTGGTTTTAAAAATTACAGACTAAGAATTATTTACTTATATAGAAAAATAAAACGTTTTGTCTGCTGTTTTTCAATCGATTTGTCTAAACGCGCCAACAAATTTATCGAATTAAAATTAAAATTCATGTTTATTTTTTTGTCATTTGATCTACATATTTACGAAGTAATAAATAAAATATTACTACCAAAATTATATGGTACTAAGTTACACAATCAACCTACTAACACCCAATAAAAATAATTTAATATTTGCAAAAACCATAACATGCGTTGAGGAGCACAGGCTTCAGTTCAGAATAATATTATATATCCTAAACCTCACGAGATAATGTCTAGTTTCCTAATGCTAAGGAAGTTATAATTAGTCTATGTTCCTTAGTGTTTAACGTTATACATGATGTAGCAGAGCTATAGACATTAACTACTATAAAGTATAAATTACTTAGAATCTTATCAGGCGCAGTAACGGTTTGCACTGTAAAGATATTCCTTGCTTAATATTTAAATGGAGATGGCTCTTCGAAGCAACGTAGAAAAATAAGCAAAATTTCAATTTTAACCTTTGCCCTGCTGACAATAATGACTTTTTCAGCACATCTTGTCTTTAACTGAAAGCGACGCCCTAAATAAATATGGATGTAAATTAGTATTCTACCCTTATACTAACGATACAGATTGACAATAATAAATTCTTCCAAATAGCCATCTTTAGCTCCGATTTTTCGCCGTATATCTTGATTGTTTATAATATTTTGAGACGTAAATTTAATATATAAAGCGATAACTGCCTTCATAACGAAAGATACTGAAATATTCATCCGATACGAAGATCCATACGCTCATAATGAGATGCAGGCGCAAATGAATCAAATATCTGATACATACCTTTTTCCTCTTAAATATGTTCTTAGACACGTATTACAGTTTGCCAAAATTGTTCAATATAGGTGTTGACGAAGAATTATAGAGTAACATCGACCGCAAACGGCGGGAGGCACATATTTAACGCTGCGGGCTTATCTGGGCAGGGGCGCAGCGCAGCACGTGCTACAGTATCGAGCCTATCTTTCTACTAATGGCCTACATGTGAAAGGTGAATGGCTTCATCCTATAACAGTGAACGAGCAACAAGACTCCGCCAGACGAGGATTGATGATACCTACACGAAGGAGTCTCTATTTTTCAGCAAATGTTCCACGCTGCACAGGAAAATATCGACTCCGTTAAATACAACTAATATTTAGCCGCAGCTGTTAGCTACTTGTATAATGATGGATTTGGTTTGTTTATTACCCGACTGTGACAGAAGGGTTATGAAGTCTATGTAATATGTATGTATTACATAGACTTCATAACCCTTCCTGTATTGGCACAGTTTCTAACCTAAACCTACCTTTTACAACTGTTAGACTCCTCTCGGTAGCGTCAGACGTCGGATGGTACATTAAAATTTCAGAAAACAAAGCGGCACCTTAATTTGTTTTAATTTCGCGTTTTTAAAACACATGTGACTTGTTAAAACAGTTTTTCAACTTATTTTCCGCGGAACCTTTAGGTGTCAGAATATTGTCGAAATGAAACGCTTTTGCCTTCAGGCAAATCGTGTAGTCCAGATGCATTACACAAAAGGCGACGTAACTTGTACGTAAGAAAAGGGTTTTTTCTTATGAGAGAAAAGCGAGCTAAAAGGTGCTCAGTGACATCCCTCTTAGCCAAGCTATTCAGCTGGAGACTCGAAAAAGAAACAGCCTACGTCAGCGAACGTTTCACGTTTACTCCATTGCGTTGGGAATAGGATTTTGCTTAAGAATACGTCGCTTTATTTCAGATATTCGCATTTTCTGTTTAACGGACTGCGAGTGGCAATGTTTTGCGAGCGTCTTTTTGTATCTAGGACTCATTCTTTGGCACACCATGCAGCCTAAACGGCTTGACGGATTTTATCATGAGGTGACGTTGAATTCATCTAAATTGTGAGAGTAATATATTTTTAAGCTGTCAGATTTTCTGATTTTGTAATCCTTCGTCTTGTGTTATCAATTCACACTTAGCAACATGACGTAATATCAAACCGGTCGGAATATGATCTGTGTGCAGCAGATGCAGCCACTCCATATTTTACTTACGTTTAATAGTAATATAATAGTATAATCGTACAGCTTAGATATAGCGCTAACTAACGGCTCGGCAGCGCGTCACCGCTGTCTAGTCCATTACGATGAAACATGTTGGTCTAATTAATGGACACAGTCTATTATTGTGCGGATGCCACGTGTCGTGCGCGCGCTTACGTTCACTGTTTGCTAGTTCATGTCCCTATATCACGTAGAGCGAACAATGGGGTTAGGGGTAAACGGCGCTTTATTCATGTGTTGTATGTGCCAAGCTGATATTGCACTTCTATGTTCCTCCCCGCCCTTTGATAGCTTTCACAAAAGCGTATAAAGAAATACATTCTTTTTATAAACTTGGATGGCATAAAAGTGTTTGTCAACTCCTTCTCAGAGATCTACGGTGTTTACAATAGCTCTCTTACTGGTTTGTTTACTGTGAACTAAAAAAGCAATTTCGAAGTTCGTCATCTATAAGTATTTGTTCTTGGCGTCTATTTGTCTATCTGTTGCACTGTAATATTTTCATAGACCCTTAACGACAAAAAGCTCAAAAAGTCATCTGTACAAAAACGTATTTTAAATATTACCTATCTATATATTTTTTTAATTAGAACATCGTGAGAAAAACATTATATACTATGAGACCAGATTCTGTATTATAGTTACAGTAATGTGGTACATACTACATTACTGTACATATATCGAGTATTTAGTCAAGATTTTATCTTAGATAAACAAGAGCATACCTACGTCATATCATCCTGTAAGAACTGAACTAATAACGCCCATTTATTTCGATAAGCATTGCCCATTACCTGCAGAAGAGAAACCTATAATTCTCAGCACTGAAAACCACAAAGGGATTTTTTATCGACATTCATAAATAAAATAGTAGTGTGGATTTAAAAAATACCGGGTATTTTCTGAGCTTATTTGAATAATATCGAAATATTATAATCCGTTTTAAGCTTCAAGAATATCTTTGTTTTTGTGTACCCGCATGGTTCTTCAGAGATTCTTATTACTTAAAATTATCACCATAGTGTCCCACTATTGAGCAGAGATTTCCACACAGGATGAGAGTACGGATTGATATACATCTCATAGCTCTGAGACCTTTCTTCAAAGATCTTTCGGACATGTAAATTCCTCAATAAGATTTCTATCACATTCTTACTAGCCGGTAACTTCAAAAAATCATGGGTGTATATTTAGGATTTGTACCTCAGACCCGCGATGTCAGAGGCTAAAGTGCATACCTATGGTTAAGCTATCACTGCTTTGTTTGCACTGAATTACTGAATTACTGAATGCGATTAGGAATAGAGTACATTATAACTAAATTAATGCAAGCACTCAAATTACGAGTAGTTTAACGAGTTTGGTGCAATCATTAATCACTATCGGAATCATAATACTAACAGCAAAAGTGGCATGCTGATCTAGTTCGAGAAGACCGCCATCAATCCTAAATTAGTTCGATAAATTACGTTAAGATCCCATTTAATAAGACGCATATCCATTTATGCAGACACCCATAGTTGGGAAGCCTTGCATAGCCCACCACAATGCTCCATCTGTAATTATTAAACAATCTGTACTTTCGACTTCACGTGGATTCAGAATATAACAGCAATTGTACAATGCCATTTACCAAGCTCACGGAGCACACTTGAAAACTAAACGGTAAAATAATAAATTTCCACACGATCTGAAAACCTTACCTACGATATGGGTGAAATGAGAATAGTGTAGTTAATTTGATGATAAAGGGACAATATAGTTAAGCCGTGGCCAGGCGACTCAGAACACCTGAGCCGGGCGCCATCTAATGGCGTGTCGCGGTCCATCCGCACCGGTGATTGATCGACACACCCCGTCACTACAGCCTACGCCGTACGATTCTTTGGCAGGGTTACCAAACTAACAACATATAATATTGTTTCGCCCGATCACGGAGGGTAATGTTTTTCGCTTATATACATACGTATGTATAAATGTCTCATTCTTTACGGCATACAGCCCAAACGGATTTTAACACATGAGGTTTCGACATGTCGTTACATCCTAAAGCAGTCGGGTTTTCATTCTTATAATAATTGCTAGTTTTGAGTTTTCTCTACAATACTTTATTCGAAGTGTAGTAATCATCCGAAAAATGTTGGCAACCCTATTTTCGGGTAATAAATCACGCATTTGAATTTGCACGATGGATGCCCGAGCAAACGTTACGCGATCGGTATATCTACTCCGTCTACTGACAGTCCATCATATCGTAAGTGAACATTTTCGTTCGACAAATTTTATAAAGTGATCGTAGAACGTAGGTGACCTTGTCCTGTTAGTGTATACCTGTGTGTAAAATAGATCGTTTGAAAATCGGAGAACCCTACCTACGCCCCTAGTCCTCAGGAATAGTAAGTAACGCACTTTTTTATACTATATATACGAGACCAGCGTGCAGTCCACCTGGTGGTAAATGGCTACTGCCGCTCATGGACATCTGTAATCAACCCCAGATAGGATTAGATATTCGTACCTGAGGTCGGGACACCTAAGGGGAGGTCTATGTCCAGCAGTGAAATAATAAAGTATGAAATGATGATGATGACCTGAGGTCGGCTACAGATGCGCCCCTGAGGACTAAGCTGGAACGCCTCGGAAAAGTATGTCTCCCTTACCAAACTCTTCAACCCAGAACATAGCAGCGCTTAATACTGTTGGTATTAGGCAGAAATAGGTGTGGCGGTGGTGCCACCGGAGTCTAACTACGAAAGGTTTCCTGCAAATGTTAAACAACTAATATTAGATAAATTTCTATTTCTATCTGGGGTCGACTATAGGCGTCCATGGGCGACAGGTTCTATACTATCAGGTGCCGTTTGCTACTTCTAAAATATATAGATGTAGAGGAAGTATCAATATTGAAACTTTAACAAAATTTTAAAATAAGTCTGTTCTAACTCAAAGCTGTCATTTATGATTTACTTAACCGTGGCGTTCCAACTTCCAAGTTTTTGAGTCTCCAAGACAGGGATTTTCAACCTAATGCCCTTATCTCAAAGTAACCCCAAGCTAGACCAAAATTACGATAAGCCTCAAATATCTTGTTAAGTTTGTAAGGACAAAATTTGTAATTAAAGTATCCGACTTACTTCCCTTGGGACTTCCCAAGTAGGGTGACGGTAATTGAAAAGTAGACATTCGAATTTATTAGTTAAAATATATTTTTTTGTTTACAAAACGACTTTTACATTATTAATTAAAAACCTAGAATCTAGGCTTTAACAAAGGTAACTCAACTAATCTCTCCACGTATATTAACGTTCTGAGTTTGATTTATAGAAAACTTGTAAACGCTCAAGAGCTTAAAAAACGGTTTCTGATTTTTATCGGTTTTTTTTAATAACTAGCTTTTACCTGCGGCATCGCTGGCGGTCAGAGGTTTTTATCTACTCCTCGAACAGTACTTTTTCGGGATAAAAAATACCCTATGTTCTTTTCTGAACCCGTGACAACATGTGCGTGTACAAAATTTCATGACAAACGGTTATATTATATAGCCGTCAAAGTGTAGCAAAGAAACAAACTCACATTTGCTTTAATAATATTAGTTAGGATTATAGATTACAGGACAAAAATCAAAGTGGCAAAAAATATTTTATTCTGTAATATGCTGAATAGGTTTCGGTCGTAGTTCGCAACACAAGTACAAAGTACTATCGATAACAAACATAAGCAAAAAAACATGTGCCTAACTACATAACTACCTATTTCCTACAAAATACCCACCTCCGGTACAAGACGGACAAAAACTTCTAGAAAAATAACAAACCCGAGCTACTCGAGTGGAAGTGATCAATTTTCTTAACAATTTCCCCGTCATCTTGAATCTTTTCATGAGTACAAAACATTTAGCCAATTCAGCGCACAGGAGCCCGGATGATAATAATAGAGCCCATTGGCCAAGAGGGACAGTCATCGCAAACATAAGCATTTAGCGTATTGTGTGCGTCCCTACAAAAGTACCCTTTCTGTGCTCGAGTTTTTTGGTAGTAAAATATGTACTCGTAATTCGAGGGATACCTCCCTTCTAATCAAAAGAACGGTCCTTCATCGGAGTAATTCACGTCAATTTTGTTACGTAAGTCTTGTACTTAGGTAATAAACAAACAACTTACATTAAATTATTTATTTAAAGACTATTTATTTATATTATTCTATAGAGATACGATGCCAGCATTGATCTAACTCAGAGGTTCTCAAACTCATTTGTTACACCGCCCACTTTGAGAGTTGATTACTTTTCTAGCGCCTGCAAAAGTTTTTATAAGAGCAAATTCGACAAGTGAGTCAAATAAGGTTAAGAACATAAATATTAAATAGTATGAAATATATAATTTAAATTTATATTTTAATAAAATACAAAATAGCTGTCACCCCGGATACCTCTGCAGTGTCCCCAGCAGTAGGTCTCTATTACCTACAAAGGTGCGTAGCCGTTTGACAAAGACTGATCGAGATTCAAATGGATATGAGCTTATTTTTGTAAGAATAACGAGCGATACGATAACAATTTACGGCGACACCGCACGTAAAATAGTTCATTAAATAAATATATTTACTGCATCCGTTCGATCAATAATTGCTTTCTACTATTGCGTATATAGTAAAAAAATTAATCATTTTACAGATATTTCTACATTGATCATCAGACTTTATTTCCGCATTAAAAAGACGAATGTAAAAATAAATTCCTACATTTCCACGAAAATAATTTTGTTCCACGTAACTCCGAGTTGCCCTGTACTGAGTAACACCTGTAATGTATTCAGCTGCGGTCGGTCACAACGCCGTAACAGGTACGGTGCGACCGCAGCCGGTCGAGTCGCGTGCATGCGACGAACTATAACTGCGAATGAACCCATTCTCTTCAGAACAAAGCTTCCCTGATCTAATCAACGCAACAATACCTCGGATAACCCCACATTTCAGCTGGAAAATAAACTCGGCGCCGCTCGTTCCAACGTGGCCGATATTTTAAATTACGAACAATATTACACGGCGCGGATACAAACGAGACCATTGTAACCCGTGTGCACCCGACAGCTGTTTTAGATAACGTGTGACCTCCCCAGAATAAAGTGCCCGCTATGAACAATTAAAACAACAATGACGTCGAGCGTGCGTATCACTTATCAACAATGAAAAAATTAAATTGGAATTTGAAATTGAATTATGTAAAATAAATATGTTGCCTTTTACTTTATTGCATTATCACAAATTAATCTTTATCTAACTCAACTAAGGCGGCGGTACCTCTACATATAAAATGGTATCGTGCTTTGTGGTTCGTCAGCGGAGGCGCCTCCACTACAGCTATTTTGAATCCTGGCTTGATGAGTGTGGTATGAGAGACATGCTTATTTGAGGCGTTCCAACTTAGTCTTCAGGGGTGGCAATGTAACTAGCTACGTATCTGTGGCCGACCTCAGGTAGGACTCTAATCTTATCGTGAGTTGATTACAGATGGCCGGCAGTGTAACAGCATGATCATTTGGTACTATAATACATTCTATCATAAAAATAAATAAACAATATGTTCTGTTTTTTTCGGGTGAAAATGCCATTAAGACTTGTGGAGTTGTACAACCGTTCGTAAAATGATTTTGTATCAATAGAAAATATAAAAAAAGGGATGTATCTGTATCTATTCTGGTATCATTTCATGCTAAAAGAAAATGGTTTATTGGTACATTCAAGGTTCACATTTTAAACTATCAAAGTACAACCTGACACAAATATACCAATTTTATTATACAGCAGTAAATATATATACACCTGAACCAAAAATATGCAAATCGCGAGCACTTAGAATGAAGTGTCCAGAAGCCACCGGAATTAGAGGAGCGAGGCGGCATTATGAGGATAATTTGGCAGTGACGGCTTAATCACAGGCCTGCGGAACAGACAGTTGACCCTATTTCCCTTGTAAATATTGGCAAGGAAACGCCCCAATCTGGCCAACGCCGTTACAGTTACGAATGTTACGATACAACTAACGCTGAATATAAAACGGTAGTGGCATATGGGAGATTCGTCCGGTGATAGAAATTCGATCATCTTCAAGTATTTTATTGATAACATTAGCTTATCAATAGTTACGAAAACAAAAAGAAAATTGGTTGGCAAATAAAAAGAAAAATTGTTCTCTGGCTATTTATACATTTTCTATCATAACCCATTTTTGTCCCCCTGGATGTCCAGGTTTCTCCTTTAAAAACGAGCCTTATCTCAAACATTTAGCCCGTAGTCCACGCGCTCGTCTAGTATTGATGAGTCATACACCTTTAAGTTATATTTTAAAAAATCTCAAGTACGATTATTTCTTCACTAAACAAGGATTGTTCCACCATCAAAAATATATATGAACGTATTAATGGACTATGAAAAATAATTGGGATAAATGTTTGCATAACAAATGATATTCAGCAAGTTTTTATCCGTAAAATGGAAATCGGCCCTTGACAAATGTAAGTACATAGTAGTACCTATCTCCATTTTATTTATTCGACTCAATAGCTTTGAACTACGACCCTTACAAAATATCCATTCATCGTGTAACGTAATCATGTTGTATACGTTTTGAGTATTATTCCAGTACAATACTTAAATTGGGTACTGGCTGACTTTGAAACCATTTACCATTTACGATATAGTACTCAGGTGTTGTTCGAAATTCTAACGCAACTTGCTTGAAGAGAAGTGTGACGTAACAACATTTGGAAGGACGCTTAGTATGCAAGATCGGTAACAAATGTACGAGACTGTCAGGCTCTGGTCACGAGGTGGTGTCACGCTGTGCCTTGCCACTGTCACTGAGTGCGATATTTCTATGTGCAATAGTGAGTGAATCAGTGATAACCTAGTGGTTGAAGCTGGGCCGATCAATTGGGGTCCTAGGTTCAAATTCTAGGCATCAAAAATCTGATTTTAAAAGAATATGTGCATATTAGAATTGAATTATCATAATTCTTTATCTATGGCGATGAAGGAAAACATCGTGAGGAAACCTAATATTTAAAAATAAAGGTCTCAAACGTGTGTGAGGAGTCTATCAAGTGTTGGTATAAACCCCTCTTACTCCTCTCTTACGAGAAGGAACCCGTGCCCAGCAGTAAGACAGTAATGGGTTAACGACAACGATTAGTGAACACAAAGAACAAAAAACATTGTACCCGTACAGTAATGTAAAGTTCAGTAGTAAGTTTTGCAACGTTTGGCAGCGCGTTTCGTAAACGCGCGATTTTTAGAGCAAAATGGGGATGGGGAAGACGTATATGGATGGATACGCTCAAAAACATTACCTCCTCAGTCGGATAAAAAATACCGCGAAGCTGACGCGACGCACCTACAGCACGAGATTTCTAAATTATGGGAGTTACATATTTGTAAACAGTCGGGTTTTTTGTCTTTATCGCAATTCCGTCGTCACGATTGTATCGTTATTGAATCTTTTCCAAAAAAATTCACCGTGCTAAGTTGTTTCAATTCGATTTTATCGTAAGAGAAACTTCAAAAATAGTTCGTAGCTCACTGAGCTTTTAGGTCGAGAATTAGTCTCAATGATAGTTCATACTTAGGGAACAAATTATAATTACGATATATTCATAATCTTCCACTATCTGTACTCTGTATGCAAACTACTTGCGACAAGACAAAGCACATCTGAGGCACAAAGCAATGTCGGATTCAATCATAACGTCAATACATTCGGAGTATGCTCAACTAACCAGCATAATTGATCTTAATGATTGCATAGTATTAACACATATGTCACCCCAAATTGCATAGTAATATAACATTGCTTTTAAAATACATATACAGTAGAACCCGCTTAAGACGATCACGCTTAATACGATTTCACGCATAATACGCCATTTTACGCTAGTCCCTGCATTTTGAGACATGTTTTCATACATTTCTTAACGCTTAATACGCTTCGTCATCCCGTTTAATACGCCAAATTCGTAACTGGCTGAAGGAACACTCGAATGCCGAACGCAAGCCTCCCAGCCAACCCGCCAGCGCATTCCAAATGTGACAAGCAAATTACAATCGATGGATCAGGGAATCATAAAGATCCTTAAACAAGGTTATTGGACAAGACTTATCGTTATCTTCAAGAAGTTGAACACCCTGATGGCAAACGACCTTGGTCGTGCATGATGAGATTTTAAACATTGCCGCGGCATGGGAAGCAATTATGCCTGAAACCATCCAAAATTGTTTCAAGAAAGCAGGTTTCAGGAATAATGGGGTTGACGTCGTGGTGGAAGAAAAAGAAGGACCCGTGATATTGCAGGGTTTTCCTGGATATTCTTTCATTGATGACAACGTGGCACCCTACGAAATTCAATCCATTGAAGATCTTATAGTTTTGCCTTATCCCGCTTAATACGTTTTCTCGCTTAAGACGCGTTTTTGGTTGGGTCCTTATAAAATCGTCTTAAACGGGTTTTACTGTACTTTGTTTTTAGGTGCATTTCCTTTGAAGATACAATTTTAAGAAAATTATAAAAATGATGTTTCAATGGAAGAAGAAACTAAGAACTGGTCAAATATATATCAAAGCAAATAAAAAATATTTTCCCTTTAAGTAGAGGCAGACCTTAAATTGTCCTCAAATATTAATCCTGTATCTAATAAAAGGATAACTGAAGTATGGAGAGATTTGTAATTAAGTTTAAAAAATCAAACTTGTTATGGTTTATGTGGGTATCGCAATGCATTTAATTATGTAAAACATATCTTACTGGCTACATCTTATATATAAAATTTTCGTGTTACAATGTTAGTTACCGTACCCCTCTGAAACGGCTTTACCGATTTTCACCAAATTTTATATGCATATTCAGTAGGTCTGAGAATCGGCTACTATCTATTTTTCATACCCCTAAGTGATAAGGGTTGTTCACCCTTAACATTTTTTTATTTATATGGCAACACAGCGTCTGCCGGGTCAGCTAGTATTAAGTAAATGTGAGATTTTTCATCCTATAAATTGACACAAAAATAGTAAAAAAAAATCTTTAAAATAAATATGAATGTTATTGTAGAAATATATATAAAATAAAAAAAAATTATTAGACAATTTGATGTTTTAAGTCTTCACTATCTTTTCGTTTTAATACAGAAGTAATGAACCGCCACTTGTAAACATTGTAATCAACCCCAAGATGCAAGTCCTACTGAGGTAAACCACGAACCCCTGAGCAATCAGTTACACTGTTTCATAAAAAAATCTCCCTTGAAACACCACTTTAATAATATATCTTCTTGTGTGTCTGTGTGTGTGCTATTACTACAAGCATTATTAATGATAGCATAGTAATTATAAATTAGGCATTTAAACTAGAGGTCTTAGGTTTGAATACCAGGCACCTCTGATATTTCAATATAATGTTAATATTGTAAATTAATGATTACTTGCTTTGATGGACAAAGAAAATAAATTGAAGAATCAACAAAATTAAAAGTTGTTTTAAAACTTCTCAAAAGTGTGTAATGTACTTACAAGGACTATGTTTAACACTTGTAAAAACATGTATGGCCAGCATATTGGACGATGGCCTACGTCACTCTTATCCTGAAAGGAGGTCCATATACCTTGATCTTTAGACAGATTCATTTTCACCGGAAATATTGTTGATAAAATCACATCATCATGTCCACCCTTAACTAATGTTTTCTTATTGGTATATCACTATTTGTCTACCTAGACACTAGGCTACTAGAATGAACCTTCGTTCATCATATCAATACACATCTACATTCACATATTGCTGCTTTGCAAGAACAAAGACACAACTCAAAATTTATTTTAGTTACTGTTAAAGATACAATTTAATCCAAAATATTTTCTATTTGAATGTGCCCTAACAGTACTACGGTTATTTAAATACCTACTTATAATTGTATTTATCATTATTTTATTTCTCATTTAAATAAAAGATTTCGAAGAAAAACATTGTTTAATTTTAAACTGGCTCTCCTGGAAAATTACCTTTTTTACTAGTACCATTATTCTTGGAAAGCAGCGAATTGTTGTAACTATTATGTTGCAGTTTCTGTTTATATGATATTTAACTCTAATTGTAAGTGTGCAAACTTTAGGAACTCCTAAGTAAGTACGCAAATCTGTGGCCGACCTCAGGTAGGAACCTAAACTTATTTGGGATTGATGATAGATGGCCATGGGTGCCAGTAGCATTTATTAGTAGTTTGTTATTCCTATATTATATAAAAAAGCAATGTTAAGAAGTATATGTTCTCTAATAAACAATAAGTAATATGAATAATAATACAGACACTTAATAATACTAATAGTGGTCTCACTGCTGTTGCATCTTATACATGCGTATCTAAACTATTCTAAACATCTATACCATTCACACGTTGTTTAAACGTTAGTTCAAAATGCAATTTGATTTGCATTTATATTATTATAAAAAAAAGTAAGTGAATACTTAACAAAAATACTTGTGTTTCGATTTTAATAAGGCTATTCTTGTTGTAGATAAAGAAAGAGAAGAACTGTCTCGGAATTTCTCACCGAATGAGTTCTATCGTTATACGAACTACCAAATAAACACAAATTATTTGAATTGTTGCATTTTCTAAACACTCACAGGTTAACTCAAACTCCAATTTTTATTTATGTATTCTAGCAAGCACAAAAACAGGTATATTGTATTTCATACAACTTACTTTATTTGTTGTTTATAACTCAGTTGGAAGTACCTTTCGGCGAGACACCTTGGCGTTGACAGGTATACTGCTATCAAGTACTTTTTTACTATGCACGTGTGTTTTCAATAATAACAGTTACAGTTTAATGCACCATGACACGTTAAAATACTTATTTACACTTTGTAATCACATGAATTCCCGAATTTTACAATCCAAACAATCACTGATAGAAAAAGTCACTCTTTTTTACTGTAGTTATACTGTATAGTATATATAACTACACTGTAACTTACTAGCTACCACAGATAAAAAATAACAAAGTGGAATATTTCATTAATTTTGCGTTTTGTTACATCGCATCGTATATTTTTCTTAGAATGAAAGAAAGGAATCGTTTACATTTTTTTTATATTGAAAGCTGTTGACAAATCTGGTTAATATTTTGTCAGACCTTTTTCTCCTAAGTAATCTATAAATCTAGATAAATATTAGATGCCTTTTTACTATAAATTCATTTTTGCGATTGACTCACTATATAGTTATATACACAAATACTAAACACAACAAGTTAATAATATTATAAATTTGAAAAGTGTTCATCATAAATAATCTGTAGATATTTGTTACTGACAATGTAGGCTGAAAGGCAAAAAGCCAAAGCCGTAAAACACCATTTAAAAAAAAGTTACTGACAATGACAGAATGACACCTCTGTATGTTCGAGAGATGTTCTTTGGATGGATATTCTAGATACGATATGATGTTATAACTGTCACTAGTACCGAAAGATATTTTGTCCAAATACCTGTACAAGAAATGAATGACATAATAATATATCAAAATAATACAGCATAACCTGTTTTTGTTTTAATTACGGTGATTGACCAAACCTAAATCCTAAACAATCTAAATAAGTATTTATTTTGAAGGCTAAGTATGGTTAGGAATAATTACTTTTTGTTTTACTTTTTATTACTATTATTAAAAAGCTAAAAGCAAATCACAGTCATAAAATTTTCTTCCGTTAATAATATTAACCACGGGCTTGACGGGCCATGAATTCTTAAAGTAGAAAGCACATGTGAAGTCTGTCTCAAACTTCTAGTCCACTCTGAATATATAAGCGAGATGCGTCGCACCTTCCTATATAGCTGACTATACTATTTGGTAGCAACAACTAATTGTAGATACAAACTTTTAGTCCACTTTGAAGTTGTTGCGCACAGGAGTGGTCATAGAGAGATAATGTGATCGCACACAAACACAAGCATATACTCCGTAGGCACCCTAACGCAGCTGTGGTCGCGGGGGGCAGGGAGGTTACCGCGCTGTCTTCGTCCCGCTAATATCTAGATATTTTGTGCATTATAGTATACTTTGCTTTTTTTATTTTGCAATTATGACAACGAATTAGTCGATTTTACTAGAAAACTATTTTTTATAGTAAGTACCATTTTTTAACCCTTGCATTTTTGTTATTAGCAATAGACGTCTATTTATACTTTGCTGCAAACCAAATTATAGCATTTAATGTTACAATTTCTGTACAATATTATACATACTCCTTACACGATAGTACTTTATAATTTACATTACATTACATTGATACCTACTATCGATATTACCAAGTGCGAGTCAGTATGCACGGTCTACCCCATCTCTAACTGTCAATGTTTTGTCGCGCATAACTAAAGCTTGGTTATGTATAATGTATAATATTTATTTTATGAAAAATAACCTTAAGTTGTGTAGCTAAATTTAAATTTGAAGCATGATAATGGTGGGCCTGACAAAAATGGCTAACTTTGTAAGAAACACTACCGCAATATGTTTACGTGCTAGTAAAGTTACACATGTGTGGAACCCCGCAGTGCCCGTAAGAGCTATCCATACTACTAAGACGCAAAACGACTTGATGGAATTTTTTGACGTGAAGAAAAATTGGAATGAATCAAATATCAGAGTCGGCAGAGCTTGGAGATTAGACGAGCTCAGAATAAAATCTAATACGGATCTGCACAAGCTATGGTACATATTACTTAAAGAACGCAACATGTTGTACACAATGGAACACGAATGTAACGAAAGGGTAAAGGTATTCCCAAATCCAGAGAGGATTGATAAGGTGCAAGAATCTATGAATAACATAGAAACTGTTATTAGAGAACGCAATGTTGCCTATTACAAGTTAGAAACCGGTGAAACTGGAGAACGCCCAGTGGAGGAAGTAGTAAATTTATTTGGGTTACCTGAAAAATTACATAACTCAGAGTACTACATACCCAAATTTATGAACACTAAATGGGTTAAGAGTTATCTTGAACATGGCTTTATTAATAGCTTATCAGTAAAGAAGTTTTACAGATTATATAAAGAAAAGCAGTACCTGGATAACAAGCGATCAAAAACTAGAGATTATAACCATGTGCAACAGCTATTAAAAAGATTCCCCAACTTGGATATGGAAGCTTTGAAGGCGCAGTACCCTGATGTTGATATCGAGAAGGCGAAGAGAACCAAAAAAGCTAGAGGCCATTTTGATCCAAAATATTAAATAAATATCAACTTAGTTGTAATGTACTTGTTATAATTAAATAGTTATTTCATTAAAATAGTAATCTTTAAAGTATTTTATTATCATAATACATATTGAAAAAATCTGGAGACTTTAAATCTAAAACATATATAACATAGATGGCCATGACTGTATTAGGTTCTAGGCTGTTGTTAACCGATTCCGTGTGGATGGCACCACAGTTGTGCCATGGATTTCTTTTGTGTATGGCGGGTGGCACCTGACAGGTGCCAAAATTTGCCACACAATATTTGTTCGCCGCTATTAAAGTTTGCCCAAAAGGCCGCCACATTGAATCAGTTAACCATTTTATTTAATAACTTCAAAAGTCCAGTCAAGCTTTATAGGATGCTGAAAATGCTGGGTAGTATTACTTCAATTTGGGAATTTTCAATCTTTCTAAGAATGTATTCGGCCTACACACTATAAAATGTAAATTTTTTTTGCTCCTTTTAAATTCCAGATTTGTACCAATTTTACTTGGCTTTTTTTTATAAAAGTGATGATGATTTTTATAATCATCATTATAACTTATATATAAACTTAGGTATAATATGCATATTTTCAGTGATTTTTTAAAATGTAATGTATATTAGACAAATCAAGTAGATATATAAAAAAATAAACCAACATTCAAGGAAAAAGTCTATTTATTAAATTCAATAGGTATTTTGAAGGATCATCATCTTTTTGATTCAATATACTTTTTAGTTCTTGTAACTTTTCGAGTGTGGACTTATATTTCTCGATAAAATTATTATTAACAATATATGATTGATATGATATATCTTTACTCGTCGCAGGATTATCTATATTTGTGCATAAATATTCCAAAGTTTGCTTATATTTCACAATATTGTAGGCTTCTAAGTATGCAACAAATGTAGTAAACAATACATTAATAAAGTAGTCTCTATATATTTTATGCTTTTCTTCTTTCAACTCAAGTTTCGAGTAAGGATTGATGGATGCGCTACTAGACGTTCCATTTGCAGCCACAGTTTCTGATAGATGATTTCTGCATATTTTTGACAGAATATCCAACAAGTTTTGTGGTTCAATGCTTCTCTTCAAGTCAATATTTTTTAGTGTCGCCGCATTATCTCCCTCGGGATAATTTTCCCATGAGCTGTTATTAATGCAGGAAATAATAATAAGCATGATATCATTCTCATTATTATCAAGCAAATGGTGTACAAGACTAAGTCCAATCCGGTGTTGCATAAAAGACGGTTGTACCTTTTCTAATATCTTAGTTATAGACATTGTTGGTAAACCTGAAAATGTAATTAAATTAATGATAAAGTAATTATATAGGAACTGCAATAAACATTATTTTCTTACAATACATACATGATATAATTTTAAAAAACTCTTTCGTAAAACTGTTACAGTAAGAGTTGTCAATATTTGGATAGTTTTCATTATCTTTGTTGTCACTCATATAAAACATCTGTATTACAGTATTCATCCATATCTGAAAGAGAAATTAGTAAACTGCTATTAATTTATTATAAATATCTACTTAAAGTAGGCTAATTTTATAGATTGTGCGCTCTTTTAGCTTGGCAAGGTGCGGGTGACATTTGGCTAGTGGTTCCCTTTGAAATAATACTTGAATGAATTACTACTGGCTTACCATATCTATGGTAGGCCAGATTATCTGTCTATTTGTAAATATTTGCCCATAGGACAAGCTACCAATCCCAGCAGTAAACTAAATCATATTAATGGCATAAAAATATACTCACAGTCATTGTTTTAATATGTTTTTCTGGATATTTTAAGTGAATAAAGTAAGCAAATATTTTTATTATTTTCTTACACTGATCAGAAACTTTATCACTGCTTTTGTTAGAATTAGGCCACAATATGTAGTCTATTAATGGTTTCTGGGAGCGATTTTGCCTTTTTTGACTGAAGGATCTGTAAATATAAGTACATAATGTGTTACCACAAACACTTTATAATCACTACAATATACCTATACTTATTATTATTTCTAATATACACATTGCTTATTAGAAATTAATGGTTACTTGTTTTAACGGTGAAGGAAATCATTGTGAGGAAACCTGCACACCTGGGAGATTTATAGAAAAAAACTCAAATTAAAGTGTGAAGTCTACTAATACATACTTGGCCCGCGCGGTGGACTATGGTTCAGTCCTTCTCCTTCTGAGAGGAGACCTGTGCTCAGTCGTGGGACAGTGATGGGTTGATGATGATGATGATGATTATTATTATTATATTTGAGCTTGATTGAAATAAGTTTGAGCTAACCATCTCTCGCATGACCTTCTCTGTGACATATTTGTGATTCAGGCCCGGTTTGTCGGCGCACTGAAGATCAAGTAGATATGACATGTCTATATATGTTATGGCCGTGCCGTAAAGCCGTAAAGTTTTTGATCGAATCCGAATCGAATCCTTTTTGGTAAAAGCCGATACTTTGGTTGGTCACTACATACTATAAAATTATGGGAGCCATTGACAATCTGGTCGGTTCAATTTATCACACAAAATAACTATACTTATGAAACAACTGGATAAAGGTATGGCCATGCTGTACCATCATTATGAAATTAAATTGATACCTGGAGTGAAACAAAGCCAAGTCGTTTTGTAGTAAGTTGATGAGTGATTCTAAAACTAACATCAACCTCTCAATTCTCTCTGTTCTAACCAAAAATTCAAAAAGTTCAAATTTTTCTTTCCTCCAATAAATTCTTCTTACGACATCATTAATTTTTTTTGGAATGGCTTCTTCGTCAACAAGGGTATCATCTCTGCTGTTCATACTTATTTCATATAACAGTCTACTGAAACAGTGAGACACAATGCCTTTTTCAGAATCGTAATTTCTTCTATTTGATAATGTTTCATTTTTATTGTCCATTGGTGAGGTAAGAAAGTTTTTGTAACAATCTCTTATAGCTTTTGATTTGCATGGTGGATGCATATTAAAATGTGACAGAAGTGTATTCTGACATTGCCATAAAATATATTCTATTGTATATCCAGGATCTTCATGAGCATTCTGTAATTTAAAAGCATATTTTGTTTTAATTTCAGCAAATAAGTTATTTATTTATTACCCGACTGCACTAACAATATATTACGGAGAAAAAGCAGAAAAGGAAAATAAATAATGACAGTGAAAATATTAGGACTGTTAATATTTATTTATTATTTATGCACACATAGTACAGATACGAGAGAAAAAAAAACATAAATCATAACAGAAATATCAGAGAACCAAACAATCTCTTATAATTTTAATTATTTCATACAATGAGATTAATATTTTCCTTAGTGTACCAAAAATTGCATTATTATCACATTACTAGTATTTCATCATCATCATCACCTCATTATTGTCCCATTGTTGGGCATGGGTCTCCTCTCACACAGGAAATCTGAGTGTGGAGCTATGGTTGTATTTAGGCCGAAAAAAACATTAAATTTAATCATGTACTCATATTTACCATCATGATTTCCACAATATCCTTCAACATATGTTCAGACAGGTATCGACGGGGAGTCATGCACATGAGGCATATTTCTGTGGCTTCAAACCAGGCTCTATTTTTCATTTCAATATTAAAGGTTTTTTCAGTAGCAGCAGGTACCTGCTTCACACCGGCCTGAAACATAGTTATAAATTATATGTGTATGTGTAGCACTTATTGCTGTAGAGTAGTGTAGAGTATTATATCAATATTCTACACATCTAAGTATAAGCAAGTCGCCATGGCATGGGCTTAAGCCCAATTAAATAAAGCACAAGTAAATTTTTAGAAAGAAATAAATTTCTATCTAAAAATTTAAGTTGTCTTTATGTACAGATCAAGTTTTGTCTACAATTTTAATAACCCAAATATCTTGTGTCTAAATTGTGTTGAATACATAGCTAGTAAAACACACCGCAAGTCATACTGAACTTATATAACAAGTCATGATTGTGTGCAAACAAATTGTGTGTAATTTAAACAATAATATATAAGAGCATATTTGTTGTTGTAACAGGAAGTTCAAAGTGAAATAATTGCAAAAAGCGGATTGCCAATTACACACAACAATGTGTGTGATAATTCTGCTTGATAATTTCAATAGTGTTTGAAATGTATGTGATAAGGCCTCGGCCTTATATATCTGTAATCCCTACCTACCATTATTCTAAAAATAGTAATGGTAGGCAGTAGTAGGCACTTATGGTCTAGTGGTATGTGATTTTGATCTCAGCCGCGGTGCAGGTTTCAAAACCTTGACATATCTCTGATTTATTGGTGTTATGTGGGTATTAGAAAATAATTTTATTACACGCTATCACAGTATAGAAAAACTTGGTGAGAAAGCGACAAACATACCAGTAAATAGAACTACCATTTACTATTATCCTGATAATTTAGTTGGAATCCCATGAATAAGTATGTTTCCCTTATCAAACCATAATCAGAACAGCAGTTCTTAACACATAAGTCTGAAATAGGTATGGTGGTGGTACTACAAAGGGCTCTACCATCTTCAATAGTTGTGGTAGATTACAAATTATAAATAATAAATGAGCATGCAGAATAGCTGTGGCATAAAGACATCTGTAATCTACAGTAACAGCGTATTATCTATTATTATATATCTGCTATTATATATATATTATCTGCTATATTATCAAAATTATTAACAAAGGGAATAAACCTGAAACCCTAAACGACCCTGGATTATTAAAAAAAATCTTACTTACATTATTACCAAAATGTACACATTGCTGAACACACTGGGGTAACTGTGTCACCTGGAACCGTTTTTGGATATCTGTATAGGCTTCGTAAGATACTTTCAGACACGCTTGGTTTAGAACATTTACAGGATAAGTTGTTAAGCGTTTCTTGTTAGACACTTCACCTTCTTTTTTTTTCCTTTTCAGACTAAAAACTTGTTGCTTTCCTTGCAAATCTGCCATTGCTGCTCTAATTAAACATTAGATATATATTTTTTGTTATTGTGTACTTCAGTTGGCCGATTTAAATAATACGGCTTATTCAATGGTAGGTGTGACTCAAGCGACGCGACTGTGGGGACTAAATATAATGTTGTTTTTGATTGATAATACATACTCGTAGCTGATGAGTGCTTCATGATTGTTTCGTTTTTAGCGCGTGTTTCCTTATGCGTTATGACCAATTGTTGCATTGATCGTTATGAATAATCGTCAAACTCAGACGTGAACGGACAGACAAAACCATAGTAGGAATTAACATTGTTTTATCGCTTCTGCCTGTATCCTTGATAAAAATAATCTTTGCGGGTGACTGGATTACACTTGGTACTGTAACTGTACAGCGTTTTCTGCGCTGTCATTTCGATAAACATTTTATGAGCTATTCATTTAACAGAGATAAAGAGAATAATCATTTTGGGATTATATTAATAAAAAACTCACAATCGTAAACAGTAACGAGTAACATCATTATTATATGTCACTGTCAATACAAAACTAAAACGTCAAATATAGGTTTTTTTTTTATTAAAGCATTAATCTTAGGCAATGGGGTTGTAGTCAGGAGTCAATTGGGTACTTGACAGTTATAACAATAAAATATGAAATATGTTGGATATGATAGCTTATAAGTAAACATAAATTATGCAGTATTTCGTTTATTTTTTAATACGTTCTAAGTATTTTAATTTTTAAAAAGAAATTTTCGATTTTTTATCTGTGGATTTTAAATCCCAAAACGGCGACAGTGCTGCCTCAAATGTCATGTGACGTCACTACATCGAAACCAAACAAGACAAATAATAATTAAATCGTTTGCTGTTAGAGTTGGTTGAATTTATGTTGTGAACCGAAATGAAGCCATACTATATTAAAGCTGATAGCGTGAACCTGCTTAAAGAAGATCCATATATGCAGTGCAATAAATCAAAATGGATACAAAAACTTCCGTGAGATAACCTATGAAAATATCAAATAAACAACGTAAGTAAAACATTCTTTATATTTACATTTAATCATATCGGACAATTAAAACATTTCTTAACTGGCTTCAGACAGAAGAAAGGTTGTCTTCAAGTAATTATTAAGATTTTTTTTAAATATACTTATATTCTTATGTGAACTGTTTTAAGGTTATTAATTGGTTATATTTATATTTACAGATCTTCCCGACAATCGTATAGTGACGACGTTATAGAGTATGTGCAGTTTAAGAGGAAGGCAAGTTTGTGTTTCATGAAAAGTAAAAGTTGTCCTGAACACAAGGTACATCAATGAAAATGAAAATGTGATGACTGTCCTGCCTAGAAGAAGTGAGGAGCCAAAAGTTTCGAAAGTGGGCACCAGTCTGAAATACATAAAGTAAAGTACACGGGAAATAGTACTTCTTTATGAAATCAAACTCATCTTGTAGGTCTTGAAGTCATGTAATAATATAGTCACATAAACGGTACAGAGTAACGATATAACAATTATACGTAAGTAAGTTCACACTAGTGATTAGAAGTATTATAACTACACAAGTATCTCCGTTATTCGACTGCTCTTGCTGAAGTCTCCGACCAGAATGTCGCTCTCTGTTAATTCGAGCGCCGCCAAGGTGTCGTCCCCACTTCACCTACCCGCATCTGTTTTTAAACTGTAGTATCAAATGAGTCACTTATTACTTTAATGTAACGTTATAAAAATGTGATATCGTTAATATCCAAGCTTCTTATTAACGACGATAACATTCGGCCGTCCTGCTCACACGTTCGTCCTCGATCGTGTATGGTCTGATGCAAGAGCTGCAAAAGAAAACCAGTTGTTTAATGCCTAAGTCCAGAAGAGTTACACATTTTCTTGTAATACCGACTCGCACGTAAGAGGCCCGAACTGTTTATCAAAAACATGGCTTAAACTCTACGCATTTTCTTGCAATACCGACTCGCATGTAAAAAGCCCGAACTGTTGATCCGAACCAAGGCTTAAACTAGGTGATGTTCATATAGAATCACACTAGTTGTGTATTACCTAGGTTATAAATCTGCCCCAACAGTGTTCACCACGGATTTCTGTTGCAGGCATAGTTCATAAGGACTCTTTACATAAATGTCATATGCGCGACAGGTATTGAAGCGAATGCATTAGACCATTGTTAAATAATAAAACACACGGTTTAAACTAGGTGATGTTCATATAGGATCACTCTAGTCATGTATCACCGCAGTTTTTATACCTTGTTTACGATAACATTCGGCCAGTGCTCAACTCAAATTTACTCTAAAAATGCAATATTCACTCAATGTAATACATCCACCCAACATACATACATACATACACCCAACCATATGCATCACCAAGAGACACCCGCGAACATTACACTGCTCGAGGCATCTGCACTAATCCATCTTAACTACAGATAAATAAAAATCAAACTAAAAAAAGTTTCCTACACCTACAGTAATGACAACATCTAGGTGCCCACTTTACTTATGTCTGGATTCTAAGTCCAATAGTTAAATCTCCAACAACTATTGATTCGATAAAGTTACGCATCAGAATAACGACGTTTATCTTATTAGTCCATTTCGGAATGCTCAACAACCTGTTCAATAACTGTTATACTGATAGATAGATAGATCTATAGTTGGCCACTAAATGAATCTGTGCGACTCAAAATACTATTATAAAATTATTTTATTACTACTTAGTACTTCTTTTAATTATTACAATGTTATTTTATACAAATAGTTGCCTTTCCAATGTACGTCTTTTATCAACTGATGAAGCAGTATCAAAATAATAATATATCGTGAATATTTGAAATGAATGATATCAAAGTTAAAGACTAAATAATGGTAAACTAACCATGAATTTCACACAATATAACACGTATAAGTTGTATGAACCCAATTTTTTTACGTTATTTATCACAAATTCAAATTATTTCTTTCAAAGTAGGGCCACATAACCCACTTTTGAAAGTCAGAAAGAAATTTCATTACATTAAATTGAATTTATATTCAGTTATAATAATACATACTATTACATGAATTTCAAAATTTAATTAACAAAGCAAAGGACCCATGCGTTCACGTCAGCGACATACTTGTCAATTGTGTATGGCTTAACTACTTAACTTTTTTTTTTTTTTATTTCACCAAAAGTTTTAAATTAAGATTCCCATAAGGAAGTTATAGTTTGGGCTATTTTACTGTAAAAGTTATGCATTATACTAAGGAAGATTTGCTAGACTTTACGCAAACGTCGTTTTTAAAAAAAAATCAAATAATGTTATGGAAAGAATAAACACATTAAAATGGTCCGTTAATCTAAACGGAGTTTAAACAGACCTTGTCTTACATTGAGTTCCTCGGAAGCGGATTTTTTTTTTCCGTAGGTAGTTATCAAACGGATAGTGTTATTGAATACACACTCGTAAACTACCTACCAAGAAAAATGACTTCAGAAACCGGCCATTATTTAACTATACTTATTTGTGTCTACAACTGATAAAAGATTTTTTTTTTTTTTAAACACGCTTTTATTTTTGCCACGCTTTTATTAACTTGACCTGTATGTATGTAACGGAATATTTGAATTCGATTTTTACCTACTTTGAACGGTCAGATTTATTTAAAAATTTTGAAATACCTATGACATGACATGATTTTAATAATCTTGTCCGATTCTAATTTTGTCTCATCACGATCGTCAGATTTAAAACTATAACTGTTTTACATAACATGTGGCTCCTTATCAATCACAACCTAAAATTTCTATGACCTGAAAAAGGTCTATTAAAGTTGATCATGATTTTATACCAGCCAGCCAAACAAACAGTTAGTCAAACTATCTTATGATACACCTTATTACCGAACAATTCATATTTATTATATATATTTCAAACGCCTCGGCTTCACCTGACTTTTATATAGTTTGTAATAAAAATTATATTAGTGCGTAATATCTATATAGATTATATTAATATAATATGTATCATTTACAACCAACACTCTCAAGGAGATGCTCGATGTTTCTATAGAGAAAACCTAGACATGACGCAATTGTGAACCGTATGAAATTTATATGAAAAGTAAATTATTGTATAAGAAAATCCCATCGAAATGTACCTATGCTTTTATTTGATTACATTATTATTCATTTGGCTATGATATACATATAATAAGAATGAAATCTTCACGTGTTTACATCGAATATATTTGAAAAAGAAAAATTGTCTGTCGGTTTGTATATTTGAAAATGCATTAAAACCAAAACTACGAAGTCGATGTCAAAAGTATACATTTTTTTTAAAAAACATTACATGACCAGGTAATGGACAATTCCAAATTACTAACGTACTCCGTGATCTTGACAGAGGGCATTGTATAATTCAAATTATATTTTGAATCCACATGAACAAAGTCGCAGGCAAGACTCGTTTTAAAAATGCAATTCAAATTATATTTTGAATCCACATGAACAAAGTCGCAGGCAAGACTCGTTTTAAAAATGCAATTCAAATTATATTCTGACTCCACATGAACAAAGTCGCAGGCAAGACTCATTTTAAATATGGTATACAAGAGACTATCTAAATTTATGTAGGCTTCAGTGACCGTTTCTCACTTAATACGTATAATAACTTAATTGCTGTAACTTGTAAATAGAACTAAGCTCAAGTTATAAAAGCATCAATTTATTATTATTATTATTATTATTTTACTTAAAATAATTTATTCTCAATCCCATACAAAGTGGATCCCGTTTATCATTTCGTAAATGGCTCACATAATTAATAATATCGATAGTCTAAGCGTCTCAACGTTTAAGGTACAAACTTCATTTACCAGTATTTGATAGTGCCCAATTTTCAAACCAAAAGGACGTGTAATGTGTCAAATTCAAATTGAAATTTAAAGATTTAAAATTACGAGATGTAAAGAAATATTAATACAAAACGAAACGTTGCATACTAAATTTAAAACAGACATTTAATATTATGTATAAGTGAGTCAGTCTGAAGTAGAATGGGAGATAAGAGAGATATTTTTATATATAATATTCCAAAGACCGCTGCGCATAAGTTTCTCAGTTTTCTTATAGATCATTAACTAATGTGCATTTATACTTTATGGGAGTCAAAACACAGTAGTACACAGTACTGCGTGAATTCGCCTAGAATTGATGGAAATCTAAATTTGGCAACGTACGTATGCTTCTTTCATAACAATTACGTATCAAGTATATGAAATCAAAAGGAAACTTTCATTGATTTATAAAATGAAAATGTGAACAATGTAGATGTGAATGCAAGTTTATTTTTAAATATAGTCAATTAATATCCAAAAAAAAAAAACAATAAACCTTAAACTCATTTACCATTTCCCTCCTGGGTACACTCAGCCACTCAATACCGTGGTCGTGATACTTTTTTGCAGGCAGTTAAATATGTACCACGTAGATATTATACATTTCTGTACAATTATGAATAATCAAAATTTTGCAACTTAATAAACGTGTCACTTATATCAAGTAGGTATACTGTACTCTGTAACTGCGTTTGTTGCTACCGCATAGTCCCTTCCATACAATAAAAACAAACGCATATACGTAAACCCCGTTTGAAACATTAAAAGTTATCAAAATAAAATTCAAATCTAACCTGTATGCAATTTCTGGCGTACATTAGCCTATATTAACAACCATTAGGTTCCCATATCTATAAAGCCTGACATTTAAGATTAAAGATCCTTAAAATATTTTCATAAGTACGTGTATTTCTATATATTTCAAAGTAGGTGTAACTTTAGAACAATTAGGATTTACTTTTTACACCACAGAATTTAACCAAATGGACAGATTTACCACAAGAACTGCCTTGCAAAATTACTTTTAGACACTTCTTCACAGAAAATGCACTTATTTTGAAGTAAACACCTCAGTTTACAATGTTAACAAGTAATTTGATAAGAGTAAAGTTTGTTCACAAAATTTAAGTATATCATTTTCAGAGGGTATTAACATTTCATTGAATTACTAGTCTCAATCTATCCATTTTCTTAATTCAAATGAGTTTTCCCTTACATCAACGACATTTATCTACCCCCATTTTTACTTATTCTACCAAGATGAATTCACATATGACATAATAATGTTTTAACTCACGGTTTTTTATTCCTGTGTCAAGTATGTTCGTACTTACGAATCGCCGTCCATGATTGTGAGCTGGTTCTTGTACACTTCTGATGAAATCAAACTCATCTTGTAGGTCTTGAAGTCATGTAATAATATAGTCACATAAACGGTACAGAGTAACGATATAACAATTATACGTAAGTAAGTTCACACTAGTGATTAGAAGTATTATAACTACACAAGTATCTCCGTTATTCGACTGCTCTTGCTGAAGTCTCCGACCAGAATGTCGCTCTCTGTTAATTCGAGCGCCGCCAAGGTGTCGTCCCCACTTCACCTACCCGCATCTGTTTTTAAACTGTAGTATCAAATGAGTCACTTATTACTTTAATGTAACGTTATAAAAATGTGATATCGTTAATATCCAAGCTTCTTATTAACGACGATAACATTTACTTGCGTAACCTACCCAACAAGATGAAGGAAGAAAAGTGACCATACAGTTCCTATTATTGCATTGCAATTTAATTCTGAAAATGACAGTGATAAAAATATATATCCATTTGTTACGGAAAATAATTTTAGTAATGAATAAAAGCAGACACGCAAGCAGCACAAAAATTTAGCTTAGGTGATCTGTAGTAATTATTGTAACTGTAACATATGATAAATATATACAAAAGTTCTACTGTGTGTACTCACTAATAGAACCATATAAACCAAATAAACAAAGAAATCGGTTAATAAAATACTAATATTAGCAAATCATGTATTTTTAATTATACAGTCCTGTAACTTAATCAGTGCACATGCACCATCAATAATAACACAGTCATGAAATATTTTAATTGTGTCCTATTAATTACAGAATGGGCCCTTAAAATAGAATTCTCATAGACGTCTTATAATTCTATTCTTATCATAGACATCTATATAATATATTAAATATATGAATACTTCCACTTGCTGTTTTGTTTTGATTACTTGCCGTTCCAATGATTTGGAATTGACGAATCACTCGAGTTACTAAATTTATTCCTTTTTTTCAATAATACTTCTCTTACATAGATAGTATAAAATGTCATTGCTTGCAAACAGAGGATTTAAACATATAAGAATCTGCAAGTTCTTTAACGTTTATGAGATTTGGGTTTAGGAACTTGTATAAGCAAATTTGTTACGATCGTACTTGTACACATCGTCACTGCACACGTCTTATAACTTGTCATTTATTTAAATTTTAGTTATAATAGCTAAATAACTCTCAATTTTCTTCTAAGCGTTGTTTGTTTACAGTGTAATGACGTTCCGCCACAAAATGACACTTGACCGCCTGATTTAACGTGACGTTCCGTTCACCGTAAAGAAAGTTCGATTTTTATTAATGAATAGCCCTTTTTTCGAAAAAGTGATCAATGAAAGGCATATATAATACGTATACTAATTCATTAAAACACTTTCCCAAAAAGTGTCAAGTAGCCAATTTTTGTAAAGCTCTAGGCGTGGCGAGATTTATTTTGCTCCATTTTCATATTTTTATGAAAAAAAAAAAATCTCTTTGCAATCTTATGAGAAATTATGAAAAAATACTCCACACTGTTTTCTTCTTTAATAATGTCGTCAGATATTTTTTTGATGATTTATTTTAATAATTCACTTAAAATTCTTTAATTTGAGTGGTTATTGTATGTTGTGTGCCTACATTGTATGATAATTGTTCGCGTAATTATCGTCAATTAAGGTAAAAATGACATTGTAACTTTGGGAATTAGTTAATGCTGCACGCGAGAAATAGGTGTGGCGGTCCCTGGCTGTTGCTGGCATTAATTAGATTGACTACGTATTGTCTTTCTTATTTGTCGTTGTCGTCGTCATCAAATTGTATAGTAACCTGACCATTATAATTCATTTTTAGCATGCACTTAACTTTAAAAATAAGGGATTTAGATTAAAAATAAGGGACTGTGCAGGGGTATGCACCTCGGATCCTTCAATTGAAAGTCCAAGATAAAGTCGTTCCAATTTTTATTAGGTATGCCATAGATACCTATGAGGTATGCATTCACAAATCTAGTGGGGTTTTTGATTTAAACGAGATAACATTTTTTTTCAAGACAAATCAACGGACAGTCACATTGTAGGTTCATTAAATAAAAAAAATGGAAAGATTTCAAGATTAGTTTAGCAGTACAATTTAGAACACAGGTTTACAACAGGTAAAGGTTACTTGACTGGGGCAACTCTATCTGCTTTATAATTCGTAAATGAAACCTCACATGGAGTACCTACTGCTCGTATCTCTGGGAAGCTATAATATCAATAGGTACAGGCTACTAGATATCACTTGTAATATTATACCTTTTGGGCGATTTAAAAACACCCGACACGGGTTGACCATTAATCTGTACCGTTTTCCATCAATTTGCATTAAATTAGAATAGAGCTCGTATGCTTCGGCCTGCTCCAAAACCCGTGTGCAACAGTGTGTAGGTACTTATTAATGGATTGTAGCGAATGCGTAAATTTGCGCAAGCCCGATATTTTAATCTCAAATTTGTAGCGTATTATTTGTAATAAAAATATCGATATCCTTAAAATTAATGAAAGTATTTAATGAAAACAGCATTTTTAGGGAAGGACCTACTGAACCACTTAAGAAATACGGAAATGTTTATACCTACGCATTTTTTCCATTATAATTTGGCCTGCTCGGTGCCGAATACTAAAAATTATTGTTTCATAGTTTGCCGCAACTGAACTCAATAAGTTCACGATTGCACTTAAACTTTCCTTAAATAACGACCGCTATAAAACCACAATAACGAAGTCAAAGGCTAACAGTACCGCAAGGAAACTTGCCGCTGCCTAATACTTATCAGTTTATCATTTGTTTGCTGCCAAAAGTTTATTCAAAATGGCTGTTATATTTAAGGTACTTGTAAAAGTGTTTTTATATATATTTTTTAAAATTAAGATTAGTTTTCGTGGGCTCTTAAAATGAAAGTTTACAATTTTAAAATATATTTTTTAAATTAAGCAGGTGAAATATTTATAATTTAATTTATGCAATGGATAAAATATCTACTAAATAAATCAATTATTTTTGCTTTATTTTATGAAGCTGAGCAATACTATTTTACATTAGAAATTACCAAAATTCTCCCGACAATCCGACAAAATTAAAAAATAATAATAATTTCACTCTTCACTTTTATAGTAAAAGAGATTTCTATAACACTTTCGTGCTCTAAATAAACTTTCCTCGTAATTTTCATTGCCATTGGCATTGTGTAAGTCCATCGCCGCTTGACCGTGAAGGCCGTTCCAGTTTTTACCGTCTGCGTTTTTGGTAGAAACATGCTTGTCAACTTGCACTTTTATCTTGTACCTACCTAATTTGTCTAATAATCTTTACATATCATAGAACACACCGTGTATGTTGACCTGTCTACTGTCTGATCAAACTGCTAATACAGCTGTAGTTACATGTTACCAAATTCAAACAGGAGTGGAGTGAAATTTGTAGTTGGCACAAGTGGATTGCTCTCCATGCGAGGTATATTATTGTATTGAGAAGCCTCGTCTAAGTTTATTGACTCATTGCAATTATTTCGTTCGATCGCGGTAGCATTGCCACGCCTATTTTCCCTAAGAACAGCAGTGTTATGCATTGTTCTGTCTGAAGGGTGTGGTATGGTACGGGGGACAAACTTCTCCGAGGCATGCCTGCTCCTCATGGTTAGCGGAGTATCTGTGGTCGACTTCAAGAAGGAATCGAATTTTATCTGGGGTTGATTACAGATGTTCATGGGTGGCACTAGTCATTTACCATCAGTTGGACTGCATGCGCTCTTACACCTATATTATAAAAAAAAAACACTTTTCTAGACATTCGCACTCCTGGCTGTGGCAGCTGTTGCATCGAGCAACAACGCACCTGGAGGGTACTCGTGGAACCGTTTCAGTGGGCCCGTCAGTGGTAAGATAATCGAGGTCCAAGTCCCCGCCGCGGAAGGAATCCCCGCCCAGCAGCACGCTAGTTACGGTTATGACCACAAAACTGGCAAGATACATCCAGAGACTGCTAAATACGCCCGCTTGAAAACCGTCGATTACGTGGTGAGATTTTTATGTATTTTATATAAACGGCAAATATGTTTCATATTGATTGCGCATGATTTTATGTCCCTCGTCTAGTTCAGATTTATGTAAGTGCCTCTTCAGTCTTTGCATGATAGATAATTTAAATGACGAAACAATAAGACGTTCTTGCCACGGACGTGCAACACGTGGGAATCAACTTCCTTCTGAGGTATTCCTAGAGCGCTATGACATGGGGCTCTTCAAAAAAGGTGCAAAAAGAGCTCTCCTTCAAAGCCGGCGATGCATTGGCGACTCCTCTGGTGTTGCAAATGTCCATAGGCGACGTTAACTACTTTCCATCAGGTAGCACGTCTGCTTTATCGTCAGGTTCAAATATAAAAAAGACATGCTGCTGTGACATTTAGATTTTAAATTCGACTGGCACAGTTACACAGAATATTTTATTGGACATCAGGTTCAGCGACGAGCGACAAGAAGCAGACACCGTATTCGAGGTTATTTGCAAACTTTTGCAGTTAAAAGAAACGGTTGAAGATGTTGTTTATTATTCTCAATTTATTAATTTCAAATGAATTTATCGTAAAATACTAATTGTCGCTGTCACTGTAAGCCACAATTTACGCCCTTTAATCATACTCAATCAATCCATTAAATGTTTTGCCTATCAAAGATTGAAATTTAATAACAGGCAGAAATAATATTTAGGCATGAAACAATAAATAGATCGAATATTATGAAAGGGCGTGAGTATGCTGCTTCTAATATTTGTACATGTACACTGTAATATTTGTACCTACGAAAACGAACGTCTAGGACTTTTGAAAGCCATAATGAAGGAAACGGTAACAAGTCTCACTGCTCACGGAAGGTTTCTTCTTTTCCTTTGCCCTGCTACCGACTTTTGCGACTGACTTATCATGATTTATTAAAACAATTGATTCACAAACCAGGCTAAGCCCGACTACCACTACGCGTATGGAGTTGAAGACCCACACACCGGCAACCTTCAGAAACATCAGGAAAATCGAGAGGGTGACGTAGTGCGTGGAGAATATTCCCTCGTCGAACCCGACGGCTCTATCCGTCTCGTCCGCTACACGGCTGATCCCAAAAACGGTTTCCAGGTAAGGTGATCTTCATTTATGAAAATTCGAATTAAACTTGCATTATGCTTGAACCAACATCGGTGGTTACAAGTTACTTTGTCAAAATAAGAATATTTAATTCAAAGTATATTAGATATTTACAATATCTATTCGTAGTATCATGGATTAAAGTGGACAAGAAAGTGCAAAAAGATCATTGATGGATCTTTTACAATGGATCTTAGTGGAAATCGCCTTCTTATTTAGGTACTTGTGCTGCGGGAACGTGTGGCACTGAAGCTATTTCAAATTATTATTTTTGTCGTTCAATTAATCCTTATGTTAATTTATTATATAACAGGCTTGTTCATCCCGCGTTTGTTTAACTTTAAACATCTGTTAAAAACTAATTTTCTATAGTTAATACTATCTATAGTTTATACAAACGTATTAGGCACATTTTTTTCTTACTTGTATACATTTTATTATCATAAACGTACCGACATTGTATCATCAACATGTTGCCGATTATATCAAAATCGGTTACTACCTTTAAATCATACTTACTGTGCAAGTATGATTAATATAACCTCGATGTAAAGTGATATCTAATCAGCCATTATCATATCCTTAGGTGGAAGTGTTTATTCTGTTCCGATTGAGTTGCGCTGATAGAAAATATATAAGCGAAAACCGACAAAGATGATGAATTTATACATAATTGGTTACATAATGTAAGCGTTGTACCATGACGGATTCTTGCCTCGGATGCTACCAAATAAAATATGACTTCATCTTGTTTACCGAAATGCAACGTAATGTTTTTATTTGGTCGATTCAATGATTTTTTTAGAACCGGCATATTGTTTCAAGTGCCTATTTCATTCTCTTTAATTCGTTTAAGAGAAACAACCGGGTTAGATAAAATTTAATTTATTATTCGTTACATCAAAAATCCCATAAGTAGGTTCACTGGTACATGAATTTAGTTCTGTGGTAAGCTACTTCCGGTATGTGCAAGATGATGCGGCTTGATGCGGCTCTAAAATAAGACTAAGGGTTACACTATGGCCAGAGTCCACTATGGCCAAGTGTGACATGGTACATTTCAGACACGTTTGGGAACTACATGCAGATCTCACAAGCATGCATATTGGCAATTTTTTCTCCGACAAGTAAATGGCAATTGTTTTTTATGCGCATATAATTTCGAATGGACACTATAGAGCCCATGGACAAAATGGGATTAGAGCCCTACGTGAGGTCAGTCGCAAATACATTGCTAACTGAAAGATTAGAATACATTTTATAGGAGACTCTCCTTTACACACCTTTAAACAGAACAAAAGTTCTCGACTCCAAATACTAAAGTGAAACTTTGTATGATATTTACAGGCAGTGGTTCATAAGAAGCCCCCACCACAGGCCCAGGCGCCCGTACGGTACACTCAGGTGCAGCAAGAAGACGAGTCCAGAGAATATTAGAACGTGAACTAGTCCTGATGAACGTTATCTATTCTACAAGTAAAGTTAGGTACTGACTGAGAGGATTCACATGCAAACTAACAGTTTCTGAACATTACATTAGAGATGAGCGTTTTAGTTACATTGGTCTGGTTGTAATTAGTACAATATACTAGTGATTGTCAAGTGGAGTGTTGTACCCGTTATTAATTATCAATCTGTCTAATTATTGTCGACCATAGATTTGATAATTCTAGTAAGCGCTAGTTGTCAAAGACCAATATTTTTGGTAAGCGAAAATTATTCAACGGCTGAAGGCAGGCATTATTTTGTTATATATAGAAGTATGAAGGTGGTAGAATGCTTTGTGGTTCGACTCCGGCGACACTATTGCCACACCTATTTCTGCCTCATAACAGCAGTGTTGAGCGCTGCTGCGTTTTGGTTAGGAGGGTGTGGTAAGGGAGACATACTTTTCCGAGACGTTCCAGCTTAGTCCTCAGGGGTAGCGGAGCATCTGTGGTGGACCTCAGGTACGAATATCTAATCCTATATGGCGTTCATTACAGATGTCCATGGGTGGCAGTAGCCACTTATAATCAGTTGGACTGCATGCTCGTCTGCCATATTACAAAAAAACCTGCTATAGATATCCCCATATTCTATTTAAAAAATAAACCTTCCCACGCTTTTTAAGTTAATAATAGCAGAATAACCTTACACACATTGCATGTAAATGTTCCTGGTCAGTATCCTTCCTAAATACCATATTTGTTATAGGCTAGGATTGTTGTTTGTTGACTATTTATTAAGTATCTCTGTTGTTTTGTGAGTCTGATAAATAAAGAATTTCAAATGAAATCTGTTTTATTAATTATCCTTTATATATATCAAATAAGTAAAACCAATTATTAAAAAAATACAATGCCGTATAAAAATCATTTAGTAAATATGTTTTTAAACGTATCTACTGAAAACGGAAAAACGATAGTGTGTGTATTATCGCCAGCAACCATTTGCAACGATTGTAGATAACGGAGCTGAAACAAAATGTTTAATTTAATATACTTAATTGTATTTATGTCTTACTACTGGACATTCGTCTTTCCCTATAATTGATGGGCGGCATGGAAAGTAGGTACACGATTATGGTGTAGGTACTTATTTCGGTGCGGATTGTATCATTATTTCATCGCTGTCTGTCAGTCTCCCAGAATGACAAGAATTATGACATAGTCCACTGCACTTGTCTTGTGAAGTGCGAATTGATACATATCATATCTTTAACTTTTTAAAATATCTCTCAGATATGCAGGTTTCCTCACGATTTCTTCTTACCGTTAAGAAAATGGATATTAAATTTATAATATGCACATAACTTTGAAAAATCAGAGGGATTTGAATCTAGGACCCCTTGATTGAGAGGCCGCGTTTCAACCACTAGGTTATCACTGCTACGAGATGCGCATTTGTGAAGGCAAATATGGACTAGAGACCAACCTATTCGCATGCTTTCAAGCAGGATTTAAACTCTCAACACGAGGTTTAACTATTATCTACATGGTAATGATAGGTTACGATAAAGGGAACGAAGGTTTAAAGTGACTTCTGATGCATGTAGGACGCATGAAATACCAAATACTAGTAGTCACTAGAACTTTGTCGTCAGGACGCGGGACTTTGTGCCCGATCCATTTGTATAAAGATCCTAAAATTATTTTTACGCTCATGGTTAATGACATACCATCTGGCCTCAGACACAAAATAAAAAGGTATCTCCAATGAATCAAACTATACGAGTATATCAGGGTATTTGGTATACTAACTTGCATACAAAATGGATTGTCCATCAGCATTTCTGTAGCTTTCTGCAAGTTCTTTGCAGTTTCTATCTCAGCGTTTGCAACTATAATTTTGGCGTTTGCCAATCTTGTCGATTCGGCTTCGGCGGCCATTGCCTTTTGCAGTTGTAGAGGTAGAGATATATCTTTGCTATTAACACAAATGTGTGCATCGTCAAATATTTAACAGGAAACAAGTATGAAGTTTGAATGTTACAGGAAAATCAACAATAAAATTACATAACTACATGTAATTCTAAAATTTTCAAGGGCATATGAACGTTTAGTAAATAATGATTGGCGTGTGAGATAAATTAGCCAGGCAGGCAGAGTATATAGGTATAATACTCTATTTTTTTATATCATGTACCATCACTTAAGATCAAGACTCAAGATATACTGATATATTTTGTCGAAGCCGGTTATAAACTATATTTATGTTATATGCGATCTTTCCTAATTTGGGCATCTCAAGATGAGCACTTTATTAGTAGGTATTAGATAGAATACACAAAACCGCTATGTATGATTCATATGTTTCTGAAATCACCTGTGTCAATTTATAGAGTTACCTACTTACATTTCAACCCTTACAACTTGGATTCCCCAGTTTTTTGTCAAATGTTTCATCAGCTGGAATACTTGGTAACTAACAGCTGGCCTGTTTATCAGTATCTCAGATAACTTTCTGGTTCCTAACGCATTTCGAAGCGTAGTTGCTGCTAGGTACTGTGTCGCTACTCTACATAACATTAGATTAATATTATTTGTTACTTTGGTGGTGGTCAACGCTGGTGGAAGATACTCGACAGATATCATATTTTCTATTTGGCAAAAAAAGTTACAGGTCCTGGTAAAGATTTCTATTACTCAAAATCACTTTTTTTATTCAGTACAAAAGTTATTCAAAAACAAAATAGGGTGTATAATTTTGCGCCACCCTATATTTAAGTTTTACATTTTTATATACCCATAAGTTTATTGTATTGGGGATAAGTTAACAGATACAGTATTATTAAAAATAATTAGGAGTCATACTTATAATTTGCTACATTCACAACTGCGGATATAGGATCATAAATTTTGTAGAAGACAACCGCATCTACAGAAATGGTCAACGAGTCCTTCGTGAGAGCCTGTGGAATGGGATAAATATCAATATAATACGTTGGCCAAGTGCGAGTCGAACTCATGCAGGGTTCCGTACCACAAATTTTTATTTTTAGTATTTTTTATTATTGCAGCCATAGACGTTGTCAACGACAAAGCCATTATGAACATTTGAATTCTACCTATTACAGTTCGATAGACATAATGAAAAACGCCGAAGAATAGTGGTTTATTGTATGGTAATCTCCATTTATTCCCAACCTTTCTATATTTAGTATGTCATTATACCGGCCAACGTATATAATTATACTATGTAAAAATTTCAAGTGTCTATCTACTACTGTTAAAGACATAGGGTTCCGTTTTTACCTTTTGCGTGCGGAAGCCAAAAAATGATAGCGTTAGGAAATATTGTTACTTATAGTTAAATATAAAAACAAGTACCTCTTGAGGAGGAACGTCGTAGCAAATAGTTCTAAGGTCAGTGAATTTAACAGAGTCAACACACGGCAAGTAAAATATAAGACCTGGTCCAAAAACACGCTGTTTGTACACTTTACCGTTTCGCAAGATAACTGCTCTCTCGAACTGGCGAACAATCTGTTTAAATAAATATTTATACTTAATTACCTTGAAAACGTTATCACAAAGTTCATTTTTAATTTGATTGGATACTTACAATAAATACATAAAGCAGAGATAAGGGGAATGTCACCACAGTCAGTACGATTGATAAAATCACTAAGATTTTTTCGATTAATTTGTTATCTGAAATATTTCGATATCTTTGTAATTAAAGAAATTTGCGTCTTTTATTATGACATAGCATACTATAACGGAAATTCAATGCCGCGCCCACATGCTCGCCAAACCTCAACAAACTATCACAAATTCAAATGTGTGTACAGAGTGTTTGTCTAGGTTTGCAAGCGTCTATAGGATCCCGGATTTTGATTCGACAAATCAAACCAAACGTTCTAGAAGTTTGGATCTTACGCGAAGTGCCAATCCTGCAGACGCGGTGTAACTTCATGAATTATGAGAATGCTGATTCCTTTTAAATGAAAGTATAAAACGTTTAAACGTACATTTAAAAGGTATTTATATTTTAATTTTCAAATACCTTCATTATATTGTGTCATTAGGCGGGGATTACTCAAAACTCTGTCTTCAGTTGTATAGTCTCGATCGCGTTTGATACCTGTTTCACAATCAGCTTCAGAGGGAACTATTATGTGCTGTATATTATTTTGGGACCCTTCTCTGTTATTATTATCTGTTATTTGCATGTTAATTACAATTCTATTGCAAATGCTTGATTTGACAGGCGTGACACATAAATAAACCTGACATGTAGCAGTTGAACTCACAGGATTAGATTTTTTTCGTGACATTACTACTATGGTAACATATATCTATGGTTGAACGTATGAAAAAGTTGTTTACTTCTTGAAATATCCACTATGACTTGGCAATTCCATTGGGAATGGAAACAATATTGAAGTTTTCTGTTGAGCCGCAATAAAGTTCAACGTTTGCAAATATTTCAACTGAAAGTAATAGTTAATCATTGCATAACTTTACCGTTCATTCTATAATTTCAGAAGCTACTATTCTCTTCGCGGTATTACTAGAACATAATCGAATGTTTGCGAAGATTTTATAACAATACTGATGACATTGAATATCTCTTTGTTGTCCTTGACATGATTGATATTTTTATGAATTGTTTGTATACTTACAAGTATAGTTGTAGGTGTTTCTACCATAACTTTAGATGCTTGCAATAGGTTTTCTGCTGCCTTTATTTCACCTTCAGCTTCAATAATCTTTGCTTTGGCTATACGGGTCCCTTCCGCCTCGGCCGCCATAGCCTTTTGTAACTCAAAAGGTAGTTTTACATCTTTTCTGAAATATCATGTCTCCGTCATAATGATTGACTTAAATTTGTTTTACGTGAGGCTACGTAATGTACGAATATAATATGTTACAATAAAGAATGTAATTCATTAAATCACTTTTTATCTGTTCCTTACAGTTCAGCCTTATATTTAGTGTATAATCTATGCTCATATTATAAAGAAAGAACTGGAGGTAAACAAAAATAATGTCGTTTCGAAGTACACTCTTTGTTGAAACAAGTTCTAGTGACTAAATTGAAATACAATACGAGCGTTATCACGGCGTCATTGCATGTGTAATAAGAATAATCAGACTCCGTTTTTATACTCAATTATCAAAATATGTTGAAACGGTTATTCTCCGTTTATTTTAATCATCAATGTTTTTATTATACCAATGAAAATATCGACAAAGTTCAAATAAAATTAAGAATAAATGATCGTTCTTTTTTTTAGTTTACTATTTATTTATTATTATATTCCTCAGTTTGATTTTTATACGCCATACTATCTGATCGCGCGATGCTCCATGCTTGTACTTTTTCAAAATGAACGTTTTTTTTATTAAATGATATAATGCAGCTTCCGTTTTACTTATTATTGGGCCCGTAAGTTCTTTCAGCATTTTTCGCTATTCCTTGTACCTAAATAGTTTTAGCCCATATAAAAAATCATGTTATTTGTTTGTACGCAGTTATACTCATTTAGTCATAGGATATCAATTTTTTTTATCATAATTTCTTTTACACATATAAAACAGCGGCATGTCATATTTGTTAATTTACTGACTCGGAATATTTTTTTTTACATTTCAACTCTTTCAACTCCAACACCCCATTCTGCCGTTCCCTTGTCTATTTCCTTTCTAACACCGATGCTGATCGAGTCTCGCTTCGCCAGCAGTTCAGTTAATGTGTATTGACCCAATATATTTCTCAAAAGCGACACCGCCAGCAATTCCGTTGCACGCCTAAAATTACAAAACATAATTGCTTATTATAAAATGAACAAAAATGTGAATTTCAATATTATTGTCTTGCTTCACCTGTGATATTCTACGTTCAGTAAACAGTTCAATGGGTTGCTGACGTGGAAGTATACGACGGCGTCTACTGTTACAGTTACGGAATCTTTAGTGAGTATCTGGAAAAGTATGTTTTGTGAAACTCCTACAGGAGTAAAAAAGATTAATACAATAACTTAATACTAAGTTATTGTTCCCTTCTTTTCTGCTACATTGTTACCGTGTTTTGTACTAGCGTCTTAATTTTTTGACTCCTGTGCATCCATAAATCAAAACTATGATACAGTAAATTGATACATAATATCAATCATTTCAATAATACCTAAATACGTACCATGTAAATAAATTTGCTTTAACGACTGTGACAAGTTTAAAGGGCATTGGCCCAAACCTTTACGCTCTGAGAGGAATCGTGTGCCCAGCAGTGTGACAGAAATGAATATTATATTGCGTTATTGAGAAAATTAGCGAGTGGAATTAAAGAGGTAATTTTATGTTAAGTGGATAATTTTATTACTTACCTCTTGAGGGCCAAGATTAAAAGATTGCGTTCTAAGATCGAATAATATCACATTATCTGTAATTGGTATGATACAAATGATACCAGGCCCTAATGGCGAACTGTGTCTTACTTTTCCAAATCGCATTATAACAGCTCTCTCGTATTGTTTAACAACCTTAAAACAAAATTGAGATATAATAAAAGTGTATATTTAATAACTAACATAAAACTCGATCGGTTGACCGATGCTTTAGATCGATACCGATCGATTGATGTGTTAACTTTGGCTGTTCGACGAATACCGACAAAACTATGATTAACGATCGCTGATTGAACCATCCTCGAAGACTTGGGCAGGGATGATCGAAGTTAATTCATGCCTACTACCGTCGATCGATATTCGATAGCACCAATTGGTGTGGTAACAACTAACGATTGTGTTGATGAACAATTGATTCATGTGCAATAATTCTGAAGGTGGTAGAACCCTTTGTGGTTCGACTCCGGTGGCACCACCGCCACACCTATTTCTGCCTCATAACAACAGTGTTGAGCACTGCTGTGTTCCGGTTTGAAGGGTGTGGTAAGGGAGACATACTTTATCGAGGCGTACCACCTTAGTCCTCAGGGGTAGCAGCGCATCTGTGGCTGACTTCAGGTAGGAATATTAATCCTAAGCCATGGGCGGCAGTAGCCATTTGGACCACCAGGTGGACTGCATGCTCGTCTGCTACTCCCATATTATAAGAAAAATAGTAATGACGTACCTTAAAACACAATAACCAAAAGAGCGGGATCATAACCACCGCTATTATTGCAAGTATTCGAAATATTTTTTCATGTTTTGATTCCTTTTTAATTTCTGTGGGAAGTAAAGTTTATTTATAATACGCATCTATAATTTTCAATGAATATCATCGTACGTCAACAAATTGTTAAGTAACGGTTACCTACTCATGATAATAGTTTTTTTTTATATCTTTAGTGCCGATATTTCGACCCAGTTGCACAGATCATGGCGAAACTCTATCAATAAAATCTATCGTTATTTTAATGTAAACGTATTACAAATCCAGTAATTTATTAAACTAAGTGATCTTACCTTATTACCAATTGTAAAGATAATTTCTTTATCTGAGACAAAAAATCAAATTTAAAGTTAATTGTATATTATAGTTTCTTTAGTTGTTTCTATTATGCAAAACAACTTACGAAACCATTGTAACGATAAGTAAGTATTTAATCACAATCGTGAATAGCCATACAGAAAAAAATAACTATGAACTATGTGCTAATAAATGCTATACAAGGTCTTAAATAATGTAACCGCAATTAACATTTTTTGCAAAAATAATCTCAGTTCAAGTATTTTGCATTCAATTATTTAGTGATAGTTTAGTGAGATCATAATGAGTCTACAAAAAGAATAAATTAAATATAATAAAATTATATATACTTTATCTATACTATAAGCTGAAGATAATATGTTTAATAATGGGTTCAGGCATGACGTGAGAAAATCTCATATTATAAGTTTCCTTAATTTCTTTAGGGCGTCCGCTACGTTCCTTACGTGCATAGATACATTATACTACCGTCAGTAGGATAATATATCTATGCTTAGGTACGTGTAACATACGTTATGGTGACGGCACTCAATGGGTTTTAAAAGCTATATACGAGTATTACGAGTATTGTTTTAGGGGACGCCCTTAATTTTTAAGGATGTTCGGAGTCTACCAATACTTGTTTAATGAGGTCGAATGTGCAATTCTAATTCTCAGGGACGCGCTCAGATGTAGGATGGGATTTAAATAATGAAGATGACGATGATCTGTTTTTAAACTACTAGGTATACTTATTACCTGTCGAATTAATTATAGGTTTAGATTCCATTTTATAATATAGCGTTGCTTATTTATGACAAATTCATTTCAGCTAACAGTGTCATTCAGACGGATAATCAGTAGCACAGAGTGGCTATGAGAATGATACGATACCATAGATAAATAAATAGATAGATAAATGATCGTACATTATTATTAGTATAAGGTATGTGAGAGATTGCTTAATTTTATATGACGGCGCATCCCTGGCGCCATCTATTAAGCTGTGACGGAACAAGATTGTGAAAATTAAACATACCTTATTTTTTCAGTCACGTTACTTATTAAGTCAAGCCCGCTCCACATACTCGCGAGAATCTCGCAAGAACGCGAGCAAAGCACGAGAAACGAGAATGTGGAGCCTATACGAATCGAGTATTTCTCGCGTTCTCGCGAGATGTGGAGCGGGCTTCAGAAAACTTATACTTACTTTCTGAACTGTAATAAATTAGTTTTTAATCAATTCAGCAAATTAATTCAAAATGAAACATCAGTAATTAATTAAAATAGTATAATATTGCTTATATTTATCTTTAAAATTAAATATTTCCTGATTATTATTTACATAGGTAACGTGGCTGGAGCGCTGGATGTCCCTCCGCTCATAAACGACTTTAAGAAGTCCATAGGGAACGGAAATATTATTGTTGACGTTTTCTCTGCGGATATCGTGTTTAGAGACTGCAGGTAACGTAACTGCAAGGAAATTATTATATTAAGTAATAAGCATTACGCTACAATAGACCTTTTAAGTATTATTGACGTGTAAACTGATATTCTTTGATTTACCGAGTGAGAATATTTCATGACTTTCAAGGGTAGCCTTCAATAGGGATCTTTACAATTAAATTAAGTGCTAAAGGTGATAAGGCGACTCAGGGCGCTTTCCTGCTCCATTACTATTATAGCGTCAAAGTTTAATAAAACATTTTCTATGTAGTAATTCTTTTTTTTACCTACCAAAATCGAGATTAGACAATGTCAAGTATCAACATCTACTATTACTCGTTTATTGATGGTTATTGTATATTCCCTCGAGTGTATGAATTATAAAAAATTACCTGCAACGCCATGGGATTGTCGATCATTACGAGGGACGCTTCCCGGAGCGCTTTGGAGGCTTTTATCTCTCCTTCAGCTGCGATGATCTTAGCTCGAGCCTCCCGGTCCGCCTCGGCCTCGGCTGCCATCGCCCGCTGTAGTTGTAGTGGCAACCGGACATCCTTGCTATTAAAGGTTAAAATAGAGAATAATAGATGGACGTCCATAATCAACCGCAGATAGGATTACATATTTCTCCCTTAGGTCGGCCACAGATGCGTCGCTACTCCTGAGGATTACGCTGGAACGCCTCGGAAAAGTATGTCTCCCTTAAATACCACACCCTTCAAACCAGAACAAAACAGCATTTAACACTGCTCTTATGAGACGGAAATAGATGTGGCGGTGGTGCCGCCGGAGTCGAACCAAAAAGGGCTCTACCAACTTCTACTATATACTGTAATTTTATTAGCCTTAGAGGATTTTTTAAGTGAAACCTCCAATTCACGCTTGATTTGGGGGGTAAGCTGGCGAATGTGTGACGATAGTGACGAAAAGTGCGAAGTATGTTTGTCTATCTTTGTATAACTCTTAAATGGATAGACCCATTTATTTTTAAAGGTTACTGAGATTTTTCTTAGGTATTGGTTAGGTTGCTTAAAATAATTTGTTCAGCTGTCTGAAAATCAGCTGTTTTTTATAATATCTAAATATGATAATATTTTTTTAAAAACAATTTCTTACATCTCGACTCGTTCCACCTCGACGCCCCAGGGGTCGGTGGCCTCGTGTAAGTTCGCCTGCATCATGTGACTGATGGCCTCCCGGTCTGACAGCAGCTGCGCCAGGTCCCGCATACCCAGCACGTTTCGTAACGTCGTCGCCGCCAGGAGACGGGTTGACTCACTGAATTTTGAAAAAAATATACTCAGTTAGTATTTGAATTATTGAGAACATCCTCTTATTCATAAAAGAAAGAAAAAAAGTGTACAAAATTTATATGGTAATAAAAAAACTGCAAAACAGAAAATCGATAATAGCCCAGTGGTTAATACGCGGCAAATTCCAGGTTCTGATTATTCAAAGTTATGTGTGTGTTATACTTAAATTAATTATGACTTGTGTTAGCGTTGATCGAAAATATGGGCAAGACACTGGAAAGTTCGTAAAAAAGTCCTTAAACGTGTAATTCTTAGAACCAGCAGTGGGACAGTAAGGGGTTGATGATGATTATGAGGACAGTAAAAAATTAACTAACGTATAGATATAAATATAATGATGCAAGGATTCTGAGATCATATTTGGATTGAAATCATGAATAAATAATGTAGGTCACAATGCCAGTCGGTTTGAAGAAGATTTGAGCTTTCCGTGCCGGCCGGATAATTTTAACTATGTTACATTAGTTGTTCAGGTAAGGCATGGGTATTGTATTCGTATATTATCCATAACACCAACAATAAACAGAACACCATTATTTACAAATAAATCAAGAACTGTTTCCGGCACTATTCCGTTGCTACTTGTAACTTATTGCCTAAATGTTACATAAGCGAGATAATCAAAAATGCATTTATTTTGAAGTTTAATAAATCGTTTTAGCGATCACGTACCTTTAATAAATTACCTTTCACAAAGTAAATGGTAAGCGATCGCTCACCTGTAGTCTGCCACACGAACCACTGCATTGAGGGGTTCCTTGATTCTATAATACACAACCGCATCGACAGCGACCGTTACCGAGTCTCGGGTGAGGACCTGGAAATACCCAAAGTTTAGTCACATTAGTCGCCCATCCCAGTGCTTGAAATTAAGCGATAGTAAAAATACTCTAGTTAAAGTTAAAAAGACAAAGATCGATCACGTAAAAAAGGCGTTAAAAGTATGAAAAAAATATTATTGTCTGGCATTCATATCCACAAACTATTTAATGTTTAATAATTAATTTTAATATAACATATATTTAAGCCGAGTCTTTATTTGTTTCATATATACATTAGCAGGCAAGTAGTTCGGTGAAAAAATGTGAATACAAACTGTATGTATTATCAAAAGGCAACCTTTTGGCACGCAGGAGTGGCAATGCCTCTATGCTTAGCTTTAGATAAAAGACGATATAATTCCTGTTCTTTTTGGAGTAGGTTGTGGATGTCCATTGGTGCTTTTTTTTATAATATAGGAGTAGCAGACAAGCATGCAGTCCACCTGATGGTAAGTGGCTACTGCCGCCTGGACATCTGTAATCAACCCCACATAGGACCAGAAATTCCTACCTGAGGTCGACAACAGATGCGCCGCTACCCCTGAGGACTAAGCTAGAACGCCTCGGAAAAGTATGTCTCCCTTACCACACCCTTCAAAACGGAACACAGCAGCGCTTAACACTGCTGTTATTAGGCAGAAATAGGTGTGGCGGTGGTGCCGCCGGAGCCGAACCTCAAAGGGTTCTACCACCTTTAAGTGCTAGTGATCAATATGGTACACTGCATGCGCAATTGCCATTTTTGTACCTACAAACTAGCCATGCCTCTCGCAAAATTGTCTCACATGTAAACTGATGGGAATACAGATTTTCCCACGACATTCGAACTTGGTAAATGTCACATGCGAAACATCCCGCTCTGAGTGAATCTATTGGTTTATTAAACGTCCTATATATGTATAAATATCCTTTATCTGATACTATAAGTATATGTAACCTATTCGGACACAGTTTGACCTGTAACCATAAATATTAGGACATGTTTTTAATATGAAACTTTGTTATTCATTCATTCATTCATAATCATGTGCTACGAACATTTTTGCGCGTTGGGATCACGCTGCAAAACATTACTATTTATGTGGTTTAACGGCTGTCAATATAAATTGGAATACACTCACAGCCCCACACTAGGATTCCCTGTATCGTGGGTGCCATGTACACACACAAAGACAATACACAAACACCCAGACCCAGAAACAGAATTTCATCATTTAAATTCCTGTCTGGCCGGGAATGGAACCCGGGACCCTCTGCGCGTCAGACCGGTATGGTGACCGCTCCGCCACGCGGGTCGTCTCATCGTATTTTCGTAGGCTATTAGATTTAAGCTTATATACAGAACCCACCTGTTTATATGTAGGGGTAACAAATATATGCTTTGAATATTTAACTGAGTCGTATCCCAATTATTTTTTCCTGTACAAACCTATTTCATTAAAAATAAATTATAGTTAAAAATAACACGCTTTACAATTATGAGTAACTAATAAAATTAAAAAGTGAAAAATCGTAATATATAAGAAGAACATGATTGACAATTTATGTTAGATACTGTTCTAAAAGAGTGGGATGCTTGATAACAACTGTTATGGTTTTTTATTGTTCTTTTCCGAAATACAGAATTAGTTTAAAAATAATGTACAAGGCATGTACGTATGCATACTATGTACGTATACACACATAGTATGCATACATACATGCATACATACATACAAGTCAAGCTAATAAAAGCGTGGTAAAAACGATTACATTTCTCAAGATTTTAAATAGCGAACGAAAATACACGTTAAAATTTAACGCAGGGGATTGAAATCCTTCCTGTCTGGAATGCATTTCAGCGGTGTGGATCTCGATTCTGGCAAGATTTATTATCGTTGGGCATCAATCGAGACTAAATGAGGCCAGATCTGCGAGTCGTCTGTTCTCGGTACAGTAATATTCGACACGTTTAAATAAACATTGTTTCGCTGGAATTATGATATTCAATTTATTTGTGTGTTTGTAAGAAAACGGAATTAATGCTGTGGTAATTCATTTCGCTTTTTATTGTTTAAATCAATATATACGAGTAAATGTTACCACAACGCAATGAAAATGTTGTAGACACTTAATACAATTTAATATGTCCTTTTTTATTTTATTATTGATATTCAATAGATAACATCAAAAGATTTAAACAATTTATTTTTATTTTTTCAGCCACATCAGATAATAAAGCCAATTTGGCAATCTTGGTAAATTACGTAAGTACTTACATAGATATATTATGCATTAATGTTTAATATTTGATATTTTAAGTCTAATAATAAGATGTGGAAGTAATGTAATTTTCTAAACATTGCCACCTATCTATTGTTATTATAAAAATACATTTTCTTTAATATTCGCAATATATCTTGCTCCAGGCGGATGTAGAACAGACTATCCTATCGTATTTGGACATTCATCATATAATACGAAATCAATTCACTATTGTTCTGAATGAGAAGTTCACGTCACTGTAAGTAACTAAAGATCGAATGTGATTCAAGCGGTATTATGACGAAACGATATTAATAGTCGTCGTATTGGCGATAAAGACAATCGGTTTACAAGAAACGTTACGTTGTTTGTACGTCGTAAAACTTTGATTGATGTTTACAGCCACATCAATTAGTCGGGGACCAGCTGAATGGGTGAACATCTGGGTTAACTGTTATCATTACCAGCCGTTTCGAGCCGTGGCTTGTCTGGAAGCCATGTGGTGTACGGTTTTGTAGTATGAGAATATTTGCAAATCCTCGCGGCGTAGACCAGAGCTTCTCAAGCTTACTTTGTTTGCAAAAGCTTCATAATTAATTATTTTCTTGCGCCCTTAAAAAACTAAACATTTCACATATAATATAATACACATAAATATACACATAAATATAATTTCAACATATTGGTTCTAGGTTTTTTTGTGTAAAGTGTGGTCATAGCTAACACGGAGGATCCTAGTATAGATCAGCGTAGACAGTTATTGTTTTTATTATCGACGTATACAAAGTTATAAATTAATTTAATGAGTGTGGTGTTCATAGCTCTGGCGTATCTCACACATAATTAGTTTAACTAAACGCGGTCGCTCCTTAGATGAACGAGCCGTATCTAGTTCTTGTTTCCGTAGTGGGAAGAGCATTAATCATCAAGTTCATTGTTTAAAAATTTAATACAAATATAGATACCTGCTTATGGGTCTCGGTGTTTGTGTAATTTTCTAAGTGTGTGTGTCCATGTTCTTCATTTTTTTTTTTGTAATATAAGAGCAGACGAGCACGCAGTCCATCTGATGGTAAATGACTTATGCTTATGTAACTAAGCTGGAATGCCCCTAAAAAGCAATTCTCCTTTACAACACTTTCAACCTTCTAAACAAATCACAGCAGCGCTTAACACTGCTGTTATTAGATAGAAATAGGTGTGACTGTGGTGCCGCCTGAGTCAAAACACAGAGGGTGCTACCTCTTTAAATACAAAAACTATAGATTAATAATATACATACAGATTGATAACACACCACACTATTTAAGAATTGAAACAAAGTAAAGAATGTTTGATGTTTGAATGAAACTACAGAAATACCTCCAGGATCTTATATTTTTGGAATTACAAAGTACTTAGCGCTGAATCTCGTTGTCTTCATCTATGTTTTTAGAAGCCACTTACGAATTCTTTACTCTTTAATCTTCCATTTATTTATCTAATCAGCCATTAGCAATCACTCCTAGATTTGTTTTCTTATTCTTGTTCATTTTCATGTAGGTATTTTGCGACTAAAGTTTTGAAGGCGTCTTATTGATACTGGTATAATTCTGCATTATTTCAGTTAATAATACAGTGACATATATTTAATAAGCAAATTTTGGATAGATTGAGTATTAATAACGGGATTTAGTCGCTCGGTGTCTTATAAGTTATCACAAAGAAAATAATATCAGGGATTTAAATCTGCATTATATCACAAATATTTAGAAATGCTCAGAGAAATGAAAAGCACCTATTGTATCGGAAATTCGGAATGATCTGAAATTTTCTAGCAGTTGATTAGTGCATCATAATACTATCAATGTCTATGGATTTTAATACGAAGTTTCAAACCAAATTTCTGTTATCCCTGCTAGGCATTCAAAAAATATTGTGATACTGTGATATGTAATATTATGATATGGTATTGCATGCGATTCTCTTTATCAGAACCAGTGGGCGTTGATTATACAAAATTGTCGGCATAAAGCCAATGCATTAAGAAATGATAGATTTATTAATTCGTAATTTATGGATACATCGCCATTAATGTCACGTTTTCAGGAAATGCTTCTGATTGGTTGGAAATTTATGTCATTGATGCATTTGGGGGTTTGCATTCCAAAGTTTAGTTTAGGATCCGTTCACATTTTGAAAGTGGTAAAAACATTTGTGGTTCGACTTCGGCGGCACTACCTCCACACTTATTTCTGCCTCATAACAGCAGTGTTAAGTGCTGTTGCGTTCTGTTTGGAAGGGTGTGGTAAGGAAGGCATAATTTCCCGAGGCATTCCAGCTTAGTCGTCAGGGGTAGCGGCGCAGCCTTGACGACCTCAAGTAGGAATATTTAATCTTATCTGAGGTTGATTACAGATGTCCATGGGCGATAGTATCCACTTACCATCAGGTGGACTGTATGCTCCTCTGCTACTCCTATATTATAAAAAAAATATTGTCGACCCGACAGTTTGCATTATAATGACAATTCAGCTGAAAACACAAACCCATGTTACAGCGGCGTTACGTGCTGTCGAATTTCAGTGCGCTGGAGTAACTCACGGCGCCGGAGAATTCTACGGCGCCGTAATGTTTTATTTTTTAGGCCTAATCAAACGAGAATATCGATCTTATCACTTTGTGCATCGAGGTCTGTTTGTGGGCAATGGATAAATTACTTAAGGGAGGCTTATGCTCTCTATAGTAGCAGTGTATAGTTGAGGTCTCTGGGTTCAAGTAAACAGAACTGGCGTAAAACTATTTAAATTGTAGGCTTCGTAGTTCGTACCTACATGAAGAAAAAATATCTACTTATAAGTATAAAGACTGAATTATTAAGATAGGTATTTAAATTGTTTTAATTTAAACCTTAGGCGGAGTAATGTTTTTACTACCTTGTGTTGTTCTGTTCTATTATCAAGATGAAATCCATTACTGTTATTCTTGTTCCCTGTTCTTATATACCGACTGAAAATACGACTATATACCTAAAAAGGTTTTACATCAAATTAATTACTAACCTCTTGCGGTGGTACATTGAATGACACTGTACGAAGGTCAACTTTTCTGTATGTGTCAATGCAAGGTAGGACAAAGAAGAGACCAGGTCCCCTAGCACCACCCTTCCTTAGCCGACCAAGACGGAATATGACAGCTCGCTCGAATTCTTGAACCACCTGAAAATACACGTAATTGAGATATGGCTTTTAATGTCTTTAAAGGTGTTTATAATATAGGAATAGCAGATGATCATACAGTCCGCTTGTTGGTAAGTTACTACTGCAGCCAATGGACATATGTAATCATCCCCAGATGAGATAAAATTCCTACCTGAGGTCCACAGAGCGCAGAGCTGGAATGCCTCTGAAAAGTATCTATGCCTTTTTTGCAAACATGGCGGTAGTGCCGCCCCATATGCATGTATTTATCATGAATTGATACACTCTACAGCCAAAACGACATGACGGGTTTTTACTCATGAGATTAATCCAACAAGATAACATGACGGATTTTTTATTAGGGGACGTTGGATTCGTCCAAATTTTGAAGGTGGTAGAACCCTTTGTGGTTCGATTCCGGCGGCACCTTAGCTACACCTATTTCTGCCTAATAACGGTAATATTAGGCGCTGCTGTGTTCTGCTTTGAAGGGTGTGGTAAGGGAGAAATACTTTTCCGAGGCGTTCCAGCTTTGTCCTCGGGGATAGCGGCGCATCTGTGCCCGACCTCAGGTAGGAATATCTCTATCTGGGGTTGATTACAGATGTCCATGGGCGGCAGTAGCCACTTACCATCAGGTGGACTGCATGCTCGTCTGCTACTCCTATATTATAAAAAAAAAGTGACAGGCTACGTCTACATTACTTTTCAGTTAATTAGGTATTTTTAAGCATTTATGTTTTTTGTTTTAATAATAATTACTAGTTGAAGAATATTTTGACCGTGAGACATAGTAAAATATGGTACAGTATGTTATGCACCAGTTCCGACGTTTTATAGAAAACAAGCGATTCGCGTAAATCTATCGTCAAAACATAAAGCTGTTAGCACGCCTGTATAGCATTTGTTAACTGTTTACCAACGTGAAGTACTCAGAATTTTTCAAATGCGATTACTCAGTCTGTTGTATTATATTTTGGGAACATTAACTATTTTGTAGGTAACTTACTGACTCGCTTACTAAACTCTTAAAGTGTCCGATAAACATGATAGGTAAAAATGTATCAACATATTGCTTTTAAAATCAATGATATTATTGTTTAGTCTTGTGACTAGTTCGATGTGACTAGTTCGATTCCACTTTCGATGTTCTGATTTGAAGGTTTTACTCATAGAAAATATTCTAACTTACTTTTCAGAGCAGCAATATATGTATCTGTGACCGATCGATATGAACAGCTACAATTTGGCCTGTATTTGTGTTTTTTTCTTCCATTTCATAAAAAGTATATTGCTGCGAGTACATTCAAACTGTAATATTTTGGATTTAAATAATAATAACAATAATTTACATTGTAAACTTACCTTAAAACATTCAAACAATGAAAACGGAAACGTAATGATGACCAGTAGAAAAGACATTAATGTGGCAAATCTCTCAACGCACCCCACGGCTTCAGGATTCGCTGTTAAAAAGGTTATATCATAAATTAATAGTTTAGCTAAACTAAAAGGCGTTTGCCTGTCGCGCGGGTTTACGCCCCCAAGTGCAACAGTATACATGAATTAGCTCACTGTTATCTTTTCGCGACTTATGTGCGTGCTGTGCGTAGATAACCACAGGATAAAAGTGCCAAGCGTGCAGGTGGGTCGCATGTAGGAGCATACGAGTAAATATGCGCGACAGGAAAAAGGCCCTGACGGCACAGTATAAGTATCTATACTTATTTGTACCCACTGTGCTGACGGCAAGTAGAACACTTTTCCTGTCGCATGTATTACGCCGCACGCGCGTTCTTCTCACGCATTAATTACCTCACTGCAGAATCTTGGCAACACATATGTAGGTATGAAACTATAGTATGTAATGCACGCATGTGGGTGGGACGCGCGTGAGGGCGTTAACACGCGCGACAGGAAAACGGTACTAGCGACAACTCCGTAGGCTAATTAAATAATAATTTCACTCGCATAATTTCCATTAAAGTGAAGTGAGTCAAAAGTCGTTTATGCCACGATTAAAAAATATTAATCATTAGAAAGTTGTAAAAACGTTTGAGCGGTGTAATTGCACTAATAAGTTATCAAAATACTGATTGGATTGATGATTGGAAATCTCAAGTATGTAAGCAGATATGTTTAATTAAAATAGGCAATTCCTTATTATACTTATCTTATTTTGAAAAATATTCAAATTTAATACTTATAGGTAGGGTTGAAGCTAATTTTCTTATAATAGATACTGTTTATGTCTTTTTATTATATATTTCATAAGTGATATATAATTTATATTTTTATGACATTTGTATTACCAGTTATAAATTATCTTATTACTCGTTAGTCGGCGATGGTGGCACAGCTCCCTCACACGTTAGAATGTGCAGATGCCTGAATGATCCAGAGCTAAATATCATTATTTTTAGTTACGATTGCTTTCATTCATCTCTTTAGCTTTCTTGATTTATGCTGATTTAGAATTATAGCAATCCGTTTAGAGTGCAAACGTTATTTTATTTGTGTGAATAAAAGATACTGTGTTATGTGTGAGTGTAGACGCGCAAATATTTTGTTAATTCTTATCAATTTTAAGCATAATTAAGATTGATTTATTTAACTGTCACCTTACTATTCAACTTGTCAAGGTACTTACGCATTTGAATTGTGATTGCGCAAGAGGTACCCGTATCGCAATCTAAAATATGTAAACGCACAAATTAAAGGTTACTCGTCAAATGATCAATTGAATGTATACAATGTTTTGTTTACTCACGACTGGGAACATTATCGCGCCTAGAACTCACTGTTCTCAACTCGGTGCGCATATTGAGCGCTCGCTTATCGTAATATACCGGTAGCTCAAAACAAAAACATTAGGGAGCTCATAACAGTGTAACTCGGCTAACAATCGCGGACTGCGCTGACTAACTTACTGTCAGGGAGACCGCGTGTTTACGCGACCCAAAAACAACACAGATTCCAACTAAAAATATCAATTACAATGCGATGATCCGCAACAATTCGACACCACGGACAAGTAGGTATAATTGACGTATTAGTTTCGTTTAGTCAAAATTTATTTACGTATTTCAAGGTAGCACTCCACTTCGCCCGAGTCCTTGTCGTAACAACCGAAATCCATGTGGGAACGTTCGCGCAATGCGGAGCGCATTGACTGATTTAGCGAATCAATCAATCTATAAGTGTTCGGGTGTGATCTACCCGGTGTCTATATTGAAACTAAGAAGGTGCGAACCAAGGAATATCAGGTTGTGGTAAAAATAAATAAATAACGCACTTTCTACCATGTCGACGAGCGGGCGCGGGCGCGCTCCGACCAGCGATGCTCCAAATTGAGGGATTTGGGTATTTCTGAAGCGGTTCAGCCTCCTCGAGTTGGTACTGCATGTAAGGATGTTTAGATAATATCCAGGCTAATATTAGAGCTCCTGTTTGGTATACGATATTCATAATTATCACGAGATATGTATTTACAATTATACTATTAGTTCCTGCTCACACACAGGATGTGTGACTGACTAAGCGTTGAACTTTATGTCCTGCCTACGCGTTGTGTTGTTTTGCCGTTCAATGATAAATAAAGAAGTTACGATTTTCAAAATAATTTTAAATGTAGGTAAATAAAATAGAGACAAGTGCGTATCTACATTACCTACATTACCTATTCATTTTTCATATTATAAGTACTCTTAGTAAATTATCAGTGATTAATCATTTATCTGATAAACCCACCACATACTATTTATTTGAATTTGAAGACCTTAGCACGAGTATCTATAAGTTACTTATATTACAAATACCATGTAGAATATTCATACGTTTATATTATGATGTTGAAAGGTACCTAACTACATTAAATTACAGACGTAGTTATCAAATAGACCTACGATAGTACTACATTATATTTTTACTAACTTAAAATTAAAACTGTAATTTGATTTTACGGTAGATACTATATAGATTATTAAATTGTTAAATTATTAAATAAATAAAAAAATATATATTTTATTGTTATAATATTATGAACAATCCTGGTTTCGTTTGTAATTGTTTTTTCCTATTGAGCAAGGTGTATTGGTACAAAGGTACATTGGAAAATGTTTCGTCGACTGAAACATAGATAAGTATAGATATCGCACCGCCTTGTAATTGTAGGAAGCCACAAATGGCTGACACACGCATAAAATAGCTGACCTTTTTCCCATTACGTCTCCGACTGTCATGGTGTAATTTACATTGAACAATAGTTTACTAAACTATGGTCTGAAAGCGAGATGGTCATCGACGTAAAAGCAAATAGTTTTATAGATTTTCTGGTATAATTAGAAACAAGCTGTGCCTGCGACTTCATTCGCGCGGATTCGGAATATAACGACACTTGTACAACGCCATCTATCGAGCTCACGGAACAAACCTGCATATTGAAATTTTCTGCTTCGTTATGCAATTTAAAAAAAATACTCCTGAGCTTTAAATTGTAATAATTTCTGACAGAGTAAATTAATTTGAATGCAATAAAGACTTTAAGTCAAGATACGGACTAAGAATAATTTATGTACATGACATTGAATTCAATATAGCTTTGGTTTGATAAGATTTCAAACACAAAGAAAGACATACAAAAGTTCTAAAAAATATAAAAAATGCTATAATTACTCATTCTCAATTCTGCTAACTACTTTTTGCAAACACATTTGAAGTACATACACGCGTATCTAATTTCTTATTTTATGTACTCGATCATCTTTTAGGTGTCTATATAGTTAGCATCTCTATGTCGTAGGATAAATGAATATGCGTAGGTTACCATACAATCCCTTGATTGCGTTACGTAACGTTTCGTTTTCTCGTTGTTCATTGTACTAAATTCAATTGAAATTTAACAAAATCCCACGACCATAAACAAGGAATAGAGAATTTCATTGTAGATACATTAACAATTAACAATGTAATTGATAAATAATCGAGCTGTCGAGATTGGGTTCTGAAATGTGTAATTTTGTATTTGACGAAACAATATATTTACTAATTTTATAAAAGGGTAAGGGGATAAAATCGATGATGATATAATTGAAAATAATAATACCCTTGGGCCAATGCGGTTGCACTTTCGCCATACAAACAACTTTTTATTCCTATCGCAAATAGACCAACATTTGTTGTTTATTAACACGCTTTTATTAGCTTGGATTGTATCTATGTATGTAACGGAATCTTTGAACTCGATTTTTACCCACTTTGAACGGTCCGATTAATTTTAAATTTTGAACAATTATCGAGAACCGATGACATTACACCATTTTGTCCCATTCTCCTCATCAGGATCGTCAGGAATCAACATCGATTTCCGATTTGCCTTGTGCGATTTTAGCGTGGTTTTGAGTTTTTAAACTATAATTATTTTTATTTTTTTTTTATCTCATATAGTTTCGTTAACTTTTTTGAATTAGCACCCTAAACGAAAACTTACATATCGTAGCAGTCACTATAACGGTCTGTAACTTAGATATTATCTAAATGATGATATTGATTTTGGGCTGTAAGACTGTGTCTGAGTGTTAATCTTGGTGTTAGTATGTACACAAGGCCTGCTGTAGGCCTGCTCTACCTAATATAGTAATGGGTAGTAAAGTATAACGAGTAACTAGCAGTAGTTCTGTCAAGCGTTGGGAAGCTTATTACAGAAAATGTCACAATATTTCAAAATTAGAATTTGCACCTAATCACATAACCTGTTGTTATGAACTTTAGAAACCGGTAAGCTGATGCCTTAAGTACTTTTCAACTTCATCCTATAACGTCCTTCATATATACTCGTACTTAGGTTAATTGACAAGTAATTAATATAGACTCTAGACGAATTATCATTTCTATATAAATCTGCAGAGATTGATGAGATAAATAGGTCCCCTTATTTAAATAGTTATTTAGTTAATTTAAAATGATACCCAAAAAAATTTTTACGTACTTTTATTTACCCATGCCACATCTGCGGTTTTTCATGTAGAAAATCTAGTAAGAAACTCCTTATTTTTTACACCAGTGCATTTTTCGAGAATAAATAATATGTAGGTACTCAAATAACCCATTATGGCATGCACTAGGTTCAGCCCAAACAGCTTTAAGGATTTTAATACATCATCATCATCATCAACCCATTTTTGTCCCACTGCTGGGCAAGGGTCTCCTCTTAGAATGAGAAAGATTAGGTCTTAGTCCACCGCGCTGGCCAAGTAGACTTCACATACCTTTGAGATTTTTTTTTATAAATCTCTCAGTTACGCAGGTTTCCTAACGATGTTTTCCAAGTTGTTGTTTTAGCAAGTGATAATTAATTTCTAATACGCACATAATTTCGAAAAATCAGCCTGGGATTTGAATCTCGGACTCCTAGATCGAGAGACCGAGTTTCTTAACCACTAAGCTATCACTGCCACATTTACCTTTTAAAACATGAGGTGCCTATTTAGTTTTTAATTATATCTAGTTAGGTAGCGTATAACTACAAAAAACATTTTATATTAGTATGTCTGGTCTAAATGGGAGACAGACTTTTCTGAGGCGTTCCAGCTTAGTCCTCATGGGTAGCGGCGCATCTGCGGCCGACCTCAGGTAGGAATATCTAATCTTATCTGGGGTTGATTACAGATGTCCATGGGCGGCAGTAGCCACTTATCATCAGGTGGACTGCATGCTCGTCTGCTACTCCTATATTATAAAAATAAAAAAAAAAAAAAAAAAAAAAAATGTACATATCTTCAGTTTTGTTGATAAAAACCCAACAGGATTGAAGACAGTTATTTTTAGTTAAGTTGAATATTTCACAAAAAGCTTTAAAGGCAAGAATTTTGACGTTATAATAAATCTTTATAACACATTAGTTCCAGTGTTTCAATAAAATTCCCAGACCGGGCTATGACCGTTAATTGGAAAACCAATGTATACTATGTGTTCAGACTAGCCGACATACTTAAGATCATGTTTGAGTTTTGCAATGTGTGAATTGCTTAGAAATATTTATTGCCGGTTCTATTTTTTGTATCCTATTTCATATCGTGGAAGGAAAGGAAAGTAGCTTGGTCAGAGTTTACATTCTAAGAATGTTGTTCAAGCCGTCTTCGATGGATTCGTCATAAATCCTTTACTGTCCCATCACTGGATACGGGTCTCGTCTCGGAGTGAGAGTTTAGGCTATAGTCCAACCGCATAGGCCAAGTATGAATTAAAAGACTTCACTCAACTCAGGAAACTTTTTTAAAGATCACTTAGATGTATATGTTTCCTCACAAAACATCGTGATAACCTTTACCGTTATAATAAGTGATAATATAAAGTAATTATTTATAAGTTTTATAACAAACTAAAGGAAAGAAAGATGGTTTCTAAAACGCAAATAACTTTGAAAAATTGTAGGTGCCTGGTGTGCTTAAAGTTCGTATCTCGGACCTCCCGATCCGTTGAGTTTCAACCATGAGGCCATCACTGCTTCGAAAGATTAACTAGCTGTATCACATGTCTGTACGAATACACTAAACATATAACTAAAGCGCCTACTACCCATGACATAATGTGAAAGTACGCGGTAAGCCGGTTCGAGATTGCTCATCGTTGTATCAGCTAACTCATATATGAGGCGACGATGTGTGTTCTCTGGAGTGACAACGGATCTGGCTTCAAGTAGAACCTCTGTCCAACGTGAAGTGAAACAGACGTCCATTTGTCATCAACTGGATTGATCGTTTGTTACTTGATTTTATAAAAAAAAAAGCTTTTTATCACTCTTTTATTAGCTTGACTTGTTTGTATGTCTATGTATGAATATATGTATCTGGGTAACTATGGGTAACGGAATCTTTGGACTCAATGTTACCCACTTTCAATGGATTTGATTGAAAATTTTGAACAATTATCATTTAAATTAAAACTTAGCGAAAGGGCAGGCAGTAGTCACTATGCTTATGGGCATTTGCATCGCCGGTTTAGAAGAAAAAAAACACTACTTTTTGCATCTATTTTGAAGAGATCTCCGTCATAGCGCTCATGTTATACTTTATGCACAAAATCAAGCAAAAGCAAACTGTTACATTACTAGTTATGACCCTATTATAAACACTGTAAAAGCATTTGAGTTCAGAGGTTAAAGTAGAAACCTTACCTAACAACTTAACCTTTGGTTGTTCCTGTTGAATAATACAACAATCCTTCAATGTTAATATGAAATAATTGAATCAGTTTATGTAAAAGTATAGGAATGTATCAGCACTACAATTTTTTGAATTTTACAATTTTAAAGATCTCGAATTTCAAACTATCGCCGTTAATTGTTTGCAATTGTGAGTGTTAGAAATTAATTATCTTTTGGTTTAACGATGAAAGACAATAATGAAAATAAGGTGGTGTGCCTTACGTGCCTAAGCATGTGTGAGTTTTTCATTAAATTACTTGTCAACGATGCTATGCTTCATGCTGAGTGAAGTATGAGATAGGTCCGAGAGGTGACGCATACTTAATAGTGATACAGGAATGGGTTATTGATAAAGAACAAGTAGGTATAAAATAAATATAGTTCAAAAAAACTAAAAAACACGCTTTTATGATCAAATCAACTAAAAAGCTTTCGGTATTCTATTTCATTCTTTCATACATGCAGCGTAAGATAAGGTGTATGTTGATCTCTTTCTACTGAAAAACGGAGTTACTCACTGACAAACATACAAGTGAAGCTAATATAAAGCGTGTAAAATACAAGCAAAAAAAAAACCGATTACTTTTTATAAATGAATTACTAGTTTTTCTCAAACATTTTATAACGTAAATTACTTTAAAAATAGCTATCAACTTGAACTTTCAACGTTGAACAAATATATTTCACACAATATGAACTCACTTATATTTACTACAATATATATAATTGATGTGTTTCCAGGCGTCATAAGTCTTGTTTTAGAAGTCTATTTGGATATTGCAGATAACATCTGAAAGGGTTCAGTTTGTAACTCGATAGACCTGCTCTATCTCATGTTGGTCGGTGTTGCAAATGCCCTTATTCTATTTCTATTTTGATTTATGTACGTTTTGCAGATTACTCTAGGCACAGTAGCTCGGAAGACTATTCTATCATAGTCGTGATTTAAGCTGATTTTAGATGTAAATTAGTCATGTTATGCTATGAAAATCTATAAACGGTTTCAAAGAGAAAATAAATAGTTAAATAGTATGAAGACCTGATTGTGGATACTGCTGTTCATAGGTTTCTATAGATAGGTATAGATTTAAGGGTGATATTGTTGCATTCGAGATAAATTCGTCCAGAACTAAAATATTTTTTTAAATTTCAGTTTAGATTAGCTGAAGTGGCACTTACTCATGTGTATGTTCACGTTCCTAAGTACCAATATTACATACCATATCATCATCAACTTTATCTAATTCACTGACTTCATTATTGCCATGAGAGCTGTACATTTTTCTGATTCAAGCTATCTTCGTTAGCCTTTAGTAGAAGTAGAAGCAACGGCCTATCAGTGAGAAAGCATTCACTGCGCCATAGACATTAACTACACCAGATGAGTCGCCAATGCCTCTTTTCACCTTCATTGAAGAGCTTATGTCATAGCGTTCTGGGAATACCTTGGAAGGATGCTCATTCCACATTGAATCGTGGCAGAAATTACTACTTGTATATTAATCTTCAAGAAACGTTTTTGATAACGTGGCTCTTACTTTTCTATCAATTGATTCAAAAGTGGCTATCGACGATATCGGAATAAGTAATCTCGATATGGATAGCAAGCATTAATAATAACAATAGAACAACAATAAATTTATATTGATAAGTTGAGTAAGGGAAAGAGTGCTTTAGAGAGATGCGAGGAAGACGAACAGTGTGTCAAATACGAAATAGGATTCCCTCATTTGCATATTCTATGTGTAAAAAAATACATGCTGAGAGCTGCTACATTGTTTTTTTTTAATTTCAATAATAGAATGGCATTGTTCGTCAAAACAGTAAGAAAAGAAACTGGTAAAGATTACTTAAACAGCCAAAATAAGGGCATTTAATGTAGTTTTCTCTTATTTACATATAAATATACCGCCTTCTGTTTCGATTTATCAACTCTAAGGAGTAAATTACATTATACAATATTCTTAGAAATATATTTAAATTATTTTATTATAGTATTATTTAAATGAATTATTTTGTGTTATTTTAATAATAATAAGATCTTATTTACTTAGTCGCTAGCTGATAACATTGTGTGATAACATTAAAAAAGAAAAAGAACGCTCTTGACGTTAGAGTTGATTTTGCGCGGGAATATTTTTTTTGTAAATTGGTGCAAGAAATAGTTTTATTTTTCAATATATTTTATTAAAATATATTCTATCTGTGGATTTATCGACTTCGTACACGTACGTGGAAAGGTATAAGGCTACAGAATAAGTGCATTCAAGTACTCTACTAGATAAACTAGCCACAAATTCAGCTTGCACCACACGTCTCGAATGCGTTCCTCTATTGAGTGCAGTTTCGACACCACAGCACCGGCTCGGTTACCGTTGTTGCTATTCGACACAAAAACTAATATGGACTAAAAGCCGCGGGAGAAATATTTTGGAAATGCTATAATGTCCCAGACGGTTTTGGAGCTTATGCGATTACTTTGTCTGGTTTCTATGACCATAGTTTTGACATTATTTTGAATTATGTATGTATGTGCATTTTTTGGGTTAAAACGCATAGTTTTGTAAAGAGTAAACATATGTTGACATTCGGTGGTACCATTTTCTAGATTAACTTAAAACTTAGAAATTGATTTATGAATTCACCTAAAATGTTAATACGTAATAAACAATAATAAACATAACTATTGTACTTTGTGTAAAACAAAGATACGCGATTCGTTAAAAATATAGCCATTTCGCTCCCACATATTGGACGACCATAATTACTATATTTGTTAAAATCTGTTAAGTCTTCTGAAATGTAGTGTATGCCAAAGAATGAGACACACAGATATACGCTCAAAAAATTCCCTCCAAAATCGGGTATAAAAATTACAGGAAATGATGTAAGCGTTAACTTAATTTTAAGTTTCAACTTGCAGTATTCATTATAATTAAAATTCTCTTAACAATGTCTTTTGTGATTTAAAAAGATCTAATACACGGATTGTCACGGCAATTGACCGGTATCTTCTATGATCCCGTTGGTACATATGCAATGGGTCAGCGTGGTTGTATGCAAGCCGTTAATTGGTTGTATAGAAGCTATATAAGTACTTTTCAGGGGATATTAAAAGCCTAGAAGAGACTCTAAAGCGATTATTATCTGACCTTTGTATCTGTTAGAACCGGCGGTCATAAGTCGGGGTTAGTGACTCACTTAGCATTCCTATGTAACTTTGTATTTTCGGTTTGTGTTTATTAGTTAGTATTATTGTTAGTTAGGATGTCTTCTAAGTATACGCTGATAGGTATAAAATTTCTAATATGTAAAAAATATGTGTTACATCGGTACGTTACTTCCGTCCCCATAAAAATTACATGTTACATTGCATTATTTACAAATTGGAAGATATTATAAAGTAAAGTTGTAAAAAAGTTATCAATTTTAAGTGAAGAGTAATCAATATAATTAGATTCGTAATAAATTGTCCTAAGGTTTTAATTATTGTATTTTTCTTACAATGAATTTCTTTATTAGTACACGTGAATATTTACGGGTTTTCAAAAATAAATGTTTAAAAAAGTCCTAAAGAGGAAGAAAGAGGTTGATGAAAATTTAGTTTCAATCTGTTAAGTGTTTCCAATCTCCTATATGAGTATGGCGCCCACGACACAAGTAACCCTAAAATAGGTTGAACGTAGAAAGTTTACTAACACTAGCTTGCATATTAATGCAAGCTTAAATTTTGAAATAGAGATATGCATTGAAATTGATACAGTTTAACGGGTGGAATACAAAAACTAAGTCCTAATCCATGCATGTATCGGTGGTAAACCGCAAGCCGAACTGCAAGTGTGGAGGGGTCCTATATTTATAAGCGTAGGACAATTGCAATGAACAGCCAAGTCTAGAACTTTAGGACTGAGTGTGCGTTAGTGCTTTTCATTTTCGAATATGTGGGTGAGTTATGTTTAAAAATATATTTACTATTTGTCTGCAATCTCTTAATAACAGTGTATTATGTTTTTTTGGAAAATACTGTTTTAAAATCGTGTGTTTGTTTTCGAAATTAATAGATTGTGCAGCATTATGTCGAAAGTAAAAGAGTTCATGGACCTTTTTACCTAGAATGGACCTATTTTTTGTCTACTTTTATTCATTAGTTTTTTATGGATCCCGCGTAATAATAAAAAAGCGGATCGGAATCATATTTTTATATATTAATATTATATTAACGAACTTCACCAAAAAGAGATTTGCAACCCATCTTTTTTATTCATTAATACGCTCTGTGAATTAATTGATAATATCTCAAAACTATTAATGAATTATTTGTCTACTTTTTGCTATTAAAATATTATTACAACAGAATTATTAAACATATCTGAATTATCATAATTACTCGTATCTAATATGTAAAGTATTTTAATAGCGGCGTGATATTATGATAGCGCTATCAGATATTTGTTATCGACTATTGGTATAGTAGCTCTAGTGTGCTATTTTTTATTAATTTGATTGATTGCGTGTAAAAGTCGTGGAATCTGTTTAACAAAATTTGTTATGATTTTTTTTACAATAATCAGATAATTGTAATTGTAAAACAACATTATAAAGAGAAACATCTTTCATGACATAATGTTGCATTATACAAATTAAATCTTAATTAAGATAAATTTGATACGATTCAATTAGTTGTCTAATTTACATTTATTACTTTTTTGTGTTTTCTCGTGTGTCATAAACTCATAGTATGTTCAACAGCAATAAACTATGAGTAGAGAATTTGTCACTTCAACATACATATTTTTATTGCTTAGGGAAGTAGATTTTTAAAAATCGAATGATGCAGTATGATGATCTCTTAACATATTTCTCTATTTCTTATAGTTTCGGATCTGGGGGGCTAGCCATGTTACAAACTTTGCATTCTATTCGTTTTCTATTCTATTCGTTAGCTAATATCATTCTACATATATGATAAGTCTATGGTTAGCTATCACATTTACATCAATTAGGCGTCAAATACAATATCGTCTGGTTTCTACACCAGCCAAAATAGCTACATGGTAATGATTAATTATTTAATAGTAATATTACAATATATCATCATAATATAAATAAAAAATATACCATATTTTATAGCACATGTATTTTATTATTTAAAATTATTTGCAAAAACTAAACTTAATAATGTGTTTATGGACGGTAACTATGGTGATTAGTGATTGTTTACAAAGAGTATACAAATTGTTCATAGCGATATTACTAATGACAGTTACAGCGATTGCATGTATTTTGTATAAAATTACCTACTTGTACTTGTAATTTAGGATACGTATGCCCAAAGGAAAATATCTGGACGTCCAACTTGTTAAGATTTACTGGCTCATGGCACGAAAGTCTCTCAGCAACGAACTTGTCTACTACAAATCCATACTAAAACCGATATGGTCATATGGATCCGAACTTTGGGGGAACCGCATCCAACTCAAACTTGGACATCATACAGCGCTTCCAATCGAAAATGCTTATGCCACAGAGACAACGGTGAGAGAGAAAGTGACAAATAAACTAAAATCATATACTCGTTCATATAAAGACACTCCAATGAACTTGCTAGTGAACTTATGAATTCCACCCGCACTTTAAAGCTCATCAAAAGGAGGGCTACTCAGGATCTTCTTCCATCGTAGGAGCGGATTCCAAGGAGGCAATTATTATAAATGAAAATGCCACTGGGTGTATACCACACATGCCATGCCAACAAATGAAACCTCATAACCACTAGCTTTATGCTTAGACAGGGAGATTGCTATTGAAACAGGAGATAATAATGAAAAATAGGATACAGATATTAATATTATATTTTCTTTTAAGATGTAAATAAATGGTTTAGTTACAAGTAAAGCTAATATGAGAAGCATTAATAATTATGCAATAAAACAGTTAAATTGAGACAATATTTTTATTTAAACACTGGAATAACTCTATGTTCTATCGTATCTATCTATTATATTATATGCTCCTATTAATTTAAAATAGAAAAACGACTGTGTAATACATTTCTATAATATTTTAGGGTACCCTAGTTATAGAGAGCCATATTCAAATTTCAACACATTTAAAGTATACATTTTCAAATGATCAAAAGTAATTAAAGTCTATAATGCAGTGATAGCGCGTCGTGAAGTAACAAACAACTGATACAATATCCGCCATTTTATTAGCGTTTACGTTTTCTACAGGATCGGCGCGATCGCTCACTATGACATTTATCTTAGAATACGCTTCGCTAACAAATTTGACAAAAAAGTCAAAAGGTTGTTGAAAGGTTGTCAAAGATTGTAATTTGTATGGAAAAAAGCGATGACATGAGCATTGTAGAATCGCTAGCGTTCTATTCTATCGTGTAACTTGGCTACGACTTTTCTACTTCGCTATTTTGATCACGTGATCATTGATAAATTCATACATTTTAGCGTTTCTATAGCGTTTCTACAGCGCAAGCGACTGTAGAATGTCAACTTGGCTAGGCCCCCTGGCCAGAAGGGCCCACTTGATAACTTCACCTTGTATTAACGTCGGTTACACTAAAAGATAAAGTTAGTTCACTTAGAAGAAGATATTTTTTCCAGGTCAAATTAACTTGATTAGTATCTAACGAAGTAAATCTTAGCTTAAAAAGCAGCAAAATTCTAAGCTAAAAAAGCAGTGATAGCCTAGTGGTTAAGAAACTCGGCCTCTCGATCGAGGGGTCCGAGGTTCAAATCCTGAGAGATTTATAAAAAAAATAATCTCAAGGGTATGTGAAGTCTTCCAATACGCACTTGGCCAGTGCGGTGGACTAAGGCCTAATGCTTCTCATTATGAGAGAAGACTCGTGCCTAGCAGTGGGACAGTAATGGGTTGTTGTTGTTGTGGTTGTTGATGATGATGATGATGATGATGACGATGATGATGATGATGATGAATTAAATCTCTTATGTACATATATTATCAGGTTGTCGTACTGTTGTCATGCGTGAGCGCGGCAGTGGCGGTGCCGCTGGAGTACGGCGGGTATGGACACGCGTCGTTCGTACACGCTCCGGTCGTCCACGCACCCGTCGCTCATGTTGCTGTGGAACCTGTTGTAAGTTTTTGGTGTTTCTAGCAAACATGATAACAAATATGTATTAATAGTGATAACAAAAGCAGTGGGAGTGGTTGAAACTCGACGTCTCAATCGACGGGTGCCACGATCGAAACCTCGGATTTATTTTAAAATTATACGTGTATTAGATATTATTTATCTTGCTTGCTTATTTGCTTTAACCAAACTTTCTGAAAAAAACTACAGGCTTGAGTGTTTCTAAAGTGTTAAAAAATTCTAATGTGAGTGAAGTCTACCAATTCACATTTGGCCACTACGGTGGACTACGATCTTTATAATCTGAGAGGTGACACGTGCCCAGCAGTGGGACAGCTTTGGGCTTATGATCTTTCAATACACGATTACCACTTCTTATCGATAAATAATTTAGATTTTCAGGCTACTAATGAAAAGTGTATTATTGTTTGCAGTCCTATCCTAAATATGCCTTTAACTATGGCGTTAAGGATCCTCACACTGGTGACATCAAATCGCAACAAGAAGAGAGAGATGGAGATGTTGTAAAAGGTAATTTATTTCATTAAAATATAAATAATAACAGACAGAGAGAGACTGGAAACTTGGTCATATCCGTGAAATAAAAATTCGTTTATCTTTCTTCAATTAACTCCTGGTGGGGAAAAAAATAGGGCAAATTCTTGTAAACATTTTTTAATGCTAATATAGATAAAAAATAACATTTTTTTTTTTACTTTTTTAGTACTGCGAAATTTTCTTAAACTACGTATATAATTTTTAATTCTCCAATAAGCTGAATCGAAAAAATCTCCAAATCACAAACTAATAAGGACGGAAGAAATAATGTAATTTTATATTTTTTAATTAATTTTACCTGGGTTACAGATCCGAATCACAAAATTATATTATTACAGATGGTTATAACTAAATCATGTTTGCAGGCAGTTACTCGCTGGTAGAGCCCGATGGCTCAACACGGCACGTGTCGTATTCAGCAGACGACCACACCGGGTTCAATGCCGTCGTACACAAAACTGGACACGCGGTACATCCGGTAAGGTTATCATTTATTAATTATTTATAATATTATCTTTTGTCTGTCTTCGAACACATATATCATGACGTAATAGTATGCAAACTTTAAAACAATCTGTTACCCTCTGGTTGATTAAAAATACGGTGAGATAGGAGCTTTATCATTTCTAACCAGAAAGCCAAACACTGTTTCTTAAAGCTTGCTTCAAAATTGGCGAATGTTCAAATAACCTTTCAACTTCTATATAACCTCCCTACGGGGGAAATATCAAGAAATCCTTCCGTATTGGAAGCCTACGTTATACCTAACCTATAAAGGAACCTATAAAGGTTGACCTTACCTACGTCATAAAGGACGAGCACCGTTGCGTTTGCTATCCTTACGTTGGAAAGCCTTGTGTAAGCCTCCACCATACAAAACCACAGCAATGCTTAACAATGATATAATTAGAAGGTGCAACCTGATTACTTATTTCAATTGTAGTTGGAATATCCTTATTGTATAAATCAAGTAGAGCCAAATAATAAATCTAGGTGCACAATATTGCATACTCTATATTTTGTAAACTCGAGAACATTGCAACAATAAATCATGCACAAAAGGTAATTTGTAATCTAATTTAGCCATTAATTATGCCCTAATCCTGTCACATATATCGTTTTTCACCAAACGACTTGTTAGTGCAGTGGTAGTCAACCGTTTTTTGGTCAATTTTAGCAAAGTACTTAGTGCACTGCCACTGCGATCCGATATAATCCATGTGGGTAAGAGAGAAAACGTAAACGGTGACCGAATTTGAGCCAACGTAAAAACTTATATTAAGGCATAGATAAGTATAGATATCTCACCGCCTTGTAATTGAAGGAAGCCATTGAATGGCTTAAACGGCTGACAAAGGTGTCAGCTATTTAATGGCTGTCACGGTGTAATTTACGCGGAACAATGCCAAAATTTGCAGTTAAGAATTGCAAAAACTCTATTTCTCTATCTAAAAACGAGATCTAAAAACTACATTTTTTAAATATTTTGCAAACTTGAAAATAGATGATAGTGACAATTTCAATTGTCAAAACTGGTTACTTTTTTTGTTAGGAGTGAGTAATCTATGTATTAAGGGTAGTGGTTTGTAGATATTCAAACGAAGAGTTTTAATATGTACCTATTTCTCAGGGGTAACTCGCCTGTGGTTGATATCTAGCATGACTCTAATCCTATATGGAGTTGATTACAGTTGTTCTCAGGTGGCAGCGAAAAATTACCATTGTTTCGTACATCCTCTCTTGTTACTTTAATTTCTTAAAAATGTTGGATTATTATGGGTTGCGGGCCACTGGTTGGCAGCCAATGTGTTATAATCTATACATTTCACAAACTTGATTTCTCCAAGATTGCACGTAGAGCTGCGCTTGCGCAAACATTGGTGCGTAGGCTTATAAGGAAACAAGCTGGCTCTACTATTGGTCAACGTTATTTTAATAAAATTTTCCGATAGGCTGAGTACCTAGTATATTTTTAGCTGACTTAATTTAATTATGAATGATGACTAAGCTACTGTGGCTCACTAGTTAATACGTTAATCGTAGCAAAACTCAAAATTATTGTTTTTCAGACTTTTAACGTTTGTAGCCGTACAGTCATACGCGCAGAGTGTTCCGGATTCAATCCCCGGTCGGACAAATATGTATATGATGAATTTACATTTATGTTCTGGGTCTGAGTGTTTATGTATATAAGAACATAAATCGGATACGAAACACGAATACTCGTGTATGTATGTGTCCACGGCACAGAGAATTGTAGAGTGGGACTATCAGTATAGAGCACATTTTTTAATACTAAACCAATTCGTCATTGATATAATTGTCACAGGTTATAATATAACATGAAACACATTACATTTGTAGTCAAATAATATTGATATGATGAATTTTAAATGACTTATACTCTTACTGCGTTGTTTCTGGAAATATAAAATGACTACATAACTTATTAATTTAGATTTTTGTTCTAGATTTAGGTCGTTACATTCATCTTTGTATGTCCATGGTATTCCCTACGTAGTCAATCCTATTATGGGGCTAGAGTGTAGAAAATATCACTAAAGCGTTTGTCGAACCGAGTCGGTCGGTGTATCAATGGTGAAATGTGCCGGTCGAGTGCATCTAACCTTGGTGACAGTGACCCACTTCGCTCGTGATTTTGGTCAAAACATTGCTTTTCATAGCGTTCACGCAGCAATCCATGGTCACGAACCGTGGAAAATTTCAAAACTTGTAATCCCTATTGTTGAAACTTATCGTTATTAAATTATTAGCGATAAAATCAAAATTTAGCAGTTTACGCTTGTTTCTTTTGTTGATTAAGCAAGCGATAGTTATTTCTAATAAATGCGTAACTTTGGATAAATATATTCTTGCCTCGAATTCGAACTCCGGTCTCCCAAGAATAAACCAGAGTTACCTTGAGCCTGTTATTCCTACCGCGAATGCATGACTATCTGGTGATTAAGGTAATGGATTAAATAACAGTTGTTCCACCTTATAAGAAAACTTCACCGCCTGATATTGAATGAAGCCACAAATGGATGATTTTATCGCTTATTTTTTGAATTCTTGATAAATAAAAATCATTTTAGAGAAAATTAACGTAAATAACTCATACAACGTAATTTACGTAATAAATAAATAATTATTTGAAACATTTTAGAGACATTTTAGAATGGAGACGTGGCAACACTTTCTTTACGCAACAATTTAAATTGAGTGATCAATCTATGTAAACAGTGATCTAAATAAGTACGTTATCGATTTTTTTTATTTAATATTAATAAAAAAATATAACTTTATCTTATTGCAGGTAGCAGTTGCACCCGTGGCCCACTACGCGGCAGCACCTGCGGTAGCTGTCTCGCCATACGGGTACCATCATTAATAAGGTCACCAAGCTATCTACGTCATTATATATCTTAAATGCTCCCTCCGATGAATATTATGAAAAACTCCATATTTTCTTGTTGCCATAATCTTATTACACTAGTGAAAGATAACATCTTTACTATTTTTTTTATTTTTCTTAAAAATCTTTTATGCAATTAAACTTAAATGAAAAACAACTCAAAAGTAGGCGTAATGTATATTGGAGTTTTAATATAAATAAAGATAATTTTATTATTATCCGATTTAAGGAAAACATCAAGTAATATTATGATGTACATACACTCATATTATTAAATTATATTTATCATGTAGCATTAAATATTTAAATGCTTATTTTCCGATCACATTTTAAATAATACATTTTTGTAACGATCAAGCGCTACCCAAAATAATTAAGGCACCTACAATTGTTTTAACATAAGTAAATTATAATTAAGTTCGGTATTAAATAATATTTGAAAGAATTTATGGTAACGTATAAGGACTAAAATGTATTAAAATATATTGAATGCTTTGTTATTTAAAATGAATGAAATGTTTGAATATAAAATTAACAAGTAGATATTATTTTTATGTTATTAATAATTTTAAAATCATTGAAGAACCTATCCGTTCCTTCAATTTAAGTATGTATCTAGCATCTAAAGTACAACTTATATTAACATCTTGAATGTATTTCATGGTTTACATAAAGTATTTATAATTAAGAATACGTTGTGTTAGAATGAAAATTTGTTCAAAGAAATTATAATGTTAAACTGAAAGTTGATACAATAAACGTTCAAAAACATTCGCTTTTGTTATTTTGTTGTGTGTTTTTATTTATATTTTTACAAAAAATGTGAGAACTTACTTACTTTTACAGAATGTAATAGATTATAATAATTATTAGGTATAAGCGGTAATAGGGTTCAGACACAACTTAAAACCTTGTCAATATACACATATATACGTGTATTTTTTTAAGTTTTACCAGCAATCAAGCTTTTTGACGATAAAGTTAATGACAGAAATATTCTATTATACTAGTTGTATCGAACATCAGGGATCTACAATACAAGTACTTTCTTAAAATATATTTTCTTAACTAAAAAATCATTTAATGTCTTTCTCGATTACCTAATTACCAAAAATTTAATATCACCTATCATGTTCAGAAATCCTTGTTCACTGTATCCTGCATACGATGCGTCCTTGTATCCATTTGAGCGAGCAAGCTGAATCTTACTCAGCTCTTTAGGTTTACACAAACATGACACGCTAAGATTGCAAAACCGACAAGGAATTGCCTTATACACATTTTTATTTTGTAAATGAAACAAATAGCTGTCTATAGTCTACATTTGACCCTACAGTTAACTAAGGCCGGTTGTCCGTTTCTATCCCTTTGTGGTTCGACTCCGGAGGCACCGTCACGACACGCATTTCTGCATAAATGACTTACTACTTAGTCTAGGCGTTCTAACTTAGTCCTCACTTGCTCATGTATAGCAACACATCTAAGACCAACCTCATGTTGGCCTGTTAGGGTATCGGAACATCATATTTTTTTCAATTATTTTAAAGTAGTATTTTTAGTATAATTTGTTTAGTAACAATTCAAAGTCTGCAAAATCGTCCAAAAATATTGTTGTTTCTTGTGTGGCTGGTGATTATCCAAATTTATTGTAAACTTTTTTATTCTTAGAATTTCTTGTTTAGCCGGTTCGGGTAATAGACAGGCAGTAAACATTTCCCGTGTACGGTTCAATATACCAGCTTTTTGGCAGACAGATAGACATTAGACTTAGTAATAGCGTCCCGTTTTTCCCTTTGGGTACGAAACCTTAAAATACTTTCTAGCTGGGTGGTAAACACGTTTATCTTGCTTTGCTTACTGTATCCATTTATCAAAGAAAGTAGGCGTCGTGTGGGCATGGCCGGCGACGTCAGAATTGCCATATTCATCAATTTACGATATCACGCCTCAATTCAAAACTGCGCCTTTATAGCTCTGGTCCTTAAAAGGGACGAATTAAGTAGGAATGACCGCGATAAGCTTTCATGTTTATCACAAAACCATTTCTTTATGATGCAGCGGAAGTTTATATATACCAATAAATAAAATTTAAGTGTCCGTTTGTAAAATAGTAGGTACTTGTTGTTTCCCAATTCAATAAAAAAAAGCAGTGATAGCCTAGTGGTTGAAACTTGGCCTCTTAACCGATGGGGCCGAGATTCGAATCCAGGGCACGTACTTCTGATTTCTCACGGTTATGTACAGGGCCGGATTTAAGGGAGGGCAACCGGGGCGGCGGCCCCGGGGCCTCCACAGAAGAGGGCCCCCCACAATAGTAGAGGTGAGGCGTATATACTGGAATAGGTTCAGGGACTAGGTATTTTACCGGACTAGGTCGGACCTAGTCCAAGTTTTAATATGTACCTAGTCCAAGAATAAGTACCTAGTATTTTATGGGACTAGATGGAATAGGTTCAGGGACTATGGTTCCCGTTTTTTTTTATTTGCTCGTCGCGCCATTTCATGACAAGTTTAAGGCACAAACGAACTACCTTCCTAGTCCAAGAATAAGTACCTAGTCCACACCAAATTGTACTAATGAGGCTTTATGGGACTAGGTGGAACAGGTTTCCGGATCACGTATTTTTAAATACTAGGAACAGGCATACCTAGTCCCAAATTTACCTAGTTCAACCCATCTCTACACAGGGGGCCTCCACACGTTTGTTGCCCCAAGGCCTCTAGACCTCTAACCGGCCCTGGTTATGTATGTACTCTATATTAATTATAATTTGTTTTAACGATGAAAGAGAACATCGTGAGAAAACCTGTTAACCTGAGTTCTTCAAAAAAATGTTCTCAAAGGTATGTGAAGTCCACCAATACGCACTTGGCCAGCGTGATGGACTATGACCTGATCATTCTTAATTTGTGACGAGCCCGTGCCCAGAGGGACAATGATGGGTTGATGACGACCTGGATGGATGATGTCATCAACCCATCACTGTTCATGTTACTCCTAATGATCGAGTAAGGTTCGTGTTTATCTATGTGTTACCGTGAGCATTATTTGGTGAATTATAATATATTTTACTTACCGTATTTTTCAGGTCCCACTACTCACAGATCTTGAGTAGGTAACTTGTGATAACTATCTCGAAGGTGGTAGAACCCTTTGTGGTTCGACTCTGGCGGCACCACCGCCACACCTATTTCTGCCTCATAACAGCAGTGTTAGGCGCTGCTGTGTTCTGTTTTGAAGGGTGTGGTAAGGGAGACAGACTTTTCCGAGGCGTTCCAGCTTAGTCCTCAGGGGTAGCGGCGCCTCGGTGGCCGACCTCAGGTAGGAATATCTAATCCTGGGGTTGATTACAAATGTCAATGGGCGGCAGTAGCCACTTACCATGAGGTGGACTGCATGGTCGTCTGCTACTACTATATTATAAAAATAAAAATATATATATTCATCAGACAGTTTATCTAAATGAACAAACTGTCCTTAAGCTTCGTGGAACGAACCTAGCTTATTTATAGCTACTTAAGCTAGCTTTCGTGTTCGCGATACAAAATAGCTTTCATCGCTTCGTAAATGGTCTTTCCTTATCCTGCGGCTATGGTATATCAGTATGACATCAGTTCAAAACGGATATGGGCGAAATGGTCTTATACCACAAGTTTACTCATATATACAAGTATGCCATATATATTAACTCTAGTTATTGCTCGTGACTTGGTTTGTACATTTTACTGTTTTAAGTAAAACTTTTTCAAAAATTTTCTATATCTTTAGTAAGAGTATTAAGGACAGTTTGTGTATTAACGTCATCGTGGTTATACTGCACATACGCAACCGACGGTATGAATTATAATCCTTTATAAACCTTTTTTACATTTTCAGGTAAATACTAATGTAGATATGTGTGAATAGGATCTCAAATTATATTTTTTCCTTCTATCGTATTATGTATAAAAAGTTTATGTTATAAAAGAAGTTTTACATCAACTGCGCGTAAAGGTTACACATTACTTAATCTTTGTAATCTTTAATATATTCATCAAATATACATCTTTATAATATAGTATATAACTAAATACTTTTAACAATAGTTTTAACATTGTTATGGTAATGTTTAATTTCATGTAAGAACTTAGTGCTTTTTCTGAAAAAAATATAATTTTCTAACTGGAAATAAATTAAATAATTTAAACCTAACACTCTTGTATTGCTTACGTCTGATTCAGATCCCAATCTCTATTATTTTTTTAATAAAATCTCAACGTATTGACAAAGTTGTTAATTTCATTGTATTAGTTAAGCATATCTATATTATATAAAACTACGGATGTATCTTATGAGAAACCACTAAAAGGAGCCAACCATTAAGAGTTCACGCATTGACGGTGTCCGTTTGTGAGCACACACACACTTCCGTCGTTAAGTCAAGAAAAGATAAGAATTAAGAAAAAGATAAAAGAAATAGTGTTTTGTGTACTGTGAACTAGTTAAAGTGATGGGTTTGAAGGTGAGTAAAGTAAAATAATTAAGTTTTTAACATTTTTGTTTACGTTATTTTATAAAGCTCTACTATCTGGGACTTATCGATGCTTAATTTTGGTTATATTAAAAAACTAAAGAACTTTTGTATAATAATATTTTATGTCAATGGATGTTTAGGAAACATTTTGTTCAATTATTTTCTTTTCGTGAAGCGAAGTGTAGAAGTGAAGTGAAAAAGCAGTGATAGCCCAATGGTTTAGAAACTCGGCCTTTCTAACGAGGAGTCCGAGGTTCAAATCCTAGGCACGCCTGATTTTTTAAAGTTATGTGCGTATTAGAAATTAATTATCACTTGCTTGAAACGGTGAAGGAAAACATCGTGAGGAAACCTGCATACCAGATTTATAAAAAAAAATCTCAAAATTATGTGAAGTTACCAATACGCACTTGGCCAGCGTGATGGACTATGGCCTAATTCTTCTCATTCTGAGAAGAGACCCCTGCCTAACAGTGGGACAATAATCGGTTGATGACGATTTTCTTTTAGGATACCTATTGCATACCACTGATAACTAATGAAACATAAAACATTTATTTAAAAAAAGGTGTGTGTTATGGAGTTTCTTTCGCCTTATGAAGTGGTGGTAGATATAATGAGAGTAATGATATTTTGACATACATAGGCGCGAAAGACATAACTCTCTGCAGTCGAGTAAAGAGAAGCCTCCTACTTGCAATTGACCATCAATGCCTTATTACCACTAAAGACTACGTTAAAACTTCTAATGTAACTATGTGTCTCTTCAAACCAGAACACAGCGTTACCCGCCTTACAAGTACAGTTTCTCATTATTTCCTACAAACATTAGGTTACTCCATAACGGTATACGAAATAACATACCTGGTGTCACAAATCATACGAGATCATCTGGACAAGAGAGTAATGTAGTTCATTACTCAAACTGGTATTAATGGGTGGCAGAAAGAAACACCTAATTGATATATATCGCTGGATCTTCATTAGCGAGATTTGTAGGTGTTATTCATAAGCTTTATTTATATTGCATCTTCATGTCTTCTTAAGACATGTCTTAATATTAACTTCGTTCAGTAAATTATGTAATATATCATATTAATATTAGTAATAATGGTACTGTCGTTTACTCGGACCCTGACAGAATAAGAGCTTTTTTTATAATGTAGAAGAAGTAGCCAATATGTGTGCAATACACCTGATGGTAAGTGGCCACAGCAATGTATATCAAGTAATATATCCCAGATAAGTTTGGCATCCTACCTAAGGTCGACGACAGATGCATTACGTTGGAAAACTCTCATTTCCCTCTGTTGCGGGGACAGCGAAGATGATATGTTGGACTCATACCGTCTAAAATCCCTCAACGTTCCTTGAGACGTCTTTTATTGGGATTCGGGCAGGTATAGGCATTTTTTGCAAGTTAAATTAATGGGTTCGGTTTGCTCCTAAGCTTAATGTGGGTTAACTTGGGCTCTCAGCTCATAATATAGTCTGTTTAACGGAAGTAGAGTTTACTTTCTTTAACGTTTATTTTAATTTTCAATTCTTAATCTGGTTCCGCTTCTTGAGTGGTTTACTTAATTTTACGATGATTTTATTTTTATTTTTTTATTTAATAGCAATTATTATTTTCCAGTTCGTTGTTATTACAACAATATTGTGCTTGGAAGGAGTGGTTCCTGCACCTCGAAAGCCAAGACTTACGGTAGCCGAGCCGATGCCAAGTTATTACAACACTGATATTGGAGGTAAATTGAAAGATTATAATACCCTTTGAAAAAATCGCGGCAGTTCCACTGGCACATCCAAGATAATATTTTTACCGGGTTTTAAGCGTGTCCCAACTTAATCCTAAATGTTATGGGTACATGCGATTTCATTATTTGAATTCGATTTATAACATGATAGCGCAACATCCTATATATAAAGAAAGAATTACAGTTTTCAACATTTACTATCTGTTAATTAGGTCTTATCTAAATTAATAAGACACATACACTATTTAGCCGTGTGCCGTTATAACTGTATCGTTGTTGACTATTTGTGTAAACTGAGTCTATTAACATCGTACTAATATAGCAACACTAAATTCCTTTAAAGGTGATCCAGGCACCTACTCATTTGGGTACGACGTGTGGGATCCGGCAACTGGCAACAACCAGTTTCGAAGTGAAGAACGCTACCCAAATGGAACGGTCGCGGGGAGCTATGGCTACGTGGACCCTTTGGGTGAAACTAGGACTTTTAGATATACTGCTGATGAAAGAGGATACAGGTAAGATGTAATAGAAGATAAAATCGCGTGGCGGAGCGGTCACCATACCAGTCTGACGCGCAAAGGGTCCCGGGTTCGATCCCCGGCCAGACTTATATCTAAATTATGAATCCTGTTTCTGGGTCTGGGTGTTTGTGTATTTGTCTGTGTGTGTCCATGGTACCCACGATACAGGGAATCCTAGTGTGGGGCTATGAGATAAGAAAGCGTTTAAAATAAACTCCTAGACGAGTTGTATAAAATTATTAACGCAAAAATTCGTATGATAACATTGCTAACATTAATTGAAAGGCGTTTTGTAATAGTGTACATTTGATGATGATGATGTACATTTAAAAAAAGTATTGAATGAAACAAACTGAAATTGTTTGAGGCCCCATATGATATTAAGTTACTTTATATCTTTTTCTATACGTATTTTTATAAGATAGTGAATCGCTGTTATAGCTTTTGGGGATTTTTTTAAATCTTCTTTTTAGGTATAAAATTTATGGCTATTATTGTAAAGCTGACCGAATGAAATACAAGCTATAAAGTTCTTCTTTATTATATTCTAGGGTAAAAAGTGAAAGAAAAGTGGAAGACCAGAGCAACAATATAGCAAACCTGGTGATCCCCACCACAGAATCATCAATTACCTGGACGAGACCGAGTAAGAAAACACAGAAGAATAAAGAGACTAATGTTTTTCAGAGAAGAAAATACAACGATGTACAACCTCCTGGCTATTATTTGCTTTATTAGGAGCTTTTGTGTATTAGATGGGAAAATGAGATGAAAACATTTTTGTGTAAATCAAATTTATTTATTTTTATTTAATTAAATATATAATAACTTAAACGATACTTTGTATATAACCCAATATTTTACACCATTGTAAATTTGTGAGACTTTTTATAAATAATCTGCTTCATTGAGTAGTGTTTTGTGAAAAATAAATATTTAAAATTACCCGCTGAACCTATTTGCAAACATCGGGTTAACACTGACTTGACCTTAGATTTGATTTGACCATAGATAATTTAAATACAACTATAATATATGTTGACTTATGACAGACTAGTTTTGAAGACTTTCATTGTCATTCATATCATTTCATAAACTATCAAAAACATTTTTATACCGACATGAAGTCTTCAACGCTCAAAACGGCTCTTTATTTAGTTTTGTTCCTAGCAATTAATTTGTCTGTGAATGGTATGTAAACTAATTGTATTGTATCTATTATTTAAACCCAGTTTAATAGGTTTGAGAGTGAATACATTGTTGAATTTTGCCCAACGATCAATATTCAAAATATTCCTCTTTTATGAACCAAAACGAAAAAAGTTTTAGTTCCGTACATTTTATTAATTTATCTTATATCATGTTATCAATAAATCAAACATTATTAAGTACAGAAAGGATTAAATTCTATAATTTCTCAAACTGTAAAACAAAGATACAGTAACTTCACTCATATTATATATGATAAAAAAGTATATCTACGAAATCGAATCCCTTAAATTCTAATTACACCCAAGAAAGCTATATTGACATATTTATTGTTTTAATAAAGGTTACCCGATTACAAATTTTGACTCCAACCTTGTAAATAAGGAAGAGAAACGTTATCCTAACGGAACCGTTATAGGAAAATACATTTACACAGACGTCGAAGGAAATCCCATTCATGTAAAATACTACGCGGACGATGCTAGCTATGGGTAAGTTTGGAGAAACTGGACATAGAAAGTGGACAGTTTAATTAACGATATTTATGGATCCGAGAACTTGATCGTGATTAAAATTGATAATTTAAAGGCAACTGTTAACACAAAGTTATGTGTAGAAGATTATATAAAATTGTAGGTGTTGGTAAAACATATATAGTCGTAGCATGGGAAATTTTTATACGGCCACAATCATAAGCCATAATCATAGCGGTGAACTTATGAGGGTTGAGCGTCTGTTTGTTTCTATAGAGAGATTCTAAATTAAATGTAGACAAAGAAGATTTTATTAATTTTGTGTTTTTCTTGAACGAAATGCATTATTATATCTTTACATTTTAGTAAAATTAGACCACAAAAATGAAACTCAGGGTTTATAAGTTATTAGTAAGAATATTTATACCCTAATACTTCTTTCAGTGTGGAGCTAAAAAGCATGAAAGTTGTTAACTCAAATTCAGATTTATTGCAATCTGAAGCTCAATCAAAATTTCCACTGCAAGTAACAGATGATCCATTCGAATCAGCTTTGGATCCATTTACCGCTTTTGAAGATCTTACAATTGATAACAAGAAATTGGCAAATGATCCATTACAACATAAAGATACGGACAAAGGAACACATAAGAGTGACAATGTTGAATATGAAGTATTCTCTCAAAATGAACTGAAAGCACCTGATAAATGTGGCAAGGAGAAGGTTAAAGTATATTTCGACAAAGACAAGAGGAAGACTCGAAATGCAAAAAATTATGACACATTGGAATACTGTGAAAGATTCTGAATTACTGACTTCACTGATTCCTGTTATGTAATGATGCTTTAATAAATTGTCTATTATCTGTTTAAGCTTTTAATACAGTTTAATTTAAAAGGTTCTACATTAACCTTTGTAATTAGGTACTTAAAAACAATACTACGTTAATATTTTGGATCTCATTGTCAAGAGTTTAAAGAAAAATGCTAACTTAGAAGTAATGAAGTAAATGAATTAGTATTAAGTAGATTAGTTGCATTTTTTATTTTAGATCTCGTAATTTTAGGATTAGAATAATTTAAACTAGTAGGAATGTTAGGAAATATGCATAGATTTGTTTTCCAAGAGCATGATTTTGCTTTAGTTTTTGATGTAATCGTAGCATTTCCATACGATTCTCAAATTGGGGGGATTACGGTTCTTACGGCGCCAAGATTTGAATGCGGATCCGTATAGATTTCGATAAGACAAGACGAAAAGTAAGAATAATTTTTTTTGAAATCTCGCTTAGTTTTCGAGATATCGATACTCAAAAATCGACTCGATTTTTTGCGTTTTAAAAGTGAAATTGCCGAGGAACGGAGCGGCGGAAACGGGTGCGACTGGTGTCTCCGGATAGGCGAGGACGGAAAATGAGAAAAACCAAAAATTGATTTTTGAAAAACGGAGAAAATTGTATTTAAAAATTTAGAAAACGGAGAGAAATGGAAGTAGTATGTGCGAAAAGGTATCGTTGAGACGAGTACGATGGTATACAATAATTAGAAATCGGGCAAGGGACAACGAAGTTAGAGGTGATTGAAATTTGAGTTGGTATTGGTTTGGTTAGGTTAGGTTAGGTTAGGTTAGGTTTAGGTTTAGGTTTAGGTTAGGTTAGGTTAGGTTAGGTTAGGTTTTTTTTTTATTATTAATATTATTATCATAATAATAGTGATAATCATAATAAAGAATAAAATATATCTTCAAAAAATTTTTTCAATAAAATTCCAACATTTTTAATAATGTATTTATTAATATCTTGAAAACTAAGCAAGATATCGAAAAAAAATATTCTTTGTTTTCGTTTTCTTTTCCAAAAATCTATCGAAATACATCATTAAAAGAATATATATTTTTTTTATTTTTCGATTATTAAAATATCGATATCTCGAAAACTAAGCGAGATATCAAAAAATTTTATTCTTACTTTTCGTCTTGTCTCGTCGAGATCTATAAGGATCCGCATTCAAATTTTGGCGCCGTAAGAATCGTAATCGTGCCCTCAAATTAAATTATAGAGAGCGAAGCGTTTGCAGTCAACACGCAATCATATCCACCGGCTGGATCTAGTTTCCGCGTAAGTAATTATAAAGCTAAGTGGTTATGACTTCATTTAACTTACAGAATATTGGACTTTTTCTGAGACTTTCAGACGCCTTTGTATCGTTTTTTGTAATATACGAGTAGCGTACGAGCATGCATCCACCTGATGGTAAGTGGCTACCGCCGCCCATGGACATCTGGAATCAACACTAGATAGGATTAGATTCCTACCTGAGGTCGGCCACACCGCACCGATACCTCTGAGGACTAAGCTGGAATACCACACCCTTCAAATCAGAAAACAACAGCGCTTACCACTGCTGTTGTTAGGCAGAAATAGGTGTGGCGGTGGTGACGCCGGAGTTGAACAACAAAGAGTTCAACCACCTTCCATGGTGAGTGAGTAAACATCTACAGCGCTTAGACTTTCTTAGACTTAGAGCATGTAGAAGTAGCCACTGCGGCCCATGGATATCTAACTAGATGCTATTGTACTTTAAATGAAGCCGTTCACAGTTGCGTCACCATTCCTGAGATCGCCTAATGTGTAAGTCTATTGGTATTCATATTACACTTTATATAGAAACTATTAATTTTATACAGATTAATAAATTTATAGTTAATTTAATAACATAAATAATTTGAGTTAAAGTTATTATCAATACCGGCATAACCATATTTTATGTACTTGAACAAGTAGTTTATAGTAATCTAGATTCCTATTGCAATAAATAATTAATTAAAAAAATCAAAAACCCGACTGCACCAAAGAGGCTGAAGTAGAATTTCCAAAAGCAGTGAAATAGGCATTTCATTATTTTTATCCAGAAAGCCAAATACAAAGTTTCATAGTAGGTGTCTGCTTCAAAACCAAAAAATATTCAAACAATATTATCCTATTTTATCCTCGTAGTGCTCATTTACGCTATATAAAGAACCTATGTGTAAAATTCTAGCACGCTTAAGTTCAGCGGTTTTCCTTTGCGTTGATCTCACTCACACAGCACAGCAACTCATTCATTTAGTCAGACAGTCATCTCGATGTGTATATACGAGTATATATGTACTGGCTGACCCGGCAAACTTTTTGTTGCCATATAAATAAAAAAATGTTAAGGGTTAACAACCCTTATCACTTAGGGGTAAAAAAATAGATAGTGGCCGATTCTCAGACCTACTGAATATGTATATAAAATTTGGTGAAAATCGGTGAAGCCGTTTCGGAGAAGTACGGTAACTAACACGAGATTTTTATATATAAGATATATTATATAATGTATGTGTAATCTCCTCTTAATTTCCTTTATTTTGACACCCTTTTCGATAGGTTTGGTCAACGTTTTTTAAAACGTGTAACTATTTCGCGAAAAAATTCACCATTTACGGTCTATAAAATATATAACTTCAGTAAATCAAAGTTTCGGTCATTATTTTACCTCGTTAGAGGTAGAATTTCATTATTTTTATCCAACAAGCCTGATACAAAATTTCATAGTGTTTGCTTCAAAATTGACGATTGTTCAAATGAACTTATAACTCTTTCAGATTTTTCGGAGGGGAATAAATAAGTGCGTCCTTGTTCCTATCCAGAAAGCCAAATACAAAATTTTATAGTAGTTGCTTCAAAATTAAAGGATTTCAAAAAAACTGTTTTCCCCTATTTTACCCACTTAAGGGTAGAATTTCCAAAAGGCCTTTTTTAGTACTTATTCACGCTATATAGAGAACCTATGTGCAAAATTTCAGAACTGTAAAGTCCTTGGTTTAGGCTGTACGTTGATTTCTGAAAAATGAAAAAGTCATTTAGTTGGTCAGTCAGTCAGTCACCTTACTGTTTTATATGTATACATATATGTTTTTATAATCTCTGTTTAATTTCCTTTCATTTGATACCCTACTCGATAGGTTCGGTTAACTTTTTTTTTAAATGTGTTACTATTTCGCGCCAAAAATCCGCCATTTTGATTTTTTTTTACTAACACCTATCTAAGGACACTCGGGTCATTGAGACAAATATAATGACACCTTAACTGTTGAAGTTCATCCAGCCGTTAGTTAGATCGAATCAAATAAAGAAAGACAAACATACAAGATACGCGCGAAAAACATAACCCTTCCTTGGCAGTCGGGTAAAAAAGGATGGTACAGTTATTAAATCTTTGATGTATGTGAATGAGAGACCATCATTGAAGCATCGATTACATAATATAAACACTAGCTTCACCATTCTGGTACTGCTCACTTAGGAGAATTTCTCATGAGGTAACTAAGCCCATTCAACTTCGCGTCACACCATACGTGTAATGCCTTATAAGTCCCCGTGTTTAGATTACTTCTACGTTCGTTAGGTAAGCGAAGTTTTCTTCTGCGATTTGTGAACCTAATATCAAATAAGACAAAAATTCCAACTCTATTGTCTTATTCTAGAATACAAAATCTAATAACTTTTGCTTTAAAACTGCTCTGTTTTATATTATCCTGTTTATTGTCTTCATAGATAGCGAAAGTCTCTGATTCGTCTTAATAAAGTATATATGTAAGTGTTAAGCGTTACGAATACGGACTGATCAGAATTTGAACTAGGCTGACGTAATTATGGATACGGTAGGCATTTGTATACTTGAGTAAATCGGAAGTCCTATTCCACATACATAAACCATTAATGCATCTAGTTCAATAGATGTCTTCTGAAGAATACTAATTTGGCAGTAGTGGGATGTGCCTACTAAAACGATGTTATGTTTTATGATCATTAATCTCATTATTCTTTCCCACTGTTGGGCCCAGAGAGTGAAAGACATAGGCCATAGTCGGTAGAGTGCGGTTGGTTGGTAGACTCCACACAAATTTAAGATTTTTTTCGGAATAATTATGTATTTAGGATTCCCTCCCTCACGATGTTGTCCATTTCTGTTAGAGCAAGTAATAATTAATTGTTAATACGTTCGCAACTTCGAAATATCAAGGGTGCCTAGGCTCTCAGCACACATCAACATAACATTAGTAGTGTTAAGCGCTACTGTGTTCCGCTATGAATGGGTGTGGCGACGAGCGTGCAGTCCACCTGATGGTAAGTAGCTACTGCCGCCCATGGACATCTGTAATCAACCCCAGATAGAATTAGATATTCCTACCTGAGGTCGGCCACAGATGCGCCACTACCCTTGAGGACTAAGCTGGAACGCCTCGCAAAAGTATGTCCCCCCTACCACACCCTTCAAAACAGAACACAGCAGCGTTTAACACTGCTGTTATGAGGCAGAAATAGGTGTGGCGTTGATGCCGCCGGAGTCGAACCACAATTTACTGTTCCTTAATTGATTCCTAGATTGAAAATTATTTTCTACTTTTTGTTGATTTTATCATAAAAGCGTGTTTTTTAGTTTTTGAACTATATTTTTTTTATTACAAAAAGTGTCTCTGTTTCTTTATGCTAGTTTGTTTAATACTCTTTCACGCCCTAATTACCAATTTAATGGGCATAACATTTTGTACACACGTTGTAAGGGGGTCAGAAAAGAACTTCTTACGCGAATAAAGTACTATTTTAAAGGATTACATAAAGACAACTGTTGCCATTGACATCTTACCGCGAGGAAAGACGCGGATAAAAGCTATAAACTTATTCAATATACTCAATACTTTTGGTTAATTCAGTTTGCAATTAGGAGCCAATTCGGGAACGCTGGTATATTGAGCGTGTTTAATAGGAGTTGTATAAGAACAGCATAACTGTTATAACGTAATCTGTTACAATAATAATTACTGTCTTATTTTGTTCTTTTACAAGACTATTAACAGCACTATTTGTATAACAGTTTTTGTTAAGATCTCGATAGATAGCATTAGTTGTAGTGATTGTAAATCCGATTAAAGTTTACGTTTGGGTAATTACATGTTTAACAAATTGTTAAGTCTTTGCGTAAGAAAATAATATATGTAGCGTGAATTCTTTTCAAATTTTCTTTATAACAAACTTTTTCCTTTAGTTTGTCATTAATCACAACTTTTCAGAATTTGATCCTTATAAGCGACACTAGCCGATGGGCGAATTTGTGTTTCTTTTTATTTTCAAAATGAACGCGTTCCATTCCCGGATAGGGAAAAAAGGCTTTTTAAAAACTAATGATGCATTTTTGTTTTTTATCAAAATGGGCTTTGTTACTCATACTAATAATATAAAAATGTCGGAATGATTTGAGTTGTACCTACTCGTTCGGTTTGCACGGAATTTCTTGCCACGAACGTGCAAGATGACCTTCCTCCTGATGACCTTAGAGGTATTCCCGGAGCGCTATATCATGGGTTTATCGTATCACCTCTTCAAAAAAAGTGTAAAAAGAGCTCTCCTTCAAATCCGGCGATGCATTGGCGACTCGTCTAGTGCTGCGAACGTTCATACTTTCCATCAGGTAGCAAGTCTGCTTTATCGTTAGGCTCAACTATAAAAAATAGTACTATATTAATTCACGGTCCTTTTACCAAATTATCCCAAGGTAGCAAAGTAATCCGCAGTAAAACAAGAAACAAAATGTAATTAGAACAATATTAATAGATCATTTTCATAAAAAAAAAGAATACCTACTTACGTGGTCTAGGCGATCATGAATATTCAAAATGTTTACATAGGTGAAGCAGTTCACAACACGTTAACGCGTATGATGAGGACAATGTTACCAGCATTGTCATATAATTAGGGTGAACGAAGAAAGTAGGTTGGTCCGAGAATAGTAAAGCTGCGTTCACACTGTATATAGCGATCCCAGTGTACATGTTGTAATACAAAAAAAACGTAGTCCGAATCAACACAGATGTAGGACACCGGGTTCCGGGTTCGATCATCGGTCAGCCAGATGTCTAAATAATTAATTTAGATTTTAACGAAATAAATAATTAAAGAATCAATGATAGGTTTTTTCCGAGTACCTATTGTATTATAAAAATAAAATTGTAAAAACCTAATGATGAATTTCTCTTCTATGTCTGGGTGTTTATGTATTTGTGTATGTAAGTGTTAATGGCACCCACGACACTTATTATTTATTATATTATTTTTATTTTATTTATTTCAAGGTGGTTGAACTTGGTTGCGGTTCGACTCTAGCGCCACCACCGCCTCACCTATTTTTGTCTAATAACAGCAGAGTTAAGCGCTGCTATGTTCTGGTTTGAAGGTTTTGGGTAAGGGAGTCATACTTTTCCGAGGCGTTCCTTACTCCTCAGGAGTAGCGGCGCATCTGGGGCCGCTCAGGTAGGAATCTAGTCTTATCTCGGGTTGATTACAAATGTCCATGGGTAGTAGCAACTTACACAACATCAGTTGGATTGTTCGCTCGCCTGCTACTCTTATATTGTATAAAAAAGCAACCATTATGAAGTGTGTTTCCCCTCAATATGACTAGATCTTTACGATTGCGCAACATTTCTCGCATATTAGTGGCATATTGTAATGTTATAAGATTGTCTGCAACCATAACCTAACTAGGAGAAATTTCCATTACTTGCAAAACGCTACAAGCTGTCCACTATTACCAACACGTGACACACGAGTAAATTCTTAGTGTCTTATTGTATTGTAGGTACCGCGGAGGGTAATATATTTAGAGAGTATGTATGTACGTACTCCTTCTTTGGCACGCCATTGCAAATTTCAAAATAACTTTTTACAATCAATTATTAATGAGTAATTCTTTAAAAGCTTAAAGAAATGCATTTAAGAGTAGGTTCAAAGAAGAAAAGTCATTGTGGTTTAACTTCAGAGGCACCAATAACCGCTTAACACTGCCTAATATATAACAGCAGTGTTAAGCGGTGCTAGCTAAAAAGATCCGGTAATGGAGACACTTATAGGTGGCATGTCGAGGTAGCTAAACATTTTTCTATCATCATCATCTTCAAGCAAGTACAGTCCCACTACTGGGCAAGGATTCTAACAGATAGGGAAGGATAAGGCAAAAGTCTACCGTGCTGGACAAGTGCGAATTGGTAATTTCACACACGTTTAAGAACATTTTTAAAGATTTTTTATGTAAGTATGCAAGTGTTCTTACGATGCTTTACTTCTTCGCTGAAGCAAGTGACAAAAATCTCATACGTAACTTTGAAAAATTAGAGGTGCGCCTGGGATTCAAACCCCTGGGGTCCAATTAGTACTATTATGAGTACAATAAGTAGTACAGTGGATCAGTAATAGTAACAATGTGTGCTCGACACTTAAGTACTTCTGTTGAATATAAATCGTAAATTTTGATTATTTGACTCTATCCACTTTTAGTTTATAATATAGGAGTAGCCATTAACCAGCCAGAGCCATTAACGTCTGTAATCAACCCCAGAAAACCATCTCTGAGGACTAAGCTGAAAAGTCACATAAAGTCAAACCAGAATACAGCAGAGCTTAACTGTTGTTATTAGGCAGAAATAGGTTTGGCGGTGGTTACGCCGGAGTCGAACCACCGATGGTTTTCCCACCTATTTTATTCTGTTCATCGCAAACTATAATATTACACCCAGCATATTGATAGACTTCCACACGCTATAACGTTGTACGATAAGTGTTGAGTTGCTGAGTGCATTATAACATTATAAGCATGATATAACCGTTCATCGGAAATGTGACGCGGTATACATATTATTTCAATGTTTTGCTAATTTAACTAAAGTGTATTATTAACAGCATAGTCATTGAATTAAATAGTTATTTGGTGTTGGAACTTTGATATTAAGCATTTATTTGTATAACATGGGATTGGATTATGTATTACAAATTATACTGTTAGTTATTATTTATTTATTTATTTGGTAGAAGACCAATCACACGAACTAAAGACAACACAGTTATACATCTCGCTCATAGAATCTAGGCACACTCAAAATAATTTCCTCCATGAATCCGCAAAGAAATGCATCTTGAAGGTAACCCTATTTGGTTTGACTTCGAAGGCACCTTTTTCTGCCGATTAACAACAGTCTTACTTACTTGTATTCCGGTTTGAAGGGTGGATATGCTTATCTGATGCGTTCCAAATTATAATAGTCCTCAGTGAGAGCAACCCATCTGTGGTCAACTATAAGTAGGACTCTTATCTGGGGTTGATTACAGGTGTCCATGAACGGCAGTAGCCACTTACCATCACGTGGACTACATACTCATTTGCCACTTGAATATTATGAAAAAGTCTTTCGAAATCACATATGAAATTGTATTTATAATATTTCACGTGTTTTATACTCGATAAAGGGTAGGAATAGATTTGTGCTTCAAAATTGTTTTTATTTAAATATTCATTTGTGAGTACCACCACCCTCCGGCCGCCCACATATAAATTGTCTCATGAGTTTCACTCGCACATTCGATACATAGCCTCCGAAACGAGTGTACTATTCGATTTTATGTAATATCGATCAGTGTCGTGAACAGTTGTGATTTTTCAATAAACAAAATGGCAGTGAAGGTGAGATGATGTCACATTATGTTTTAAATTTGGAATATTTTTTCAAAAATGGTTTGACATACGACTGCTTGTATTTTAAGATTAGGGGTTACTATGAAATAAATTACGTTCAAAATCTATTTCAAAAGATTTATTCAAATGAAAAGTAAATACGTACTTATTACTTCACTTAAAGATTTTTTCATTAAATTGTACAAAAATCAATTATTGAGGATAGTAAAGTTTAATTTTATAGAAACAGTTATTTTTACATACAGCTGACAGGGTATTAAAAAATAAATATACACAAGTTCAAAACAGGTCAACACGCAGTCAAATAAAAATATAAATTAATGAAAAATTTACTATGTAATTATTTAATTCTTTTATATCTACTTTTAATAACACTATGTTATCAATATGTAAGAAATGTCAAATCGATCTTTGGTTAACGGAACAGTGGATAGATTGGTTAATGATTATTAATGACGGGAGTTAGATGCAAGATTAATAGCACTGATGGCAAAATCCGATTGCGATAAATCCATTAAATTCTACATTTAGGTAATTTAGATCTTGATATGTATCTATGTATAAGGACTGCTAAGTGGAACCCTATTAGTGGCATATAATAAAAGAAATGGCAGGGAAGCATACCTATTCTATTTTTGTTATAAAATGTAAGTTATGTTTATTTATTACATTGTAACATAAATACATTGTTACATTATTGTGATTGAAGCAAAAAACCGTACATCCATTGTCATTTGATTCCAAAAAATGTTAACAAAAACTGTCACGTAACTATTATGAGGATCTGAAAGCATCAATGAGAAAATGGGGGGAAAAACTGTCATTGTTGTGGCAAAGCTTACAATGTTAATTGTGGTATTGTCTTCCAAGATGACATTCTATAGTATCATTGCACAAAAACATACAATATGACCATATCTTCTATATGTTAAATATTTACTTATACTCATTTTTATGGAGGGTATATTTAATTATTAGCATTTATCCGCGAATTCCTTCAGAATCAGATTTTTTTATCCCTCGATAACGGTACTTTTTTCGGGACAAAAAGTCTACATGTCCCTTTCTGAATCCCTAACAACGTGTGTACTAAATTTCATGGCAATCGGTTATATACATAAGGCGTGAAATTGTAGGAAACAACAAACATCTGCATTTATAATATTAATTAGGATGACTGTTTTATATAAAAATTCTTATCTTATGATATCTTATATATAAAAACTCGTGTCACAATGTTAATTACCGTACTCCTCTGAAATACTTTACCGAATCTTAGAATCGGCTACTATCTATTTTTCATACCCACAAACTGATAAGGGTTGTTCACCCTTAACATTTTTTTATTTATATAGCCCTAATAAATTATTAATTTGGAAATGACATTTTTCAGAAAATACGTGCATCAATTATAGAGTTTCATGCACATCTTTATTATTTATTATCTTCGTAAATAATCCATTTTTTTAATCCATTATAAGAATAATTCAATATTCGAAATTATTTTACTTTTAATTTTATAAGATTTAGTGATGGGTCTGGATTCTGCTACATATGTCCCAATATAAAGAATTGTAAATATTTTCATAGTATATTTTTGTCCTGTTTCTGTTACAGTATTAATTACATTGTATTGCAGCTTGTGTTTTTTTTTTAATATAGGGGTAGCAGACGAGCATGCAGTCCACCTGATGGTAAGTGGCTCCTGCCGCCCATGGACATCTGTAATCAACCCCAGATATGATAGATATTCCTACCTGAGGGCGGCCACGGATGCGCCGCTACCCCTGAGGACTAAGCTGGAACGCCTCGGAAAAGTATGTCTCCCTTACCACACCCTTCAAACCGGAACACAGCAGCGCGTAAAACTGCTGTTATTAGGCAGAAATAGGTGTGGCGGTGGTGCCACCGGAGTCGAACCACAAAGGGTTCTACCACCTTCAAATGTACTTATGTATTGTAATGTAATGTAATGTAATGTTAACTTATGTACTTATTTCCACAGCTCCTGTTAGTAGCCACAGCGCTCGTCTCGTGCGTGTACGCACGCGTGTTCACATATGTGCGGCCGCTGGACCTGCAGCCAGCCGCCACCGCGCTCCACGCGCAACCCAGGCTCGGCTTGGACTACCACCACATATCCGAAGATGAACACGTTGATTATTACGTAAGTTCTATCTATCTTCTATATATGTTATACTCAGTAGCGGCATAAAACCTAAATTTTATGTGGCTTAAACATTTTGTGAGGCCCTGTGCTACAATACAATGTAAATAGGGTCGGGTTAAGGTCGTCGGAGGCCGGAGCGGAAAGTGGAGTCCAGGTCCCTTGGTCTAAAAAGTTAATTATGGTTCAGGCGACCTTAAGTTCTAGCAAACTGTATACCATAGGTATAATAAGAATGTAAGCTTTGTAATACGTAGTTAAAAGAAGTTTGGAGAACTGGAGAAGTGACGATAGCTATTTCTAATTCTTTTAGAATTTTGTGTCTGTTTGTGTTTTGTGTTTGTTTTAAAATCGCATCATACCAAAAATACTAAAATGGATTGAATTGATTGATAATGTAGTAATCGTAGTCGATATCTTCAGTTAACATTAAAGTCTTTATTTAAATTACAATTATAAATCAAAAGTAATTATTGCTAACATACTCGTACAAGCATACAACACATCCGTGTGTGTAAATCGATTTTTTAGCTTATTTGTGTGCTGTGTGAGCTTGATTATAACGTTATAAGAATTTTCAATAAAATAATTATAAAATTCTGAATATAAAATGATAACCAAGTAGTAGTAGATCAGTAGTACGGGTATTCAGTATCAGGTTACGTATTCGAACCCTAGCCATTTAACCTGCGCGATCATGTTTCACTACCTCCACGGCTCGTGTTACGGATCGTTTGCACTTTCATTTGCACTTTCGATGACATTAAACTACATCTGTCTTCTTGAAGTACTCTTTATGTCAATAGTAAGGCGAGCGGTAGGTACTTGGAACAATAACTGGTTATTGTTTCGAGGGAAGGTAGGAGATACAGGGCAGGATTTAAAGGTGGGCAAACGGGGCTCCTACCCCGGGGCCTTCACGTGAGAAGAGCCCCTACAATATAAACAATAATCCAAATTGAGATTTTTTTAAACAGCTTGTTTGTTTTCCCAAACAGCGCTGAAATCATTTTATTTATTGGCAGATATTTTTTGAAAAACTTGATAATTTAATCGGCAAATAATTAAGGTCTTCCACTTCTTCGTTGCCCCAGGGCATCCACACCTCCAAATCTGGTCCTGGGTATTGAAGTTACTTTTATTTTTTTAGGCGTTTTCCTATTGCTTTGAAATTCAACGAGTTTTTAAAAACTTTTTGTTATTTCTAAATGCTTTACGCGTTGATAGTAAAGTAATTGTTGCGATTTTACTCAGTACAAAATATGTTAAAGCAACTGGTCAATAATATTTTCTACTGCTTGCATGTTCTTAGATAACATTGACGTAACAAGGTAAACATTATAACAAATTACGCCACTACATATTAAATATTTATTACATAAATATAATAAAATACTGTGTTTATGTAAAGAAAGTGTACTACTGAACGCGCTATTTTATATGGATTGACTATAATGAAAGATCAGTATAGTTCATAAGTATCAGTATCTGACCATCAATATCGTAGCGAAAAAATTCTAAGCCTATGGTACTGACTACCTGGATTTTCGCAATACTTTAAGAAGCAAAGGAAAATATTCGTGTCTTTGGTTCAAATCCCAGTTTTGGTAGGAAATTAAATAAAAGCAGGTAGGTACGCTACAAATGCCTTATTTGCAAGTCCTATATAGGTCCTATATAAAAATAATTAAACTGAAATAAGTTTTTATTACAACTATACTAAAAAAATAGACGATCCATTAGATGTGCTCGTATGGACTTTTCAACAATGTGACGTTTTGCTACTAAAAGCGTACTTATTGTTAGTAAGTTATAATGTTTAACTACCATCCGGATTGCATATGCTAATAATCTGTAAGTACTTTATTTATAACTCTAGGCGATACCTATAACTACGATAATAAAAATTATAGGCACAATGACTACTACCTACATTCCTACATTCTATACTACCGTTACTACGACAGTAAAAATTGTAGTCATAATAACCGTTACTACATTCCGTCAATTCTTATAAAGCTCTAATTACTACTTCATAACGCTTATGAAATAGCGTAATAGCTTCATTGAAGCGTGCCGCTGCGGAAAAGAGAACATCCGTTTATGAATGAGCAGGAATTCACATACGGATGACTTCCTACGATACGTTCCGTTCGCTGACAAGTTCGTTACGCTCGCGGCTCGCTCCCAAGATGCGAGCGGCAGCGATTTTATTTTAATAACTTGGTATATCGTCGTCAATCCTTTACTGTCCAACTGCTCGGTACGGGTCTCGTTTCAGAATGAGAAGAATGAGGCCGAAGTCTACCGCGCTGGTCAATTGCGTATTGATAGAATACATATACCTTATTTAACCATATAATTGTTTTATAAATATCTCAAGTAAAAGCAGTGATAGACTAGCGGCTAAAATGCTTGGCCTCTTGAACGAGGAGTACGAGGTCGAAATCCTTGGCACGCACCTCTGATTTTTGAAAGTTACGTGCGAATAACAAGTTAATTAAAACGATCACTTGTTTTAATGGTGAACAAAACATCGTGAGGTAACCTGTATACCTGAGAAATCTTTTTTAAAAAAAATCATAGGTATGTAAAATCTATAAATTTGCACTTGGCTTAATCCTTTTTATTCTTAGAGGAGAACCGAGCCCAGCAGTAATGGGTTAATGATGAATATAATGTGGTATGTTATGAAGGTTTTCTTGGTTTTTGTTTTTGACTTTGGAGGCGCCACCGTGATATCTATTTCTGCCTAATAACAGCAATGCTAAGCGCTATTATATTTTGCCTTGGAGGGTGTGGTAAGATAGACATACTTATCCAAGGCGTTCCAACTTAGTTCTGAGGGGTAGCAACGCGTGGCCAACCATTAGGTGGATTGCATGCTTATTTGGTATTTCTTGATTGTAAAAATGTGTGTATTATATGTTTCAATGTCGATTTTTAGTATATAATATATAAGGGCAGAGATTCTATTTTTTCACTTTCTACGACTACTTATAAACTAGGCGTATAATTATAGCCGTATAATATTCGATCAACAATGTCTTAATAGTTATTATTGAGGGGATTGTAGTAGCTAATATAGGCTAATAGCTAATATATATGATACTATATAAATATATAGTATCATATATATCTTAAAATATATTCAAAACGTATATAAAAAGTAAATACTTTTTATATACGTTCTGAATATATTTTAAGATGAATCCGCTAAAGACTGAATCTTAACAGGCAAGAAATGGTTGCGTAAGCGCATATGGCTAAGTGGTTTCACTTGAAACGAAGTTAGCCAGTTACAAGCGTGCTATTTTGTATTAGAATTTGTTATATGTCAGAAAATATTGAATATTACTTCAAACATTATTAACTCGTAAGATACTTTAAAATTAACATGCGTTTAGCAATATGAAGACTTTGAAATACATTTTTACGCAACGTTTACTTGTTTAAGCGTACAGCAGTACTTTGGATATATTTAAATAAGCAATTTCAACCGAATCTGTCCATACTACAAGAAATGTTTCAGCGTTTATTTCCTTTTATACATTACCTACCTACTCCAACACAACTACAATTGTATTCATGATAAATATTATAGACTGATAATTAAAGGTAAACACAACTCTTTAAGAGAAGTCAATAGAGATGCAAAAACAAATCGCAACGCAAAATCGCTACACTGTCGTCACCCTAACAATTTTCCGAGTCGTTACGGTACACGAACTATCGTTATCTATACATATACATGATAAGAATGTAAGTTTCGCGTGTTTGTATACCGAATATATTTGCAAAAAAGTGGTTAAGAGGACTGTGAATAAGTAATAATAGCAATTCCTGTTAATTTAAGAATATTTGCCTGTCTGTTTGTCTGTGTGCTTGAAATCGCATCACGCAAAAACTATTAAATTGAATTTAATGAATTAACAATACATTTATAGTCCGTATCTTAACATTTAGTATTCATTTCATTCAAATCGACTTAGTTTATCAAAAGTTATTACAATTTAAAATCAGACGTAATTTTCCCAATATTGCATGACGGAGCAGAAAATTTCAGTTTGCCGGTGTGCTCTGTTATATTATATTCTGAATCCAAGCGAAAGTCGCAGACACAGTTTCTTTGTAATAAGCAATTTTACTCCATTACAGGCATACCCGAAGTATGTGTTTAAGTACGGGGTGAACGACTTTCACACCGGCGACATCAAAACCCACCATGAGAGTCGGGACGGCGACGTAGTCAAAGGTATGACAATGGTTATTCTTCTGTACCTGTTTTTACTATTATGTAACAATGGGAGGCCTAATCGCCTCATTTTCATCTATTTTCTTGTCATTGAAGTTTCATTGATAGCCTAAGTATCTCAATATAAGTAATTGGATAGTTAATAGTAGGTTTTGTACTTAAAGAAAAAACATGGCTTTCTTGCAATGATAACATGATATCAAATTTCTATTTTTGTACTGTGTAGGTATTTAATGATTAAAGGGAGCATACACCTTTTTGAAAATAATATTATTAGGTATGGAACCTATTGAAGAACATTAATCGCTTTTTACTAACAGTTCTACTATGCGACACAACTGTATTGATTACCATAGAAAATGGGTAGCTTACAGTAAATACATTGCTCCTCATTTCATAGATTTCATTCCTTAATCGCCTTTTATATTGTAGATATCGCCTTAATATTTCTGCCAAATTTATAACAGCATTGGTAAGGTGGTGTAGTATGGGAGAAATATATTAAACAGACCGTTTAATAATAAAAATGCCTTTCCATCTATTCCAGGTCAGTACACAGTTGTGGAGCCAGACGGTTCCATCCGCACAGTGGACTACACCGCTGACAAGCACAACGGGTTCAATGCCGTCGTCCACAAAACAGCCCCACTCACCCCTCATGAGGCTGCCCACTTGTAATTAATAGACATTATACCCTATACTCTACGTTAAGGAAGATTAAGGTTGGATGATGTGAAATAAGATTTAATGTATGGGAGTAAAAATACTTTTATGTAATTTATTTTACGATGTAATCTCAGATATTTTGTTAAAGTTTTGGCAAATGAAAATATTTTTTTTGGGTAGTATAGTTAAGTTTCAGAAGGGAATTTAAAGGTAAGATTTTGAAGAACAAGAGGATGTTGAAGCCGAAATACTTTGGATAAAAATGAGCATAATACCTACTCACAAGAATAAATGTGTCATCAATTAAAGATTAAAGTATTTAATATATTATACTTATGTATATTAAGCAAATTGTAGAGTCGATGTAACTTTAGAGTTCTATAACGTTCAGATTAACCTTTTTTGTTAGTAATTACAGTTAACATATTTAAGTTTTATATGTAAGTTTTGAAATATTTTAAAATGAAAAAGCGACAAAATTTGAATTGTTAAGTTATTTTCTTAAGATCTCGATGTATTTGGCAATTGTTGTTATGTTTTATTTATTTATTGTTATTGTTATTATATTATGTTGTTGATATTCTACACGCGGTACCTGATTCGTTCACGAATGAAATAATTGTATTTTAGTATAAAATAATATGTTATTGATTATTACATTGTTGCATTAATGTTAATAAAATTGACTGTTTGAAAGAGTTGGTTTTTATCCCCCGATTGTTTATTTATTAATATCAGCACGGACTTTACTGTCAGAGAAGTTGATTTCACAAAACGAACATATTTTACAAGATTTTGTTTTACTTTCTTTGCTAATGTGAGGGTCAAATCACAAAATAAAGTAAATCTTGCTGTTTGGTTTAGATGGCAATGCATAAGAAGTTTAGTGACAGCAATTTTCAATATAGCAAACGTCCCAAGAGGAGAGACTAGTTATTTTTTATGCACCCTCATGACATGGTTATCTAATAAAAGTGTTTTTTGAGAATACAAAAAAAGGGATTGGCGGTACTAGGAAGCTTGTTTCTAATTTTTTGACATATGAAACTAAATATATTATCGCGAATTTTAACGAATCCTTGAAATTTTGGCACTAAATGTAAACTTCTTGTAAAGTTATTTATTTTGGTAAAATATAGGTAGATTTACGCTCGCGGGTTATTAACTAGTTTGGAGCTAATCTAAGATTTCCATGATCTAAGTAGTTTAAATACTCAACTTAATTGCAATATTCGATTCCTCATAAAAGTATTATTTAATAACACATAATTGTTAATAAACGAAAGTAAAAAAACTACATGAAAATTCATATAATGAATACGTACTGTGGCTATAATTTACCTGGAATATTTGAAAAAGGTAAAATGGCAAATAGTTGCTAAAAAAGTGGCAAATAGTTGCAAGTGATAAAAATAAAATAAAAATATGATTTACTTAATTTTGAGTTAATCGTGGAACTTGCTTTTCTCTTCTATGGTTATAATATTGTACACAACGTACTTACCGTTACATATATCTATGGTACTTACGTCGATAGTACCGCCATCTAAAATTTAGACGTAAAACTAAATATACCGTCGGCGCAAGTCTGACTAGACATTACTTCAATACAGAGTTTCTACGGTAGAGGGAGCAACTGTTCGAATAACTTACACTATGACAGTGCCATCTTGTGGAATTTGGTACAAACTTCCTAATAAACAAGTATCTTAGAGACGAGAAAGATATTGTAAGAATATTTTTGTATGTGAAGTAAAAATTATGTAACAATAGTTATTATTATGATATATTTCAGATTTTTCCGAGAAGTTATATTACTTACGTGTAAACACTGCGAACAGATCAGGTAAAATAATTGAAGCATAGATATACTACTAATAAAGACTTATTAGTAGTATATCTATGAATTGAAGCGGTATTTTTAAGTATCGGTTGCATTTGCACAGAGGAATTTAAAGACAATTATAATCGTCGTTCGTTTGCTGGGACGTCTTACCCTCCGGGCGCACATATATTGCGGCAATGTCAACATAAGGGCGGTGGGCAGGAAATTCGGGTCTCGAGGATACCCTCTTTGCCCGGGCAGATTCTCAGGTGGTAAATACCCCCCGGATTCTTGATATTTATTCATAATAATATAATGTTATTTAAAACATAATAAAATAATGAACAAATATTAAAAATTTCTATCATCCCCCTGTTGAGGGGGTGATTCGGTAATTATCGCGTCGTTGTACCGAGCGAACGGTCGGCCCCCTGATGGTCGGGGGTCGCCAGCCCTGGGAGCTCCCGCGGAAGCGGGCGCCCCGTAGGTGGTCGATCGTGTAGGGGCGCGAACCCCTTTAAATGGGAGTATGGTCCGGCCTCCGCCCGCTCATACATTGAGCGTGCGAGGCGGACCACAAACTCCTCGACCGTTTCGATCTTAAGGTCGCGCCACACCACTTCGTTCCTGACGTAGCGACCCGCCCCCACGATTGCTCGTAGGGCCAGGTTCTGCTGGGCCTGGAGACGCTGGCGTTGCGACCTAGATACCAACGCGTACCATGCCGGCGCCGCGTAGGTAAGTCGTGAACGAATGTAGGTCTTGTAGATCCCTAGTTTCGTCCTTAACGGTAACCTGGATGTAAGCACCGGTCGGAGCATCGCTCGGGCCGCTCGGGCCTGGTGGATCGATTGTTCCACCTGCGGGATCATGTGCAACGAGCGATCGATGTTACATCCTAGGTATTTAACTATTGGCTGCCAAGCTACCTCCGTGTCACGGAGCCTCAGCGGAGCCGGCATGATACGCTTGCGGCTGAACAGTATTGCGACTGTCTTTCCGACATTGACAGCCATGCGCCACTTATCCAGCCACATAGGTAGTAAGTCGAGCAGACGCTGCATTCTCCGTGCAGCTAAGTCCGCTCGGCGGGACGACGCGAAGTACGCACTGTCATCTGCGAACAACGCGAGCATAACGTCGCGCTCCCAGTCTTCCAGGTGACCTTGGAGAGTGGGGGCGTCGTTGGTGTATAGAGCATAGAGCCACGGAGGGAGGCAGCTGCCCTGCGGCACCCCTGCACGTATGGGCCTAGGGTCTGAGGCGACGCCCTCGACCGAAATATAGAACTGCCGCTCACTTAAAAACGATGCTATCAACCGTATCAGCGTCGCCGGGGCAGGTGTATTCATCATTTTGCATATGAGCCCCTCATGCCATACGCGGTCGAACGCCTTCTCGATATCGAGAAAGACGCCGACCGTGTGACGGCCGTAGTTGAGCTCGGATGCTAAATGATGAATAACCCGCGTGAGCTGCAGCGTTGTAGAGTGACCGGCGCGGAACCCGAACTGCTCGTCCCTTATAGTAAGGAACGGACGCAGTCGTTTCAACGCCAGTCTCTCAAACAGCTTAGCTGTGGTTGATAGCAGGGTTATGGGGCGGTAGCTACCCGGGAGACGGCGGTCTTTCCCCGGTTTCGGGAGGACGATTACCTTCCCTAATTTCCAGATGGTCGGGAAATGGCCTGTGCGTAGGATGGCGTTGAAGACCCGAGTCAATGCGACAAGGGCCCCTCTGGACAGCATACCTAGCGCCGCGTTGGGGATCCCGTCGTGACCTGGGGCCTTACGCCTTGGTAGACGTAAGGCCGCCTTCCTTACCTCAGTGGGAGAGATAAACTCGATCCCTTCGAGTGCCGGTGTCGGGTCCCTAAGGAGGTCCCCTACTCTACGCCCTACATCCTCGTGATGCGCGGAGGCTGACAGTGCGGGTGGATGGGGCGAGAACTGCTCTTCCATATACTCCGCAAGTATCTCCGCGCGGTCCTTCGCTGCGTGGACCCGCCTCCCCCCGCCATCTAGGAGAGGGGTGACGGGGACCTTAGCACGAGTCAGCTGTCTATTGAGATGATGGAGAGACGTTTGCGACTCGCCAGCCTGGTCGATTCTCATCTCCCAGGTGGCCCCTCGCAGCTCCGCCATCTCAGCAGACAGCCGCTCGGCCAACGCATTCAGGTCGCGCTTGACCCGGGGACAACGTGTGCGCGCCCAGAGCTCGCGCAGCTTACGCTTTTTAGCGAGCATGTCGCTTAGACGGACTGGGAGTGGTGTACTATAGCGGCCCGTCTCCACAGGGGACTGCGAAGTCGAAGCCGCCAGGGCATTAATAATTGAGGTTTGAACCGCCTCGGTGGCGGCTTCGACCCCCTCGGCGGAGGAGAGCGAGCCGCTAAACTTAATAGAATTTAAGGTATTTTTAAACTTATCCCAGTCCGTCTTGCTGCGGAGTCTGGGGGGTTCCACACACGCCGCCCCAAGGCCAAGAACGACCAATATGGGCAGGTGTTGTGTGTCCAGGTCATACAACACCTCCACATGGACTGGACACGCGAGATCCTTGTGGAGTATGATGTCCAGGACATCTGGGCGGTGGGACTCGTCCGAGGGGATATGGGTAGGGGCCTCAGGACCCTGTACCTCATAGCCTTTAGCCTCGGAGTCTTCATACAGCTTCCGTCCCACGGGACTGATGACTCTGGACCCCCAAGCCAAGTGCTTGGCGTTGAGGTCACCAGCCACCAAGGTCGGAGCACCACCATCCATGATGTTCGAGATGTCCTGCGGGTCAAATTGGGGACCTGGTGGGCGATACGCCGCATAGAGTCGCAGGTCCCTTCCCGCCGCACTCAACGCTACCCCTATGGAGCGCGTGTGGGTGAACGGCGGGTGTGGCAATTCCTCGTGTACCAAGTCGTGTCGAACCGCAACCGCGGTTCCCCTGAAAGGAAATCCCGTGGGCGTCTGTTCGTCACGCCGGTACACGTGGTAATTAGGTAGCCTTAGATCGAGGCCTGCACGCAGCTTGGTCTCACCCAGGAGCACGACGTGAATGTCCTGCGCCTGTATGAGACCACGTAGCGCTTGCAGGTGTCTAGTGACGCCGCCCGGATTCCAGTACAGCACCCTGAGGGACGCTGCACTGGACCCCGAGGACGTCTGAGACAATCCGTTGCACGGCCGCAACCAAGTCCGGGTGCCGGGCCACTGCCTCGCAGATGGACTGCACTGCTGTGACAAGGGCAATTAAGGGCATCTGCGGGCGTGTCAAGCCCGAGGGCACGAAAGGGCCGCGCAACGGCGACCGGTGTTGTGGTCTGACGGGGGCGGGGTGTTGGTCGCTCCTCCGGTTCCTCGATCCTTAGCCGCCTCTGCGGTCTCCTGCGGCCGGTGCCCTCCTCTGCGACAGGCTGGGCCGGGAGTTGGGCACGGCGGGGGCGCGGAGCGGGCTGTCGCGGCTGTAGGGCCGGCGCGGACTCAGGAACTACCTGTGCCCGGGCCGGCTCCACCGCCGGAGCGGGGGCTGGCCCCGCGGCCGGATGCGTCTCTGGAGCTGGGTGTTCTGTCTCCATCGGCTGGGGGGTCGACTCGGCGAGGGGTACCCGCCGGGTCTCCCTCTGGTTCCTAAGACGCGCGGCGTTCCGACGCCTGTTATGCCTTTTACGCTTAGCAGACGTCGGGCGCCTCGCCGGTGCCATTAGAGATGCACCGGCCGCGGGCTCATACTCCTCCACTTGCCGCACTGAGGGCCCCACTGCGGTGGGCGGCGCACGGCTCCTGGCTGGAGGCGCCGGAGCAGGTGCGGCGCCCCGCTGTTGACGAGGGCCGGGAATAGGTGGTAGTAGCGCGATGCTTTTGGCCCGCGCCACTCGCCTAAGAACCGCACATCGCCTATCATTGGCCATGTGCGGTCCATGGCAGTTGGCGCACTTGGCTTGGGCATCGCGCGGTAGGGGACAATCCCGAGTTGCGTGTCCCTGCGCGCAACGGACGCACTTCGGCTGCCTGAAGCAGTTGTACGAGGCGTGGCCGAAGCCTTGGCAGCGGTGGCACTGGGCCGGGCCACCTCGGCCCCTCCACGCCTCGACAACCACCCCCGGCATGTTAAGTAGCTCGTCCACCCTGTAAAGGCGGGCGAGCTCCTCCTGGCCCAAGTGGTCCATCTGCACGTGAAACGTGCAACCCGGGCGTCCTCGCCTCGGTGGAATGTACGTCCCGAAACGTACCGGAAATCCAAGCGCCCTGAGCGCCCCGCATACTCTCTCCGGGTTCGTATCCGCCGGCAAGCCCCACACAGCCACCTTAGTGGGGCGGTTCTCGCGCGGCGTATAGCAGAACCAGGAGAGATCTGGCTCTGTGCCTGCTAGGTCGGTCAGGAACGCCTGGACCGTCCGGTACTCTTCAGGCGTCTGAGGGATAAACCTAATCCCTCGTCCATAGGGCCGTGCGCTCGGCGCGCGACCCAATCGGGCTCGCAGCACCTCGAAGTGCTGCGTCCAATTTGGGAACCGCTCCACCACAATGGGGGGGTAACCCTTGGGCCTGTCGTCAGCTCGAGGACCCTGGGATGGTCCACCAACGACGGGTGAACGCGGCGCTGAATCAGCAGCCGCTGTTGTCGGGGATGGTGGGGTGGGCGCACTCCGTGGCGCCTGTGTCGACATTGCCGCAGCATACGTGACGCCCTGCCTCAAGCCACTAGGCGAGGCCGGATCGTCAATAACCCTATCCCTACTTACGCTTAATAACAATTCGTTCGCGGCTTCGCGGGTAGGAAGGGTAGGGGGCTGGGCGGGAATGGATGGGTTTTCGGTGGCCTCCGTGTGGCCGGACGGTGACGACCTCGATGCCATCTGTACATACGAGGTGGAGTCGAGGCCGGCCTCGACGGAGGGTGCCCTCGAGGGCGGGGGGGATGGGGAGGGGGAACGCGGGGGTGACCGGTGCGCGATGACCTTCACAGCAGCAGCAGCCTCCACGCCAGCGCTCTGCTCCTCCACGCTGTCCTCGTATTCCGAGGACGTCCCTGTTGACGCTTCCAGCACCTGCAATTTGGCTGGTCTCTCCAATATTGGGTCTGAGGGCGAGACCCGTCTCGGGATTTTACTCGCCCTCTTAGGTGGTGTTGTTGCAGGTGCTGGTTCTGGGTCCAGCGTCGGCATGTCCTGTCCGGGGCCTTCCTCTTGTTCGGGTTCAGGTAATTCGGGGGGTGCGTCCGACTCCGGCCTGGTGGTCGGCAGTGGGACCTCCCGGCAGGCTACGCGCCTCCGAGTACCCCGTCTTCCCCCGCGCAGGAACATCGTGTGCAGGGGGTCCTCCGCTGGACGAGTTGGCTCGCTAGGGGGCGCGAACAAGTCGCGCACCATTATGCGCCTACCCTCATCCACGGATGTCGAGGGAGCGCCGGAGGACCGGCGCGTCTCCTCCTCCTTTTTCGGTCGCCGCGCGGCCATCCCCCCACCGGGTGAAGTGCGCTGGTGCAAAGCCCAGTGAGGGTGCCAGCGACGGACGACGGTTCTTCTTGACGCGCGGTCTCTCCAGCACACCCTTCTTTATCCAATAGAGGAGGGTAGTGTTCGGAGGCACACAATGGTGCTCTCTCACTCGCACCCCAAAGCAAGCCTGCGGAGGGTATTCGCAAAAAGATAGAATGGGGGGTACTCGGGTCTTACCTCTCGCTCTAGCGCGGAGCTCTCCAGCGGTAACCTTGGTCTCCAACCGGGGGTCCTGCACTGCAATCCGTAATCACCGAAATCCACCACCGCAATCCAAGAACACTGCAATCCAAGGGTCACTGTGATCCAAATTGGGCTTAACGGAAAACCGTGTCGCATTCAACTTGTGCTTTTTGCGCGTGTAAAAACTCTGGGCGTTTGTGAGAAACGCGTTAAAGACAATTATAATACTCTTTTGTGATTAGGTACATAGAGCTATTACAGTTACGAAAACCGTAGGTAGTTTAAGTTAACAACTTTTTGACCTGATTTGGCTAAGTCCTTACATTCACGGCCACTAGAGGGCATTTAATAGAAGGTTCAACTTTGTTACTGTGGGAACATTACGAAAACACATATAAATAAATTATATGACATTGTTTTGTCTTAAATATTTCCGTTCACATTGACCCTAAAAAGTATATCATGTGAGCAAGATGCATACTAATTTTTTTATACGTATAAGTAGTAAATTATTTTCATGTATAACATGTATAAAGTAAATATACTTTTACTATAAGTTTCCGGCAACATATAAGACACATAGATCTTATGTTAACAAACGCTTTTTGATTTGATAATGAATTTAATTTAATTTAATTTTAATAAAGAATCTAGCTGACCCGGCAAACGTTGTGTTGCCATATAATGAAAAAATGTTAAGAGTGAACAACCCTTATCACGTAGGGGTATGAAAAATACATAGTAGCCGATTTTCAGAACCTGCGACTTCGCCCGCGTAAAAATATGATATGATAGATACAAATAACTGTAATCGTAATTTATAGAATATAATTATATACCATTTAATAGAAGGTTCAGCTTTGTTATTGTGGGAACGTTACGAAAACACATATAAATAGTGAGATAAAATAATAATAGTGTAATATGATTTACTTTTTATAATACCACAAGTGAGATCACTTAAGGTAAAAATAGACTTCTTATTTGTAAGAGGACAGTGCTTGATCACGATTCCTTGTGCTTCTATTTGCAAAAAAAGCTGATTTAGGTACGGCTGAATTGCAGTCAAAATCCTAAGTAATTTAACGAACTCTTGGAAAATCCACCTTACTTCCTAAAGCAATCCAATCTTACAAAGTTGGGGTCACCCACTTAAAATCAGCACATCCGTTGGTTTGTCTATTTACAAAGTATTGTAAAAACCTCCACTTGTCGAGTGTGACGAATTTATCTACAGCTGAACAATGGTGGTATTGTTACCGTCGGCGATGGTATCGTTTTGTAATTATGCGTGTTTATGATACTGATTTATATAATGTTATGTCATGGAAGTTGTAAATGAGCATTTTTTTATAATAGAGGAGTAGCAGACGAGTATACAACCACCTGATGATAAATGGCTACTGCCGCCCATGGACATCTGTAATCAACCCCAGATAGGTTTAGATATTCGCTCGATATTTACGCCGCTACCCCTGATTAAATAAATTGGAACGCCTCGAAGAAGTATGTCTCCATTACCACACCCTTCAAACCTGAATACAGCAGGGCTTAACACTACTGTTATAAGGCAGATATAAGTGTGGCGGTGGTGCCGCCGAAGTGAACCACAAAGGGTGCTACCACATTCAATGCATACATGCAGTTACCCGATCTTACAATTTAACAATAATCATATAAGGAATCCTCGTGTGGGCCAGCGAACGTAGAAAGCGTAAAAATGAAAGCGTTAGAAGTAACCGACATATCAGATAGACTTGCTATTTCCTAATTTCATAACATAAGAGGATATGCAACTCTGATTGGTAAGAACCTTCTACCATATATGCAAGACATCGCTATGCCTACATCACACTCTTAGATAGATAATGCCTAAAGGGGGTTTCAAATTAGACGATTTGAGTCGGACTGTCGCACGACATCAGGACGGTTGTCGTATTGCACACGGACGGTTATGTTTTTCATACAAAATAGTGGTAGGTACGTTGTAATCGCAATGATATTGTCCTGCTAACAGATGTGCCACCTACAGACTGTTCCCAATGTAAGACATATTTATTTATAATCATAAATTAGTAAAGATACTTCGCCGCCTTGAAATTGAATGAAGCCACAAACGGCTTATTTTAGTAAGTTCTTTTTTTGAATTCTTGACAAATAAAAACATTTTTAGAGAAAATTTACGAATAAATAACTAATACTGCGTAATTTACGTAATGAATAAATAATTATTTCAAATATTTTAGGGACATTTTAGCACGGAGACGTGGCAAAACTTTTTTACGCAACTATTTCAATTCTCAAAACTGGGTACATTTTCTTGTTAGGAGTGAGTAATCTTTACTAATCTATGTTTATAATATAGAGTAGTACACGAGTATGTAGTCCACCTGATTATAAGCCACCGCCAATGGACATCTGTAATCAACTCAGATGTGACTAGATTCCTACCTGAGATCGGCCACAGATGTACCGCTACCCCTGAGAAGTAAGCTGGAACGCCTCCCAAAAGTATGTCTTCGTTACCACACATTCAACTATATAGTCGAAACAGACCGGACTCGGGGAGAAAAAGTGTCATCCACGACTCTACTAACATAATTTTGTTCTTAAATATATGTTAAATATCAATTAGCCCGAGATGGTGTCAGTGTAAAGCAGGATGGTAGCTTTTTAGGGTTGCGTACCCAAAGGGTAAAAACGGAACCCTATTACTAAGCCTCCGCTGCATGTTCGTCTGTCGCAGGGCTCTATCTCCTCAACCGTAATAAGTAGATACTTGAAATTTTGTGAAAATATTCACAAACTTCATAATATCCGATCTATAGTCCATATAGTCCGTATTCGCGTTGCGTCATTTTGTATAAAAAATACAAAAGTCTGCATACCGTACGACAACCGTATCTCGTATCGTTAAGGGGCAGCAGCCCACGTCGTCTAAATTGAAAGCGCTCTAAGCCTATAAGATAAATCCGTTCACACGCTAACGAGGGCACCTGTCCTATTATCTCTGTTGTAACGTAGGCTTTATAGCAGCTACTAGAGTAGGGAGTAATGTACGCCTAGGGTGCTTATCGAGAAGGACGGAGTGCTTCACCAAATTCCAAGATTTCGCTGGGTTCAAAACCGAGCTATAATATATACCTGAAAGGTTATAATTGCACGTAGGTTCACAATTTCAGTTAAGATATTGCACTGTAGATATTTAAGTAAAACTAAAGTAAAACTAAGTAAAACTAAGTTTAAACACGTACAAGAATACGTGCAAACAAACCATTACATTTTTCAAAAACATAAATGTCATTTTAAAACACTAATAGGTTGAAATTAAGGACACGAAGTAACAGTGCTGTCTAAAAAATACACGTTAATTAAGCCGTTTAAAATATTATTTACAGGTTTTATTATTATTAAATTGACTAATGGATTACCTAGTAGAAACCAGAATATCTTATCTGATATATTTTGATCCTGCCAATTAACCTGCTATAATGATTAGTATTTCAATTAGCCCCCAATGCTCTTCACGTCTCAATCTTAAGCATTGTACACAGCTCCCATAAAATCGGCTTCGTGTCGCAATCTGCACTATTGTACCGTGCGAAACTTTTCTCAATTAGCTGCATACACCTGCGCCCGAGAAAATCATTTTCGGCCCCAAGGCTGGTACGAATGAGGCCACGTATAAATGTCTGTGCACCCTACAGCATTGTATTTAGGGAGTAAACTCTCAGCGAAACAGTCGGTTCTTACTTTATTTTTCACTTTCGGCTTAGTGTTAGAATGTGGTACAAATTAGTGATGTTGGTAGCTTTTAGTGTTGTGCAGGGAAGACCTAAATTAAGTGCAGTTTATAATCCAGATTTCGATGCCGGGTACCAAGATTATTATGTAAGATTGTTATCAATTAACGATTAGTCGTAAGTAGAAAATATACTCTTCGCTTTTTAGTTTTGAGTCTCATTGCAAATGTTTTGTGGATAAATGTATGCAATATGTGTGTGTGTTGCAAGGTATGGCAAAGATAGAGACAGATACTTTTTTTTTTTAATTTTAACTTATTATAGTATAAAAATAGCAAGTAGGTATGTACCCTTATCACATCCTTTAAACTAAAACACGAAGGCACTTAACATTGGTGTTTAGCAATTTTAAAGATTTAGTAAAACCGTACAAGTACAACGTGCAAGTATGATAACATTTTAGACTTATCTAGCCTAACAGAGCTTAGAACTCTTATTGTTGCTTTCGCTGCTCATGCTTAGGTACTTGTCTAGCCAGTATTTTTATTAATAAGATAAACAGTAAAAATCTGTATCTCAACGTAACAAATGAAATTAATTTTTGTTAGTTTGGTATGTTTTTTTTTTATAATATAGGAGTAGCAGACGAGCATGCAGTCCACCTGATGGTAAGTGGCTACTGCCGCTCATGGACATCTGTAATTAACCCCAGATATGATTAGATATTCCTACCTGAGGTCGGCCACAGATGCGCCCCTACACCTGAGGATTAAGCTGGAACGCCTCGGAAAAGTATGTCTTCCTTACCACACCTTTAAAAACGGAACACAGCAGCGCTTAACACTCCTGTTATTAGGCAGAAATATGTGTGGCGGTGGTGTCGCCGGAGTCGAAACACAAAGGGTTCTACCACCCTAAGGCTTACAAGCTTATTTTTACAAAGTACATTTATTATAATCATTCATTATCTATCAACTATTTTATCTACTGCTATCTACTATTTTTAATGCTCATGCTTAGAGATATTCCTACGATACAAATACGTATTTTCAGGATCATCCCCGATATGCATTCAACTCCGGTGTGGCCGATCACAGTACGGGTGACGTCAAGTCTCAGCACGAGACTAGAGACGGGGATGTTGTTAAAGGTAAACTTCTCAACAAGATTCAATAGTGAAGTTTTGATTAGGTACGTCTATATACGACCAAAAATATTCTTGGACGTGTTAAGAGACGCTCGATGTTGTCGAAAAACGAATAATAATAGGTGACGTAGACGATGAGATCGGAGACGGGGATATGTAATTGCTAGTGAATTAGAATCGATAGGACTACACATTCTTGGACGCAACTTGTGATAGCGATGTTGTCAAAGGGTCAGTTTTTCGAGGACCAAAAGAAAGTAACTTGAAGATGTAAAATAGTAAATATTAATGACGTAGGGTCCATATGAGACTAGAGACGGGGATATTGTTATAAGATTTTTTTTACAGATATGCAAGTATTTTTAATAGAGATGTTACATTATAAATAGGTATCATAAATTGTATAATAGTTAAAACGGTAGTATTATTGCGAGTTTGAATGTATTTCGCAACAAACACTCACAGTAAGCATTGTTAGGGAAACTGTGTCACTGTACATTATGTGTAATCAAGCTAAGGAGAAACTCATTAGTGGTGAGCAGAATAATTTGTTTGAATAATTAGGAATTTGCTAACAATTTATAAGATTTTTATTAGTGTAATGATTATATAAAGCTTTTCTGGTTTTAGTAGCTTCCTAAGCGATGAATTTTCAAAAATTGGTATCCAAGGAAATTCTATGCTATTTTCCTAGACCAACCGTCTGTTACTTCAAATCAGACAGTATTAAAACCTCGCTAAATTATTAAAACGTTATAAAATATGATAAAAGTTCATAGTAATATTATGGCTAGTAGAGTATGATTTTTTCTATGAATTAACTGCGTCACCACTTCGTCATGTACTACCGTCGAAATGTTAGGTGACTCGCCGTCTTTCTCACTTTCAATTCAAAAAGCGTGCAATTCAGGAAACGGTTAATTTCAAAATCCATTTGGCAGTAAAATGCAATCAGTGTGTGAATTTCGTCTATTTTTATTACCAAGGTGCACTGACTAATGAGTATGATGCAAATAAACTGAAAGACTTTCATTTATTTCTCATCGCTCTAATGATGAGAACGGGTCTTTTTCAAAACAGTTATGGTTAGACTGTGTGCAGTTAGACCGTACATGTTAGACTACACATGGCTTTGAGAGCATTCTCCTTCGCCTTCTACTTCTTAGTCGATTCCTTCCATGTCGTGGTCTCCTTTATCACACCCTTTAAAGCGGATCGCAACAGTCTCTACAGAGTCGAACCGCAAATGTTTCTACCACCTTCAATATTGTTTTATTCCTTACGATGTTTACCTTCACCGTTATAGCATATGATAATGCAATACAATTATTAAATTTAATTTATTACAGACCTAATCATTTATATATTTTCAGGTCAATATTCTCTAGTTGAACCTGACGGATCCATCCGGACAGTGGACTACACAGCCGATCCCATACATGGCTTCAATGCTGTAGTCTCCAAAATCGGTCCCAGTGTACACGCAGCGCCAAAGATACCTCCACCAATACAGCCTGTGGTACAAGTTGTGGCGAAACCTGTGGGGATACCCGTAGAGGTGTCGAAACCTGTATTCGTCGAACCTATATACCCATCACCTACGCCTTTTTGTAAGTATTTTGTGCCAAGCGAACGTTAATTTGTCTATTGTTACGTATCTACTATCCATAGATAATTATTACCAGTTAGTAATAAATTGTGACAGGTTTCAGATTTGAGGTTCATTACAGATTTTTCTTTTAGGACTAAGGTTTATATGCAATAGAATGTGAATAGACCTGATATTCTATTTTTATAAATTCATCAATCTTCGATGTCTGAAAGGAATACCGGATAGGCTTGAGATCCTTTCAGAAATAAGACGCGAATAGATTAGAGTTGCTATCGTCGAAGACTGAATTGGAACGCCAGACTGTTTCGACTTTCGACTACCTAATTCCAACCTAATTACAACCATAAGCTGCTATGATTTAATTTGAGTTTGCTCTGAACGCAATCAGAGCTAAACAACCGATTGTTGTGGTAATAGCTAGATGTCGATTATCAAAAGATCGATGTCGAATAATCGACTTTTATATACCCCTGACCACGTGTACAAATATCATGACAATGGATTATGTAGATAAGGCGTTAAGCCGTAGCAAAAAACAAACTCACGTGTGTCTTTACAATATTAATAAGGATGTTATTATAATCATACATAACAGGATTACTTTATGACTATACCTCCGCACCGGTACTTCCTTTGATTGTCACTTACCTACCTTCCTTCCTTTAATTGTTACCACATTTGAAAATACACCAGGCCATTGACTGTATAAAATAGACACAATACTAATATTTCTTCAATGCCTCACAGAAGTATGCAAGATAATGTCCAATTAGTAGTTGTTAACGCTATTGTTTTTGAACTATTCAATTGTTTGAAGGAAGTTGTTTTGTTTGCAGTGTACTCCAAGGTCGTGGCTCCGCATTTCCCTGAATACGATTTTGAGCTGGAGGGGCCTTCCAATCATTATTATTAAGTTTTATGTATAAAATTAACTTTATTTTAGATATAGATAGGTATGTAACAAAAATTGATTGAAATTCGAATGATCTTCGTATCAAAATTTGGAAAATTTGGAAAAGGCCAGTGTATAATAAATCGTACATTAACTAGAAAAGTGTCATTATTATTATTTTTAATGGAATGTGTTATTTTTGAATTGTTTAAAGTTAATAGTTTGTATTTCAGTATTCAACAAATTTGTATTTCATTTTGAATAAAGTAACTTTTCTATTCAACCGATGACAACGATGTAGATGCCAGTTTGCTTTAATGAATAAATAGTTAGTTTTATTAAATAAAATCTAAATAGAATCATAACTCCTACAAGATATGGACAAAGATTATTCGTGTGCAATATTTTCGCTGGAAATCGAACCTGGAACTTGATAGAGGTAGCAGTATCGGTCAAAACGCTTACGCGATTCCGTCTATATTGTTTACCAGCTTACTGTGATCGATGCATAGTCGCATTGTTATTTAAGAACATTTACTACGACCAAAACTTAGGGGCTATAAACTCAAGATACCCTTAATTCATTGAAAACATAATTTAATATTTGTGACCAATTAGTAAGTCTATGTGTAGTTTTATTTATATTTCTAGTTTAAGGCTAAATATAGGAAAATATTTTAAACATTATATTTAATTATAGAGATTCTCTTTTACACAAAAAATAAAGAACCTACGTTGTTGTTTGGTTATTATTTACCTTCCTATTAAAATATAAATAAAATATTGATACTACCTAAATAATTCAAGAACCCTTTGTTTCCCACATAGGTACTCGTAATTATTTTTCTAATATTATGTTCCTTTTAATTTTTAATAGTTTTATAATTACGTTACGTTATTATTAATTTACTGTATTATCTATTTTAAATTGTGTAGACATAACAGTCGACAACATTTTAATCAAATCCGATTTTACATTCAATTTTCTTATACGCAACATATTTTGCTATGTAAACGCCTGTCAAAATATTACTAGTGAATACTTTATTAGCGTATTGCATTGTTAAAAGATAAGGAGTAAAGAAGTAAAAATATATATTCGTATTTTTAACAAATAGCAAATTCTTGAAACAAAATACGAATAAAATGAAGTAATTTTTCAAACATGTATGATGTACGATTTGTACTTTAGTTATTTGTATGTTTAGTAAGTTAGTTAATTTTTTACATTTATACATAGGTAAACGTTTAAGGTTGTGAAAATAATATTAAGTCCCTACTCATAGTTACCACATATCGTTTAGCAGGAACCATAGTAGAATATATTCGCAAGGAAATCTTGTTATACTATTCCTTTTTCCACAACATGGACTAGCCGACGAGCATGCCGTCCACGTTATGGTAAGTGGCTACTGCCGCCCATGGACATCTGTAATCCACACCAGATAAGATTAGATTCCTGTCTACCTGACATCGGTGACAGATGCGCCGCAAGCCCTGAAATGCTGGGCAATGTCTCCTTACCGCATCTTTCAAACCAAGACAGAGCAGTTCTTAACACTGCTATTAGGCAGAAATACTTGCAGATATGGCGGTTGTGTCGCCGGAGTTGAACAGAGGGTTCTACCACCTTCAAATACCAGGTGTTAACCCATAGCCGTCTTCTACCATATTCGCGTAAAGGAGCGGAACTTCTGCTATTCGAGATCGACGCCATACGGCATTACAGTATTAAAAGTAGCATAATATTTAAAATAGGCCGATTTTTTATAAGTAGGTAATAGTGTGCTATTTTTATGAATGAGTGAATAACTATGAAGGTTCAGTAACATTACAAGATCATTATGAATATTTTTTTATTTTACAACAGAGCTATAGTCACGCTGTACGGTTACCCACAGAGCTATCAATGAACAGAAATGTTTTATATGCATATTCATGACGGCACGATTATATAAATTACGCTTTATTATTTTGCAGTTACGCTACAGTTGAAGTCTTTTATTATGTTATAAATATAAAACAATATTAAGATATGGAAAGATAATTTTACGGTACAGGAAATTATGTATCGTCAGCCTGTGACGTCATCTGATCATCCAGGGGAGGGTAGCTGGTGGATGGATCAGTAATTTTTAGGAGGGAAATATCTCATCTTAGCAATGCCAAATGGTAGATATTTAATGTGTATAACGATTAATGAATATTTACGGGAATCTCTAGGTGATGCTCTCGGCTCGAGTGATAGTTTCGTGGAGTGAATATTTATCTTTCGCACTGGGGCCAGGATTCAAGTCTGAAGCACGCATCGGTGATTCGTGGCAAAGTTATATTTTCACAATGAATGAAATCCGAAAAATATGTCATTTCTAAGTAATATGTAGTCTATAGTTAGAACAATGTAATGGGATGCGTGTTCTTATGTGGTCTTTTAAGAATTCGACATTAAAACTGAATCGTGACTAAAGCTTGAATCCGGAACAAACTAAGATCATCCTCATTTTAAGCTTACATCGTTTTAATAGCAGTTTTTATGCGTGCATTAAATTGTTTCAGTTAATTTGTTATTTTCCGCTCATAAAAACAATATCATTGTTTACACATAATAACCGGTAGCACATTAAATATTATTTTGTCATTATTATTTGTTGACCGAATGGTACCTAATTTTTACGGGAATTAAATTTGAATTTCGATTCACTCACTGTTTTCGTCTTTCGATTATTGTTGTTGTTAGGTATTAGATCCTACTATTATATGTACATAAGTACGAATGAGTAGAGTAGCATCAGTGGACGACCTATGGTTCGTATCTCAGTCGCGTAGCTTGTGTGTAAAGGGCCTTAGTCATTTAAGTTTTCCAGCTGTTTATAAAGTCGTCTTGATGTCCAGGCTTAAACACACTTATACATGTATTTCTGTCACGACTCATTTTAGGGTTTTACCTATATATCTGTGGATTATAAAATTATTATTTTTAATAATTATTATCATTATTATTCCTGTTATAACAAGAACTGTTGCATTCTGGTTTAAAGGTGAATTCCCATGTATCAACGGAGGTTGATTACAATTCTACCAGCAAAATTGCATATTCCTTTGCCACGCAATTTTTAAAAATGTAAATTAAAAGCAAATCACAGACCTATATTTAAAAAATAATCTGTGCTATACTGCTGATGATATCAAGCTAAGTGGTACCTTCATATTGCTGCAACACACCAACGTGAGAGAAAAATAATATTTTGGGCAACAAATTGTGTAGGTCAGTAACTGTTTGGCCATACTAATTACATCACATTGTAGCTGTGGCCGATATGAGCCGCTGGCATTATTTGACAGTGACATTAAAAACTATGAGAAACCAAAGACCTTTTGGTAACATGACATCTCGACGTCTTTCTCACATCTTTCGCGTGAAATACATTTGACGTATTTGATTGGGTATGTGGTTAAAATTTATACTGTTGGTCTAAGGGAGGTAGTGCAAGAGAGTTCAGGTTGACGATTGTCGCCTCAGTCGTTGGGAAGCGGTGACGGTTGACGACAGTTGGTGATGGTTGCTAACAACAGCTGACGACAATCAAAGACAGTCGCTGTTGGTTGTTGGTCCACGACTTTAGGCAACGGTCCTTAGTCCATAGTCGCTGACGATGGGCGGCGGCAGTCCGGCTGGCAATGGTCATAAGCAAAGTGCGTGTTGGTATTCACACACCTTTAAAAACTTTTTGTTTTAATTTATCAGGAATGCAGGTTTCTTCACGACGTTTTCCTTTACCGTTTAAGTAAGTGATCATGGATTTCTAATACGCACATAATGTTGAAAAATCTTTGGGATTTGAACCTCGGACTCGTCAATCAAGAGGCCGGGTTTGTTTACCACTAGGTTATCATTGCTGTAAGAAATTATTAGAAACAAGTGAACAACAAACTTTCTGATAAAAATAACAACTTGAATTGACATAGTTTTACAAAGAAAAAGACAATTAGACTCTTGTATGTACCACAATCACAGTAATGTCATAACAATAAAAACAGATCGTGTGCGGAAACAGGATACATTGCACCGTTCTGATGTAACACACTCGCTTTCGACTCATCACACAATCATTCTCCGGCCGTAAAGCTTGCGAGCTTCCTCGCTTCCTGTAACGTTAGGCATTCCTTTCTAATAGCCGATATACCGATAATAATTGTTCAATGACCAAGTTTACTATGGCAATTACGTTGGTATCAATTCATCAAGTTGCTGTGCTATGGTCAGAGTAAAGCGTTTAGCGCGGTGAGCGGATACGCTCACTAAGTACAACGAAAATTCTTTGTAACAACATGTATTAAAATAGTATTGTTATATTATCCCCACAAATTGATTTTCTGCACGAATAGGAGTGTGAATCAAAAGTACTTTAGTACTTTTAGGATATTATTGCTAACAAAAAGACTAACAAATAATAAATATAAGTTATAAGTTCCTAACTGATATAAAACAGAAGAAAAATACGTTCGAAAATGCATTTACCTAGTAGTGTGTAAAAATATAACAGGCCTCGCACGATTCCATAAACGATAACAATATAGTAAACTGTATTATGTATAGTATTGTTATAGGTATGACGTATTCCATAATCCTGGATATTAGTAGATAAAACCACCAACCTTGCCATACAAGCCGAGTTGCAGACTAGAATCTTGTCAGGGATGATGTGCACGGCGCTGTCACAGGCCTCTAAGAAGTAGGCACAGCCTGGTCTTCCTGAAGAATAGTCTCTATGCACTTCACAACACACACGAGGTAGCACGCTTGGGCCACGTGAAAAACAGGCGCGAGAAGGCACATACAGAACGTCTGTACGATCCCGCTGAACGTAAGACGACGACTGGAAATATTTACATCTACCTACATACAAGTTAACAAAGATTGAACATTTGAAAATGTAGTAGGTTTAAGTAAAAAAAAGCAAATATTTTATTGGTATTAATTTTATTCTTCTTTAAAAGTAAAAATATAATTCTAAAAAAATGATATAGCTTATATTGTCGTAATGCTACTTGAATGCGACAATTCCGCTTTGACGTTTAGTAATACTTTCAACAGATCCTTATACCAGCTTTGTTGAAGTTTGAAGCTCCATTATCTAGACTAGAAGTGAAGGTGATCTCTATTCGTTTCAGTACAAATCATTCACATTGAGAGTTAACCAACATTAATCAATATTAGTTTGTTCTAGCTTATTTAATTTCGGCTAGACATGATTCAATTTTGATTGCTGAGTTGTCCAAACAAACTGTTCCTTGGTACAATGTAATTTTGATGATAAGTAATTTTGATTATAGTTGAATGCAATATAATACATAAAGCCATCAATACAACGGAGTGAGTTCTATTGAGTTTATTGTTAGGGTTAGTTATGTCGATTAACGGCCTTAGCAGACAACTTTTATCATCACCAATACGCGGTAACTTTTTTGATGTGAAACATCTATAGCCGCACGTAAAAAAGATTTCTGGCGTGGCGACGATTACCTTTAACTACATAGACAAATGTTATATAAGGGACAGAGCTATTAGAACAATGTGATAAAAGAAGACAACTAGTGTTTGACCTTGCGTTTCAAGTGTACGCAAACGTAAATATTGACCATGGAATATAGTGACCAATGATTACTTCAGTCAAAACGGGACATCGATTTTTTTATGTCAAATACTTTTTACTTGAAAAAATATAGTTAGAAATAATAAAAAAACACGCTTTTATGATAAAATTAACTAAAAAGTAGAAAATAATTTTCAATCTAGGAATCATTTAAGGAAAAGTAAATAGTATAATTGTGCAAAAAATGTGGGGCGCTTTATGAAAACTGATAAATGGAGCACCCCATGTTTTTTTCACAATTATAATATTTACTGTTACTTAATTGACAATGGCAACGGTTCATTTCGGAGACAACGGCACGAAGCATCGAAAAAAGGGACTGTCCCGTTAAAAACGGGACGTATGGACGTATATTTCTCATTGATACTCATGCTTGTCAAAGACAATGAAATAATGGAACAGAAGGTAAAAAATGTCCAGAACTGTCGATAATAGTTTTAGTACATCGTTTACGTAGAAATGTTATAGTACAGTTTAACTAAATAAATTATTATTATATAAATATATAATTTGATGAAAGAATGTATCTATACAGATGTATCGACTGGTTTAAAATATACGATTTAAAAATTGTTTATATTTATTATCGTATATTAGTAAAGATTACTCACTCCTAACAAGAAAATGTACCCAGTTTTGAGAATTGAAATAGTTGCGTAAAAAAGTTTTGCCACGTCTCCGTGCTAAAATGTCCCTAAAATATTTGAAATAATTATTTATCTATTATGTAAATTACGCAGTATTAGTTATTTATTTGTAAATTTTCTCTAAAAATGTTTTTATTTGTCAAGAATTCAAAAAAAACTTACTAATAAGCCGTTTGTGGCTTCATTCAATTTCAAGGCGGCGAAGTATCTTTACTAATTTATGTTTATTGTTTTATTTTACACACGACCATTAATTCCAAAGTTGTGTACATTTTATAAATGTACTAGCTGACCCAGCAAACATTGTGTTGCCATATAAATAAAAAAAATGTTAAGGGTGAACAACCCTTATCACTTAAGAGATATGAAAATTGATAGATAGTAGCCAATTCTCAGACTTACTGAATATGCATATAAATTTTGATGAAAATCAGTAAGAGCGTTTCGCAGGAGTACAGTAACTAACATCGTGACATGCGAATTTTATATAATCTTACCGTGGTCTTTTTGAGGATTAATTTCTGGCTATACAAAGATTGTTTATTAAATTATGTTTAGGTTAATTTATTCAATTAAAGAAATTTTAAAATACCGTATACTATCCTATATAAATTTTATGGTAATATTTTTTATTATTTACCACAGATATCGAAGAAAATTTAGAGATTAGGATACATAATTTCCCATATATCGATTATATTTTATTAAAATAAACTATAAAAAGTTATATTTTGACTAAAACACACTAATATAAAAATTAAGCAGTGGGATCTTAAACTATAACATACACGTATGAACATCGTGAGCTTCAATAAAATGTCACTTCTGTTCTGTTGATCTATGGTCATAGATCAATGAAAATTTTTTCATTGATCTATGACAGTTCAATTCAATCAATGAAAGTTTTTGTCAATGACATGACATGTCAATGACAAAAACATACTTTGTCTCTTTCTGGTTACTCATGTAATCATGGCGGATCGAACACGAAAAATAAACAAAATTTAATAATTTCTCTTCATTTACGTGTGATAGGTGATTCATTGAATCTTGTTTCTTTTTCGAGCATAATTTTTGCATTTATGCATTGCACAAGAAGGCATTTTGAGGCTTAAAATTCAAAATAATGACGTTTAACGTGTTCAGTGACATTCGTGTGTATTACTACGCCGCGCGAGAGCGACTGGAGTCGTTTTAACTCGTTTTACACCACTTGACGTATTTTGTATGTTTTAAGTATTGCCCGCTTATTTTTCTGATAATAAAATGTCTGACCGTGATAATTTAGAGAGTGAAAGTGATCAGCCTTCTGCAAAGAAAGCAAAATCACACTATGACACACCATCAAGTCATCAGTAAGTTAATTATTTTTTTATAATTAAAGTATGCATTTATCTGTGCATTAAGCACGCGTATATTTGGTGTGTTTTGAGCGCCAGCAAATGTAAAATCTACTATCTTGGTAGATTAAAATTCACATAAAAATCATTGCATACAATGTTTTAAAATTATTAATTAATTTTAATGTCATTCTTCTCAGAGAATAAATTTATTAAGACTGACAGAATTGTATTTCAAAATCAGCTGATGGCGTGCAGCGCACGAAAGTTTTTTCTTATTTGTTATAAATATGAACATTAAAAAATTAATTAATTTTTCTAATCATAGTGGCATTTATTGTAAAACATTCATTATTGATACTTATAATTTACGATTTTAGTAATATATTGAAATAACTAGCTAAAATTCTTGAGTTTACTAATATATTGGAGCCAATTTATTTTTTTCTGTATATTTTAATAACATATTTTTGATGTGAAACATCTATAGCCGCACGTAAAACCGATTTCTGGCGTGGCGACGCATGCCGTGTACAGTAGTGTGTACGGTGTGGCGACGCGTCGCCATGCGCAATCGAATTCAATAAATAGTCATCGTTATCTGGAAAAAAATCGTAATATTTTATTTTATCATTATGACATATTTAGTTCCTATCACAATATGTTCTTATCTGCATATTACTTTTACAAAATAATGTCGATGTTTCACATCTGCCAGGCGTCCCGTGACGGCTCACATTTTTTTTTTAAATATAGTAGTAGCAGACGAGCATGCAATTCACCTGATGGTAAGTGGCTCCTGCTGCCCATGGTCATCTGTAATCGACCCCAGATATTAGATATTCCTGACTGAGGTCGGCCACAGATGCACCGCTACCCCTGAGGACTAAGCTGGCACGCCTCGGAAAAGTATGTCTCCCTTACCACACCTTTCAAACCAGAACACAGCAGCGCTTAAAACTACTGTTGTTAGGCAGAAATAGGTGTGGCCTAAGTAACCTTTTCATTTATCACAATCACATGCTATATGACATGAAAAACAAGCAATTAACATAGTGATCCGTTTAATCGATGTAACACAACTGTCCTTCAAAGAAAAAATGTGAGTTTTGAAAGGAGTCTCGCCATCGTAGCTTTGTCTGTCCTGATATTTAAATAACACAAGTTAACATTGGTCCAGTGTAAGGTGGGCTGCCCTTGACTTTTACCTCAACGCTTCCGACGAGACAATAAGTGACGTATTGTCCGTCTGTGACGAATTAAGATCTGCGGTGGTCGTGTAGGCTGGATTTTAGGGTTCCGTACTCAATAGGTAAACGGAACACTATTAATAAACTCTCGCTGTATATCTGTTTCTTCAAATGCTAACGGGCTCTATTTCTGAAACTAAAATGGTTACACACTTGGAATTTTTACAGAGTATGAAGTACGGTGGTCACTATGACAAAGAATAAAAAAGCTATTATTGCTAAGCTTTCGCTGTATATCTGTTTCTTCAACTGTCACAGGGCTCTATTTCTGGAACGGTAATTGTTACACACTTGAAATTTACAGAATATGCTTTGTTTTTCTACACAACCCTAAGGTTGACTGGGAGAAAATGCTAATTAGCATTAAGTCCGTCTTTTGCACCACATTGTTTTTTCCATGGTCAATAAAGAGTAAATAAATGGGGGTTGCCATAGAAGTGATATTAATGGTACGGAACCATTCGGGTGCGAGTTCGACTTGCACTTGGCTTGCAATTATATTAGAGTTCCGTACCTACAAAAAGGAGCCTTATTTGTACTTTTTATGTATATGGGTCACGGGTTACCGACCGCTGGTGTTGAATACTAGCTTTCAGAAATTAGCTGATGAAATATTTATTGATACATATGTACATAGGAATGTTTTGATAAAATGATTGTTATACGGTATATGTATTATACGTGAATCTTATAGGTTCGAAGTTAGAAACGAAATTTCCCACAGGTCTGTTCACACGTAAGCACAACTACACCACAACGTGGACGGGTACAAATATCATATATGATAATGCGTAATTTTATTCACATGGAGCATTTTGGTATACTGATTACATCCCAACCACTTGGATACATTGCTTGCCGACATTTTGTCCCTACCGTGTGGTATAGTTGTGGTTATACGTGGATTAGTGATGGTGAAGTGGTAGACACATAGACTTTGGATTAAAATTTTGGGCTAGAACAGAGCTAGAGTATCCCCTGCCTGTAGTAAGAGACTAAAGGGGGACTTCTGGGGTTGCGGCAAATTTGGGAGTTCTAACCGCCCAGCCAGCGACCTTGAAAAAACCACTGTATGTGAGGCCGCTTACCTTAAGCTAAGCACCAAAAGTTGTGATAGGGGGTTTTAGTGCGTTAACAACTTGCCATACGGTTGCCACCAAATAGTTGCCATACGGTTCCCATGAATACGTTTGTGTTTTGTTCTTCATATACCAAGGGATAGTTAAGACTTTTGCATAGTGGTTAGTACTTTATGGATCAGAGAATAACATGGACGGTTCCTATGAAATAGTGTAAATAATGATTATTGTATCCTACATGAAACTTATATTTTAACGAAATTTCATTACAGGCCACTAATTAAAGTTTTAGTGTATGTTTCTGAAGAAAGCTTGACCAATTTAGGTACACTGTGACGAAAAAATTTAGTCCATTGAAAAGTTACATTTGGGTATGCATTTGTCAGAGGACGCAATTTTATTTTTTTAATGTGTAGGGGGGGTCAGTAGAAGCTTAAGTTCAAGTTTGTGGGGTCGGCACCCTTGTCCCCCGGCCGCCATCTTGGAAAAGGGGGTGCAAAGGGTTTTCGCGCTGTATCTCGTAAACTACTTACCCTACAGAAAATTTAATCAAACATAAAATGTAGCAAATTAAATTTCCTACAACTTTATTTCTATTACTTTTTATCGTCAAGTGACCAACAAAAAAGTTATAAACAAAAATAAATGAAAATTTTGTAACAAATTTCCTTTTGGAGGTTATAACTTTTTTTCAGTTCATTTTACAATAAAATGACATCACAGCAATTTTGTAGAGGGTTTTTCAACGAATAATTTCCTCTATATAATTGTTTCATTTTATTTATTTATCTAGGTTTTACAGCGCTCCAAACTTGAACGGATTCTCGAATGCTCATAGGGATGCAATAAAAACTAAAAATTAGGCTTACTTTTCTATCTATATTTTTTTTATTCATACAATTTATTATGATCTTAACATTCCTATGCTATTATTATACTATGTTTGACCCTTTTACCCACCACCTATGAGGTAATCCACGGGCAATTTCTAGACAAAATAATGTTATTTATTATTATATATTGAAAAATGTCTATCAGTTATTATTTTTTCATTCTCTTCGATGGTCCAGGCTGCGAGAAAAAATCTGAATCAGTATCCGAGGTGAATTTTTGTAGTATAATGGGAGTTGGTATTGGCGTCATTGTCGGTAATTCATCTTCTAATTCATTTTCTTCAAGTAATGTTGATATGTCCACGATGTTGCTGCAGCTTTCACCACCACAATGGAGGCAAACTGGTGAACATTTAAGGCCTGCTTTTCGGCAACCGCACGCACTTCCACAATTTCCTTTGCATCTGTAAAAGATTAATTTCATAAGCTCGGGGGGTGCTGGAGGCTTGGAAGCTTGGATTGGCATCCAAAATTTTCCATGCTTTTTCCAGCCCCATTCTTCTGGATCACAATATTTACCGAGCCATAACTGAATCTGGTGATACACTCGGAAACTGTGGAAACGGGCTGCATCTTGTGTTGGAAAAAGTGAAGAGAGATTAAATGCATTTTTTGTCACTGTCTTAGCAAATCGTTTGTATCGCAGAGTGTCTAGAGTATCGTCTTTATTTCCGCCATATAAAGAGACGAAAAAACGTTCGCCAACATCACTGAGTAACGATGACTCGACTTTCTCACTCATAAATAATTTAGTTCCACTTGCTAACTCTGGATGCTTCTGCAAATTTTTTATAAATTTGACTTTGCCCATGTTATACGCTGCTGACGTTGTGTCGCATCCTGAGAAGGCATGGAGAAACAGTAAATTCTCAGCTATTACGTCGTCATATTTAAAACTTGAAGGACAGTACAATTGTTCGGACGTACGCCCTTTTGAAGGTTTTAAAAAAAATACATTTGTTTGATTCCTTCCTAATGCCGTCAGCAATACAAGGATGTCGATGTCTTCTGCTATGATTGTCACCGAATCATATGACTGTGATGCAGCAAGCGCACAACGGACGATGACTGCATCTGCATCCGATTCAGCCTGGTCGACAGTAAAATCCACCTCTGATAGAGTTACCTCATAGGTGGTGGGTAAAAGGGTCAAACATAGTTTAATAATAGCATAGGAATGTTAAGATCATAATAAATTGTATGAATAAAAAAATATAGATAGAAAAGTAAGCCTAATTTTTAGTTTTTATTGCATCCCTATGAGCATTCGAGAATCCGTTCAAGTTTGGAGCGCTGTAAAACCTAGATAAATAAATAAAATGAAACAATTATATAGAGGAAATTGTTCGTTGAAAAACCCTCTACAAAATTGTTGTGATGTCATTTTATTGTAAAATGAACTGAAAAAAAGTTATAACCTCCAAAAGGAAATTTGTTACAAAATTTTCATTTATTTTTGTTTATAACTTTTTTGTTGGTCACTTGACGATAAAAAGTAATAGAAATAAAATTGTAGGAAATTTAATTTGCTACATTTTATATTTGATTAAATTTTCTGTAGGGTAAGTAGTTTACGAGATACAGCGCGAAAACCCTTTGCACCCCCTTTTCCAAGATGGCGGCCGGGGGACAAGGGTGCCGACCCCACAAACTTGAACTTAAGCTTCTACTGACCCCCCCTACACATTAAAAAAATAAAATTACGTCCTCTGACAAATGCACACTAAGGCCTAAAAAATGTAACATTTCAATGGACTAATTATGAAATAAAGCTTTTATAAATGAAATATTAAAGCTACTTTATCGTTAAAAAATGGTTAGAGGTACAAATTTGTAATTACAGTTATTTGTATGTCATATTCTATTTTTGGGCGAAGCCGCGGGTTCTGCTAGTAGATAATAAATGTGACATGTTGATGGAATGCTTATGTTTTAAAATCACTTGAAATTTTATATTCGGCATTGTTTTATAACAGAAATTTATAATCACCGATGCGATTGTATCTGTATTCTTTATATATTATTGAGAACTTCTTATGGAAAAGTCCTTAACAAAAAGGGGAGCATTAGATAGTGGGCAGTTCCAGCTAAAATATATTTTAGCTTAGGGGAAGTATGATAGTAGGGGAAGTATGCAGTACCAAAAGTCTTAAACAAAATTACTATTTTTAATGTAATAAGATAACTTCCCAATACTCACAATTTTGATGTAAAAATTGCGATATATAAAAATGCGATAAAGTTTTACAATCAATTTTAATCTTTAAACTTTGTTAATTGATGACAAAATGTTCAATATTTCTATTTTCATTTCACACTGATTGGTCTTAAGACAAGATCGTAGTAGCAACATTATCGGTAATGTAACTAAAGGATGGTAAAAACCCTTCGTGGTTACTATGGAGGCATCGCCTATTTCTGCCAATTTAGAACAGTGTTAAGCGCTGCTGTGTTCTGGTTTGAAGGTTGTGGTAAGGAAGACATACACAACCGGGGCGTTCTAGTCTTAGACTTTGTTCTTATTTGGGCTTGATGTAGATGTCCATGGACGGCATGGCTACTTACGATCAGGTAGACTATATGCTTATATGATACTCCAGTATTATACAAAAACATCTAGAAAATTTGGATACATACATAAATCTACACAATGTTCCTACTTCCGCTAACAATTTTCTACTTTGTAGGTACAAACGCACGCAACTTTATCTTCAATGGGCAGATAAATCAATCCTAAATAGGATACGGATAAGGATCTTTAACACATGAATGAGATGACTAGTTTGCCATTTAACCAACACTTAGTTGGTACTTAGTGAAAAACCGAAGTTAAATCCGGGTTAATTTTGAACGGAAAGATTAAAATTTTTAAAAGATGACAAACGAATAAGCGTATTATTTAAAACTAGGTGCGTTAGTGGCTTTGCTCGTGTGTGTTTTAAATTTATATTTTAATTTATTTGTTAGTCCGTACGTGTGTAGTATTTGTTAGATTTTTTTTACAATATACCAAACGATCATCATTCCACCTAGTGATGGTAAGTGGCTAGTGCCGATTTTGGGCATCTATAATTAACCCCCAATAATATTAGATTCCTATCTGAGGATTTCTAAAGATCCGTTGTTATACCAGACGATACCCTTCAAACCAGAATACTAATTCAATTTTTTGTTTACCCTTAACATAAGTCTTATGGCTAGTGGCATTTACCAGTCAACCTTAGATGCTGATAGAAATTTATTATAAGTGGCAAATACAATTTAAAATTGTAATAAGTCTGAAATAAAAGCTTGCGGCTATGCAAGGAAAAGGTTATTTATCAGGAAATTTGGAAACATACAAATGACGTTTATTTATTTAAATTGTTCCAAATGTACAAAATAAATGTATACCGCGAACTAACTAGTGACTTTTAAAGTTTATTTAGCAATTTCTTGAATTAGACTTGTTGTGTCATACCGACACTGGGTTTTTTCTTTAATGAACCTTTTAATTCACAATTCGTTTAATTTAATTTTATAATACGCACATTATAATAGTGCAGTAGTCGCCAGTTGGTAATTACTACTTCCTATTAACTTTAGCTAAAACTTTGTATTCCTGAATGAAATTAACTATCAAAATTCATAATGTAAATAATGCTTCTACTCATTAGGAACCAAATATGGGATAAAAAAACGTTTTGTGTCCTATAAAATTGAGAAAACATTTGGAATAATCCAAATGGTAACGGAAATAAAAAAAAAATGACGATAATTTAATTAAAAGGTACACAAGGTATACAAGGTATAACTTAAATTGCAAATCCGTTCGTATATGGAACTGTTATAGAAGATCATATGTATATTCTATGCAGAATAATAATTAACATAGTTGTAAGATACAATCCTATAAATAATTACTCAAGACTGCGTTGTAAAATAATTGTATAAAACATTGAAACCGCTATATTTCCGTCGTGTTACATCCGACCCTGACTCGTTCGACGGCAGACGAGCGATAAATCTATATGAACGGATAAAATGTAAATGTCTGTCCGTAATTTCGAAAATCCTTTTTTCGAAATCTACGATATCTAATCTTCAATAAATAATCTTTACAAATTGTTGTGTACTTCATAAATATACAATCTATACTACAATTGTATTTATATTTACTTTTAAAAACAATAAAATAATAGATTTCCTAGAAAAAAACGGAAGTCCTTGAGCATTGACCGTTAGTGACTATTAACGTCTTTTATTAATAAAATCAATCCATGCTATTTTTGTATGATTTTGATGATTTACTCACAATGACGGAGTAAAAAATATACGATTTTTAACTTTTTACTTCGTAAAACAAAATTGACAACTTTAGTAGAAATTGTCTTTAGCAGAAATTGTCAAATTGTGTTGTTTGGTAGGCAAAATATTGGATAGATTATTTAATATATTCATTATTAACATACTTCGTAAATATAGTAAATGTGCGTAAATATAATATGTGCGTGAAGTCCGCCATTTATCGAAAAAAATAAAAAAAAAAACACGGTACCTTCAACGATGAACATTGAAATATATAAACTAATTTACATTTAAAAGGATGCACGCATCTGCCATCCGTAACTTCCTTATAAATAAAGTTATTTTATTACATAATATAACGCTTTATATGAAGGTTGTGCTGGAAACGATGTAATTTATTACATACAAGATTTGTAATTATATTTTTTATCAGCTACGAATGCTTACGGTCATTTAACAAGTATATTGAGCTTATTTGCATTATATTTAAATCAGAAAATAATAATTAATATAAATATGTTTGCTGTAGACAATTTTATTGTTTGCAATTTTGTATGCATATTTCATTATGCGTATTAAGTAATTTAGCATGCGTATTTTATAACGGAATGAAGTAACCATTATTAAAATTTATATATTTTTTGAAAAATAGAAATTAATAAAGCAAATTTGTATAATAAAACTCTGGAATCTGCATCAAGATGACATAAGTTGTATTTCTGTTTTTAATATCATAGTGATATTGTATATTTATTTAAGATTTTTGTAATCAGCAGGTGTTGTAATAGGAAGTTATAAATTCTGCTTAAGAAACCAGAGTCTTGGCTTAAAACCTGTCATAGTTATTCTTGACATTCGAAAATTTACGTCATAAGAGTGAAATCGATATAGATCCATGATTTGATCATTTAGTTACTTTTGATATTAAAGACCCATCATTCAACATAGTACATATTACTACATGTTATAAAGGACGCAGTAGTACATATTATGTAGGACATGTGTAGGAAAAAGATTATCCCAAATTATTTGACGACCCGCGTGGCGGAGCGGTCAGCATATAGGTCTGACGCGCAAAGGGTCCCGGGTTCGATTCTCGGCCAGACAGACATCTAAATGATGAATTTAGATTTCTGTTGCTGGGTCAAGGTGTTTGGGTATTTGTCTATGTGTGTGTCCATGACACCCTCGACACAGGGAATCCTAGTGTGGGGCTGTGAGTGTGGAAACCTTTTTTATCTTTTATTCGTCCACAGCTCTGGTCAAGTGCGAATTGGTGGACTTCACATACCTTTAAGAACTTTCTTTTTTCCGTGTGAGTTTCCTCACGAGGTTTTTCTTCACCGTGGAAGCAAGTAACAATTAATTTCCCCTTGCTTAAATAATTTTATCCTGCTGAGGACTTATTACAGATATTCATGAGCGATGTGTGAGCGTTTACCATCAGCTCATTACGCATGTCATGCGTTGGTTATGAAAGACAATACTGTAGCCATATCGTACCACATCGAGATCTGGACGCTCGTTTGTTGCTGCTAGTGAAGAAACCCTGAATTTAAATTTTCAAATGAAACAGCAAATTATGTTATTACCAGTGGGTGTTATCTCTTAATAGCCGAGCGATCGTGATTGCCCGGCAGGTGGCTATTACTGCTTAGGCCGGCGATGATTTATTGATATCCTTTTCGTATTCTTTGCGTGTAACGGTTAATCGTTCAAAACCTTTAGTATTCTGAAATATCGTAGTCTCTTCGTAGTCAGCATCGGCGGTCTTATATTATTATATTGCGCATTGTTTCTACAACGAGTTACGCAATTTATAAATACAAAAACTTTGTATCATTTTTATATATCAAGGATATTTTCTTATTCTTCTGTTTTTAAAAACACATTTTGTAATAGAGTAATTATTTAGATAATGTTATTTTACTGTACCTAAGTATTTATATACATCCGTATTTATTATTCTCATATATAACTCTTTAATTTATACATAATCATACGTATAATGTAAACTGTTTGACAAATACATGACTAATATTTAAGCGTTAACGCCTCTACAACTCATAAACACGAACATCAAAACATGATCCATAATAAATATCTACGTGAATCTATAATTATGTAGGTGTGCCCACATATCAAGAAGCAGGAAGGATTATAATGACATTCATTAGACAACAAACATCAATTATGTGTGTAAAAAACGTAGCCTTTATTTGTCCTCTTCGCCCTGCGAGCGAAATGACAAAAAATGGGTCTGATGACATTTGGAACAAATGTGAGGCGACAAAAACGTACGTACAGACATTAGTTATAAAACAGGAAAATAAAAAGATAAACAAATTTATACTTTACGAGTTTTTAGGGTTGCGTACCCAATTACTAAGCCTTAGATGTCTGTCCGTCTGTCACAGGGCTCTATTTATGTCGAACCGTAATAGATAGATACATGCTATTTGTTACAGAGTATGTATAAGAATGTTCGCTATAACAGCAAACATTAAAAAGATAAAATGTTTAAAAATAAATGGGGGTCGCCATACAAGAAACCGCCATTTTTTGACGTTTTTCCCTTTATCCATTAAACGATAATGGGTAGACAGTTCAAATTTTGACAGTACATTAACTTCAATAGCTGCTATAGTAAAATATGCTAAAAATCAAATAATTATGAAAAGTTTGGTGGTATGAAACCCTCAGTGTGCGAGTTGGATTCGCACTTGGTCAATTATTGCAAGTTTCCTAAGATAAAGCCACCAATGTTTTTGCTGTAGTTTTAATTACCAAACAATGTTTTTGTACGCTGACTTTTCTGAAAAACAGAATGTCAAAGGATTTAAAATTGCAAAAGTCACTGCACTGTTTGTAATTAACCATTTATTGCTTCATCGTCGCTTGCACCATTTCGTACCAAAATTACGATAAGTAGGTATAACACAACGTACTTTGATTATAATTGTAGTTAATATCTACAATCGAAATAGTCACATAGATTCATATATGTATAACTATACCATAAAAACCTTTTTGTTTTTTTTTCTTCTCGAGGGGGAAACCTTCAAAAGGTACCCGACGACGTGGGAGCGACGCCGGGTTATGTGGGATTTTTACCGCACTAAAACTCCCCGGTGGCCGTCCTCAACGCTTGTTGGAGAACTCCGGGATCTCCGACGGAACACAACCGGAGCCCTCCAAGCGCGATGCCCCGATCGGGCTCTACTCTGGGGGAGCAGTTTTTGCTCCTCCCACACCATGTAGTGTTTACGACGGTATGCGACCACACATACCGCCGTCCTTCCCGGGGTCGCTTGCTGGACGGTTCGAGCTCCCACTCTTGCCGCCCGCAACCCCGGAAGCCCCCTTTTAGTCGCCTCCTACGACAGGCAGGGGATACCGTAGCCCTATTCTAGTCCCGGAACTACAGGGACAATACCATTAAAACCTAGAGAATTATTACAAAAACCAAAACCTGTCTGATTACAAATATAGCTTATGCCACTCCTAGTAGTCCAAATGCTATCAGGACACGTGACCTAATCAAAAATATGTAAGACGGAGGGAGAGGTATTTCCTAACCGTTCCAAAATATCAAAAACGCACAACGTTAATATTCAAGTTTTCACATCTGCCGGCACACCTGGAGTGCAACCCGTTGTTTTTTTTCTTTTTTATAACAATTCTCGTGTTAAAATGCACCAGTTATAGGTAGTACACAATATATTAATGCGAAGAATATTGAAAAAGATCTTGATTATACCGTCAGCAAGGTTAATTGAAATATCTATGTGTTTATGTCTTCAACATATAGGTACTCTATATAGCACGTAATTTATTTACATATCTACATAATTGTTCTTGTTGGCCTTCAAGTAACTTTTTGTTCTATGGACATCATTCTGAACGCGTACTAAAAGATTGTGGATAATTACGATAAGCAAATATAGCTTGTTACACAAATTAATGTTCTCGTAATATCACCTTAGTTGGTTAATCATAACAGATAAACCATACAAGTGGCCAAGTGTGAGTCGGGCTCGCACACCATTCGAAAAATAAAACTGCAAATTTGTTTAAACTTTATCTCAACCAAAGCTATAATGACATTTAGGAATATAAATTGTCGTTCGAAAACTTTAGGGATGAATTCATTTGTGATTCGACTCCAGAGGCACCTTCGCCATACCTGCTTGATAATAACTGAAAATTCAGTTACGTATTATGTTACGCCGTCATATTTGGATGACGAAGAAGCATTATATTACAGATAGGTAGCAAATTTCCGTCACCATACAAGCAAGTGGCAATCGAATTCTAAAAAGCACATAACTTTGAAAAATCAGGGGTGCGTACCTTGGGTTTGAACCTCGAAATCCTCGAAGGAGAGACCAAGTATATCACCGCTTATAAGTTTCACAAGCAAGACTTTATTCTTAACCCATATTTTATAACAGGCGGAGTTAAATTTACTATTTCGCGTTGAAGCCTTGATGGGTGAGAGGTTCATCATTTATAAGGAATAACATTAAATAAATTTAGATTATACACTGTAGGCGATGCCCGTAACATCTACTCGTACTTGCTAAAGTTGCTTAACTTGAATTTAGATCACAACAAGCTCAACTGGTTACTTTGCTTGTTATTTTCGTAGATTTTTTAATCCTACAAAATTCTTGTGCTTTATTTATACGAATTATTTAACTTTAAAGGTACAATTATTATTTATGTTCACGAGTATATATATTCTATTTTTATTGTGATAGGTATATATTATTCGTGTAATATTTTTTCGTGTATGTAATTATTTCGTGAGATAGATATATTTATTGAAATAAACGTGGATGTTAAGTATTCACTAGCGTTTATTTATCTGTAAACGTTCCAAGAAAAACAATAATGTTATCTTAATTAAATAATTATTATATTTGCTAATTTAAACGACTAACTTATTATCGCGGAGCAGAAACGTGCAAATGGTATTACGGTGCCTTAGGAGACTCACCGGGTTTACTGGGATTTTTTCACACTTTCATTAGAAACCGTGGTTCTCTTGCCGTGCCTACAATACTTCTTTTTAGTATTTAACAAGGTTCTCTTTTCAAAATTCTTCTGACTACGAAGAGTAGATAGCAGTGCCTAACAGTCCTACAAATTCGTTAATCCAACGCCGCCTTGCAAAACGATTTTAAGATTACCGTTGGTCAGCTGTCACCATAAAAATGATGCCATACGAGCTATATATAAACAATTCTGTGATGTAGACATACTAATGCGTCTCTATGAGGAAGATATTTCATATAATGTCGTTGGCAGAGATTAAACAGTGGATGGCTTTTTGCTCAAATTATCGGCCTTGATTTTTAAATATCAAACGATGTAGCTCGATTCAATGACTTCTTGCGACAGTAAAAAAGATCATAAGCAACCTCTGAATAAAGTTATTTAAACAAGCGAGTTACTTTATCTTTTATATTTTTTATTTTTAGAGGGTTGTTCTTTTTAAGTATATTGGAATTTATCTTTTTAATTGTTTCTGTGTCGTATTTCTGTTTGAAGGTGGTAGAACCGTTCGTGATTCGACTCCGGCGGGACAACCGCCACATCTATTTCTGCCCTAATGACAGAAGTGTTAAGTATTGTATTTTGGTTTGAAGGGTTGTAGTAAGGGAGACATACTTCTCCAAGGCTTTCCAATTTAGTCCTTAGGCACATGTTGCCAACCTCAGCTAGGAGTTTGATTTTATCTGATATTGATTATAGTTGTCAATGGGCGGCAGTAACCATTAACCATCAGGTGGACTATATGCTCCTTTTCTTTATAAATCACACACGTGAAGAGAAGTGTGAAGTCTACCAACACGCATGAGGCAATCGTAATGATTGATCACAATGATCAGAACAAATGTTAATTGGTTGCGGTGTGGTACCACAATGACGTCAATGGTGGTAAAATAAAAAAATATAATCACTATACACTACTGTACTATTTGTACATAAAGCGCTCTACTTAGCGCCTATTCACATGTACCACAAACGTAATATAACGTCAACTGTGTGAGCGCAAATGTCTACAAAATAGTTTTTTTACATGGACAATATGTTATTTATGCATATACAGGGTGCATTTTTCGCTATTCCTTATAGTTTCGGATTTTTCCCTGAAAGCCTGTGTGAAAAATTCACCCTGTATATAGCAGCGACAGTAACCAAACTAACCACATGTTTTTGCGTTCAAAATTCTTTTTGAAATTCAAACCACCACCACTTCGCTCTTCCATAAAACACATTTCAAAAAGTTTCTTATGCAGCTATAGATTAGTAAAGATACTTCGCCGCCTTGAAATTGAATGAAGCCGCAAACGGCTTATTAGTAAGTTCTTTATTTGAATTCTTGACAAATAAAACCATTTTTAGAGAAAATTTACGAATAAATAACTAATACTGCGTAATTTACATAATAAATAAATAATTATTTCAATTGATTTAGGGACAATTTAGCTCGGAGACGTGGCAAAACTTTTTTACGCAACTATTTCAATTCTCAAAACTGGGTACATTTTCTTGTTGGGAGTGAGTAATCTTTACTTATCTATGTATGCAGCGTTAATTTATACTGAAGCTAGACCTGGCTTCAGACCATAATGTAGGCATGCCTTTCACAGGTAACAGCTTGCACTGTTCTACGTGTGATTGGGCTTAAGAGAATGCAGTTTCTGACGTAATGTAGATGAGTATGCAATTCGCTGATTTTCAATTATCGACAGTGTTTTTCCAGAACATCGTATCGTGAGCGACGTGAGGATCAAGATTGTTTCCTCACGTTCGTTAGTTATTTATAGTGATCAGATGCGTATCGATGCCAGTGCTAAATATAAATAAATAAGCAATATTGCAATAAATGTTTCAAATGTAGTGTTTTAGCTGTATTTAAGTAAATGTGTAAGATGTTAATTTGTTATAAATGTTTATAATTAATGCATCTTTCATAGTTTAAATAATTATGATGAATTAATATTATAATGCAGAGACCTGTATTTGTTATGTACCCATTTTTTGTATAAAAAAACACACGAGCATGCGGTCTCGCTGATTGATCTTTCACAATAGTCTTTCTTTATTGATATATATTTCAATTTTATCGATACTAGATTGAATTTTAAAATTGGGCTTTCACACCAAGAGTTTCATAGAAATCGAATCCCACACACGCATTTCTGAAGACAACCTCTCAACATGCTCAGTTGTGGGAAAGAATGGATGATGAAACAATAAGTGAGAACGTCGCGATATTCAACACTAGATATGGCAAATATATAATATACTTATACATGATTATGTAGGTCATTTATGGAATTATTCGATTTATCACTATTGCTTTGGTTATTGGCTGTCGGTATTTTTATTGATACTAAAGCACTTACAGACTTTACGAGGGATTTCGAATAGCTTCATATAAAATAATCTCCGACTTGTATATTAACTTATTGGCAAAGAATATTACGAAAAGGTAGTTTAGGGATTTTGATATTGCTACGTTTAGTATCATATTATAATGTGTTATACGACAAATAGTATAAGTAGTGTGTCAAATCTGAATTTGGTAAGCGTGGACTACTTATGTTAAAAATAATATTGGAGTAGCTGACAAGCACGCAGTCCACCTGATTGTAAGTGTCTACTGACACCCATGGACATCTGTAATCAACCCCAGATAAAATAAGACTCCTATCTGATGACGTATATCTATCCTTTCTCAATCTAAGAGAGGACCAACAATGGGTTACTATTGAGTTGACGACGACAAATATTCTATAAAATGTTATACGTATACGTGTTACTGAACTTGTAAGATTTACATAGAGAATGTGTAAACGGGCATGTATTAGCATAAAAGTGGTTACTGCCGTCTATGGACTATGACTGTGCTGTAATCCTAAGTAAGAGAGGGTACCTATGGTCGATAACAGATTTTTTTAAATAGAACATAGTAGTAGTACACGAGTATGCAGTCTGATACTAAGTAGGTAAGTTTTGAAGGTGGTAGAACCCTTTGTGGTTCGACTCCGGCGGCACCACCGCCACACCTATTTCTGGCTAATAATAGCAGTGTTAGGCGCTGCAGCTGTGTGTGTTTCGAAGGGTGTGGTAAGGGAGACAGACTTTTTTAAGGCGTCCCAGCTTAGTCCTCAGGGGTAACGGCGCATCTGTGGCCGACCTCAGGAAGGAATATCTAATCCTATCTGGGGTTGATTACAAATGTCCATGGGCGGCAGTAGCCACTTACCATCAGGTGGACTGCATGCTCGTCTGCTACTTCTATATTATAAAAAAAAAGTAGCTACAGCCGCCCATGGACTTATGCAATTAAGACCAGATTCCCTCGTAAGATCGGCCACAGCTGTGCCATTACCTCTGGGGACTACGCTGGAATGCCTCGGAAAATTATGTCTCCCTTACCACACCCTTCAAACCAGAACACCGCAGCGCTTAACACTGCTGATATTAGGCAGACATAGGTGTGCTGGTGGTGCCATCGTAGTCGAACCACAACAGGTTCGTCTCGTCCTCTACTCCTATATAAAATGAAAAAGGCAGTACTCAATGGGCGGTCAGCCTTAAAATAACTACTAATATAACCTGCATGTGTACAAGCCTTATTTCTAGCATTCTTACGTCACTCACACAGCATGGTGCGACGATAACAAGCAGGTTTTCAAGTCAAAGGCATTTCCTTGAAATGTACGGACAGTTTGTTTTTCCAAATTCAGCGACAGATTAGTAGTCATGAGACGTCTTACAAATTGCGTTATGAGGAAATGTGTGTAACGTGAGAAAAAGCTCATTGCATTGAGTAATTGAATTTTAGTACAAATTGATTAAAGGATTTTTTTATTTTCTTGTATTGAATTTCTATACAATATTGTAAATTAAATTGTAAATTGGTTAGGCAAAATATAATTGGTCTTGTGTCTTATAACGGAAATCTACATAGTGACCAAAAGACTTGATTTGTAAGGGTTAGGGAGGAAGCAAAAGAAAGTTGAATTTCAAGTGTCCCTTAACATTTAAACAAATTGTTTGATATTATTGAGAAAATCTGTCAAATAGGTATCTCATTAAGTTGTATGACAAGCTCTAAATATTACCATAATTAACGTACTTTGTGTAGGTACATTTTGGCTCTTTATCTCACCACATTATAGTCCGTTAAAGGAAACTAGATCATTAATAACTTGACATTGCTAAAATATCTAAAATAATCGTAATCCATGACGAATCCTTTGGCATTCCTTATATGCTGTCACGTCTATGATTTCATTAAAAGGTCGCAATGGCGCGCTTGTCACAAACATACACAATTAACATTAATTACTTTGCCTCTGTTTTATACGATCTATGCCAAGAATGTTTGATAAATATGTATGCATAAACTGCATCACCCACTTAATAAGCGCCCTGTCATCTGGAGCCTATGTAAATCAGTAATCAATTTCAGCTAGAATCAAAGTCCTACCTGAGGTCGGCCACAGATGCATTACTACCCCCGACTAAATTGGAACACCTCGTTTAAGTGTTCCTCCCTTTAAATAAGCATAAACAAGCGCTAAAAACTACTATGAGACAGAAATAAGTAGATTTTAAAATAATTATTTTTGTCTTTATACCTTAAAGGTACCGACAAAAATGCCAAAATCTCATCTTAATTGCATTTTAATAAGAACTTAATACGTTTTTAAATTTACCTAATGGCAAAATAATCCACTTTAAAAATAAACAATGTCTATTATATTCGCAACAAACAAACACATACGATGATCATTAAAGACAGTATATAATTATAAGCACACATGAAGTATGGTTAAACAATTGCAAACGGAGAAAGCGAATTAAGTAAGATGTAATCCAAGAAATTATTTCGTAACATAACCCACGGAGAATGTATGAACACACGTAACATAATTGAGTGTATGGAAGAAATAACACCATAAGAATCGTAAAGTAAACTAAGTCAGTGTTCTGCGTATTTCTGGCTTATCAGTAATGTAAAGAGTAAATTTTGGTGGTGGTTGAAATGTATTATTGGTTCGACTCCGGCAGCACCACCGCCATACCTATTTCTGCCTAATAACATCCGAGTTATTAGGTATATAGGTTATGTATCAGTGACACCTAGTGGTTAAGACACTCGTCCTCTCGATCGAGAGACCCGAGGTTCAAATCCCAGATACAAACCTCTGATTTTTCAAAATTGTGTGCGTATTAGAAATTAATTATCACTTGCTTAAACGGTGAAGGAAAACATCGTGAGGAAACCTGCATACCTGAGAGATTTATAAAAAAAAATCTCAAAGGTATGTGAAGTCTACCAATACGCACTTGGTCAGCGCGGTGGACTATGGCCTAATCCTTCTCATTCTGAGAGGAGACCCGTGCCCAGCAGTGGCACAGTAATAGGTTGGTGATGATGAATATCAGTGTTTAGCGCTGCTGTGTTCTGGTTTGAAGGGTATAGTAAGGGAGACGTAGTTTTCCGTGGCGTTCCAGCTTACTTCTCAGGGGTGGCGGCGCATCTCTGGCCGACCGCAGGTAGAAATCTAATTTTAATAGTTATGTCAAATTACTTTCGGGCAGATCTGAAACTTTGTTGGATTAAATACAAATTAGGCTTGTAAAGTACCTATACGTCAAATATATAATATGAGGTAACGACGCATTTGTGATTGACCTTATGTAGTACCTATTCTATTCGAGGTCTGTGACATGTCCTTGAGCAAAAACCACTTAAAATCAGATGGACTGCATGCCTGTCTATTTGTGTGGCCAAAAAAACCTTGCCATGTTTTTTCAAGTGGTACGTGTGTTATTAACAGAGGTCAATGAACTGACATAATTATAAACATATTAATCTCTGTATGAACTCGTTCCGATTGCAAAAAAACTACTTTGATAATACAAAAACACTACCTGGTTGCATTGCAATTTATAGAAATATTTCATGAGATAAATGACATTAATGTCAGAGTTATTTTTACTGCAAAAGTATTTTTTCATAACAAGACTTTAGAATAACGATAAAAAAGTGTTTTCAGGATTTATTTTCAAAAACGTAGTAGAAGCGGTAGTTGTTTTTTTCTTTTTACTGAATTTTTAAGGTGTATTTTAGGGGAAAATGTGACCGTTTTAACACAATTACTCGAAAAGGGGAAAATAAGGCTTTCATCCGTAACTTTTCAGGGGAAAAGTAAGAAAGGTGGAGGGCACCTGGTGCCTCAGTATCTTTCTTTTGGAACTTTTTTTTTCTATAGATATACTACTACTTAAAACAAATGCTTATTATACATATTATAAGCGGTTTTAACATTTACTTTAATTAGTATTTCAATTGAACGTATAAATATAAAATTTCCTTCTTTTTTAAGTCGACTTATAACCGACAGGTTTTGTGGTTTATTGTAGCTAAAAATAGCCATGAAACTTAAAGCATAAGATAAAGCCTAAGTTTAGCCTACTATTATGTTACCACCTAATAATAAGTCACGATTATGCTTACGACATCACTGATAGCTCGGGATCTATCTAGTGGCATTCAAGTGGTGAAATACTACGAAATGAGGCATTTGTTGTGTTGAAGACGAGTGAGCGATAAGCGATGATAGCCTAGTGGTTAAAAAACTCTGCTTCTTGATCGTAGGGTGCGAGGTTCAAATCCCAAGCACGCACCTCCGCTTTTTAAAGGTTATGTGCGTATTAGAAATTAATTATCACTTGCTTACACGGTGAAGGAAATCAACGTGAGGAAACCTTCACATCTGAAAAAAAAAAAAAAACTCAAAGTCTACCAATACGCATTTTGCCAGCATGGTGCACTATGACCTAATCCTTCTCATTCTAAGAAGGGACCCGTGCCTAGCAGTGAGACTACAAAGGGTTGTTGATGATGGTGATAATGAGCGATATTATACACTTATTAGTTAAATCACGTTCACTGATAACTTTTAAGATTGTAGTCCTTTTAACAGTACTGATAAACTTTTTCGCATTGCTTGGTACGGATGCCCGATCAAATACAGGTTTAGGCCATAGTCCATCGCGCTGTTCAAATGCAGATTCGTAGACCTCACACACCCCTGCGAACTTTATTTTCAGAAGTCTCCTTATGATATTTTCTTCTACCGTTTAAGCGAGTAATCGTTTCTGTACGTTTTGAACTGTGAAGAACTGCGGGCTAGGAAAATAACCTTGGTCGAAGTCAGTTACACTTGATAATTAAGTTGACATTCGTTGACATTGCCAACATTTTTGCAAGCAATTTCTTGAGAAGTTTTAAATAATGTATGTATTAAGAAGATCCGGAATTTCCACACAAGAGCGTTTTACTTTTCAATTTTCTACCTTGGTTTTTATTATTAATAATCAATTTGTCAAATGCTTTGTTTAGCAAGGATCAAGACAACTTCTTTGATAAATTAATTATAAATAGCAGGCGTAAAACTAACTCGTTCGATGTGAAACAGGTACCTAGAATACGCTCGAACGAAGCGTAGTGAAGTAATTTACAAAATATTTAAGTCCTTTTTAATCCAAACCACGCTAATTGGAAAATGGACGCTGGTAAATGTGGCTGTTATTAAGTTTCGTTTAGCCGCAGTTAATCGGTAGAGACCTTTGCTAAAGTTACCGTAAGATTTATAAGCTTATGGCAAGCGTGAATGCTTATCGAATTCTCCAAATGCCTCTAATTTGATATAATTAATACACGTTTAGATACATAAAACATACAATGGTTAGACTGTGACGTGTAATTCTAAGATTGTGGGTTGACAATCAATTATGTTAGTTGTTTTTTGATAAAAGTTTAGTGTCTGTTTTTGAGGATTTCGACATTATTTTGGTATTGGTAAAGGAACTTTAGAGCTCGGAGAATTATATTTTATCGAAATTAGAAAAATGATATCTATATAGATTTGCCTACTAAAGATGGAAAGACAATTTATTGAAGGCAGGAAATGTCATATGTAAATCTTTGTTAGGTAAAATATTCTCAGAACAATACTATATTGTAAGAATTAGTTGACAATACTATATAGTTCTGAGAAAATATTAAACAGACTGACTAATAAGAGGCGTATGTTGACTCATTTCCGTTAGAAATACTCTATCTATTGGAGTTTTGCCTACAACGGATCGAAATTTGACAATAAAAAATATCAAATGTCAATCTTTAGTAGAAAAAATATTAAAAAGATTAATTAAAAATAAAGATCATGATATCCTTTTATCATATGTTTGAAAGAAGTATCAGTATCTAAGTCGTTATAAACGCTTTCTACACTCATAGCCCCACACTAGGATTCCCTTTATCGTGAGTGCCATGGACACACATACAGACAAATACACAAACATTCAAACCCAGAAACAGAAATCTAAATTCATCATTTAGATTTCTGTCTGGCCGGGGATCGAACCCGGGACCCTTTGCACGTAAGACGGTATGGTGACCGCTCCGCCACGCGTTCAATGTTATGTAAGTATATTTGTATATATTATTATACTCACCCACCGAGGTGTATGTTAAGTGTAAATTACAAGCATATGAAATTCGAGCCTATACGTATTTGAAACCGACAAATTGAAGTTATTTACTGATTACTGATATTGTGTATGTTTTGATGATTTTAGAGTTTTTCTGATTCTTAGTATTTTTCTGATAACACGATTTCTTAAAGACACGCGAAAATATATGAGCATTCAGTTCACCTGATCATGGTATTTTGTGATCTACTTCACGATAAACATAGACGCGTTGTCACTTCTGAGAACTCCGATAGTCGCTTCATTTATTTAAGTAACTCGGCATCTACAGTATACGGTCTACACCCCAGCTAAACGCAAGAACTGCTTGACGCCAGAAATAGGTGTGGCGGTAATAGGCCCCGAATATAGCAAGCTGGTTCTATCAAATATGTATTTACTTATAAATAACTAGCTGACCCGGTAAACGTTGTGTTGCCATATAAATAAAAAAATGTTAAGGGTGAACAATCCTTAACCCTCGGGGGTATGAAAAATAGATCGTAGCCGATTCTCAGACCTACTGAATATGCATATATTTGGTAAAAATCGGTAAAGCCGTTTCGGAGGAGTACGGTAACTAACATTGTGATACGAGAATTTTATATACATTTACGATTACATTGTCCCTTGCCGTGTTCGAACACCGCGTTTGCCCCATACCCACGCGTTTCACACCCCGGCCGGTTTAAAAGAGCACACGTTCGAACCACCAATATAATGTGGATTTGTTCCGTAATGCACAAATAGGCCTGCTCTTTGTGAAACCGTTATTAACCAGTAACGATAGCTCCGTGTTTTCTCCGCAAAGATCGAGTATAATAGCCGCTTGCTGATTTCCAAACTTACGTATTATCGTGGCTATTCGAGGCTAGTAGGAATCTTAATTGTGCTCGCAGTTTCATCTCGATCTGGGTAGATTTATCAGTAATGTTTTAGGAAACTTTGATTTTGTATTAGGTTTTGTTGTGCCATCGCTGTATTCTTGCTTTGCTTGTTTTTACTTCACTGCAGAGGGAGTGTTTTTAAAGCGTCGAATAACAAATGAGGTGTCGTTGGATTTGTATAAAAAGTATTTAAGTATTTTTTGTTTTTATATTAATTATCTGGTTGCTTCAGTTGCTTTGTAGAGAAATGTGAATTTAAGGGTACTTATAATCTTACGGTCTTATTCATAAAAAGTTATAGCACACTTATAACGTTGCTATAGTACGATTGTCAAAAAGTGTTATTCATAAACGCATTTTAGGCACTAAACCGTTCTATAAACCTTCTATAACTTATAGTGGCCAGAACCCTACTATAACAGTGCTATAAGGCAAAGATGGCCGACTCTCAACAGCTGATTAGTGATTACTAACCTAATTTGACAATACGTTTTTAATAAATTATGTCAATGTCCATTTTGTATACAAACTTGAAATAATTTATTTTAATATCCGATAAATAACATTATTATATGACTATTTTAAATTACAATGCAAATTTTACAAAGCTTAGATTATTAAAAATTTAGAAAACCGTCCACTTCGAAGAACATTGCACCAAAGAGTGATCTGTTTTCATTAGACTATAGGAAGCGTTATCGCTTTAATAAATCGACAGTAAATTTTATAATTGATCTCGTACGTAATGATCGTAAATTAGATCGCAGAGGTCCTGGTACACCTTCTGAAATAAAGGGTTTACTGCCATAAGATATTGCGAATATTTACAAAACGAAACTTAATTGAATTTAACTTTATATAATTATATCAATATTACATAAAACATTAATATCCAACCAATTTTCACTCCTTTATCTTTTAACAACTTTTGCTTCACATCCCATTTTAACAAATAAAATATTTTTAAATTCGCGGTATTTACAAATACAATGACACTGACATGTGATTTGGTTTTATCGACAACCCATTGACAAGAACGTCAAGACAGAATATTTTTTAGTACGAAATAATGTCATTTAATGATGTTTATCTATGGATATTCGTCAATTTGTTCGCCGAACTTCACTATAATGGCAACATTTTCGTTTATAGTTGACTTTAGCGACACATTAGTTATAGAAGATTTATGGAACGTTTATGAATAAGCAATTTTATAGAACGTTTTATAAGCTTATTGAACACTTTAACTAATGAGTGCTTAAAACTTTCTATAAGCATTTTTTATGAATAAGACCGTTAGTATGTAAGTAATTATGTAAAGGAATACAAATACTAATGAAGGCTCTATATTATAAATTTAAGATTTAATTTCTTATCGCAGGATTAACAATATTACACTTTAATTAAAAAAAACTCATAATGCTATGTATATAATACAATCAAAAATACATCCATAATAATAGCAGTGCAAAGAAATATGAAAGATTTAACTTAATTTTAGATGTTATTTAAAATATTTAGCTAAATTTCCCACTACAAAGGTAAAGAATAATAACATTACAGGTGTAATATTCTAAGAAAACGGTAATTTGGTCATAATGTCTTAGACCTTGATTTTTAGTCTATTTTACATCTATTCAATGTTCATAAATTATACGATTAGACTTTTAAAAGCAATGTCGACACTGAATTCGCTTACCGAAACTCAAAAGTGGTTGGTCTGGGCATTTGATAATCATAATCAATGTTTTATCGCCTTAGTCCAGACCTTTTCTAGATTGAATAATGACAGACAAGATAAACAACGGTAAACTTTAAGAAACCGAATAAGCTATTATAAAGTTTGAGGCAACACTAGTAAGTTAAGAGTCTATTATTTTACGATTTATGTTGCTAAATGGGCTATAGTTCTTAGCATTTGCCAATTGTGGTTATTACAAAGTACATGTAAGGTGGTAGAACCCTTGCTCGTTACACTGAGGCAAAACGCCTACTAAATTAAGTTGCCATCTTTTTAAGAAAATGCGTTAAAGTATTTATTATGTTATTTCCTTAAGTTTTAATATTTCTTTTTTGTTTAAATTATATTTTTTGTAAATATTGTATATAGATTTATAGTTTGTAAATAGTTAGATAGATTATATTTTGTAAATTCAATAAAACTAAGTTACATAATAATTAGTATGAAAATGTATGAAAAAATATGTATTTACTATTAAATAGAAAAAAAAAAAATGCGTGTATTAATTGCCTTTGATAAAAATGTTCTTTATTTTTTATCAGACACTTGAAAATATATTTTTGTGTAAGTTGTTATCTTTGGTGCTTTTAGCTTCTAGAAAGCATTTAGCTCCTATCATCATTAAGCTCTATCATCGGGTGGTCTGCACGGTGTTCCGTCTTTAATTGTATTGTCTCACTGGTAGGTACGGGTCTTCTTTCAGAGTGAGATATTTTCCCTTCGCTGTCCAAGTTCTAGTTGGAAGACTTCACATACCCTTAAAAACTTTTTGTAGAACTCTAGTCGTGAAGTTTTCGTTACGATTTTTCTTCATCGTTACAGCCACAGATACGCCACTACCCCTGAGGACTAAGCTGGAACGCCTCGGAAAAGTATGTCTCCCTTACCACACCCTTCAATTTCTAACAAGCATAGCCGTATGCTCCTTCAATTAAAAAAATGAATTAAATAGTCCAGAACTTATAAATTAAAACATGTTTAAAAGTATGTTACAAGGTAACCCATACAAATCGTTGTATGCAAAGTGTCTGCTAATAACATGCACATATTAAAGAGCCGTAGTCTTTCAAATTGGATTTCACTTAATATGTAAATACACCATTTGTAATTAAGCCAACATGTTTCAGATTAAATTCGTTTTGCCTTGATACACCAAGAACGTTTTATTTAGAGTAGACGTTTGTAAATAATTTGTTATTAATACAACTTATGTTGATTACCTATGCTCTATTTTGATATCCTAAAAAACAGTGATAGCCTAGTGGTTAAGAAATCCGGCCTCTCGATCGACGGGTTCGAGGTTCAAATCCCAGGCACGCACCTCTGATTTTCAAATTTGTGTGCGTATTTGCTTAAACGGTGAAGGAAAACATCGTGAGGAAACCTGCATACCTGAGAGATTTATAAAAAAAAAAAATCTCAAAGGTATGTGAAGTCTACCAATACGCACTTGGCCAGCGCGGTGGACTATGGCCTAATCCTTCTCATTCTGAGGAGAGACCCGTGCCCAGCAGTGGGACAGTAATGGGTTGATGATATATGCTCTTAATTGGGGCGAGATACTGGTTCGGCGAATTATTGATATGATTTTTTTATAATATAGGAGTAGCAGACAAGCATGCAGTCTTCATAATGGTAAGTGGCTACCTCCGCTCATGGAGATCTGTAATATCCGGTGTTAATTACAGATTATATATTCCTATCTGAGGTCGGCCACAGATGCGCCACTACCCCTGAGGACTAAGCTGGAGCGCCTCGGAAAAGTATGTGTCCCTTACCACACCCTTCAAATCAGAACACAGCAGTGCTTAACACTGTTGTTATTAGGTAGAATTAGGTGTTGTGGTAGTGCTGCCAGAGTCGAATCACAATGTGTTCTAAACCTTCTAAGCTTCTAAACTTGTTTAATGTATTGTAGTAAATATCTATATCCACACTTACAACCTATAATCAATTTCATAATGTACGAGTTTAACGAATACTTACAGATTATGCATTACATAACTTACCGTTGAATACGCATTTTCAATTTACAGACGCATTAAATATACATTAAAAGGTTTTATCAAAGCGTAAATGATTGTAAACGTCTTTTAAACATCTTCATAGTTACACTCTATTACAAATGGTTTGTAGATCACATATGATGTAGAAAGGTACATACGTCAAACCTTTGGCTTCGTGGCGACAGCGTATCAAACACTATAATTGGATGTTGATTATTGAGTGTTGTCTGTCATTAATTTAGTTACCGTAATTTGGTCATTTATTAAGCTCTTATGTTACGTTATTTTGCTTTCTATAATATACGTATCATTTATTAGTAAATACTTAGTCACATTCATTGCTATTTGTTTTATTTTCAACAAAACAGGGTTTCTTACCCATTCTTAGTTTTGAAATGTATTGATCCTTGAAACTTAAAAAATATCCTATTACTCGGTGTGGTGAGTACGGGCGTCAACACGCGTGGCAGGAAAGGCGCCCTTAAGGTATGATTTTCACGTTAGCCAAATATGGGTAGGTGGGATTCCATATACTTAGGTATATTATCATATATATTTTTAAATTATACAATGTATATGTAAAATGAGAAAATTAATTACTTAAGGCCAAGAGTGGTCAGTGGTTAAAAAATTAAAAAAATAATGATAAACTAGTCCAGTAAATACGAAAGAGCATCCATTTACTTACGCAATAAAGTGATGTATGCAATTTCTTTACCTAGTTTCAAATAAAGCTTGGAGGACTTGAAGAACCATAAATTATTTATTACAGTTCCCATCAATAAAGATTTAACTAATTCATCTTTTGAAATATAGAATGGAATCGATATAAGATAGAATATACATAATCAACGGTCTTTTTAACACATTTAAATATTTATCTTAAGGGATGTAGAGATAACATATGCTGCTGCATAACATATGCATATGCTGAATGTATTTAACAGATATCCAAAATCATAATTTATATCATATCTACCCGGTTGGGGTTGAACCCAGAATACTCTGTGCGTCAAACTAATATGCTGACCACTCCGCCACTGTATTAGACTGGCAGTCTGCCAGTGGCAGTCTAAAAGGTCCACTTACAAAACCAGCGGCAACCACGAAAAAATAATAAACAAGAACAAATAATAAACATATTTGCACATACTTTTCCAAGCCTATAAACCAATTGCATCAATTATACGATACATATCGTCGTAACAATTCGATAGGGATCTATTCTTTTGCGCGGAATCCACTTAACATTCCGTTCTTGCGTGCGCGCGTGCCCCGCGTTTAATAAAGATATTTGTAATCGTTTTGGCACTTGTTTTTGTCCAAAATAAAACTGTGTTCCTTATAAAGAACACTATGACGTTCGGTGAAGTGAAGTAATATGATTACGAAATTGAATTAGGAAGATGATGCACGAGCGACAGCGCAGGGCATCGGTTACTTACTTACTGATGCTAAGAGCATACTGCTGACCATGGACATCTGTTATCAACCCCAGTTAGGATAAGATTCCTACCTGATGTTGTCCACAAATTCGCCGCTACATCACGACTAAGCTTAAACGCTTTCGTAAAGTATGTTTCCCTTGCCACACCCGTCAATCAGAAGACTGCAGTTATCGATAAAAATACGCCTGTGGTCGCCTGTCGTCAGCGATCAACGACTTCGCACAAGCATCGACGTTAAGCGGCGACAATCAACAATCGTTGCCGACTGTCGCCAACGACCAGCAACTGTCACCATCGCCAGTGACTGCTAGCGACCGACCACGACAATCACCGATATCATATCACTCGTGTATAATTTCAATGACGCTCGTGTGTTACCTCCCTTAAGCAACTTACACAATGTTTTCAAAAATGTTTGCTGTTGCTGACTGTTGGAAGTATTTTTGCATTTTTTTGCAATTTTCCACGTATTGTTTCACACTTCTGTAATGTTATCTAACCAATGTTTATATTTGAGTACAAATAGGATATGGATTGTTTTTGGTTTAATAGGACAAGGATTTATCACGTCTATTTTTGGTGAACAGTATGAATTGATTAGGCTGAGTATAGTCAACACGAAATTACATTATAAGTACGCATTTCACACTTCACAGCTAGCTTATATTAAGTAAATCGTCAACCCATTACTGTCCTACTGCTGTCCCAATGGGCATGTGCTCGCAGATTGAGGGGTATACTCCATAGTCGACTTCCGGGAGTGCGGATTGGACGACTTCACGCACAATTCAAACCATGTTTTTTGTTTACGAGGGAGAAACCTTCAAGTACCCGGTGCAGTGGGAGCGACACAGAGTTATGTGAGATTCTTACCGCACTAAAACCCCCCGGTGGCCGTCCTCGGCGTTGCCAAGAGGACTCCGGTATCTTCTACGGATCGCAACCGGAGTCCTCTGAATGCGTTGCCCTTTCGAGCTCCGCCTAACCTAACCCCGGAAGCCCCCTTTTAGTCGCCTCTTACGACAGGCAGGGGATACCGTTGCACTATTCTAGTCCCTGAACTACAGGGACACTGCAAGTCAAACCTGAAGCCCTACAGAATCACTAGGTTATCACTGAACGCAGGTTATATAATTATATATCTAATGGGTAAGACAGAAATAATAATATCGAAGTTAAAATGCCATAAAACTTTTTTACCGTTTGAAAAATAATTAGTTTCGTTACAAATAAAAATATTTAAAATTGTGATCTAATAAAAGCAACATCCGTACTTCCACATGATACGAAACATAAAGAAATGTTGCGAAAAATGATTATCATTTACAATGCTGTAATTTGTATTTAAATTATTACTTTCAATTACCTTGAAACATACACGCATAGATGTATGTTGAATAGAAATGCCTTCTACCTTTTTGAATGGAAGCGGTGCTACTTTGTTTTTTACGGATTTTCTATCTGTTTAGGTTACAATTTGATATTTCACTTATACATTATAATCGTAATATATACGAATTTTTGCGCCATGTATCTCGTATATTTTATATCTATTCCTTGTATTGTCTAGTTAAACCCTCAGCAAAATTGAACTATTGTTGACAAAAAAATAGATAGATAGTTTTTGCAGTGTCGTGCTTACGAATGGGAGCTTATAAAAAGCGTTGTCATTACTTAGGCCTTTAAAAATAATGGGTACACAATAAACTTTATTTACCAAATTTGTACATAATAATATGTTGAGATGACAAGCACTATACCATTTTTACCGTGCACTTCTATTACTTATGTGCTCCATGTAGATGTATTCTACATCAATTAACATTTACAAAGTAGGCTGATTTTAAATTCATATGTACCTACCTAATTTATTGCAACTATGTAACAACTATTACGTTTAAAGATACAGAATGGATTGAAATATGACAACCACATAAGTATTGTAGGCTGTATATATTTACTTGTAAGTGATTATTTAAGTAAATTGCTAAGTGGTATCATTTGTAAAATGTTGTATCTCTATACTAGTATTATAATGTAAAATGTGTAAATATGTTACTTAGCATATTATGTAGTTCATTATAGTACTCAAGTCTTATTTAAAATTGAAATTAAAATTTTGTATTATTTATTATTTATCTTTACACGTGCACTTGATATTAGCATATAATTTTGTAGAGACTACGGAAATTAGGAATTAACTAAATTTACCGAAAGTAAAGGTATTATACACTGAAACTGTCTCTGTCATATCTAAGGAAACATTTTCTTGAATAGTTTATGAAGAATTAATAGGAATAATTGTAACTGTAGGAATTGTTATAACTATTTTCTTACTAAATAATTATATTAGAGACCTGACACTTATGGTAGTATAAGTAACAGAATAAAGATTTAACAATCTTCAAGTATATAACTTGTACTAAGGTAACTACAATTAAATCAAAATGCTTTAACTTCTAACACTTCTAAGAGCTAACACTTTAGATACATTTCATAGTTGTGAAGTGCTAAGTGATTTATGATAAGTACTCGTATATACTCAAATTTGGCGACGCACTCCGTGCCTTTTTATTCAAAGAACTCGACTACTTGTCAGTTGCGTCAACCACTTGTTTTGTCAGAGAGCACTCCACTTGATATTTATTTGTATTTAAATCCCAGCTACTAGTCGATCGTCAGCAGATAATCTGTCGTATGAAAAGCAGTGGGCGGAGCAGTGACTGGCAAACTGACACACAATGTCCCCAAATAAACGGTCGAGCATTAAATGGGTGGCCGCAATTTGACAGTCATTATGAGCTAAGATATTATCATACAATGAACACCCGAAAGAAGGCTAAAATACACACGGCACGGTGTCGCGTCGTAGCACGTCGTAAAGTAGTGTAGTGATGTCGCGTCGTCGAAATCTACGATTTGCATCGTAAGAAAATTGTTGACGAAATTCTCCGTATATTTTCTAAAGTAATTCCTTATTCATGATGGGAAAAATGGATAGATCTGCGGAAAATATCGCAAGTTTTCATCATCTATTATAACATTGTGATTTTTTATGATGCAGTCGTAGGTTTCCACGACGCGATGTCGTAATGTTACACGACGTCGCAACGTGCCACTATGCGACGCCCTATCATGTGCACTACTTACTATGCATTTAGCTGATACATGCTTGTTAATACGAAGGTTGCAGTAACATCGCATTTATTCGATTAAAAATTCTTCAGTCTTATAAATCATTTATTGAAAGCAATCTTGATGGTATTTGGCCATGGCTTTTCTGTGTTTGGCGATTGATTGCGACACCTCTATTCAATTGAAGATCAGATATACTTATCGTGTCACACGAGTTGTTAATAATGTCTGCAGACGATTTCGTCTCTTTGACTTCCTCATGTTTTGTCATTGCTATGGGTATGTTGACGTAATTTTCAGATAACCTCATAGTTCACATAACAAGTCTACCTACGCGTGATACAGCTTCAATTTATAAGTCGACATCATTATTTTTAAAACGTCCTACATACCAACCTTTGCATCCAACTTTGTAGAGCGATCTTACGTCAGCCGTTTAATTAAATTACTTCGCGGCAAACTCTTTCGTAAACGAATGCACCGATGTCATTTGGGGTCAACGATTAAGGAACAAAACTGTATAATTGTAACGCCCATGCCTCATAATTAAGTAAACGCCTACCAGATTAAATGGGACCTTGATTTCTCTTTCAGCATGGTATTTCGTTTAAGTTCACCGAAAATGTTCTTCACTCAAAGGTCGGTTTTAATTGGTCGGGTCATACAGCTTTTGTGATTGACTCGTGGGTGTGTGTTGAAAAGTTTATTACAGTTCCACATAACACCTTTTGTGCGAAATTGTTCTTGCGTGACGTGTAGGCATGTTTTTAAAACTTTAACCTTCGTGTGGGATTTGTGTACATGGCGCTACGCCTCATATACTCTTGATGTAAGATAATTGAATATCTCCATACTAAAATTACACAATTTTAATGTGAAATATCGTGAAGAGGTTAATTTATTTTTTGACGGATTTGAATTGATTTCGATATTTTGGTATGTAATATAAAGATTAAATCGCATTTCTTTACACATTAACATATTTAACAAAAAGATATGCTGCAAAATTATTACAGTGAATACATATTTTAATAATTGTGTGAAAGTAAAGATGTGTCGAGATATCTATAATTGATTTTGCAAATCAATAAAAGTCAACTGTCTTTCTATGATTTCAAAATAACTAAAATAACATAATATCTTACTTAAGTTTCTTCATACGATGTGAATAATGTACTCTATCCCAGGAGCTCCCGATTTCTGTGTGTTCAGACAGACAGGCTCCGGCATTCCTTAAAACGGTTTGAAGGACCCACTAGAAACAGAGGCGGGCGTGAAGTTTAGTCACTTATGGTCACCCATCCAACCTATCATTAATATCATTTAATTCCTCTTCCTGACACAACTCCGATAAAACAACTTAAACTCATATATTTTAAAGTCGAATAAATTAGCAACTGCGTTTGTTTTTAAACTAGATGTTCATTAATTAATTATTTAATTAAGCGCATTGAATGTAAGCAGACAGATGCAGTAATAAGGAAGTTCTTTTTATCTAGACCTCCTAAAGATTTGAGAGCGCGATTGTTTTAATGACATATGAGGCTGCGTATCAATTAGAGGCACGCTGGCGGTGAATGTTCGTTGTTGAATATGTACAGACATAGAGCGTTTCAGCCACGTGCCGTGACAGACAAAGCAATATTTTTCTATAAAAATTGCATTAACGTACTTCTATCTATTGTGAAACGTCACCATACAGGTCTGACGCGCAAAGGGTCCCGGTTCGATCCCCGACCAGACATATCTAAATGATGAATTTAGATTTCTGCTTCTGCGTCTAAGTGTTTGTGTATTTTGAAACGTCGAAAAAAATATTATTCTAAGATAGGAATAGCAAACGAGCTAGCAGTCCACCAGATAATAAATCACTGCAGACCATAGGGTAGATACATTACAACTGTCCCTGTAGTTCCGGGACTAGAATAGGGCTACGGTATCCCCCTGCCTGTCGTATGAGGTGACTAAAAGGGGGGTTTCGAGGGTGCGGGTGGCAAGAGTAGGAGCTCGAACCGACGGCGGTATGTGTCACATACCGTCGTGAACACCAGATGGTTTGGGAGGAGCGAAACTGCTCTCCCAGGGCAGAGCCCGATCGCGGCATCGTGCTTGGAGGACTCCGGTTGAGTTCCGTCAGAGATCCCGGAGTTCTCCAACAAGCGATGAGGACGGCCACCGGGGGGGTTTTAGTGCGGTAAAAATCCCACATAACTCGACGTCGCTCCCACGTCGTCGGGTACCTTTTGAAGGTTTCCCTGTCGTTAAAAAAAAAGAAAAAGAAGGTACATTACAAATAATATGATTAAGGTAGGGAGACATTTTCGATCAGAGTGACAGGTTATACTCTAAGTATGGAATATGTTATTGTTATACTATTTATGCGTTTAGTCCTAATCAGAATCTAATCTAAAACTTCAAAAGCGGCGTAATAAACAATAGCTTACTCTTATAGTCATTGTATGTAGATTAAACGGTTTTCGATATTAATTTGATAGGTGGTCTTATCCTTATTTAGTGTTTAAGTGGACTGCCTTATTACTTATTGTAAATCACAATTACTGATCAAAACATATTTTTGCTTGTTAAATTCTACTTTTTTGTTTTGTTATTATTAATGTTATTTATAGCGTAAGTAAACAATGTTGTAAATACTAATATATTTATAGATGCTATAAAAAGGTTTAATTAAATGAGATCTGTGACAAAATTGAATGTTACAATGTAAATAAATTAAATTGATTATCTCTTTCAAGTCAATACAAAGTTACAAGTCAACTGCTTAAAATTATAGCTTACATGACTCCTACATTTTAGAGGACTCCAACGACATCTACGTTAACGACATATATATTGTCGTTTGGACTGCAAAGCGTGCCAAAAATGCGACACATATATCCATATGTGTATACATGTTATGTGTAAAATCTCTTATTTACCTTCTGCAATCGGATAAAAATATATTTTCTAAAGTAGTCATTCCTTACAGTTTATACATGGTACCTACCTCGTTTTATTATGATAACCATAAAGCACTTTCCAAATTATTGTTTGTTTCAATATGTTGTTGTTTGTTTCACGGTTCATAAAAGTTAATTTTAATCGATATTTCTATTTATTGTTTTAATAGTGAAGAAATAACGATATAACCGTCGTAAGCATTTTTTCAAAACATCCCACAATTTTACGTTACGTTTACTCAATCCCTTATTCTGTTCCGTTTGCTTCAGTAGACTGAGTAAACGTAACCTAACGTAAGTGCTTAAGTATTTTTGTCTGCCTCACATGTTCGCAAAAAAGAGAGACAAAACATAAAGCGCCATTTTGTCAATTTAGACATTTAATGGTACGTTACTGACACTATAGTTCTGACACAATCCGCTAGGGGCGCTAATTGGAATTTGTATGGGCAAATACGTAAACAAATACTAAAACAGTCATATTTGTCAAAACGTAAAAACTCATGGTAGGGGTACAGAAGAGTTTCTGTTATGATCGTATATAATAGAGGATTTACTCGTATATTGACCTGGCGTATTTAGACAATTAATTCCCAATCTTATTTCCGCCGGGAATTGAACCCACACTTTCCATTTGTTCGAATAGCAACTACATTCGTTATCTATTCCATAACACTATTATCAAGAAACAGGGCCGGATTTGAAAGCGGGGTGCCTAGGGGCCCCCACGTGAGAGGGGCGCCTATGCTAGAGAAAAAGAATACAAATTTCGACTGGTCAGCCACTATATAACGCGATATATACAGTATATGGCAATAAATATTTGGAAGACTTGATGAAAATAATCCTTTTATTCGGATAAAAAATAAGAATAGTAGATAATAGATTCGAGGGAATTTGTCTTTGTTCCAGGTTCTCCAGACCTTCGAATTCGGCTCTGTCTGGAACTGAAGAAAGTGATTTATTGCAAATTGATTTTCTTTATCTAATTGAATAAAGCATTGTGTATATTCTAAAATTTATTTAAACTCAATATGAAATGTATGTATTCGAATAACATTTTATTATAGAAACTTATAACTTATTAGCATGTAGTATTGTATTGATCGATCAATATCGATTAAGTATGTCAGGTACAACAAACCTATGACTACCCTCAAAATAAATGAGTCCTTACATTAAGTCAGTTACAACTGTATGGGTGGTAGGGCCCAGTACCCAGATTTTACGTTTTTACAAAAATGATTGGTTTTGTATTTGTTTACGTATTTGCCCATACATTTCCAATCAGCGCACCTAGCGGACTGTATCAGAACTAATTAGAAATGTATGGGAAATACGTAAACAAATACAAAAATAGTCAATTTTGTGAAAACCTTAAAACTCATACTAAGGGTACAGTTATCACATCATGTTTGTATATATCCTTTGTACCATATAAAATGTATGCATGTAATTACTTTGTTGATTGTTATAGTACACGGCAGTTTATCCAGTAATTACAGTCGCAAAAAATAAAACCGATTATTTTCTTCCCTCGAATCTATTATCTACTTAGTGTGAAGGATATCTATAACAATAACAAAACGGTGTGTAATTAACACTGGCAGTAGATACATGTGTGATACGCAACGTTATAATTAAAATAAGACAAAAGAATCAAACGGTGATAAATCCTGTAACACAGGGGTTCTCAAACTGTGTACGGAGGTGTCAGATGATACGCCAAATCCGCCTTCAGACGACATCAAAATATAACAAAAATTTGAAAAGCAAATTATTCTCATAAACAATCTTAATTTTTTTTATGTTTTAATAGCGTTTTTCTTAAGTAATAAAGTAGTATTAAGCTACATTTATAAAAATTACATACATGTGCGTCTTTTTTATGAGGAGCATCGCAATGTTTTTTTTAATTTACGACTGGAATTTAAGTATGCAGGTAACCCTACGATAAGTGGCTAATATACTTTAGTGATTAACCTCAGATTGAACGGAAGTTCCACTGGAGGTCGGCCATAGATGCTTTGGTACCCTGAGGACTAAGTTAGAATGACTCATTTATTTATTTAATGAGATGGTATATTATTTACCATTTACACTAATTAATAATAAGGATTAAACTAATCATAAAATAAATCAGTCATACATCACGCATCACTCATGGAAGTGGCTTTTCCTGACTGCGCTTTCTCAACTAGAACACATCAATTTACAGTAGGTACCATTAGTCATAATTAGGTGTGGCGGAGTTGAACTACGAGCTTAAAAGGATTCGTGGTAAAAGTTTGGGAACCACAGTACCACGTATCCGCGCGAACACATAGTTTGAATGTCACGACCACTGGCCCATGACTGGCCTTCAAATGCGGTGATGTGAACTTTGGAATACGACACCCACTTGCATTCGTAAAGTGGGCCAAATGTAGGTATATCGAATTTGCTTGCCAGTCGAAAAATACGTGATCCGTATCAATTCACCGAATGTTCGTTGATTTTCATAGATAAAGTACTGTAGTGTAAATAGTAATGGAGTTAATTCTATTGAGCTTGACGGAATCATAATGCAGTGAAATATACTTATTTTATTGGAACTCGAGCTCAACTGAGAAGATCCGGTAAGAAACTTAGTGGGTTTGTCTTTATTCCATTTTCATTAAGTATACTTACGTACATATCGTATTTTATTTATGCCAAAATTTTATTATATACAATGAATAAAGAGCTACCTTGCCTGACATTTCTCATACCGAAACAGTAGCGCTTAACACTGCCGTTATTAGGTAGAAACAGGTGTGGCCGTGGTGCCGCCAGATCAGAAACAAAAAGTTCTGCCTCTATATGTCTCTACCTCCAAAATACATAATATTGGATAAGACATTTATAATTGACACAATACTTAAAACTACAAACGATGGTTTAATAATAAGAACAAGATATTAAATTACATAATTAATGATTTTTATTTCAATAGTAGAGTGAATTGTCATTCTGAATATATTTTTTTGAGAAACTTTAATGTGCAATAAGTGCACGCTTTCAAAATTATACATTTACGTAATGTTACATTTAAAAGGTTACTATTAATCAGAATTGGTACCTTTATTGTCCGTGAGTGTACCAATCTGTCAAATACATTATTTTGTAATGAGCATCCGTTACCAACTGTTAATTTCGCAATCCAATCTAAAAGGTGTCATATTATTTCAATCAACGCCTAGACTGTACACGAAAACGTGATCTAGCTGATAATATCTGTCTTATTCGTTTACTTTGTACTTAGTCTGTTAGTCAATTTTCATCATGAAATGTATTATTTTATGTAAAACGTTAAATCTGTCTAGATTTCATTTATTACTTAGATTTTTAGGTTGGTGATCAATGTGCGTCCAGCTCAAAGTCAAACAATATTTGGGTATGTTCCTTCTCATGCGGGATAATGACTGCGTGCGTATATTGCCTGCATGCGTGACTTATCCACTGGAAACTCTCCGCATCCTGCGTGCGTGTGGCTTATATAATAAAATCTATATAACGATAGAACGTGAGTAGCATTTATGTGGTCTAGAACTCTACGCGGGATGAAACCCGCGCGATATGTAAAAACACTAAAGTAAAAGATATAACCGTTTTAACAATTATAAGTAGATGAAAAAATATATTTTGTAAACTCATGGACACTCATGAACACTGGTACCTATATTATTAACCCAGATCCAAAATAAAAAATATGTTAAGTTTAATTTTGAAAGTTTGTCCGACCAGGAATCAAACTTGGAACCCGAGACATCAGTATTTCACTATCAAGAAATATTGAGTATATTATTATATACATATGAATTTATACAAATAATGTAGTGTACAGCAAACACATATTTCTACAAGCACTACTCTATATTATATTCGAAATAAAAAATAAAACAATATAAAAATAAAACAGCGTTAAAATTGAATTGCACTGTAAAGAATGTGAAACACTGCAACATTGTTAACTGTAATATGATAATTGCTGAATGTAATAAAAGCTATAAATCAATTTGTAGTTATTATAGTAATTAAGGCGCAGTATATATACAAACTATGTGATTAAAGTTACTACATTTTTATATGAACAAACTATATTTGCAGTTGACTTATGTAAAGTGAGCATAGCACATGCGTTGCAGGTATTTATTTTTCAGTGGTAAAATTTCTAAAACTTGAAAATCCTCAAAATATGCAGATAATATGAATATGGAAGTTTTATTTAATAGTATTCATCTTTTACTTAACCCACTTAAGATATGAACTTTGTAAAGACACAAAAACATTGCGGGGCATACTCGATCTGTTTATCCAGGTGGTCCAAGGTCAGAATCCCAAGCAAACTAAGGTCGGATTTACAAAGTTATGTCCTTATTAGAAATTAATTATCACTTGCAGTACCGGTAATGAAAAACATCATGAGGAAACATATAAAACTAACAGTTCTAAAAAAAGTTTTCAAAGGTATGTAAAGTCTACCAATACGCACTTGGCCAGCGGTGTGGACTATGGCCTAAACCCCACACACTCGGAGAGGAGACCCGTGTCCAGCAGTGAAACAGTAAATGGTTGACGACGCTGACTCGATAAAATACGTTTACTTAATTATATTACTTAAAACTTATATTTCTTATATATACATTAAACAGTTGACCGATCATCGCCTTAAATAAAGTTACAGTGTAAGTACGAGTAAAAGCATTATATTTAAGTGATTTCAGAAGCGGTAAAGTATTAAAATAATGTTAATAACAATCTTTATTGACAGCATTTACATTTTACAAGAATTAAATATAATTAATAATAATATATATGTACAAGCTTGTATAAACAAATTATTGAGTAGATTGATTGATTTTATTAGTTACGGGGTGTAACGTAAATACATTTTTTTTATTTTTGTATATTAAAGGAGTTATACAAAAAAAAATAAAGAATGCTACTAATAATAAAAGCTACTGTCGCCCATGGACATCTGTAATCAACCTTAGATAATATAAAATTCCTACCCGACATCGGCCACAGATGCGCCTCTATCCCTGAGGACTAAGTTGGAATGTCTCGGAAAAGAACGTCTTCCTTACACCCTTCAAACTAGAATAAAGCAGCGCTTAATGCTTTTTTAGGCAGAAATAGGTGTGGCGGTGCAGTATATAGTACAGATGTGGCGGTGGTGCCGCCTGAGTCGAACCACGAAAAGCTCTACCACAATTAAATGTGGTGTTGACAATGTTACTAAATATAAATTAATCAATAAATTACTCGTATGTTTGTAATCTGTTTAAAGTGTAATTATAAACATTTTAATCCTAAATGGCTTCTCGCTTGGTTTTAATAATATATGAGCGAGTAACATATACAAAATTCAATTTTGAAATACATTCATTATTGAAACAAGTTATACATAGCTCTAAATAATAATTGCTGATTAAGCTCATACGTTGCACAGCTCATTGGACTTCCGTAAACAAACTTTCGGATTTCCTAACAAAACAATGTAAAGGACGAAAAATACGTCTTGAATTAATTTATTGGAACAACAAGCTTCAGGGCTTACAACCGAAATAAATGTTTCGATTTTATATAATCAGTGCTGTCAAATTTTTTTAAGGGGATTTACTATTATTTTTTATTTATTGATTTTTTAATTTTACATGAAAGAAAAGGAAGAAAGGTCCTCTGAAGAACTATTATTCATCGTCCTTTAAGTAGTTTTTAAGCGGTTAAAAATTAAAGAATTAAAAAAATAATAAATGTACTCTTATGGCACATATTGTTAAAAAAAGCGTATTAAATAAAATGGGGTTGACGACTCTTTATACAAGTAACGAGGTTTTTTTAAACTTTTTTGTTCTTGCTCGTTCATGAACAACGGTAACGGTTTATAATCGTTAAGAAATAAAAGCTGGCCAAGTTTAAATCGGATAATGGGTGAGATCTCGATTTTTGCCCTTTTTATTTCTATTGATATCGTAGTCACCATAGTCTATATAAACTATTTGTATAAAACCCTGATGCTTTTAGGTATGTACTATGAACGCAAGTGATTTTTACGCGACTGCGGAGAGTAATGTTTTCCGAGCGTATGTTTGTATGTCTCATTGTTTGGCACGCCCTAGAGCCCAACCGTGACGGCTTTTAGCATAATATAGGTATATCGCAGGACTTCTTTAAAATTTTGGGAGTGACAGTCCAATTGTTTTTATAATTATTCTATGATCTAAATAGGTATTTTCAAAAATTAGATATATCCAAGCAGCATTTTCCATCGTAGATTATTTAAAAAAAAAACTTATTCCGACAGATTTTGCCGCCGCGGACTAAGGTTACGGCTATTCATTAGATTTAGTGACTGTAATACGAACGAATCGTAATGTCACTTGATCTTACTAGCTTACCTATTTGGTGACTTTCGGATATTGTGCCAACTATATCCACATCTGTTCGCCGTCATGCGATAGTTGTTATTTACTTAAAGCTAGATAAATAGGTTAGTAGTCCATTGCTGAGGAACTTGATATTTGAAACGATCGCCTTGTTGCTTGGTTTTACTTTACTTACCTTTTATTACTTGTTTGTTTCTAGAAGTAGATTGATTATAATCATTAGGTTCTTAAGATATATAGCTACTGGAGAAAGTATCTGGTAAAAGGGACGCTGCCATCACAATGTGTAGTAAAAATTATAAGAAATATATATTTCTTTAGGCTGACCGCCCATTAGCTACTATGATGCGAGTGATAGTTGCGTAAGCTATCATCTTGTCGCTAAAGTAACTGAGTAATTGCTTAATTTGCTTCTGCTAGGGCGTCCAATTTTGTTGTTTGAGCCACCGACGAATGTATATGTTTGACTTTATCCGAATAATTTGTAAACAGTCGATTGTCTACGCGTCTAAATAGATGCAAAAGTTACTTGATAGTCGTCGAACAACTTTTGGGGCGTCCTATTGTCCTCTTGTAAGATACATGTTTGATTTCATCCGAAAAATCTGTAAATATTCGATTGTCTACGCGTATATACATTTAAATGAAAAAGCTACTCGATAGTCGCCAAGCAACTTTTGACAGCCACGTTCGTCGGTAATGCTACAATTTTCTCAAATAGTAGGTAGACAGTAGGCGGCTTGGCTTTGTCCCTGTAGTACCGGGACCAGAATAGGTACGGTATCCCCTGCCTGTCGTAAGAGGCGACTAAAAAGGGCTTCCGTGGTTGCGGGCGGCAAGAGTGGGAGCAGCATATTTTTTTCAGTTAATATTCAATAATATACAAATTTTATGTTTTTGTAGGCTCTTTTTCGGGTTCAACCCTAAAATGTTTTCTTGAAATGATTCTTTTGAACTGGTTTTTGTTTTCAATGCGAATAAGGTAAGTAAACATAACTATTACAGCGTTGTTATTCAATTATTGTTTATATCAACGAGATAATGTCAATCCGTGTTATTTATAACCATATTTCAACACGCGGGCGATACCATTTGACTTCAAGAACTATTAATATTAATTACCAAGCGATTACCTAAAATAGTATGTATTTCTTAGTAGAAATTATAGTAAACATGTACGCATTTAAAGTGCGATTTTTTTTATAGCACATTATTTTGTGTACTGCTGTTTTTTTAATTGTGGTAAATGATTAGCAGTGTTTGTACTATTTATAAATTATTTTTGTAATTTGTAAAAGAAAAGCTCAAACATTTGGTTATTAGATTATTGAAATATTTTGTTGAGGAATTACAAGATCTTTTATTGTATTGCTTTCATATTCATACGTTGTTTTTGGTATTATTTTTACCAAACACGAAGCAATTTGGAAGCTAAGGAAATGAGTATTTCAAGATAAAATTGTCAGTGCTTTTGCTTTTCTGCAAAATATTAGCAATAGTTTTACTGATCTGTTGTAGAGAGAGTAGCAGATCTGCGATAGAGGTGGTAAATTGGATATTGAATTGGTTGCACAACTGGTAATTATTATAAAAAAAGACTGCTTAAACATAATTCGCTCAAAGGGAAGTAATGCTTTTGTAGCCTATCTTTCTCACAGTTTAAACGAATACAACGATATGTTATATTTTAAAATCCGTCGAGACGTTTTTGATATAAGGCGTGCCAAAGAATGAAGCATATTGTACTCGTACATAAGCTCGCTCAACCTCGGCTAAAAATAATAGGAAAATATTGCATTACACTCTCATCTGGCACTTTTAAGGCGTCAGGTCGGAGTTTCCTTATACTAAGTATTACGAAACAAGTTATCCAAAGATTGAAAAATATCAATTACGTGTTGCGGTTGTCGCGGATGAGAAGGTGTCAGGTAAGGTAGGTTTAAGATGGCACTTGACACCAAGAACCACGAGTGTACCATGAGGTGATTGGCGACACCCACAGGTGTCAGTTTTAATTATAGCTGTAAGTTAATTATTTCGGTTAAGATTAGGCGTTTTTTGAAAATGATGTAAAATATAAACTTTGAAATGACTTTCAATAAAATTACATTAATAAATTAATTAAAATAAGCGTTTGTATAAAGCTGGAATAAAAAAAAATTGTCATTAATTAATTTTAAATATACGAACTTTAATCGTAACGCTTTTCAATTTATGCATTTCTTTATTTTTTGTATTTCTTATGTATAATGAAATCAATATGTCAAAAAAAAATAAAGATCAAAAATATTAAACAAATCTACACTGTATCTGTATTGTTTCTCAAAATAAGAAAACCACTCGTATAATTAATACGAGCAGCTAGTTAGTTTATTTTTATAAACTTCTTTTTATTATACAATTTATACATACATGTGTACATTTTAGACACCATTAACATTTTGACATAGGTGGCATAAAATACTCAAAAATACACAATTAATTATAACCAGATATATATAGATGTTATATCATATATGTAATGTTTAGATGCGAGTGTGACTCCCAAACCCAGAGAAAGGTAAGCTGGAGCAATAGTCGACGCTTATCTTAAATTAACGTTCTGCCGGATACAAGTCCAAAGATCGTGGTCAACATCACTTCCTTTATCTGTTTCCTTCGAGAAACATGACAGTGTTCTAAATTATTGTACCTAATTTAAACCTGTGCAGTAGGGGTGTGAAACAATAATAAATTTTAATAATAATCTATTATTTTGGTGTAATAATCGATTGTTAAAATAATAATTAAGTCGATTAATTTAATGATCTTACAACGAGGTAGGGGTGGCAATCCTCTCCTTGCGTCTCCGGCGTCTGCGTCGCTCCCTCTCTGTTTGAACCTAGAATGACAAAAGCAAATTTCAATTACGCCGGTCAATTTTGACCTTAGTTTCTAAAATCGATTATTAATCACCCATTTACCTACAATAATCGATATATTTTACTCGTTTTCACATCCCTACTCTGTAATCGTGTTGATTGCTTCAGCATTTCTCTTCGATCCATTTCGTCCTTATTATACGCATCTATTGATTATGTAATGCTAGGATTGTCGGCTCTATGTGGCTTTAATGTTGTGTTAATTAGATGCTTGCATACTGCGGGATTTGTTTACTAATAGGAGAACGTGTGTTTTAATATTGTGGTTAGTTAATATAATAGTTATCTAACCAGTACATCAAACCATTTTGTCGGATTTTAAGTCAATTATTGTAATATTTGTTAAATTATGTTTTAATAATCTCAATTAATTATGCCAAGTTATTGTTTTTTTGTCATAATATAGGAGTAGTAGACGAGCATACAGTCCACCTAATGGTAAGTGGCTACTGCCGCCCATGGACATCTGTAATCAACCCCAGAGAGGATTAGATATTCCTACCTGAGGTCAGCCGCAGATGCGCCGTTACCCCTGAGGACTAAGCTGGAACGTCTCGGAAAAGTATGTCTCCCTTACCACACCCTTCAAAACGGAACACAACAGCGCCTAACACTGCTGTTATTAGGCCTAGGTGTGGCGGTGGTGCCGTCGGAGTCAAACCACAAAAGGGTTCTACCACCTTCCAGATTTTACTCGTATATTACTTTCTTTGCTTTCGATTATTTATGATGTTATCAGAGCTTTATGTCGCGAAAGATAAAGCATCTAACCAATACTAATCTAAAACAACAAAGACAAAAATATCGTATAAAACTTAAAGAACAATGTTGTACTTTTATTGCATTGTACAACTCACAAATGAAATGGAACGGCAATGAAATTTAATATTTAACAGTTCTGCTTGTCAACCTCGTAAACCTTCAACAATACCATAATACGTGTTAGTTACAAGAAGAAGCCGTGAGTCCATTCATAATTCATTGATGACGAAAGCTCGGCATAGTTCAAAGAGTCAGATTTCAATGTTTCGCAAATATTCAGTTGTGTAGCGAGCTTATCCGAGTTATCGGTTATCAGGCGAGTTGGAGGTGCGCGCGCGTCGTACAGTTGATGTTCGCGCGTCGGGGAAGACACATCCGCTAGCCGTCGCTAGCGCCGCCTGTGTTGTGCGATAAACGTTACGAGTGGTTTTGATAATACTAACTTTAAGGTGTACGGCGGAGTTTGGACCGGTGCGTTGTGTTTGTATTACATTATTATTACTATTAATTATATTTTTGTTGTATGCGTTATAAGATGTTCGGTGATAGTAAATTACGTTGTACATAACAAAACGGTAATGTCGAAGACATTAGAACCAAAAAAATGGTTGTTTACGCAACAGAATTACGTGGTAATAATAAGCTTTCTCTGCATAACGATATGTATATAGGAACGAATGCAAAACTGTTGCCCGTGACGAATATTTATGTCCGACACTACAATACTTATGTGATTACGATTAAACAAAAACATGCCTGCTGCCAATTACGCGCTCATGTAAATTTAGCTCATTTCTAAATACTATTGCTTAAAAATCTAAGGCAATCTTATCTACTTTGAATTTAGAGGCGTATTTAGTGCGTGAGGTCTTTTTTAGTTCAAAATTTAAATTAACTGCAATTCTTATGTTTTATTATTTTACGATGATTTGTTGTTATTTTTAAGCATTAAAACTGGTCGTGGTTGGGCTGTAGGAACAATACAATTATTTTGCTTTATGGTAAACGTGATTATACTGGTGTGTTTTTTTAAAAGGAAGAGGTAAGGTCTACGAGTTTAAATTTTACGCGGCCAATATAAAAAGGGAACAAAAATTAAAATTAATTTTAATGATTTACTATTGACTGTTGATGATTTAAATAAGTTGTATTATAAGGATATAGATCCTTTTATTGCATTCCAACAATATGTACTACCCATATTTTAGGGTTTATGACATTTTGGCATGCCGGCATTACCTACTTGTATGCATATCATATTTGACATAATAATTGTTTGTTAATTCTTTAATATTAATTTAAAAACATTTATTTCTAAAATATAGCACATCTATAAATACTTTAAATATGAAGATACAAAAAATATTTTAAATATATAATACATTTTATATAGTCGAGGTTGCAGAATAATTACATGTAATTAAATTGTGATTATTTAGAAGAGAATCATTTAATTACATAAAATTTGCATACTGCATTACTTAAAATAAATATCATTAATAATTTTATTTCATTAACCCATTAATTCCCAAGGGTTGAAATAAAAGGATTTTTTTAAATTTTATTATTTATATTAGTTACGTATACATTCAAAAGAAGAAAATCATAGTCAGAAAAAATATTGATACCTCCGTTTAAATTCCACAAAATGTTGCGTTTATGCAACGTTGGGATTAGTGAACTTTAAAACTTACTCTCAACTCGCAACTTACTTATACGGATGGACACTCAATTACTAACGGGAGTGGAACATTTTAAAACAATCAGCATGGAGATGCACCTGACATTTTTTACACATGTAAATTGTTGTACTTTTACATTGTCGGCATCTTCTTCGACGCTTATTTTCATGTTCTTCTATGACATGACCAACATTATCATAGCGAATATTAGTAGGCAATGCGTTCTTGGATGGTCTTCCCATATTTGTATTTGAAACATTCAAAGAATTAGAATGTGTGGCTAACTGTGCTTCTTCACTTTTCATCAAAGTTACAGCAACGTAAGATTTGAAATCTAATTGACTCAAGGTCTGTTCATTTACCATATTGTAAATTTTCCACGAATTCACCAAAACGCTGTCAATCAAATTGATGAAAAGTGGCCACCACCACTTCTTCCCTCTTACTCGAATTCTGTAGTTGGCTATTCCATTATCATGAAGATCAACTCCTCCCATATTTTTATTATAATCTGCTATTACTTGAGGCTGTTGACATTCATCATCTTTTTATTTTTTCTGTCGTAACGTCTTGCAGTAACCAATGGTTCTACTTTGCCATTATTAGTAGCTACAGTTACCACAGAATTGTCATTCCATCGAACCAACAGCACTTCATTTTGTTTGTCAAAACAATAATCGAATGACCCTCTCTCTTTTTTACTGAGAATTTTCGTAGCTTTCAAAGTTTTGTTCATTGTACGATTTTCTTTGATAGTACCGGTAGCAAAGTAACCTTTCTCTTTTAGGATGCAAAATAGTTTATATGAAGAAAAAAAATTATCAAAAAATACGCGATGTTTACAAGGATCTTCAATTAGGGACAACAGATCTAAAACAGTATTTTCTCCCAAACCCAAGTCACTTCTAGTGACATTACTACTTTTGCCACCATATGGAATAAACTGATACAAGTAGCCACTTGCACTGCATAAACACCAAAGCTTGAATCCGAATCTAACAGGCTTTCCTTTGATGAACATTTTGCGACCATGACGTCCAAAATACGGCACCATTTCTTCGTCAATTGACAAGTTATGTGAAAATATCCCAAACTGCATGTTCTTTTTGTTGATGACATTGAAAATAGGACGCAATTTGGCAAATTTATCATTTTTGTCCAAGTCAGCGTTGTCACATAAGTGAATATTTTCCTTTATACAGTCGAATTTGTTTCGACTCATACACTTTCTTACAATCGGTACATTTTTGTCTTCATCTTTAGACCAGTACAGTTTTGTTGAAGGCAGAGAATGATAACCGGTCAGGAATAATATACCAAAAATTCTTTTGAGTTCTGCTACCGTAAGTGTGAATAAATGCCGATTATGGTCACAAGCATATTTTTTTGAGAAGTTTACAATCTGTTCCCAAACTTCATCACTGAAAAATAAGGAAAATACTTCAAAAGGTGTTTTTCCGCCTACACGTTGTTCAATATTTTGTTTTATAACGGTTTCATCACTTATAGGAAAGTTTATATATGTCGGATGACCCATTTTCCAGTCTGGAATACATTTTGGTGACTTCTTTGGCCTTTTCGATTTTCTTGAAGTTGAAGGACTGGTCTGGTCTAGCATATTTTCAGACTCAGTGGGTAAGTCAGTATGGATTTCGTACGTTCCAGCGATGTCGGTGGGCAGAGTGCTGTCGAAACCACCCAACATATCATCATCTAGGTCTTCTTCGTCTGTAAGATTGTCAACCGGTGGAGGGATGTATACAGCATCAATTTGGTTAGCATTTTGTAAATCTTCCTCTTCTTCCAACACGGCCATAATTTCTTGTGATGACAATGCTTTTTTATAAGCCATATTGTACAAATTCACTTCTGTGTGGGTTACTACGTAAACCAGAGAGCTTGAAGTTCAACAAGTAACTAACTGATGAAACAAAAGCGTTTGTGTCACATGAGCTCCAAGAAATCATTGTTTACTATAAATCTCTAGCATCAATGGGTCGCGGCATTACAATAACAAACATTCAATAAATCTCCCAACGTTACATACACGCAACATTTTGTGGAAGTCTAAGTTACACTATATATATAGGTCTTCTTGTTCAACAGAATTATTAAACTCATAAATAAAGGATTGTTAAATATTTGTTTAGTGTAAAAAGTTCGAATTTATTTTAATTAATATTTTTTATGATTTAATGAAATTGTCTGTCTGGAGAAGACTCAATTCGCTGTTTTTCAAAATAAAAAATAAAATATAATTTTTATTAAATTAAGTGTCCAAATAATAATAACCTGTATTTCAGGTTTTCTTTTACAGACTGGATAAGATCTCAGAGATTTACTGCCCTATTTTTAATACCGAAAAAAATCAAACATAAAATGTTGCGTTTACGCAACGATGGGTAAAGATGGGTTAATTAAAATTTTAGAAAGATTTTTTGACTAACAGAATCTAATAATAATAGCTATTGCTTATTTTATCTAAGTGAATGCATAAATATTATTATAACAAAATTTCAATGCAATCTAGCAACATTCCTATAGAATTTTATATTATTTTTATGATTCACGACCTTGTTAGACATCGTGTTCTGTGCATTAGCGATGAAATGACTAGACACGCTTCACTAAAAAATATTTATCCTATCTTGAATAGTTCCAGTAGTTATAGCACAAATCATACCTGACGGAAACATTATAGAATAATACACAACAACAAACATAGGTATAATGCAAAAAGAGTCATATTCCAAGAATTACATTTATTATTTTTATAATTTTTTGTATATTAAGTACGATATGAAGATGAATAGTGGTGTAGTTAAGAAATCGGTCTGACGTGTGACGGATTTCGGGTTCGATTCCCGGCCAGACGTATATCTAAATAATGAATTAAGATATGTATCCTGTTGTTTATGTATTCGTCTCTATGCTTGTTTACGATATCCATGCCATAGGGAATCCGAGTATAGAAAGCGTCTTGTAAAGAAGTTAGTATATTCAACAATTATACCAAATGAAAATATAATGCAGGTACAATTAATTTAATAATGCTTTCTGCTATTCAATCGTAGGTAATATAGACTTTGGTATAAGTAGGTACATATGTATGTTAGTAGTTATATGTATAACTACTAACCCAATATACTCCTATAATAATATATGCATTATATTTATTGCTTTAAATTACTTGTTGGCAATAAAGTTTTACGTTAGTAATGGTTTGAGGATGCAATCTGATTAATTAACAAGTGTTTGTATCAGAATTACGACCACGTGCAAATAATTGCATCGTTATAAACAGCAGGTGGCTCTTACACTTTGCAAGATTTAGTTGCTAAATGTTAATTTAATCGTAGTAATAAAAATGAATCTACTAATTAAATAACATGCGTTTTAAGCTCTTAGTTCGATATAAGTATCACCTGGGTCGTGGGAGCTATGTACATATACATAGATGAATACACAAACACTTGGATCCATAAATAGAAATCTAAATTCATTATTTAGATCTGTCTGGCCAGGGATCGAACCCGGGAGCCTCTGAGTGGCAGACCGGTATTGTGATCGCTCCACCACGCGAGTCGTCAATAACAAAAACCTTTTTTAATTTATTAACAAAATTTATCTTATGTTACCATTTATTTCATTTGAAATTTAATAGTCAAATATGGATCGACAAAAAATTCAAATGGAAGTACTAATAAAATATTTTAAAATTACAAAAAACTTGACTGAAAGTGATAAATAATAATTAGCAATATAATTAAATTGCTGATAGAGTAACTGTAAATATCTTATCATCATCATCATCATCAACCCATTACTGTCCCACTGCTGGGCACGCGTCTCCTCTCAGAATGAGAAGGATTAGGCCATAGTCCACCGCGCTGGCCAAGTGCGTATTGGTAGACTTCACATACCTTTAAGATTTTTGTTTTATAAATCTAATATCTTATCATCAAAGAGTAAATCAGAGGTAAATACCCTGACCATAGATAGAAAAGTTTAAATTTATCTAATTGCAAAACCAATTCTGTTAAAGTGCAATACGAATTTTTTTTAATATCGCCAATAGTTTACTATCTCATACAAAGCATATTTGTACGCAACACATATAAGCAAGGTAATAATTGTGACTTATGACATTGAAATCAAGTTATTCTGAAATATTTTTTATAATTATAATTATGTACGTTTTAAGGTAAACATAGTGTATAGGCAGCTTTATTTATAATTACGCGGTGACGTTTCAACTATTTGTGTGTATGAACCGCAGAAATATTTTAAAAGCTCATAATAACACTATATAATGTTACTACTACTCGTTAAACGCACTACGTTCGTTTGAAATTGTCTCATTATTAATAAATATTTAATTATACCGTAGCTTTTCAACTTCAAACCATATTAACTGTTTTTGTATGAATAGTAAGTTACATACAAAAACAATGGTATTTGTTAAATTGTTCTGTAAGTATCTCAACTTAGCTATCTTTTATTTATACCTATCATAGCAGTCCTCGTTATGCCCACTACTGGGCCCAGACATCTCCCAGTAATTGGGGAAGTCTGGAGCAAACTCTACCATGCTGGTCATATATAGATTAGTTCATAGGGGCTATCTTATCAATGTGGTGGTCTATGGCCTAATCCTTCTCGTTCTGACAGGAGACCCCAGCGGTGGGACAGTAATGAGTTGGTGACTGGATATTTATTACCTGATTTAAACCGAAGACATTTTATTTCATTTAAATAACGTTCATAATAGAGTTTCTATTGCTTGTAATATGTTAAAGATTGCTCGGCGCAGGATTAGTATTTAAGGGGAACATATTAAGTATACCATAATTTACTATTAATTCCCTTAGTCTATGAAAATTTCTCCCCCATATAAAAATTAAAAATAAGAAGACGAGCTAATCACTAGTTACGACAGCATCTAAATTTCTTTAATATAATTTAACCAATCGTGTTGTGAATTAAATATTACAGAATCTTATTGAGGCAGGGATTAACATATAAATTAAATATTTATTGCTCATAAATTGGACCTTCGCATTGGAATATCAATTTGTCCTGTTTAATTTTATATTGCAATAAATACCAATCGGTGTTTCGTGTAACTAATATAAAGTAATATATTTGTTAAGTTCATATTTTATTATATACTGAGATTATTTATTGAAATACCTACTTGCTGTAAACTTGCTGTAATATTATGATGCAGTAAGGACTGAGTTACTCAACCAATACCGGTTTATTTATTTTAGAATGAATTATATGGAAAACGAAATAATGTTCAATACTAAAATAATCTTCAACTTCCCAATTTATTTTGGTATCAGAATATACGTGATTTGTTTATAACTTTGGAGTAGCTTCCATGCACTATTGGTAAGTGGATAGTGCCGCCCATGGATCCGTAATCAACCCCGGATAAGATTAGATTTCTACCTAAGTTTGGGTACAGATTGACCGCTACCTATATGAACGAAGTTGGAGCGCCTAAGTCAAATATGTCTCTCTTGACTTAGGCGCTCGCTAGGAACACAACAGCGCTTAACACTGCTGTTAATGCGCAGAATTAGATTGTTGTGCCAATCAACTCATCAATAAACTTGACATAGAAATATAGAAATCTAATAGGCTCACTTCCTAATGTTTGTTACGGCAATCCAGCTAAGTTTATTGCCAAGAAACTATAAACTAAGCTTGCTACTAAATTTGCATAATTTGAGCAAATACTGCCTTCGTTGCAAAATTATAATTCTAGTATGCGTAACATCTGCGATACCAAAATAAATATATTGTTCTTTCGTAATATTATATTTCAATGTAATTATTCAAGAAATAGCATAAGGCTCGTTCAATTGTAATTAGTACATTTTGATTATTTGAAAATGAATTGTTAAATGCAAATAATTCGATTTTTTTAAATATTAAAAATGTAATATATAATAGAAGAAGGGATTATCAAAATATATTTTAATAATTTTATTATTATTAACTTACAATCGGTCAAGTAATTTAAATTAATTGGTAAATTGTATAGCAAAATAATCCAATTAATTCATTTATATCATTTTACACTATATAATACTGAGTATCTGATCTCTACAAAATACGTAAGCAAATTAGAACCATGATTTTCGTAACACAATGAATCCTAAATATTTAATTTTCCCAATTTCACTAATACAGTTATTCGCTCAATGTCACAAGATACGGCTATCTCAGAGGAAATATCATTAAATAAGACCGGAATACTTCACGATCCCTTCGTGTAAAGAAAGCTCATAGCAACGATCCCATATTTCTTGCGACGAAATTGTCCAGTCACATTCGGTTTCCTGACTCGTCGATATTAGATAAGTCCTACGATTTATATTACCTAACGTTAATAACGTTGGTTAATGTAATTTTGCTAAATTTGAATTATTTCAATTATACACTACATACCTATGTATATAATATGTGTCAGGTCTAAATACGTAAGTAATAGAAGTATGATTTTCGGGACCACAACACAATACCTTCTAAATATTTAATCTTCCCTATTAGACTAACACAGTTCTTCGCTTAATGTCATAAGATACGGCTATCTCAGAGGAAATCCTATTAAATAAGCCCGGAACACTTCACGATCCCATTGTGTTAAGCTTCTGGCAACGGTCCTATATTTATTGCGACGAAATTGTCCAGCCACATTCGGTCTGACTCTTCGATATTAGATAAGTCCTACGACTTATATTACCTAACTTTGATACAGTTGGTTTATTACATTTTGCTAAATTTTAATTATTTCAATGTATACATACACTACATACACACATACACTATGTACACTACATACCTATATAATATGTATCAGGTCTCTACAAAATACGTAAGAAATAGAAGCATGATTTTCGCGATCGTAACATAATTTAATTTTCCCTATTTGACTAACACAGTTCTTCGTTTAATATCAAGATACGACGGCTATCTGGGAGGAAATCCCATTAAATAAGCTCATGGCAACGGTCCCATATTTCTTGCGACGACGTCCAGTCGGTTTCTGTCTCTTCGATATTAGATAAGTCCTTCGACTGATATTACCTAACTTCGATACATTTGGTTTAGTATATTTTGCTAAATTTGAATTGAGATTGTAAGAAGAGGAGATAATGATGGCACATTTTAAGAAAGAAAGAAAGAAAAATAATTTATTTCATAAAATATAACGCACAAGAAAAATAACGATAGCTATTAAAAAGATGTAATAGATAGATTAGATAGATATTTATTGTCATAACTACCGAAAATTTGCATTAACACCGATAATATTCTATTCATTGCGTTAATAACAGTAAAATGTGATAAAGAATTTATAACTCTTGAAATATCATTAATTTGTAATAATTATTTTTTTAATTATCATATTTATTGTAGACAAAGATATTAATAGTAGCATATGTGCCTATGCATCCGGTCATCCATTATTCCATCTTGCCAATATCAAAGTGTGCGATATTGCGTGTAACATACACCTTAATGGTAACGGAAATAAAACCTCCATCTACATCTTACATGACAGTTTCCAATAATGTTCTTAAATGTATTCATTCCATAATCGTCTAATGCACTAGATTACGCCCTTCCCAGAAAGTGTCTAACAAAAACATAGGTTTCCTTTTATTTTATTTTTTATACACCAACTCTGACGAAGAATAGATTTGATAAATGTAGCAACGCCGTAGAAGTCAGTGGGTGAGTGAGTTAAAAACGATGTACGTGGTATTAGACATTACCTCTGGGAAATAAAATAATAATTAATTATCACCATCAACTTGTCATTTCTACGATACGAAAGTTTTATGAAGTTTGTATATCTTGAAACCTTGCTCGATGAAATGTAACAAAATTGATTATCTGTATATAATATGTACTTTTACATTTAATGAATTTTCCTTTCTTCTCTACTCAAATGTACAATCGAAGCGGTGCTTCCTACTTTTTTCTTTACACTCCCTATCCCTACTTTTTTCTTTACACTGTATGACTAACTCACCCAGTCTCACTTCATACCTTCTAACTTAGTCCAAATTAGTCCTCAGGGGAAGCTACGCATCTGTGGCCAACCTTCAGAAAGAATCTATCTCATCTGGAGTTACACATGTCCATGAGCGACAGAAGCCACATACGATGAGATGGACTGCAGGCGCCTTTGCTGCTTCGATATTAAAATTGTGTCTATTCGGATCAATCATACCTATATGTATACGGCCACAAAAAAACTCGTTATACTTTGTGTTCAATTTAGAGATATTTGTCGGTTCGTTTCGTTCTGTGTATTTAAATATATCTTTTTAAAAAGGCATAAGATGATAGCGGTGATCTTTGATACTCCTTACGGCTAGCGATAGCCTTTGAGGCTACCTGACCATACAAGCCTAACACCAGTAGCGTCTACGTGCTACGATTGTAAACGGACTATTTTCTAAAAATAGACAAAGTATTTGCAAATCTGATGTTTCTTTGCTACTTTTTTGTTTTGTAACTGAATAGTCTGCGTTGATTTTAAATTGATACAATATAATGTTTTCTTTTATTTTGGTTTGAAGGGTGTAGGAAGGGAGACATATTTTTCGTGGCGTTCCAGCTAAGTCTTCAGCGGTAGCAGGACATCTGCGGCCAAAGGTAGGAATATCTAATCCTGTCTGGTGTTGATTACAGACATCCATGGGCGGCAGTAGCCACTTGACGTCAGGTAGACTGCATGCTCGTCTGCTACTCCTATACAATAAAAAATATATATTATCATGCAGTGAACATCCTAATCCTCGAGGGTGACACTGTGATCGGCTTTAGTCAGAATCCCTGTTCTATTTGGAGTTGATAAGATATATCCATAGGCGGCAGTAATGGCCACTTACTATCCGGTGGAGTGCAAGTTAATTTTCTACTTAACTATAAAAAAGTATTAAGTATATTTAGAATGATATAACTACATAAAACTCATTTATATAATTACAAATACTACTCTGACGTTAATAAAGCGTATAATCCATCAATTAACATTGATAATAATATTCTATTAATATTTCTTATGAACTAAAATGGTCATAATAAATCGTATTTACATAATACATATTCATTGTTAACAAAACTTGATTAAAATAATAACTAACTTTAGTAGTTTTTGCGTGTACTTCTTTTATTTTTATAACGACATAAGTGAGTCGTTGATTTCAATCTTGGAAGATAAAAAATGTACTCATCTGAACTTGAAACTCCTTGGCCATCGGCCGCAAGGCTAGGCAAAAACATAGGAAAACGTGTTGTTCTTTTTATATTCGGCGGACAAAAACATAATTAATGGTGAAGTCTGTAATTACTTAAACAGTAGAGTCAGCAGCGCGTAGCGTCTTTGTACAATACCTACTTACCATGCAAGGGAATTATGGTACCATCTTTTACTAATAATGAATTATGATGAAAATTATAAAAATGTTGATAAAATTCGTAGACCATTTATAGAAATTATACTATAACATTAATATCATTATTATCAGTAGTTATTTACGTATTTGAACTTTTATATACCAATTAAGGGTTTGCTGTAGCCTTTCAAGGTTTTTTTTTTGATTTTTGCGTATTTCCTTTACTTGCTAAACATATTTCTATAAATCACTGTTTTATCCTTAAAACCCGAATCACAACTATGCGAAATACATAATAAAGATTTTCTTTTCAATTTTTCAATTGTGAGCCAAATGCATCTGAAAAACTGAAAATTGTACTAAACAGTTAAAGAGACAATCTGCAACCACAAATAAATGGACATAAGTATTGAATTGGGCATTGATTTCATTATTAACAACAATATATATATATAAAACATTAAGCATTACATTTTTAAAAGTTTTATAAGTGTTAATTATTAAAAAAAAAACAAATCAATATCATTCAAAATCTCACCCAACACTAAAATAATATCCAATACCGTTCACATTGAGTTTATTGACTCCACGCTGTGTAACGAAATAAGAATCGGATGTAAACAAAGCAATATATACTTATCGGTCTATTTTGTTCAATAATTATTGTTGTAAGGAACCACTGAAACGTATTGCATCCTTACGTAATATAAGTACGTGTGTAATCGCAATTGTTTCATAGATATCGATCGATTTACGATCTATTTGTCTGATTTGCATGTAGTTGGCTCTTCGCTGTTTTATTGGTTGTGATACCAATGAAATGGCTTACAAAGATTTAATGTTGGCGGAGAGGCGATAGATTACGAAGACTTAAGGTGCATTTATATATCCAGATTTCGAACGTCGATATGTTCGATATCTAAGAGTATAAATGCACCACTACTGTGGCAGACAAAATCATATTATTATTTTTCTATAAATATTTTGACAGGCACGGCCCAAATTTACGCGCATTTTTATTACGGTATATAAGGTTATTGCATACTATTTGGGAGAATCTTTTGCCTGACAATATCGGTAGATGTAAGTGAACTCTTAAATAGAGCTTGAGAGATATTAATGCTATTAATTTTTACGCAACCTTTAAAATATTGTACTGAAGACTACGTTCAAGGCTTCAGGCGTGTAAGTTTTCCGATTTATTTTCTTTATCAATAAAGCGTCTTAATTTTGGATACAGAATTGAAATAGCTAGGTTGAGCATTATTCATTTCCTGCTATGTATTAATTTAACATTTATAGATTTATATTATAAAATAATTCATATAACACGAAACAAAAACACTTGTAAAACAACGTTTCATAGAAATCATTGAATACTAATGATGTGACTGGAATTCTAGTTCTTCATGTCAATACGTAAATCGATTAAATGCTTTATGCATTACAAAAACTAGCAGTTTATGCCTATTACGTGGTATACGTAGCTACTCGTTATCATATTATGTTGTGAGCAAAAAGCTGTTATTGCGAGTATTCAAATGACCTTTTTAAGGCGAAGTAAAACTATTTCAATTAAAATAATTCATTATATTAAAGTATTATTATAGTAACATTATGCTTATAACATTGTGCATCCGCACAGTTTCCAAATCGTCAGAAATTTAAGCATGTGGATAGTCCGTTTGACTAGTTTCGTGTAGGTTTGCAAGCACTTGTAGTAAACTATTTGATTAAGCCACATGTATGAGGTTTTCAATTTGTTATCCACATGTTTGCCACAAATTAAATTTTGTTTAATAAAAATGTTTGTGTTAATCATTGGGACCCTTATCCAAGTGGATTAACACAATTAATTGATTTCGGTATTCATTTTTTTAAAGCTTTTGTCATATTTTCTTATCTATTATAATATTTTAGAAAGGAAAAGATATAATAAATAAAAAAAATATGCAGAAAATACGTGTTACATTCATATGCATTTTTATAAGTAATTCATTCAGTAAATTACATTTTTTAAGCCGCATTCCTATGCATGGTCTAAGAACGACCATATCCAATCATTATAATTGAAACTACGTCTAAGAGTTTGCTATGATTGTGATTTAAGATGACAGGCTCACTTGCTTGATAGATATGGTTTAAACGTACGAATAATTGAATTCTTATACATTGAATTACTTCTTATGATTCATATCCATGTCTGTGTAGCCATCACTCTTACGGTTGTGGAGTTGTATGGTCATTGTCATTTAAGTATACATGAGAATTGGAGTCCTATATTACATGTATTCTGCAACCAATTCGCACTTGGCCAGCGCGGTGGACTATGGCCTAAGTTCCTCACTTTGAGACGAACCCCGTTCTCAGCACTGCGGCAGTAATGGTTGATGACGAAAATCATTAAATAATTTTGCCTACTGACCCTTCTACACTTGAAATGTAAGTTTTAAGGTAAAGCGTGTCATCAAGGTTTTCGTTCTATCCTCATAGTCTTAGATTTTGATTTATTGTGCCTCAAATCCGTTATTAATAAGCAATCTGACACATTTTTGCCTACCAAAGATCGGAATTTAACATTCATATGTCAACTAGACTTGACAAATTTCGATTATTCGTAGGCAAAATAATCCATACATATTATTCATAACGCGTTTTAGATACAAAAATGTGAACAATATACCAGTATTCTAAATTAACACTACACTTTTGATAGCGGGGACTCGAAGCGGGATGTATGCGTGAAGGGCATAACTTTTGAAGCTTCACTTGAATTGCACATGATAATAAAATGGGCAGTTCAAATAACGTAATAGTAAAACGAATTCCTACCTAATTAGGTAATTATCTACGCGACTCTTTACAAGAAATCTATAAAAGTACCTAGTATCTACGCTTTTTGTTATATAATGGAATTGTACATATCTAGTATTGCACTATGCAATTCAGATGCAACAAGGCAAGTTGCTGATATTTAATTAATACCTATTGTGATTCAATGTCAAAATCTAGTTAGGTAATGACAACATTGTACTGTTTGTGACATGCGATATGATATTTGCAAATATAAGTAGGTTGTTATTATGCTAGAGCGATGGTTTATTTGTTACACCTTGAAGTGACTAGTGGGTGGATATTTACCATCCTGAGTTTGTTCGTTGTCAGTGAATCTGTCATTTTGCCCTTTTTATCTTCAATTATAAAAGTCATTACATGACTTATTAGCGACTTTTCGGCACTCACAGCCCTACTCTAGACTATGTCGTGGGAACCATGGACACACAGACGAATACACAAACACCTAGACCTAGATTAGATATCTAAATTCATCACTCAGATGTCTGTCTGACCGAGGCTCGAACCCGGAACCCTTTGCGTGAGAGACCAAAATGATTTGGTTAGGTATGGCGACCACTATGCCACGGGGTTCGGGAATATCGGTTTTTTGAGATGGGTTGGGTTAGTTTAAGTTACATCTTGCGCTATGTCAAGTTCAAGTACAAATTTGAAAACTTTTTAAATTTAGATAATATTATAGGAAATTTCTGTTTACATAGACTTATGAAATGAAAATGTGTTTAAGAGCATTTATCATGTTTAAGAAGCATTAAGTGATTAGCATTTCTAGAATAAAAATATAGAATGGTTCTTATAGTCACGGAATTATGTGTAGTTCCTTATATATTTATATATTGGTAATTATATCACTGGACTATTATTTTTTGTATATTTATCAATAATACGTATTTATATATGCAATTTTTTCAAGTGCATATACCACCAGTTGATATTACGTTAAAACCTGTTATTCATGATGCATTTATAAACCAGTTAGTAACAATGTAACGAATAATTATTCACGCGTGCTAACAACATAATAATATTGATGAAGGGGCTGACATCTATATAACAAGTATTAAATATATAGTTGGTGAAAGAGTAAGTAGCTGGCACGCAATCAAGTGTTATATGGTTACTGTAGCATGACTACTATAAATAATCAGTATAGTATGAGTATGAGTATGAGTATATACGTTTACCCTTACCCTTAGTATGAGTTTTTACGTTTTTACAAAAATGACTGTTTTGGTATTTGTTTACGTATTTGCCCATTTCCAATCAACGCCCCTAGCGGATTGTATCAAACCTGATTGGAAATATATGGAAAATACAAAAACAGTCATTTGTGTCAAAACGTAAAAACTTATACTAAGGGTACAGGCGTGAAATATAGTTATAGCTTCCTTTTAGATATTAAAGAAGGCACTTATCGCTTTATTTATGTAAATGAAGTAAAACGACATGTTAATAGATCGCGAAAATTTTTTTTTATAAACTGACTTTTGTTCGAAAACCCTATATTAGAAATCTACAATAAATTGCTTTGCCCGAGTCATTGGTTCATGGTTGTGACAGTGGATCACTTTTAGGCTACAAAGCTTCATTGGATTACGGACAACTCTTTTGTAAGTAAAAATTTTGTTAATATTAAATTTAATTCGAAAATATCGTAAACAAACAATACGATACTTTTAACTATATTACAGCTTTTAACGAGAGCAATTAAATACCGATTATATCTTTCGATAACTCATAAATTGTATATTTATGCAAGTTAATTATATTTCAACACTTAATGCGTTAGAACTTGATTCATATTCTATTAAATGTTGTAGAATTCTTAGTGGTTCGAGGCACCACTGCAACACTTGTATCTGCCCTTTAAGAGCAGTATGAGGCGTTGCCACGTTCTGCTTCTAAGGATGTGGTAAAGGGGAGAGGAGGTGTCTTTTATTTTAATAAGAGCAGCAGACGAGCATGCGGTCCATTTGATGGTAAGTGGCTACTGCCGTCTATGGACATCTTTAATCAACTTCAAGTAGGATTAGATATTCCTTACCCTTTAAGACTAAGCTGGAACGCGTCTAAATCGTATGTCTCCCTTACCACACCCTTCAAACCAGAACACAGCAGCGCTTAACTGCTGTAATTAGGCATAAATAGGTGTAGAGGTAGTGCCGCCAGAGCCGAACCAAGTGGTATATGAGGAGTTCTCTATGTGAGGACTTAGTGCTAAGGAATAGCAACGCAATGATTTCTGTAAGGACTGCAATTCTATCTGGGGTTTAATATAAGTGTTTATGAGTAGTTGGTTACTATTCAATGGACTGCATAGTGCATACTTGTTTGATACGTCTAATATAAAAAGGTGAACATTGGAATCTTATTATAACATAAAACATTGCGAGAATGAAATAAATTGCGGATTTTTCCACTGCCGTGCGCACGTATGAATAACTACGTGTTAGAATTATTTATCGATTAGGTACTTCAAACCACTAATAAGGATTAACTGCGTGATTAATTGACTAGAGAGTTGCTTTGTTGCATACTTCGTGTGTTGATGTAGATATGCAAATAAGCCACTGTCATACATAGATATTTCTCTACAAGGACTATTAGGCGTTATTTTAATTGCTTTCTATCATATTAGGTGTTTGAGGAATAACGTGAATGAGTAATTTTAATAGTTGAATGTTAAGACACACGCTAGTGTGTTAGCCAAGTTCAGAAAAAGTTAGTAGCAATGTTTAAGTTTACATGAACCATTTCGAGCAACTTTTGACAAAGTCACATCTAAAAGTACAATTTACATAAATACAAATGTATACCTGTAGGACTACCATGAGTTTACAAAAGTATTACTCGCTAGCGACTGCGTAAAATAAATGTATGAAAAATTGTACAGCGCCTCTGGTGGTTACTCGTAGAACTAAAATCCGTAGTGACGTAACTCGATACGTAAAAAACCTATCGAAATCAAATCGCTAGCGAATGTCATTATGATCTATTGCCATACAAATTCGGTCCCATGAGTCATTAACCGATTCCGAGCGGATGTGGCACAACTGTGGGCGATGTGGCACAACTGGTGCCATCCACACGGAATCGGTTAATTTGACAGACGTTGTCAAGAAATACCGTAACGATAGTAGTTATGTTATTCACTAGCAAAATGACAATAGTTTTCTATTTACCATTTCTATAGTGGCGTTTCTATGCCAACTCATGGTAATGCTATTGTTGCTTTAGGCGTGAAGGAATTCCTTATGTTGGTTCGTCTGATAAATACTTGCTGTAATCATTTCAACTTGCTAATTCGGTTGAATATGAGAAAAAACTGAGTCCTGAAAAATACTGAGCATAGCAGTCACGATATATATTTGAGTGATTTAGAAAATAACCTTTATTAATATCGTGGAGGCATAATATGATACGATATAATACAAAACTCTTTATTTGTATCTACACATGTTTAAAGAAAATTACTGGTAACATCATAACACGTTACTAAAAATACATATGATAAGCTTGAAAAACATAAAAAGTTTTTTAATAGTGTAATTTCAATCAAAATTTTATTTATTATTTTATTGATTCGATTTTATTACGTGTCTATAATATAACAAGTGCTATTTTAAGTAAGAAACGAAGCCAGATATTTACTTTACATTACAAACATTGTATTATGTAAAATTCCTATAACAGTACACATAAAGGCTAGTTGACGCACAATTCACATATCGACGACTTCCTTACACGTACGGGAAGATAAGTTCGACATTAATAGGCTTTTACTATTGTTTAAGAACAATATCTGTAGAAATAGCCGCTTTCTTTATATAACGGGATGGGAGTTAGTATTCTGTAGGTTTATATGGAAATTGGAGCAAGGAAATGTTCTTTGTTTGTGCCAATCGCTAGTTGATATCTGTCTCCAAGTCAGTTTGAACCTTTTATGGGTTTTGCGGAAAGCATTTCACTTCTACGCAATGGTCTTTTTCATCGTGTATCTGTATTATGTTTAACGTGGTTTGACTGCGGTGCGAGCGCTGTGTTCTGGTGTTTGGGTAACAATTTTATGTAGTTAGGTTATATTATGATATAACCTTTTTTTTCTTAACGAGGGGGAAACCTTCAAAAGGTACCCGACGACGAGGGAGTGGTGGAGTAGTGACGACGCCGAGTTATGTGGGATTTTTATCGCACTAAAACCCTCCGGTGGCCGTCTTCAACGTTTGTTGCAGGACTCCGGGATCTCCGACGGAACGCAACCGGAGTCCTCCAAGCGCGATGTCCCGATCGGGCTCTGCCCTGGGGGAACAGTTTTTCCTCCTCCCACACCACCTAGTGTTCACAACGGTATGTGACCACACATACCGCCGTCCTTCCCGGGGTAACATACTGGACTTTTCGAGCTCCCACTCTTGCCGCCCGCAACCACGGAAGCCCCCTTTTAGTCGCCTCTTACGACAGGCAGGGGATACCGTAGCCCTATTCTAGTCCCGGAACTACAGAGACAATCATGATATAACCTAGCACACATGTGTCTAACTAAATGTATAAATAGCAATACATTTGATTACTTTAAGATTTTGTTTGCGAGTTAAGTATTGAATACCATGGATGACAGTGATTTGAACACTACCTCTTATAAATAGTAAATTATGAATACTAATAATTTTTAAAACCATATCTTAAAATAATATCATCTATAGAAACAGTTTACCCGCTGCTCGCGCATTTCCGCGAATATTGCGAATAAAATTTGTTATTTAATTAATAACAACGTGTATTTGAAGTGCAATTAAAATTGTTGTAACTTATCTCAACATTATGTTTTACTAATTACTCGCTTTCTTATATCATACATTAGTTTGAAATTTGTCTTCGTTTTTGATATTTTTTGCAGTAACCTATATTGGATGCTATTACGTTTTTATATAATATAGTTTTATTTCTTTTTTATCTGTCGGAATGTGTGGTAAAAACTATTACATTCGGTCTTTAATATAAAAGAAGGTGCCAATGTACTTAGACTTTTTGCTAGTTACTTCCCAACAATCGATTATAAAAACATTGTTTATTTAATTAGATACATTATGAACATTATGTGTTTTTTCTGTTATTTCAACAAAGGTTGAATTCTATTTATTACTTCTTTATGTATCTAATATACTTAACGTTTAATGTAAGCACCGGAAGAGTTGTCTATTTTTTCATCAAATTCCCATTAAAGTAGTTTCTGTCGTGCTGAGTAGTTTTTGCTTTTTTTTTACTGTATTTGAGAAGTATTCTCTTCTCAAATACAGTAAAAAAGAAGCAAAAACGGGCTTTACTCTTGTTAATTTATTTTGGAAATGTGATTAATTTTGAAACATGCCATTTAATTACCTAAAACAATTACTAGAACTCTACTTTGTATATAATGGCTTGTGGCGTTTATTTTGTGGGTAATATAACCATTACTTTGAAGGTTATGTATATTCATTAAAACCAGAAATCCTATATAATCATAAGGTCACATCTGGCTAAACGCTAGGTCAATTATAGGAAACATGGCTGTTTTAATGTTAGATGGATGCGCTAAGGTAGATGCAAAGTGACTATTTCCTGTGTTTTTATGATTCGTACAAAAAGTATGGGATGCGAGTTAATTGTACAATGTACAATGTTAGGAGTCATCCATTGTTTTGTATATATGCTATATAAACAAAACTGATATATACGTTTTTAATTACACAATCTAAAAGTTATAGACCTCTTCATCGTTTGACTGTGACATTACCGCCAAATCGATTTATGCCTTATAAAGTAATGTTAAACGCTGTTCTGTTTACAGAATACAGAAAGGAATTGTACGGACTTTCAACTTAGAACTTAAGACTTGCGATACACCCGTGACGAACCTAAGGTAAGAGCTTAATATTATTTAGGATTTTATACAGATATTCACGTGTTTGATACTTTAATTAAATTAAAACGTTTAATAGACTGCTTGGCTAACACCAAGTATATCAATATATTCAAAGTATAAAGAAGCATTTAAAGTATAACATGTTTGTTGTACATAAAACAAGTAACATGAGAATGTAATGTAATTGAAGTAACAAACAAGTCCACCACTTGTTTGTTACTTCAATTACATAAAAAGTTTTAATAAACCGTTTGGGCAACACCAATCACCGATATAATCAAAGTATTAAGAAGAATATAAAACCATACAATATTTTTGTAAAACAAAAAACAAATGTCACATATTTGTTAAGCGAAACTAAAACCAAGCGAAAACGAACAACGCTTCAAACTAATTACAATAGCGTCTAAATATTTCGTTAGAAACGGTTGCTACATCTAATTCTAACACGGGCTGCGTCCATATCGGTTTCGACATGCCAGCTCTTCCCATGCCTGCGGTATCAAATGTCTCTGCTATTTTGAAACCGGTTACCAGTTTTGTCGTACAGTTTTTGTGAATTGCGGTATTCACTTCAATTATGAGACAGACATTTGTAAGTGTTAGAGTCACATAAGGCTTATTCATGTACAGACCACATAATTGCTGGTTATTGATAAATTACGTCACTTATTAAGACCTTTCATATTTTTGTTGGAATATTATTTTTTGCTTTGACGCGTGAAATCACATATGATTTTTGCAAAGGAAGTGTAATGGATTAGTGGTTAAAGATGTACTCTTGTAAAATTTCTCGTGATTGTGAAATAGTATAGTAACTATATTGTATTTTTGAAATCCCTTCGAAGCGTTTTAACATAAGATACTATTACCAGAATTAAATGTCGTCAAAATGGTTTAAGACGGTAATTAATATTACTTGAAAGAGTTTTAACGAATTTTCGTTTAAATTCTGCAATATATGTATTGGTCTATAAATCACATATAGTTACAAATATTAGACGTATTTCAATATATTATTTTATTTTTAACACTTGAATGTATAGTTTTTAAAAGTTAAAAATTGTAAGTTGTAAAAAAATATTTTCTGAAAACTCAAGAAATTCTATAAGTATAATAATACAGATTTCTATTGCATTGTACCTAATAATAAAGTTAAATTAAATAACTATTTAATTATATAACTACACCTACATGTAATTTTTAAGCAATTATTCTTCAAATTCACACATAGCTACGTATATAATTTACAACATTTGAACTACTAAAATTAAATAATAATATAGTATTAAAACCTATTAGATGTTAACTTTATGTTTTTACTAATGTAATAAGAAATAACCAATCTATTTTCATTACGAACGTCTAATAGACATCGGAGTTGTTTGATCTTGAAAACGTCTAGTTCGGCCTTGACCGCGTCAATACATGAAGATTATTAATACGATTTTATAGACAAGATCGAAGTTACGTTTTCAAATTATGCAACCTTGTTATAAATATAATTAGGGATGTGAGAACTTGTGAAAAAATAGTTTACTTAATAATCCATTTTTCTTACTTTATATTTTATATCGATTATTGCAGAATAAAGCGATTAATGATCGATGTTTTAAATTGAATAAAATGACGCCGAAAAAATTACCGGGCCGCCCGTTGCAGAAGGCTCATCTACACTAATATTATAAAGAAGAAAACTTTGTTTGTTTATTTGGTTGTAATGAATAGGCTCAAAAACTACTGGACCGATTTTAAAAATTCTTTCACCATTCGAAAGCTACATTATCCACGAGAAACATAGGCTACATTTTATATGAAATATATTTGATAAATAGATTTTGAGGCGGTACAAAGCTTGCCGGGTCAACTAGCTTAAAATATATCGATCAAATAATCGTCTTGTAAAAGATAATCGATACACTAATAACCGATTATTACTAATTTAAATAACGGTTTTCGAAAATCAAGTAGTTTTTCACATCCCTAAGCATAACTAGTTTTTGATGCGAGATGCGAACGAATTACTACATTCTATGCTAAGAATAGATTAAGAGTTACGATTATTATTGTAGAAATGTAGAGGCTGATGTCAAAATAGTATAATATTCAGAAATATTTCGTAAAGGTTTCTGGGTTCGATGCCCAGCCATCTTTATCACCAATTCAGTTTTTTAATTTTAGGCCTAGGTATTCATATTTTAATCTTCCTGCGAACCTTTTTATTGATATTTAATATAAAAAAAAACTATAAAAGTTTATATTTACTGTTTATTTACACAGTTATATTTTGATTAAAATTCACATAAAGTCATGACTGTAAGAGACCTAGTAATGTTTCGCCATCATAAGAGGATTAGTATGATTTTATAGATTGAAAACTTATACCATATTTATATGGGTTTAATGGTACCTATCATGCTTTTAAGAGCTTAAAGCTATGTAGGTCAATAGATATTATAAATTTATTTTATGTTATGATATAATAATAATTCTACATTTCATCATTTTATTATTATTCTGTTACATAAAAGTGGAGAAGAAAACAAAGAAAAAGCAATCGTCATAATTATTTCTGGATATGTAATACATCGCGGTAATCGCTGCATAATTATTGTACATCTGTAATTTTAATTTCATTCGATCGTTCGCTAGTATCGACGAAGAAAACGATTTATGCAACGTAAGAAGGAATTGTCTTGAACTTTATGTAACTTAAATCGACTTTTTGACGTGTTTTTCGATTTATCTTTGAAGTTAAAAAAGAAATTTATCAACGTTATACCTTCTTTTGTTTAAATTATAACATCAGTCCATAATTAGTAATTGAAGTATGAGTTTTGATGTAGCTTTTACGTAATCTAGAAACAAAAGATTGTGATGTGGTATTTTTATATTGACTTTCTCCAATGAGCAGCGATAGCCTAGTGGTTAAGGAACTCGGCCTCTCGATCGATGGGTCGGAGGTTCAAATCCCAGGCACGCACCTCTGAGTTTTCAAAATTATGTGCGCCTTAGAAATTAATTATCTCCTGCTTAAACGGTGGAGGAAAACATCGTGAGGAAACCTGCATACCTGAGAGATTTATAAAAAAAAACATCAAAGGTATGTGATGTCTACCAATACGCACTTGGCCAGCGCGGTGGACTATGGCCTAAACCTTCTCATTCTGAGAGGAGACCCGTGCCCAACAGTGGCACAGTAATGGGTTGATGATGATGATGATTTCTCCAATTTGTTGGATGAATGAATGTTTCCAATGCATTAGTAGTAGCAGAGTAGTGGAGTAAAAGCTTAAAAACATTTATGACGTGGCATTGTCACATTATAATAGCAGATATACCAAATATCGAAGTCGTGAACTGTCGACAAAGGAAAAGATAGATTAATTATTAATAACAGTGGAAAGAAAGAGCGAATTAGTGATTCTTATTTATTCGTGCGAGTATAAACAACAACTGCTTTACTGATAATGCAAGACAAATTTTAATGTAAAGCTTCGTATACAAACTGTAACAAAATTTCTAATAATATCAAGGTGTATGTGACTCTTCCGGATCGTCTGCATTGGCCTTTACCTTGATATTATTATTTAACGATTAATGTTCAGGTGTAATCAAATTTTAATGTTAATTGACTTTGCCCAGAGCGAGGACAGTGAACTAATAGATAGTGCTTAAATGGGCGTCAGTTATTTGTTTAGTAAAATGTTTATTACAAAATATTATCGAATACTTTACTAGTTTCAAACAGTCGATCGGTCAAACATGTCAATTTACATACAAACATTGAATGCGTAATCTTTATATATATATTTCTTATGTGCGTGTGTATGTCACTGAACTCCCCCTAAACGACTGGACTGATTTTGATGAAATTTGTTGTGTGTGTTCAAGGGGACTTGAGAATGGCTTAGATTCACAATTTAGTCCGTGGGAAACGGTTTTTTAATTAATTTTTAATTCGTAAGTAGTTATAGAATCGGAAACTATGATCACTATGATCAACTATGATCGGAAACATTTGATCAAGTGAAGATCTTTAGCAAAGTTGTTGTCCACCAAAGAGCCCACGAGGGTTTGGGAGTTGGTAAGACCAGTTTTTGACAGATGGCACCACTGTCATTCCAATGCAGGTACAATTTTTCCGTTTTATGATGTCATATTATTTCTTTAAAATGCGGGCGAAGCCGCGGGCACCACTAGTAATTGTTATAAAAATTAAATATTGTTCAACTGTGCTGGGAATAAAGGGTGCAAAAAAAATCGAAAAATCCCAAAAAAAAAGCAGGTATTAGGTACACCTAAATAGTCTTTTTCATATTTGGCATGTCTGCCCACCCTATTGTATTGTGGTACTACCATGATATTGTGTGACTGTAGTACGTGTGAATAGACAGCATTATATGCCAGGTGAAGATAAATTCAGGATGCCATCAATGTGCAGAACGCATTGTAATGATGTTATTGATTGTTAAATTGCTCTGATTGCACACAATGAGGCAGTTTTTATTACATGATGAGTTATATATCCATTTGACATTGTCTTCGCGTTGCGTGATTGAAAATATTTCTGTAGCTTCCTTTATATGTTGTAAATAAGGTTTAATGGACGGTAACATTTAATTATGTTAAATTAACAGCAACGTTTGAAATAGTGGATTTCGTACAGTTCACTTGACTTACCTTCAATCATTGTGGTTTATGAAATATATGATATATACCTATCGAAATTTATAAAGGTATTTGAATGGTATAAAAAAAATCACAAGGTAAATCGACTGCGCTTGACCAATGCGGTAGACCACAACCCTTCTCACTCTGAGAGAAGACCCATGCCCAGCAATGGGAAAGTAATAGGTTGAAGACAATAATTACATACATACCTACCCCCATGACTTCAAAGAATATAATTATGAAAACAAAATTCTATGAATGTCGAAATATGGGCAGACCTATAATTTGAACCATACTTTACTTTTAAGTAGTAACTTCGCTACATTAAATAACCCATATTTTATAATATTGAATTATTCAATATACTTATTATTTAATACTATTAATTTCTCGGTCCTTTTAAATGCTCGTGTAGTACATGTTGTTTATATGTAAATGACAGATTATGGTAATTGTTAGTCAACTATTTAGAAATGGGCAGTGAACCTCGAACAATTAAACATGACAGTCGTGACGACTGCATTAGACTTACGACCAATAACTTGTGGTCAAGTAATACTGAGAGTTCAACACATAAAAACAGAAAACCTAGCATTAACACCTCTCATTAATAAGGAATTTAAATATATAATATTTTGTAGAAACAAATTGCCAATTTTTGCCAATCTTTGGTAGGCTAAACTTTGAATAGATTGGTTTTATTAAAAACGGACGTGAGCTACAGTTAAAATAAAGGAAGACATTTGTTAAGCTTATTTTTTTATACTAAATGGGAAACTTTTCGCTTAGAATCTATTAAACCCTGTATTCTATAATTTTGCAGACTTGTAAAATTATAGAATTTGCCAGGTTTGTATCAAACAAGTGCATTATTTAATCTCAATAGATAGTTGTAAACAAAACGATCGATTACGAATTATCGATACGACGTTCCGTATAAGACACGTTCCGCGTATCGCAATTACTTAACTCAATGTAACTTGTTCTAATTCTTTCGTTGCACACCGAACGTCGTTGCTATTATATGCAAAAAAAGATATATTTTGAATTAAGTTGGATTGTTCAATAACAACTATGAATCATTTTTGCAAAGAACCTTCAAATCTAAATCCTTCTATTTCCAAGACAGACATATTATGAAGTCACGTTATATCTTGCAAGTTTTACCTATTTAAACGAAATACATTTTTCAATCGGTTACCGTTTCTACATGAAACAAGTTCATTATTTAATCGCCTAAGTACATAATAGTATACAAAACGATTTGGTTATTGATACACAGTTTATCAATACGATGTTCCGTACGATCGACGTTCGATACGACGTTCCGTATAAGCCACGCGTATCGTCATTACTTAACTCAATGTAACTTGTTCTAATTCTTTCGTTGCACACCGAACGTCGTTGCTATTATATGCTAATTGGCAGACGACACGCGAATTGCAACGTTAGAAAGCACGTTCTTGATGTATTGCTTGGGAAGTACACAATTATATTAGAATGGAGCATGGACGTATTTGAAAGCAATATGTTAAGTATGAAAAATATGTTGGCCAAATTATTTTTAATGTTTTGACACTTAAGGTCATCTCTATTAATTTTATGTGCAATTAGAGTAGTAGCAACAACTTTAAATAAACGAATTTGAATGCATTTTAATGAAATTCAATGCATATTATGCATAACATTGCAAAAATTGATTTTAAATATGTAATAAGTGACCATAATAAGGGGGTTATGAGTGTCATTAATATGATGGATGGTGCCTAAATACGAAGCTTTTAAAACCATTACCGGCACAGCTTAAATTAAATTCGGAGCAAAGTTTACCCCAATCTTTTTAATACATCATTACATAAATTGCCTCCTCTCATCTTATAAACAAAACAATGCATTGAGACATGTCAAAATTAGAACAAATGAAATTGCATCGTTACACTAATTTTACGTAACTGCCGAAATCGTATTGTACGTTGATTTGCTTGCGTCAGGCTCATCGACATCTTGGAGACAAAGTGGCCGTCGAAATTACAAAAGATAGATTACATAAGTTGAATGAAGAATGATGGGTGATGCATGCGAAAATCCTTTTTAAAGAACCAGGTCATAGACCAGTTGGTTCAATCGAAAATGTACTCTTTTATTTTTACAATATGTCCATCACGCACATTGCCTGATTGTAAGAGGCTACTGCCGCCCATAGACTTGTATATTCAACCCCATATAAAATCAGAGTTCTACATAAGGCCGCTCGCAAATGCGTTGCTACCCCTTGGAATGAGTTTTAACGCTTCGAATAGGTATCTCTAATTTATCACACCCTTCAATTCAACGATACACAAAAATTAAAACTTTTCCTCTTTTTTGTCAATTTATGTTGTTTCGTACCGTCCTATTTGTACATGTTTACATAATCTTAAATTATTTTGAGATATGTCGTAATTTATTCACTTAAAGAATCCTACTAATCAATTTATGAAATATTTGTACACCATAATTACTTAGTGCCTACATACATAAAGTGCGTTTAGGTAGAATGGTCACCACGTTACTTGACATTTAGAAGGATCCGGCCCTAGATCCTGATTCCACATATCTACATAACTATTTATTTAGATGACGTTTTTTATTTGGTTTCACATTTAATACATATCTATATATCGGCATTATTTTCTTCGTATGTGTCTACAACATACAAATCGGGCCAGAGTATATCGGTGTCTTTAGTTTTGAGGAAGACTGATACGTGATTACTAAAAAAAATAAGGAAAAAATATGACATTGTCTTCTTTCGTAATATTTCTAATAGTAGCATATACTGCCATTATGAGCTAAAGATTCTACTCGTATCGTGTCGTTCGTGTAGCCCACGGGTGTAAAAGGATTACACAGCTAGAACGACAGGCAAAAAGGTACTTAAACGTATTTCACGGTTTCGCAATAACATTATTACTCATACTTTCGTGATAGGTTGGTGAAGAGCTGCGGTCGCGACACTGCAATTTCGTGTGGGCACAAACAATTTCCTTGATAACTCTGCGAAATTTCAAAACCCGTACCTAATTGTGTTCACGCAATTCTCGATACTAGCTAACCTTTCGAGGGATAGCGTAAAGTAGTATTATTAATTGAGTATTAGATAACAGATACTCGATACGCGATGGAGACGGGAGTATTTATTACCAATGTTACGAGCATACGGTATAATCGGTTTTGGGAAATAAAATAGCAGTTTCAAGGTGGGGACCCATACATTCGATACTTTGATGAAGGTGAGAAAAATATTTCTCTTTTGAAATTAACGTGTAATATGCACTTTATAATTTGTCGATAGTGCAATCGACAAACATTATCGATAAACGAATCAACCACTAAATAGGATTGGATTCTTACCCGAATGCAGCTATAAATGCTTTTCTACTTGAGGATTAAGTAGGATTGTCTCGTGTAAGATTATCTCCTTTAGTCCAGTGAAATCAGATCTCGGTAGCGCTTCACACTACTGTTATGAGATATAGGTGAGAGGATAATGCCTCCGGAAACACGAATGGTTCTACACAAAAACACGACATCTTAATTTGTCCTACGAGTTGCTTGTGAGAAGAACCAAAATTTCGCCAAACCAAAACAGAAAAATGCGAGCGTTTGTTAAACCAAACCAAAATTTCGTCAAACCAAAACACAAAAATGCGAGCGTTTGTCAAATCAAACCAAAATTTCGTCAAACCAAAACACAAAAATGCGAGCGTCTGTCAAACCAAACCAAAATTTCGTCAAACCAAAACACAAAAATGCGAGCGTTTGTCAAACCAAACCAAAATTTCGTCAAACCAAAACACAAAAATGCGAGCGTTTGTCAAACCAAACCAAAATTTCGTCAAACCAAAACACAAAAATGCGAGCGTTAGTCAAACCAAACCAAAATTTCGTCAAACCAAAACACAAAATTGCGAGCGTTTGTCAAACCAAGCGAAAATTTCGTCAAACCAAAACACAAAAATGCGAGCGTTTGTCAAACCAAACCAAAATTTCGTCAAACCAAAACACAAAAATGCGAGCGTTTGTCAAACCAAGCGAAAATTTCGTCAAACGAAAACACAAAAATGCGAGTGTTTCAAAGCTTGAGCTTTCATTTATAATTGAATTATAATTTTACCTTACACAACTTGTGTGGTCACCTACCATAAGTATATTGCCTAAGCCGTTGAGTATGAAATTCTGAGAAATTCACATTTATTAATTTAATCCGATAGTTACACAGCTATACACAAAATTAAGTAATAAAAGTTAATTCTAATTCATTTTCATCGAAGCGATTTCTGTTATACATATTATAATAACGTTACAAGCTTTTACCCGCGACTTTGTCCGTGTGATAAAATAATATAGTGGTTACGCCAATCACCTACGAGCTATCAAGTTATGATTTTTTTATTAAAACTTTTCTTAATTAAATAGGAAAACTCTTATTATCTTATTATATATTAATGTTTTATGTCTTACACACACTAATACAACTATAACTATAGCAATTGTTAAAAAAATAATAACCCGACAGCTTAAAAATATTGCTTATGATCACTTCCAAAATTTAGATGAATCTAACGACACCTCATATAATATATCATGTCGAAATCTGACAAACCGTTTTAGATTTAGGTTATGTCAAAGAGTGAGAAATACATATATACTGTGTGCTGCCCGCGGCTTCGCCCGCATTTTAAAGAAATAATATGACATCCATAAAACGGAAAATTTGTACCTGCATTGGAATGACAGTGGTGCCATTTGTCGAAAATTGGGCTCTTGGACAACAACTTTGCTAAAGATCATCACTTGATCAAATGCATAGTTTCCGATTCTATAACTACTTACAAATTAAAAATTAATTAAACACCTTTTCCCACGGACTAAATCGTGAATCTAAACCATTCTCAAGTCCCCTTGAACACACACAACAAATTTCATCAAAATCAGTCCAGTCGCTTAGGAGGAGTTCAGTGACATACACACGCACATAATATATATATAAAGATACACACATACGTTCGAAACATATTATCTCCCAAAGTCGGGTAAAAACTGGTGAACATGCGAATTCGCCAGTTTCGTCGCATGGCTTAGAATATGCATTTACGGGACAAACATACAAATACTCTGTTTTGTACATAAAGAAGATAGTCTACGTGTGTGGGTATAATATTACTAAATATAAACTAATTAGGTTATAAATAAGGTGATAATCTGACAGCTATTAAGGCAATTATCTATTGCGTGTATTTAATAAGGATACCATCACATTACATTTATTTGAAAGCTAAAACTTTATCTTTCATATTATTACAGAGATGTTCTTTGATAACTAATAAAATAACTAACTGCCGTCCACATATTTCATACTCTAATGTTGAATTTATAATATTTTTTATAACTATTTCTTCCATTATCAAGGAGACATCTATGTGGCACTATGTATGTCAATTTCGGTTATGGGCTCGAACACAAAACTGCGATGCGACGCGATGCGAATTCGCAACGCAGAAAATTGCGATGCGAATTGCTGCGATGCGATATCGTGCGGCGTAGCGTCTCTCAGGGTGACCAACAACAACAACCACTGTGCGATGCGAATCAATTCGCAAGTTCTTGCGATGCGTCGAGGGAGCTCGCAGATTTTTGCGATGCGACGTCGCATCGCAGTTTTGTGTACGAACCCTATACTCGGTTCGAGTTTACTATAATTAGATTTTAAACAATATTATGGCAATAGGAACTTTATGATATACATGTCTCAATCATGCATTAATTTAGCCGGTTATTAGGGTCAGAATGAAGTGATGACCCCACAAACGATAATTAGATGTTGCACGTATTTCTCGGTCATGCCTCGGGCTGAATTTATAACGATTTTTTACCAATATGGCTTTTAAGGGTTTTGTTCCGTTGTATTGCTTAATCGTGTATTGAGTTTCGTTTCTAATTAGGATAACAATAAAGATACTTACAGGTTATACGAGTAATTAGTAATTGTACCTCTTTCTCGACCTTACACAGAGTTAATTGTACATAAACATATTTTTGCCATTGAAAATTCTGATATATATTTATGACATATTTTTTATTGCTCCATTTTGTATTAATTACCTTATTATTTAACTAGAAACAAAGATCCTCTTGTTTCCAAAGGTGTTATTATTTATTGAACAGAATTTTCAGCCATGTCTTAGACGGAATTTATTTTGTTACATTATTTATGATATACTTCACCAATCAGTATGTGTATTTCCAATATATTTCACAATACCGTATTAAATTAGCTTGTTATTAGGGTGGGAATGAAGTGATGATCCCACAAGCTATAATTAGGTATTGCACGTGTTTCTCGGTCGTGTCTCGGGCCGAGTTAAATAATAAACAATCGTGACCGCGTATGCCACACGTAACTTGCGTCTTACGCTCTTTGGCCTCCATTTGCGAAGAAATTGTGAAACCGATGCGATGTGGCTTCAATTGCAAATTTATTGTTTTATACGCTTACGCTATAAATATGGTCTTCAAGATCGACGTTTAAACATTTTAAGGTAACTGTGATGTTTTAGATGATACTTTGTTTTATGGTAGTTTATTGAGTTTTCAGATTATTATTGTAGAAAATATTTTACATATTTTAATATACGACCATAATACAAAATAATTATTATTCAGTTTTTTTTTTTGCAACGATAATCATTTATATTACTATTTTGAATACTTCTTGAAGATAACATTAAATTACGAGTATATTTAATATTTGTATCTTGTTTTCGTTTAAAATCAAAGTTGTTATTTCCTTCATAAATAAAGGTTTCCGTTTTTGGTATAAACAATAAGTGTGATCGCGGATTACCTTGTGGATTAAATTAAGCCATTTCCCACCTGACAGGTTTATCTTTATTACGTCGGAGAAATAACTTTGTAATAAGATAAGACTTTCAGGTTATTAATTTTAAAAATCCATTGTTAATTCGCGTATAAATATTACTTATGATTTTTTGTCGACTTTAACCTTTTAAATTTTTAACATTTAGGTACAGTTATGGAAACATACTTAGTCACTACTTTATTTTATCTAGATATTAATAGAAGAACAGAAAACTCGACTACGTAAAAATAATTAATTAAAAAGATAATTCATGTAGCTTATGTTAATTCTACAATTTGGACGAAACCAACGTCACTTTACATGTTAAAATCCGTCAATTAATTTTAATGTAGGGCATGTCAAAGAAGGGCATACATACGTTAATAAGTAAATAAAATACATACAGTCATAATTATAAACTTGAAAACCATTACCTCCATAGTCAGCTAAAAATAACTAAAAATAGAGTTCTGTCAAAACAAGTACCATATCCAAAATTAGCTCAGGTAGGCAAACAAATAAATAAGAACAATAAAGCAAGAAATAAGCACAATTACGAAGTTAAAATGCCAATCATTTTGTAATAACAGTCAGGCATTTATTTGTATACATTCTGCACTTGACACGAACTTTTGAGTGTGAAATAAGAAGATTAAGCCTAAGGGCTCTCGCAAAATACCGACTTTTTATTGGACGGTAACTCGGTCAGGCCTTTAATCAGTATGCGAATCGGGCGATACCGGATCGTTGCAACGTACGCACTTGCATACGATTAACCCCGACCAAACTATCGTCCGATAAAACGTCTGAGTGTGCGGGCACCTTAAGCCTGTCATGAACTAAATACATCAGGTGAGGTCGCCTTTCTGAAGATAATGAAGTGACATTTCGTGCTGACAGGCCTATCTTTAACATAACGAGCCATTTCACGTGCTCTTTACAGAGTGCAAAGTTAAAGGTGATAAAGCAATATTTTTCTTTAATACTTAATGCTTATTTATGTGATTTTCAACTGTTTATATTATCCTACGTTTGGGTGAACGTACTCGTAAATAAAATAATATTAATGAGCTTAAAAGTATAAATGGGGACAAGTTTAACGGTGGTAAGTTTTGACTTATTTAAACTAGAATATTAGAATATTTTTGTCTTTTGATGTCACTGTTTACAATATTTTTTTATTCTGGTTATAAGATGATTATAATTTATTGAAAACAAATTATCGCTCGGTCCGTCTTTCAAATGCTCACAAAATTTCATTTCATAATATTTTCCCGATGAAACCTAGTTCACACGATGTATTATTTTTCTTTTTACATTACATTTGTCTGTAACAAACCAAATTTTCTAATTACGTAATAGGTACTTTGTACAATATAATGATGCTGATAGCTACTAGATTAATGAGCTCATTATTTCGTACATTTCCTGAATATAATTCTCTTTATGCATCCCGTATTATTATGTCTTAAATAGATAATGATGCCCCAGTGTAGGCTGCAATCATACCATACCTGTACTATATAGTTAAGTATTAATTTGAATTACAGCATTGACTTGATCATATTAATCATCGTTTTTGCTTTTCATAAATAGAAGTAAATAATAATAAAAATAAATAAAATTTGTGATCATAAAAAATAATTAAGTATATTTTAAGATAACCTGATTTTATCTACTGATACCAAGATCAGTGTTACATCGCTGCTTACGGCAGATAGTGGTGTAGTTTCGCTGTACCTACTTAAAGTACTAAAATACATATCACTTAATACATTTATTATTAAAGGGTATAAATGACAATACATTTTTAAACTGTGGGAAAATTTACAATACATTTATTAACAATAAATAAATCATTGATATAACTAAATTCCAGCTATTAAACGAACTGCAAACTTTTTTCCAAAAAGCTTTGCTAATTTCAAAACGTATGACATTTGTACTTGACACCCGTTGAACCGCGCGCCGGGAGGTCGCCCTTATAAAGTAACGTTATGTATTTCTTGACAGGCTTATTTTTAAAATGACCAGATTGTCTGCACTTTAAGTAATCTTTGACCTAAAGTTAATGTCACACAGATTGCAGTTTATATTATATACTTAAATTTACGACGATAACCTCGTGACCTTCAATTCGTTGTCGAAACTGATACATCTGTGGTTATTTACTTTTCACAATAAAGAAGTAATAAATGAGCTTGCAATCCATCTTATGGTACGTGACTAATGTGTGTCAAATCCACCAATAGTATTGCTTGATTTTCATCGCTTAGAATAGCTTAGCACTGTGTGTCGAAATGGATAAAATGAAGCTTTTTATACAGAGAGATGCGAACGAAGACACGGAGCTATGGATGTGAGAGTGAGTTTAGCTATAGCATTTTCATAAAACATCCTACTTGCTTTGCCTACATAAACATCCTACTAGCTCTGGTGGAAACAATTAAAAATTTTCTAGATTAGTTTCGATCTAGGTTACTGCTTAGTGCTTAGCTGGCACATCGCTGGAGGAAAAGCACCAGTGATATTCTTATTCGAAGAATGTGAAATAGAAAAAACATTTATAATAGGAATTCTATCAATTCTCAAAAGATGGAGCGCATCTTTGATTTTCATTTCATTATTAATTTAAGTGACTCTTCATCTATTATATTGACTAGCTCAATAATATGTAAAATCGGATGGGATGCAGCTCGCTACCTTCATAAAAATGTGTGACCAATTAAAGCAGCTACACGATTTAATTTATTGGCTATCACGAGTATTTATTTCCACGCTTCATTATACAAGAAGCGCTTGACCGTGAACTCCGCGCCTGCATCTCGGCGCTTCTGTATATAGCGTGTGCAGTCATGAATACCGCATTCGTTTCTAAAAATATCTTTATTTTTATTAATTCGGTATCTCAGTGCTTCTGCACTATATAATTTATTGGCTATCATGAGATTTATTTCCACGCTTCATTACATACACAAGAAGCGGTTGGCCGTGAACTCCGCGCCTGCATCTCGGCGCTTCTGTATATAGCGAGTGCAGTCATAAGGCTTAGCACGCACATTTTTTGCGATTAAACTCTCGCGTTTAACCGCAAAAAATGTAACACATTGCCTACTATACAATTGCACGCATTCGTGAGTTTTTTCAGTAACTGATAACAGTTTCAGTAACAGTAGAAAAATGTAACTTGTTACATTTCGTTTGCGGATTGTTTAAGCGCGTTTCTTGTGTCCCATAGTAATTGCATGGCGCACGCATTGCGTTTAACCGCATTCGGTTTTTCCCGTCCCGATGGTTGAGCGATAGAAATAACGCCACAACACATGCTGTTCGCCAGAATCCATGATGGTACTGAAATAAAATTAAGTCAAAAGCTAAGCACAGTGCGTGTTCGTATGCGTTTTTGCATTTTCAACTATTACAATTCTGCTTTCGTTTCATCATATTGCGTGATAAGCCTAATACCGCATTTGTTTCTAAAAATATATTTATTTTTATTAATTCGGTATCTCAGTGCTTCTGTATATGAAGTCATTAATACTGCATTAGATACTAAAAATGTCTTTGTTTTATTAATTCGGTAGTTTTTCGAATCTAATCGTATAATTATGTGCCTGTTCCTAATATTTCATATTTGACTTGACATTTTGTTTACAAACCGTTTACATAATTTTTAGAATGTTTATTGCATCAACGGTATTATATACACAAAAAGAACATGAACACATTATTTGTAAGCTTATTCAAGTTAGACATAAAATAGAAAAGAACATGTACGTAATTATGTTTTGAATTTAATCTTTTTGGAATTTGTAGCGACGCTACAAGTTACCGCAATTGTATTTTACGAGTAGTACAGAAAACCAAATTATTTCAAGATGCAGTCTTCATAATTCAATTAATTGGCTTTAACTTTAGTTATCTAGTATTGAAATAGTGTGAAATAGTAATACTTACGTATTATTTAACGAAATACCTACTAGTGTTCGCATATTGGATATTCGAACATAGTCATATTCTATCTTTTTATTGATACCACAAAGGGTGCTTTTCGACCAGAGATATGTAAAGTAGGCGGTGTGAGAAGTCGTAGCTAAGCGAGTAACATGGGCTATGAAAATACTTAGCTACATCGGTCGTGTTTTATACCCTGCATACGTAGCTTCGGTCCTTAGCTTTTCATATAAATAAGCTTAGTTAAGAGAGCTCAGCTAAGACAAACAAATAAAAATGAAGCTATCCTATTGGTGAATTTGGCACACATCCCTAGTGGACCTACCTTACGTATTTTCAGTGAAATACATTCCAAAAAAATCAATAGGAAAAAAAGAAAATCAAATAAAAAAAAATGTCTAGTTTGCTTATAAATATATATTAAAATGAGACTAAGCAAAATAAAATAAAATAATAAAGGAACAAAAAGGGCAAAGAAAATAAGACCACTCCCCGGCGGGGAATCGAACCCCGGTCTCTCGCGTGACAGGCGAGGATACTCACCACTATACTACCGAGGATCACGACTACTGTTTCGAAATTTTCCTACACTACTTCTCCTTACGTAATATACGAGTTTCCCTGTACTACAAGTAATATCAATGTAAAGTTAATTTACTAACGCTTGTTATTCCTTATCCAAATTTCGATACACGATAGATTGAAACTTGTCAATTTCTAGTATTTCTTGGTCCTTACTAGGGAAAATGTTGGATGGATTAAATATCAATAACGAGTGTAAGATTTTTTTGAATCGTGTGTTATCATAACTGCATTTTTTATAATAATTACTTGAGCAACTTCAACTTCGCCAACTTCTGAAATATGTACTAAACCAACATTTATTTAAATTATTTTTTACTTTGTAGTGACATAGAAGTCGGTTGTATTTTTTTGTTAAAAATTTTATTATGAACTCTTAATAAGGTTACTCGAGTTTTTATGCAACCAAAGTAACAATGTTACGTTAAATAATTTGTAAGTTGAGTAAAAATATAAAAAGATCAATGAAAAGGTGTTTAACTTATCTGATACATAAATACAGTCATGTTTCAACATATGCTGTCAAAGTGCATCATACATGACAACTTCCTTATTTTTTCTCAACAATAATTGCTGTATTTACACAGTTGAGCGACACAATGGCTTATTAAAAAACAATCGCTTGTTCGTCTTAATAACAAGACTGTAATTGTATTATGCATGCAGTCAAAGCAATTATACAATTTATAATTATATGTTGTATAAAGTTCATTATCAGCAGCATTCCGTTCAGGAGCGCCTTAGCAGATTATGTATGCTGAATAATTACAATTACAATAAGGGAAGTAGTTCATTTGTATAAATAATGTATAAACTTACGTATAAATAAGGGTTTACGGTTTCATTAAGCTAGTTTTACGAGTGGCTATTATTTATTGATGTGTTTCTTATAGCAACAATGGAAGTAAATCTATACTAAGATCATAGATAAGTATAGATATCTCACCGCCTTGTAATTGAAGGAAGCCATTAAATGACTTAAATAGCTGACAATTCTGTCAGCCATTTAATGGCTGTCATGGTGTAATTTATGGTGTAACAATGCCGACATGACTTGACTGGGCAGTCGTAATAAAACACGAAATCGAGGAAAAAGTGCGGAGAAATATCGTTTTATACGTAAATGATCTAAAAACTATTTTTTTTTTAATATTTTTCAAACACGAAATTAGATGACAGTGACAATTTCAATTGTCAAAACTGGTTACATTATCTTGTTAGGAGTGAGTAATCTTTACTAACCTATGACTAAGATTACTACGATACTAAATGATTTGTTTATTTGTTTGAACTCAATAATCTTAGGTAGTATTCATCCGATTAAAAAAAAACTTTTGCATATTTTATTGATTATTTATTCAGAAAAAATCATACTATAATTTATTAAAATTGGCTGTTCGGAACACGAGATACAGTTATCCAATTTTATTTTAAGTTTGACCTCCCTAAATTACCGAGTCTCATACATAACGAAAGTCTTCTAATGTGGTCGATAGGAATGGTAGTTAATAATAAATATTCTGCGTTAATGATAAAAATAATCCTGAATGAAATCGTTTTTCTTACTCTACCAAATGACATAGTTTATAGTTTCACTAAATTAGGCTCAACTTGTTGCTATTAAGTAAGTCGCTATTTCTTTAATAGGTACTCATATTACAAAACCTAATGATTAACCGTCGTAGAGTCAACTTGCCCTAATAACTTACCCCAATAATAATTAATAGCATGGATTTCCGCAAAGTAACGCCTGATACAATTAACTACATATTACAGAAGTTCATACATGCATACCGACGCATAGTATCAAACATTTTCATGCTACCTGCTTTTAAATTCATACATTATTATGATCGATTTCATAGCTTTATGAGTACAGACAAGTATAAATTTTCGCAAGTGAGTATAAAGACATTTAAATGGACCATTCATAATATTAGCCTACATAAGATCATAAACAGATCTGTTAGAACAATGCTATCGGTAAACGGTGGCAGCGAGAATAAGACATTTCCGCGTATCGTATTTCGTTTGTAGTTTAAGAGCTGGCTAGTGAAATTACTAATATGTATAATCTTAGCATATATGCATAATAAAGATTTGATCAAGTAATATGCTAATAAGAACATTGCAAAATCCACTAGGGGATATCTTGTAGATTTTAAGATAGTGTGAAATATTTTTGAGTAAATCTAAATTGAGTATAGCCACCGCAGATTTAATTTCGTGTTTTAGAGAAATAGGTGTTATGTAGGTAACTCTTATATTTTCAACATTACAGTTTATCCTTACAATTTTTTTCTTGTGCATAGTCTACTCCAGACCGGAATATTACTACATTTAATAGACCGGAATAAACGTTATCTTTCATAATTTTGTTAAATTTGGTTCACTGATGAAGTAGCTCAAAACAAAGTCAGCTCCCGGCCTATTCACGCAGGTTTGAAATATGGTTTTCTGGTCCACAAAGCACCTGTTCGTAATCGTTCGTATAAATAATACTCACATTCATCATCACTTATCAGGCAAGGCGAGTCGGATAAAGTCATTGTATTAACATTGATAATAGGAGATGTTTAATATTAATACAGGCCACTGTGGAGTATTAAAAACCTATTTTGTAAAGCACAATGTAGTCTAGGCCTTAATGCTAATCAGATAAATGGTAGCGATTAAACATGTGGGCACCTGGATTTCCATTTGAAAAAATATTCCTATTGATAACATTGATCGATATGCTTACTTTATCAAGAACTTTGTTTTACTGTGGTAATTATTCTGTAGGTATCTTATATAAAGACTTATGTTGTTACTAAATTGTAATGTAGTTGTTGTAAAAAATGCCATTTAAATGCCGATATTCTATAAGAGATATATATATATTTATTTTTAATAATCAAACTATCCATTGTTTTGTCTACTACTAGAAATTATCAAATTTCTGTATGCAAAAATCGGATAGATTGATTTATTGACAACGGACGTAGATAGTTTAAAGCTGTCTTCACACTATCTTTTGTGATTAATATACGGAATACGTACTTAAAATTCTACTTGCGAGATTTACTACGCTGTCGTTAATATTTCATTATTTACTTCGGATTACTGTAATAAATAACGAATAATGACGTCAATGTTGTCATTATGTTAGTATAAAATGGAAACTGGTAATAATTTGTAATGCTGGATCAATGAATTTATTTTACCCGTGTCGTATATTTGGTAATATTTAATAACGTTAATAGCTAAATTATGAAATGTAGATAGGTTATATTTTTTTAATAATATGTTTAACTATATTTTAAGGAGCTCTATCTTAAGAGACCAGTTTAAGAAACACGGGGAAACTTCCTGTGCCTTATATCCCTAGTGTGAAGGGTATCGTACGAAACATTTATTATTTTATCTAGGGATGTAACATTTTAATGAGATTGAGGTAGCAAGCGAGTATGCAGTCTCCTTGATAGAAAGTAGTTACTGTAGTTAGAGATTTATCTAATAACTCTTTATAGAATTGGGGGGATCTACCTGAAGCCGATCAAAGATCACAGAAGGTTTTCAAAATCAGAAGTGAACAGGCATTCCTAATGTATTATTGGTTTACATAAATTAAAACTGTAAACGACTGCCTAATACTTTGTCTCTTTTTTATAATATAGGAGTAGCAGTCGAGCTTGCAGTTCACCTGATGTTAAGTGGCTACTGCCGCCCATGAACATCCGTAATTAACCCCAGAGAGGATTTTTTTTTATATTTGAGCCTAACGATAAAGCAGACGTGCTACCTGATGGAATGTAGTCAACGTCGCCTATGAACATTTGCAACACCAGAGGAGTCGCCAATGCATCGCCGGCTTTGAAGGAGAGCTCTTTTTGCACCTTTTTTGAAGAGGTCCATGTCATAGCGCTCTGGGAATATTAGTTTAGTTTAGGATTAAATATTCTTACCTGAGGTCGGTTACAAATGCACTGCTACCCCTGAGGACCCCTGAGAACATAGCAGCGTTTAATACTGCTGTTATTAGGCAGAAAAAGGTGTGGCGATGTCACTTTATGTTTGCAGTTTCATTTTCTTATATTACATTGTTTATTAAAAACCAGTAGCACAGAACCATGATATAATATGATGACAGATTCATTTGTCACGTGTAATTTATCTTTAACATTTATTCAGGCAAGTCATTATTATGACATTAGCATAAAATAATGAATATCTATAAATATAATAAGTAATTTGTTGGATGTAGGTGGCTTGACTGTCTATTTATAATATCTGTGAATATTTTAAAAAATAACATCTATATCTAAAAGGCGGGACCTCTTCAGTTTATTCAGTAGTCATCCCCAAACAGAGATTGGTAAACATTACTCATTGCTAATAAAAAAATTTAACCAGTTTTGGCAATTGAAGTTGTCACTGTCAACTATTTTCGTGTTTGAAAAATATTAAAAAAATGTAGTTTTTAGATCATTTACGAATGAAACAATATTTCTCCGCACTTTATCTTCGATTTCGTGTTTTTGCACCAATTAACTGAGTATGTCGGCATTGTTCCGCATGTAAATTACACCATGACAGCCATTAAATGGCTGACAGAATCGTCAGCCGTTTAAGTCATTTAATGGCTTCCTGCAATGTCCCCAAAGACATATATGGAAAGGTGATAGACTTGTCAAATACTTGACAAATCATGAAGACAAACCTCAGGCATGTTAGTGCCTTATGAAGATCTCCTTTACTATTAAAGAAAGATATAGAAGGTGGTAGAACTCTTTGTGACTCGACTCCGGCGGCTCTACCGCCACACCTATTTCTGCCTAATAACAGTAGTGTTGGGGACCAAATAATGTTGTGGACCGAACGATGTTTGGGTTATAACCACGAAAAGATTTGGAAAGCAATATTTAACGTATTTATTTAGCAACTCGATATATATCGTGACAAAGGCTCTTTGACAACTCCAACTAATTATAAGAAAATAACAATCATAGATAGAATATAAAACAATATAGATAATATAAAAAGGAAATAAACAATTATATAAAATCAACTACGCGTCGCCTACACTTCGCGCTGCTGTTTCCGTTTTGAAGGGTGTGGTAAGAGAGACGTACTTTTCCGAGGCGTTCCAGCTTAGTCCTCAGGGGAAGTGGCGCATCTGTGGCCGCCCTCAGGTAGGAATATCTAATCCTATCTGGGGTTCATTGCAGATGTCCACGGGCGGCAGTAGCCACTTACCATCAGGTGGACTGCATGATCGTCTGCTACTTCTATATTATAAAAAAATAATAATAATTTATGCCAAATATTAAAATGCATGTTTCGGGTTGAACCTTGGACTGAGGAAGAGTTGAATTATACTACACACGTACTACTGGGCTGTTCATGCGTCATTGACTGTCAAAATTGTCCAATTTCTTTAACTGGACGACATCTACTACAATAGTTATTGTTGGACGAGCTAACCTTGTCCTATGAGGCTGACATTGCGATCACGTTCAACCGCATTTATAAACCATAAATATATACGGATATTTAATATGGCAGCTTAATAAATTATACATTGATGATCATGACCACGACGATTAAAGATGCGTAATTGTGCACATCGAGGTTGTGGCGACACGACCTGACATTGAATAAACCTTCAACTTAGGGTTATACTCAACACAGGTATTAAATATCTGCCAAGGTTACGCTATTGTCTAATACTATTATAATGATGCACCTTTGACATTTATTTGATACACGTTGTCATCCTAGCATAATCGAAGATCGATGCGATTATTTCTCAATTATATGATAGATAGATTTTTCTGACTAACCAGCCTCCTCTGACTAACCAGCCTTTACAGAAATCTTATTTCTTGACCTGAAATAGATAGCTACTTAAAACTTAATTAGTGTATATATGGCAGTTATGACGATAAAATGTAAATAAACATAAAATGGATCTACATAATTATAAAATAATTGAGATTTTTCGGTTCATCGTAAGTACTTTAAAATTCCACAAAGCATTTCCGTCTGAAGCTGATATGATAAATACCAAAAAAAAAAAACAATAACTCACACTTGACTGATATTTATTTTTCATTACACACATATTTTGATTTATTATATTCTAGCGTCGCAAATCCTTACATCACACCATCTTGCTCGATACCTAAATCGGAGGCGAATCTTACCTTTAACATATTAAGCAATTCTCAATTAACTCATCACTTAGTCATTTATTAAGACAGAACACGTCATGTAGCGTATTTAATGGGCATCTCTGGAAAGCTGCATATAAACTTAGTAATTCTGAAAGACAAGCGTGGACATTCTTGATTTATCATTCGCCAAAAAATATGGTGAATTAAAATTGTTAGTTATATCTTATGTTTTGACCAAAAACTGTATAACATGTTAAGTTAAACTTTCGTGCTCAGGTTGAGGTCCTAAGACCCTATAAACCAGGGGATATCTGCAGCATGTTCCACCACGATGCTTCAATTTTTAGAAGACCAGTACGATTAGCCGGTTATACCGGATTTTAAAAATACGGTTTATTGGCTAGCTTGTATCTGATGTTTCGAACTGTTTACAAAACCTTTAATGAAGTTTAACTACCTCATATTAACAACCGGGACCAGCGGCTTAGAGCGCGGAAGCGTGCCAAAGCTCCACTAGCGGCCACCCATACAATTCCGAACCGCGCCCAAGATTGTTTAACTTAACAGCTATTTTTTATATTATAGGAGTAGTAGATGAGCATGCAGCACATCCGATGGTTAGTGATTACTGCTGTCCATGGAAATCCGTAATCAACTTCAGATAGGGTTAGATATTCCTACTTGAGATCGGCCACAGCTGCCGCTAGCCCTGTGGACTAAGTAGGAACAATGCTTAACACTGCCGTTATTGGGCAGATGTAGGAAATCTACACATGCTTGTACTGCTGTCATAATTACATGCAAACAAAACGAGTACAGAGAAAGGGCGTTATTAGATAAACATGCCCTTCCTTGTCGCCTCAACCTGTTGATTACGCGGCATTACATCTACAGTTGTAATGTTACATCTACTTTTGTAATGTAACCTTTTGTTTCCTAGCTGTCTCAACATCACACATTTATTGTGAGTAATGTTCAGATAAGTACGGTCACGCAATCGTTGGCTTAAGTGCTTTTTGGCAACCGCAAGTAGGATTTCCCGTTGGGCGTACTCTATGACAAAGTGCCAAGTGGTGAAACGATATTACATGTATCTATTATTCATTTAATTTTTATGCATGTTGATATCTATATTTGCTACAGAGAATTATTGTAACATTTGTAGTATTTTAACATTCTTTTGTTCAATTTTGAGAATTTCAATCCCGATTTATCGGCCGAGTTTAATCACTAGATTATCACTCTAATACAATGAATAATAATCAAATTCGAGTTTACTCAAAATATTACCGTAATATGTCCACTTGATTACGTATCAGTTAATTATACGAATCAGTTATTCGGTTATCTTGTATTCAAAACTCAGGTATTAGTCGATTCATTGGGAACCACTCATTTGTGGAGTGTCATACACATAATTATAGATTAGTATGTGTGGAGTAGATTTAGCAAACCTTTAAGACTTCACAAGACCTGTGTTAAATTCTGGTTAAGTAAATTTATTAGAGAAATAAAATGGATTTTACCAGGGTACGGAAAAAAACTAGTGGAAGTGCTATGTACGAGTGGATGTATCGGAACTTCGGAACCCACGGAACAGAAAAAAGTAGGATTCAATATAATATATATATATATATATAATATGTTTTATTTTTAGGTTTTAATTATATCATTTTGTACTTCCCAATATAGATACAGGTTGCAAAAACAAATACTTTTAATGTCAGTATAATATTGTTCATAATATAATGATTAGCATTACAAAATATTTTTTTCATTTAGGAAACTTTTTTTTGTTTTATATTTGTACTTAATAGAAGGATTTATTATATCGGTTGCTTAATTTTCTCTCAAATAATTTTTCCAAATCGATAATTTAATAATAGCTAACATTTTTTGACGCATAGGTTGTTATGAACATACTTAATGTAACATTTTATTCTTAAGACGTGTTGATAGAGAAATAGTTTTATAATATGTTATTGCTTAATGGTTTTTATATTTGATTCGACAAATCAAGGTTCTTATTGCGTTAAAAGTAATATGTTCTAATAATTTAAATAATTGCATGTAGCACGTTGCACTTATAAATAAATCAATTTATTTGGGATTGATTGAACCCGTACGTAATTCTACATACATAACATTACACACACATCATATATATTAAATAAATTAAGTAAATTTAATGGACCGAAAAACCTTACGTTATTTCGTACTCAACCTGTCAGTCAACTATATAATTATGTTTCAATTAAGGTAACAATTTTGGTGTTCAATTTAATGCTTCAAGTGTGAAAACAAGAACATAATGCGGGTAATACATGCTTCGTCTAATAAGATAAAATTATTTTATAAATATTGCTATGTGTGATATCCTAGTGGTTAAGAAACTCGCGCAGCGCGCTCAGCTCTGTATTGGGGGCCGACCTCTCCCTACCGACCGTAGTTCGCGCCATGGTCGGAAGTGACAGGTCGTGGCAGGCGGTGCACTCCTTCTGTGAAGCTGTGATGCTTGCGAAGGAGGCGGCGGAGAGAGCCAGAGAGGACGATTTGTCTTCCCAGGCACTTCGTCTCAGACGAACGGGACGCCGTAGGGCGGCTTTTTCTGTAGGTCACCCTTTCCCCGTTCCATGAGCCTACGGAGGTGGATTCGGAGGAATCCAACTCCAGCGTCAAGGGCTCGAGATGTCGTGTGTGCGTTCTGCACGCTCATCTTATGAGGGACACCAAAGAGAGGGGCCCCGCGCTCTCGGGACGTGGCTGGCGTTGACACCAGCGCCAGCCGACATTGCCGGGTCGCGAATGTACTGCTCACGCTCCTCGTGACCCGGCACCGAGCGTCCAGAGAAACGCCGCGGAGTTTTAGTCGGTAAGAGTCCGACATACCCCTTTTGCTCCCCCGGGCAGAAGAGGATCCTGAGATACATACATACCTGAGAGATTTATAAAAAAAATGCTTAAAAGTATGTGAAGTCCACCAATACGCACTTGGCCAGCGCGGTGGACTATGGCCTAATCCTTCTCATTATGAGAGGAGACCCGTGCCCAGCAGTGGGGCAGTAATGGGTAAATGGATTGTTGATGCTATGTGTAAAACACGGTAGTAATTATAAATCAATTCAGAATCAATACATTGACGGAAGCTCGTGGTTAAACACTTGCAATTGGAAACTTGTAAGCCTAATGTATAATGGTCACTGCCATCTATAAATATTGGACTGGAAATAGGATAAAGTTTAACCAACTGCTTGTGTAGAATAATTTCTTTTTGATAGTATGGGTCTCTGGTTAATAACAGCAGTGTTAAGCGTTGTGTTCTGGTTTTATAGACCACCAGGTAGTGGTTTTTATAAACGATTTTTGGTTGAATTCATAAGGTGATCAGTAATGTTTGTTTCGTATATAGGTAAATGTCATAAATTATCATTAAATTATGTCTTAAATTAAACTTAGTTGAATGAAATATGAAAGTCGTAATCATCAAGGCGCCTTATCACATTGGCGATAGAGATGAATCTGAATTAAAAAAAAACTTATCGAGTCATCTTCTTTTAATAATATGAAATGAACCAATTATATAACAGTAATTTTCATTGTACTTTTCATAGCTTATTTACTTAGTACCTACTTATTTTTTAATAACTCTTAAGTTTACAGACAAATAAAAAATATTAACAAACATTGTTAATGCTTAAATCTCAAATGTCTGACATTTAATTCAAAGGCAAACAATTGACAGATTTGAAATATTATCAGCATAAACGGTGTTGTTATAAACGGCTGTCAAATTCATTTACAACAATATTGATAGTAGTGTCATTAATTGAATTATTAACAAGTTATCACATATAATGTACAGGAATGCACGTATAATTCTGCATTACATTGTCTGTATTCCAGGTGAGTGGGTGCGTCGAATTTGCATTACCAGTTGATGTTGCCTCTTTGTTATTTGACACACTGTCAAGGCATCGAGCCAAGGAGATACCAATTACACCGCTTCCTCGCGTTTTATTGCGTATAAGGTTTATTTCTCTTATCTTATCTTAACTTGTATTTTATTATTAATAATAAATATTGTTACTGACAATTTGTAAGGGCCGCCGTTGGCCTATACAAAATAAATATATTTCATTTCATTTCATTAAGCTATGGTGGTTTACTGGTTGAAATGGTCTCTTAATCGATGGTCCCAATATTCCACCAGACATCAGACTGTCAGAGTGTCTACCATACAACTTTGTTTTTCAAAGTTATGTGCGTGTTAGAAATTAAATATTACTTGCGTTTTTGTCAACCAAAATATATGCAGAAAACTTGTAAACCTGAGAGATGAAGAGTTTTTCAAAGGTATGTGAAGGCCAGCGCGGTGGACCATACCCTAAGTTTTAAATATTGCCTTTGTAAGTCCTAAACCCCTTTCACTTCTAAGAGACCCATGCCCAGCAGTAGGAAATTAATTGGTTGATGACGACGACCTGATTTCCAGATCTACTATAAGAGATAGGGCTCTAAATGACGTCACTAAGGCCGATCCCGTAGCCTCTGTATCCAGCGGTTACCTGTAGTCGTCTTCAGATGGTCATTTCAATAAAACTGAACTACGCTACATTAAGTACTACTATAAGTAGGTATATAATAGTGCGACAAAGGATAGGGAATACCATTTCGGGAAAGTATACATATGTCGCTGTTACTACAGACTAAATATGAACGTGAACGTGACTTCAAGAGCATTTTGAATTAAAAAAGACTTCAAGAGCATATTAAAGAAACAACGTAATATATTTAAACTGCCTTTTTGTAAGTCACTGATGACAATGTAGCACTATAATCTTCTCGTTAAGATTTGAAATTAAATGTCGGGCAGTAATTGGAACTATATTAATTTCCGTTAAGTATAAATTACTACAGGAATTTTCCTTACTCAGAAATGACATATCAATCGGAATAGTTGTAAATGTCATGTATTTTTATCTGTATCTTTTGCTGATTCTGAGTAGTGTTAATAAACTTGTTACCTATCTTTCGTTGTATGCCTTTGCATATAACTACAGTTTTATTAACGTTCCATAGGAAATTAAAATTTATTCTCACAAAATCAATTATGTTAATGAGATCTTTAATTTTCATTAGCACATTGAACGTACCTAATTATTTTATGTACTTTTAGTTTAATTTAATTTTTATCAATTTTTAGTTTCCTTACACATATATGCGCCATTTGCTTGTAAATTGGTATTTGTTACCACCTCTATTATTAGTACCTTTGTTGTGATTATATTCTGCCAAGTGGCCACTTACCATCAGGCGCTTACTTCTAATAAGTAAAATTATTTCTTGATCCAATTTACAACTTCTTAATCCGCGCAAAATACATATTGAACGTCAAGAACGTTCTTTTCCTTTTTATGCAAATATATACAATTGTGTAACGCATACAGCCAGTGACTATATAAATGGGCACTTATTATAATAAAAATAACACATCATTAAAATAACACAAAATAATTAATTATAATAATACTATCATTAAATAATTTGAATATAATTCTAACACTTCTTTCTTGTAATGTTAACATTTTTTATAACATCCAAGTGCTATTGTATAAACATATTAGAAGCACAGAAGAAAAGCATTTTCTACAACAAATCTGGAAAACGTTACAAGGTCTACATTACTCATGTCATTGTTTTGTCGTGTTGTCTATTAACATTAATTTATGTTTAACATAAATTGACTATTGTCTAACCCTCACGACCCCGGCTTCCGAGAATCATTTGTTATGCCTACTGTATTACTTAACATGTTTTAATATTTAAGATGAGGCCCTAAGATGAAACATAGCTTCGTGGTACAGGTGACTTAAGAGCTATATACTAGGTCAGTGTTTTTCAAAGAGAAGACATTTAACAATGTGGTATCAAGAAACAGTGGGGTTAAGAAAAGTAAAAAAAATGTGAAAGATTTATAAAGATATTTTTGAACATTTTTAATAATAAATATTATTTTAAAGGAAATTTGTAGCTTTCATTTAGTCGGTAACTGATTTTAAAAATGAAATAAATATTTCAAATTTGATATTGATAGTGATTACATATTAAAATACGTGTTACAAACATCAGTTTGGGGGTCGAGAAAAAATCGTCGCGAATACTAAAAGATTGCGAAGCGCTGCACTATGTTTTGTAACATTACGATGAGTTTAAAGAGTCTTCATAGTAGATTTTAATGAGGTTTAACACACCCGCCTGAGGTCTTGGACCCATTACTGTCAAAGTATGGTCACGAGTGGGCAGAATGAGGAAGGTTAAAGCTTATCGTGCCCTTAATCCGTGTGAAGGCCGCTTTAACAATACATACCATAGGGTGATAATGATTTAAGCTATGCCAAAAAGTGTCAAATAGTCGATCAATCGCTACATACCTATCATTATGGATTTGTGAACATTATCGATGTGACTTCTACATTTAAGTAGAATAATGTGAATATGGCTTTTTATTTTAAGACTGAAGTAGCAAACGAAAACTATAATTATACTACCACATTATTCACTTCAATAAGTCTCACATTTCCTATAAATAACATTTATTCAGATGTATCCACACGTTTGGCATTTGCCTTAAACTCCACAAACATGTATTTTTTTTTTATAATGTCACTGCGTCACTTTCGTCTTCAACCTAGTACTATCCCACTGCTGGGCACGTATTTCCTCTCAAAATCAGAAGAATTAGGTCGTAGTTTACCGCGTTGGCCAAGTGCGCGTATATTGTTATGTATATCCTTCACCTTTTGAGAACTTTTTTAGGATGTTTTAGGTAGAGTCGACTGCGTTTCTATCGGTTGCGGTAAATTTCCTTTGATTTGCTAAAGACCGAAACTCCATTTGATCAACTAGCGCTTCATCAACCTCAATTTTCCTTCACATATCCTGTCAAACACTCTACCCACACGTTTGAGTTTGTCGGTTGAGGGTTGGCAAGCGTGCAGACCCAATCCATTATAAGTATAGAAAAATATAAAATTTACATTTCTTACTGGTTCTGTCATTCATGTTATTTATAGATGCAATTCGTACATTCTTCAAGTGCGCTGTATGCTTTATAAATGGTAATTGCCTGTGGGGTATAAAAATGCAAGTGGTTTTATGTAGCTGCACAAATAAAAACATACCTTGTTAATTATAGTTACTCTGTTATACTTACAACGATGTCTTTGTTAACATTTGAAAGGAATATTCATAAGTATTAATGGTATTGATTCACTACTTATTTAAACTAAAATTGAATTTAGAACAGCCTGTGATTTGATTCCGGAAGCATCACTGCCACACCCATGCCTGCTTTATAACAACAGTGTAAAGCGCTGCGGGGTTCTGGTTTGATGGGTATGATAACTTTGCTCTTAGGGGTAGTAACTCATCTATAACTGATCTCAGGGAGGACTTCAGACCTATCTGAGGTTGGAGACAGGTATCCTGTGGCGGTTTGTCATTGCCACTCCAAAAGACATTTTTCTGTCGTATGTAAGTCAGAGGGTACCCACACCCATATCCTTTTAAAGAAGATTACGGTAAAAATAGATGTACCTCCGCGATCGAAGTAACTCTACCATCTTTTGATTTCAGTCACAATTTTCATCTATATCTAAAGTTAACTATGATTAGGATGAAATAACAGCATGCTATAATTTAGACATGCGAATATAAGCACGTTTTGTTTCATACAAATAGCGTAATAGCTTAAATACATCAAATCGCAGTTAAACGCAATATCAGACGATCTCCGTGACAGTCCAATTCCTTTCAAAAAACAGCGATGTTCAACTGTTTGCGCTTCTTCAACAACTGTTATTAATATTGAGAATATATTTTTTGAAGGTGGTAGAACCCTTTGTGGTTTGTGGTCCGGCGGCACCACCGCCACACCTATTTCTGCCTCATAACAGCAGTGTTAGGCGCTGCTGTGTTCCGGTTTGAAGGGTGGTAAGGAAGACAGACTTCTCCGAGGCGTTCCAGCTTAGTCCTCAGGGGTAGCGGCGCATCTGTGGCCAGTGGTTGATTACAAATGTCCATGGGCATTAGCATCCACATACCATCAGGTGGACTGCATGCTCGTCTGCTACTCTTATATTATAACAAAAAAACCTTCGATAGGCCAAACATTGGATGGATTGATAGTATAAAAATATGATATTAGACACATTTAAATGCTACATAACATTTGATCCTATATTTTTTAAAATTACTTTCAAAATTAATTAAATGTTGCGTTTTTTTTTTGGTCGTATGTTGACTTCTATATATTTTGTGTCTTAATGCTTTACAGTTGGTATTTAACTACTGAAGTAGGTGTGGAGAATATTTCACAAGGAAAGTTTAATGAAAATTTTTGAGAAAGGTAAAAAACAATAAAATATCTTCATTAGGTTGAGAACCACTGTTTAAATGGACACCGTTGTGTCACTTGACTCATTCTGTAGCATTTATGGCCGTTTAATACTAAATGAGGTGTCAGAAGTTAATGGAATTGGGTTTATTACTAATAAATGCTTATGTTTGACAAGTACGAAATAAAATAATTGGAGCGTAGTAAATTTGGAAAGGTAAACCGAATATTGTTAAAACTGTGCCTCAAAATGATACATTATTCTCGGAGGATTTCATTTTAATAATATATTATTTAAAATACATGTTATTTTTCCTTTGTACATTCAACAACAAAATTCACTTTGAGACATTTACGAAAGACTGTGATAGTCATATGGATTATCGAAATAGATGTAAACAGAGCCTTCTTTTGAGGAATGTGAAGGATTGGCAAATCTGATGTATATGTTTGTAATTGATAGAGACTAAGACTTGTCGTCAGGTGATTTCCCTGTATTTTCGGAAAGTAGGCATTATATTATACGGATTACTGACAGCAACAATGATTTAAAAATTATTTTCTTATAATACTAAAAAATAGATATAGAAGTAGATATTTAAGATGAAAGTGCATTCAATTATTGTCAATAAGATTTTGAGTTTATTATCAAATTCCATACGACATAAGGAGTTAGTAACTCGTGTACTTAGTAAGTGAAGCATACAAAAAGCGTATTTTCACATCAATGTAAATATTACATGAAATATATTACAAATCCTTCAAGTCATGCAAAGAGAGCATTAAAACAAAATTTCACAAGTACCAACGCTAAAGGAGGCTACTAATTCTGATTTATTATGGAGACGCCGCGCCGCTCGGTTTCAGAATGCGGTACTGCGTATTTATAACGAATTCTAGGATAGATATGCCTGCCAAGTAAGGAAAAGGGGCTTAATTTATCACTCCTCGTCACGCAAATTAGTACTGACATTTAATTGCATTGAAATTCTACGAATGGATTGACGGTAAGTAGGCGATTTTCACACGGTGTGGTGATGCGTCATGTTTGTTGCCTACTGTTGCTTGCACGACAGTTTTTTGTCCTTAAGTGCCTAATATTAGTAGCGAGTATAAAGTGATATTGAAGGTAGCAATCTTAGTGGTTAACTCCAGATAAATATTCTCAGCAGTCTAATAACTTCAGTGTTAAGTACTATTGTGTTCTGGTGGGTGTGGTAAGGCCAATATACTCATCCGAGGCATATGAACTTAGCCCTCAGAAGTAGCAACGCATCTGTTGCCAAACTAAGATAAGACTCTAATTTTATCTGTGGTACAAATTATAATTGGCGGCAGTGACCATTTCCAGAACAAAAAGAGTTACATAAAACTAAATGATAAATATAGCATTTTCATTCAAAACTATTTTCCTTACGAAGATTTAATATAATTAGATTTGTATTCGGTTGTGAAATAAATCGTAACAAGATTATTTTTCATTCCGTAACGCAAGTATTGCTAAAGCTGGCGCGTGGTAAGGAAATTACAGTTTCATTGTATAACGGTGTCCATAATAGATTCGTGGTATAATCAATTTACTTTGAAGTTCATGGTTGTTAGGCTGCAACCATAGTGATACGCGGCGATACAGTTGTTTGTTATGTTTTAAGGTTTTTAACTTCGATCACTAATAAGAACGTTTTTAAGCAGTGATAGCCTAATGGTTAAGAAACTCGGTCTCTTGATCGAGGGGTCCGAGGTTCAAATCCCAGACATCTCTGATTTTTCAAAGTTATGTGTGTATTAGAAATTAACTATCACTTGCTTAAACGGTGAAGGAAAACATCGTGAGGAAACCTGCATACCTGAGAGATTTATAAAAAAATATATCTCAAAGGTATGTAAAGTCTACCAATACGCACTTGGCCAGCGCGGTGGACTATGGCCTAATCCTTCTCATCCTGAGAGGAGACCCGTTTCCAGCAGTGGGACAATAATGGGTTGATGATGAAGGTTTTGTCTACAGATTTAAGCGTTTAAATATTTTCTGAAGTCTCTCTTACTTTTGTTTACTGGCTCTCAAAATATCACCTAATAATTCAGGGTCTATCAATATCTATAAACCTATCTATTGAGATCTGTAAGTGAGTGAGCCAGACATCCTAATTTTTTGTCTTAAATTAAAAATCAAACTTAATATTATTTTAAAATTTAAATAATATAGTGGTTTGATCGTACAAACTTTGTTTCCATACATAATGTATATTACTGTTACATTGGATCTTTCGATACTTTAAGTAGGCTTTTAGTTTCACTCACAGATTACGGGCACATTCGTATCATAAAAAATGTTCTACGCAAATTCTACGCCTAGTTCTCATACTGTGAGAAAATACTAGTTTCCATACATATTAGTTGAATGACATAACCAGATTGACTTGTCTGGGTTACCTCCAAGATTTTTTTACCTTAATGTATTGACAACAATAAGTTATTCCGAAATGTATGCCAACCGTCAATCAATCTGAGATAGTAGGTATCTAGTGAAGCGGGATAAATATTTTTGTATGAAAATCATAATCTCCTTGTGTTGATAAGAGATGAAAATTTATACAAAACGTATACCATTCAGTATGATAGATCAATACGGAAAATGTGCTCAAAGTTTACACTTATATTGCTACAAATTACATAGACCAGAAGATTTCACATTAGTGTTAATAGTCTAGATTTTACGTATATCTAGTAAACCGTAAAACAAGGTGTTGTAACTCTTTCCTAATCCTTACGCACATCTAATACATAAAAGGCGTGAAAGTACTACGCAATGCGGTTGCAGACGGGAAAACTTTTTTTAAAGCAAATCAACATTATACTGGTATACTTTATATTTTATTCATAGATATAATATGTTGATCAATGATCAGGAATAGAATTTTGCTGTAAATACGTCAAATTTTATCCATATTTTTATATCCCTTATTTAGGAATTATTATCCCTTATTTAAATATAACTACACTATAATAGTGTTGTAATAGCACATTTTAGTTTCAAGATATTGAGGACCAACTCTCCGTATGTCTCCTTTACCGCACTCGTCATAGCATACAGCAATGCTAAGCATTGTTATTATTAGGCAGTAACAGGTGTTTTACCGCTACACCTGTTACTGCCTAATAACATAAAGCCTCCGGAGTTTCACCACAAAGAATTCTAACATCTTCGAGACTGTATAAAATAGTGTGTAATTACCAAGGTTTGATGTGCGTTATGATCGCAGACCTTCTTAGAGCTTTGAACTTCTTTGAAAGACGCTGCTGCCTATCTCTTTAAATTAATCCTTAATCGCTTTCTACATTTTTGAGAAGAGCACTTACTCTCATTTTCAGTTCAATATCGAACCATATTACTCACTTTCACCTTATTCTGGAGTAAGTACATACATTATGTGCGATGATATGATGATATACGCTTACAACTGAAACTATTACAAGATGCGAAAGGAAATGAGATGTTACGAATTTACGACGTGCTAATTTAGAAATGTATAGCTATTTAGCAATCGTGTAGTTTATGAATGTAATCACAACCGAGGAATATTACCGAATCAAAATCGATTACACGGTTGTAAACGAACCGCAATAGGGGAGACTCGATTCGGAATATTTGTTCGGATACCAGTTATCAATAAGCCTATAATTGCAGCCATAAAAGTTGTTTGCAAATTTTTTGTGTAATTTGGGCTTATATAATAAATGGCTGTTTGATTGACCGATATATGTATAGCTTTGATTATATAATACGTAGATATGTTTTTGACTTATGATAAGCTCATGTTTCTGGGGACACTTTTTAAGATTCATCATAAAAATTTTAGCAGTAATCTGAAATTATACAATTTTATTTAAATATTCGGTTAGCAGAATTGCAGTGATACTCTGGTAGTTAAAATTTGGCCCCGAGTTGGGATCTGTCGTTCTAGTACCAGTTAAGCAAATTCTGATTTTACAAAGGAAGCCTACACGCCTGAGAGTTTAAAAAATAATTCTCAAAAAGATGTGTACATATATTTACAGGTTAATAGCATTTTTTTATGTGAATGTAGTATAAATGAATAAGCCATGTTCATCACATGAATTAGACATTAATTAGGGATGATAAAATATGTAATGTCAGGTTGGGTCCATTAAAAATAAAACCTACACTGTAGCTTAAAAATAACTTTAAGAATTATTTATTAATTTTAAGTATTAACCCACACCTAAAATCATTATATTAAAAGCTATTAAATTATATTAAGTGATTATTTGTGACATTGAATTAAAATATAATTGTATATAATAATTATGTCTTTAGGCGTAACTGTTATGCAATGTATTTAATATACATTAACTATATTACACTACCACGTGCATGTCTTCGGGCACTTTACTGATGTTAATTGTAGTTTATCAGAAAACCCTAAATGGGGTTAATAAAAATAAAGTTAAGTTACAATTTGTCTTGAATATAACTTTAGCTCAATTAGTTTATCACCGTCACACCTTTCTAGAATTATACTTTACAATGGGGACATGATTCTGTATTGTTGCAATGGTTGCCTCCAGTGTAAATCAACGAGCCACTGAAAAAATCAGAGGATATTAGCGTACCGTCTAAAAAGGAAGATGTTCGGCTGTATGCATTTTTTGAAATGTTTTCTGATAGTTATTTCGGACTTTTTTCACTGATACGAGTATATTATATATTAAATGTAATCAATATAGTGTTCTCGTGATAGTTTGAAGGGTGTGGTAAGATACTACTTTGAAGTGCCTTTATTTAGTACCCAGGGGTTACTCATATGTGATCGAACATTGGTAGAGTTTTATCCTATAAGGGTCCAAAAATTGTCACCTACAACTTATTACCAATTTTACTAGTCTCCATTTCACTATACTATTGAGTTGTTTTGGTTGCCCCCAAGGTATTTAAAGTTCAAACCTTTATCAAGCGAGGCAAACAAAAAAAAAAAACAAACACGAGAAGCTAAAATGACATCCATGACTTAATTTTATTTATTATCAGTCAATCCACTTTCTACCTAATCTAGATAAAAATTGACAAATTTTGGACTTTGGTTGGCAGAAAATTATTATTATCAATAACGGCAGTTAATCTCAGCGACTATAAAAAATTTAAGTAGATATCTATTAATTGTAGTTATTGTAATAAACAACAACAACTTATATTTAACAACTAATATCAGTATAACGATGTTCTCAAGCTGTGACAAAGACTCGTTACCTATTACAAAACATTCTAAGCGATATGCTCTTCATTGTACGAAACGCTAAGCTCTATTTACCCCACGTTGTGATCCGTGCGTAAGATAGCCGACTCGTTCACCTTTCTTTGATGATTCCGTAACCGTTTTCTTGGTATAAGCGACTTAGACGAGTGTACTGGGAATTAAATTTGAATTAAAGTAGATACTATTATTGTAAGTATTATTAGAAGGTGGTAGAACCCTTTGTGGTTCGACTCTGGCGGCACCACCGCTACACCTATTTCTGCCCAATAACAGCAGTGTTAGGCGCTGCTGTGTTCCGTGTGGTAAGGGCTATACTTTTCCGAGGCGTTCCAGCTTAGTCCTCAGGGGTAGCGGCGCATCTGAAGCCGACGTTAGGTAGGAATATCTAATCCTATCTGGGGTTGATTACAGATGTCCATGGGCGGCAGTAGCCACTTACTATCAGGTGGACTGCATGCTCGTCTGCTTTTCCTATATTAAAAAAAATATTATTTACCTCCTTAAATTTTAAACTCTTTTTATTAGATAGATGAAAGAAGAAGATGAACAGTCCACTTGATAGCACCTATGAAATTTTGTAATAATATACCTAGAACAGGTTTTCTATCTGCAGTCGCTGCCAGATAGATTCCCACTCCTGATGATATTCAGGAGATATTCGCTTTTTAACCGAATTTGATAAAGGATGTTTGGCTGTATAATGTCTTCCTGAAATTTTATCCGAAAATTATTTTTTCACTGATATATTACATATTAACTGTAAACAATTTTGTGTTTTTAGTTTATTTCGAAAATTTTAAAAATCTACATAATTTTATATAATTAAACGACATCATTATTATCATCAAATGTAGGATGCCTAAGTAGGCATTAACTATGACAAATAATACGGTACTTATGTCTTTGGATTACTACTTTAGTAATATTATATGCAACATACTATAAAATTAAGGAATTATTCGTATAATATTGTATTAAAATAATTAACTATTACTAAATTGGACATAATTTATGCATATTAACGCAATGTATAGTTTTGAGGTGCTCCTCCAATTATTAACAAAGAATATAGAAAAGATGCAGAAGGGGTGTATTATTGAATTTACTTAAATAAAATCAATTGTTGCTACCGAGTCAGCTATTTGGCAAGGGATAGTAAATATAATAAGCAGTAGGCTAAGTATATTACATTTTATTAGTTTCCTCTCCGGACCTATTTCTGCCGAACATTAGGAGTATTCGGCGCTTCTGTGTTCCGCTTTGAAGAATCTGGTAATGGGTTCATCCGAGGCGTTTTAACTTAGTCTTTAAGGGGAGCAATACATCTGTGGCCAACAACCTTTTAACCCTATGCTACTCTGGGGTTGATTACAGATTTTTATGGGCGGCAATAGCCACTTACCAACTGGTGGACTGCATTGCTAATTCATATAGAAAAATCTTTACAGTCTATTCGTAACGTAAAAATAATAAAGCGATCTGAAACATTTATTAAAGACTGGTACGATATTGGTTGGTACCTTTTATGCGTATTCTGTATACTTTATATTCTAAGTGTATAAACAACAGACCTGGCTATTTTGTAATGGTGGACATTCATCATATTGCGCGTTGTGGTTTGTTAATATTGCCTTATGTTTATCATAACTTATACTTTGCGTAGAATGAATTAGCAAAATGTTCGTCTTAGTACGTAAAAAGCAGGCCACATTATAATAGTTCACATTTGTCATAAATAATCTATGTTATTACTGATTGTAAAACTTTTGTATTATACTATTTGTAATTTTATAATGTACTATTATATAGGGGTATGACGTATGAACATAATAAAAATAAATAGTCCACTTATTCCCCCAAAACATAATTACTACCACAGATCTAACAAGTCTGGGATTGCTACACATTGAAGTCTGAAAATTGTATTTTTGCTTACTTTTTAACAATGCACAAATTCAACTATTCTGTAAAAAGAAATATAATATAAGATTCTATATTGTTTCTAGAATAACTATTTAAAGAATAAATTTAAACGTATAAATATTATTATACTTTCAATTATGTACATTTAATTTACGTTCAAAATTTTACATATTTTGTTCATATCGTGTATATATTATATTATTCTTATCATTTTTAGTTATTAAATATCGTTTAATAAACGTTTATTTTTTGTTTCAGGGGAAATAATCACTTGATGACAACGTAAACCACTTCAAAACTTTACAAATATGAAGATGTCTATGAGGTTACAGGTATGTAAAATTATTTTAATAATACAAACCTACACTATATAAATAAACTTATATATAAAGTGTAATATATTATTTTATATACACGTATATGTTATATACACTATATAAATAAAGTGTAATATATTGTGTATTGTGTATCGAAGATTGTGTATCATATAAATAGTTTTTTACATACATCCAAGTAAAACGCCGCTTTAAAATCATAATAATTAAGACGCTATTGGTAGCGAGTATAACTAATAGCATAAATAATCTAGTTTATCTCTTTATAACTCACTTTATTAAAGGAAAGAGGTTATAGTAGGTATATTATGATAGTAACATAGCTGTTAGCTTTACACGTGCACAAATGAATCAATAAGTAGGTAATGCATTTTCATATCAGGTAAAGAGTTTACAGAAGTTATATAAATAATCCTATATGATTACTGTACTCTTATAATACTGTACTGTTAGTAAGTTACTAAGAGAGTACTGTACTGTACTCACTTACTCACTTACTAACAGGCAAATATACACTACAAATTCATAGCGTGACCGTATCACACAATGAGGCAACTTTAAGTAAATCCTGTTTGCATAACGTATTATTTTCTGCAATTAAATATTTGATTTAAAATCTTTCCCGTCTATTCAATTTGCCTAAACATAGATGTCTAATCTTGTGCAAAAATTAGATAACGTTAATTGCCCCTGAAATCTTGTGTATAATTCATATTGCCACACAGTGCCCGGCAAATGAATTAAACAAGCAATATGACTTACTTAGATACTCGTAACTCCATAAAATCATCAAGATGATCCGATAGTGTTTATTGTACACGTAAAGGTGGGTGCTGACATGGGATGTTAACCTGTAATGTTACAACGTAACTTGAGTTAATTTTATAATTAGTTATTTTTATTTTAATAGTAAATACATACGTTTCAAAATAACGAAACTACTTTTTTATTTTTATGTATGTTATATATCTGGTCGAACAATAAATATTACAATGAACAAAAGCATTCCCAACGTAGACAGCTGGCTAAGAGACTAATTTATACCAAAATGGATACTACAAATAAATAGCTAGTAACACACAAATTATCGTGTTATCTTTTAATTAACTATTGTGTGATAAAACTTTTGTAAATTATCTCATCTTATCAGGAATATTTTCGATTGTTCCTTATATACTTTATGGAGCAAGTCATCGCTGTAAACAAAATTTAGGCTGTAATGTGCGTCAATAAGCTAAAAAAATAATTAAACTTTCATATGGACAATATCAAAAATATTTTAAAAATTATTAAAACCGAAGTATGAAATGTTGCATCCAGATATTTGGTTTCACGTTGAATTATTAATGTGCTGCTGTTTGACAAAGCGAATGTTCCCAGTCAGTACACACCTCTAGTAACAAAATTGAAGCTTTAGAAAAAAAGGTTGCAAGGTTGATGTGCTAACTTCACAAAAACAATGGCGGCTGTAACTGGGTGTACGTAATTCATATCAACTAATAGATACGGGTCGAATGAGCTTAACAATGTGTCGATTTCTCATACTATAGTATAAGCTTACGATATTTTTATATGATCTAAATGGTAAAACAAAGTGTGGCTAGAAAAATATTGTACAAGCTTCTATTTTTATTTTAACTTGCAGTGTATGTATGTACGGATCAAATCTTGTTACTTAAATTTTGATTTACATGCCGGTATTCGATTGGGCTGAAATTTTGTAGGTATAATAATATGTCGTAATAACATAAACTATTTTCTTCTTGCTTTTCCCTTCTATGATTTTCTTGGTAAAATCTACACCTTTGTTATTCCCGCTTAAAATACAAGTCTCGCGCCAAGCGCGTTCTTTTTCTTTGTTTTATACTAATGCACACAATCGTTTGACCCATACAGCCAGTGACTATATAAATGGGCACTTATTATTATAAAAATAGCACATCATGAAATAACATAAAATAATTAATTGAAATAATACCATAATTAAATAATTTGAATATATTGCTAACAGTAGATCATGACGATGCAATATTATTTGATTGATTATTGTTTAATTGTCACAAACTAAGTTAAGACGTATAAACTTGCATAATATAATATAGATCCCATGTCCGTAATAAAAGGGTAAGTACCTGTTAATATGATTTTTATGACCAAATAAATTTGTATTTAATGATATTACGATGAAGTTAACGATTAAGTGTAGGTCAAATTAAAACAAATACTACGACACTTAAAATGTTAAAATCTGCCAAGCCTGTCAAAGAATGAGACGTAGATACATACGCTCGGAAAACATTACCCTCCGGGGTTGTATTAAGACTAAACTGATTCAGAGATGAACTAATACTGGCCCACAAATCGTAATAGTGCGTGCTAAAACGTTATAAACGAGCGTCATTTCCCGCGATTTAGAAAATTCGATTCGGTAAGACTTACTACACAGCTCTATTAGATGCACTTTATCTTACTCTATTAGTTGATGGCAGATAGTTACCGTTGCAACAATTCCATATTCAATTATAATATTTATTAGGTTTTCTACATCTGTCAAAAAAATCATCTCTTAATAACTCTCTGAATCTATTTGTTTTTCTTTTATAATTGCACGTAGTTATGCAAAATAGATCCAACCACAAAAACTAGCTTTTGAGAAAATAGGTCTTTTAGTAAAAATTTAATTGTTTAATTTATGGTTGGTATCACTGATATCTGTATATTTGAAAAGAAAAAATGTACCATGCAGCTTGAATATTTTTTACATATACGAAAGTTGATGTGGAGATGCCATATGTGATAGTAACTAAAAAAAACAGTTTTTGTGGGTTGGATCCGTTTTGCATAACTACGTCCAATTATTTTTTATCTCCAGGGAAACAAAATTAATATTTTGTACATGACCAGAATTAATAGGTAGATACATATAGCTAAAATTAAAGAATTTTAATTTTGTTGGAACAATGAGACGTACCATAAGAAATGGTTTGTAGTTGTAAAGTAATAACAAACTTAAGAAAGGTTAATACGAAATTCGAATGTAAGCTTTTCTCTCTCTACTTATTTCTAAAATTTCCATGAAAATCGGATTAATCTACTTTCCTTTCCACCTTTATACCCGAATTTATACTTTAATTACCTAAAAAGTACCATACACAATTTATATTGCAATATTAATATGAATTGGTATAAGGTTATAATATATTATACTAAGCCCTCTGCTCTTTAGGCAATTAACTGGTTTTACCTTTATAAATAAGACTAATGTATCTGAGAGTTCCGATTATATTATTTATTAGCTACACAGATAAGCTCGGACGACTATTCCTTATACATTATTTGGTCGTAGCTACGCGGTAATAGATGTAATTTGTCTAATTATAAGTCAATTTGTTAGCAAGTTGATTACATTTGTCAATTAAGATCAATACGTTTTAAAAGTTTTAATATTAATTATACGTAATCATTCCGCAATGATTATTGGATGCCATATTTGACATATATTGGCTCTAATACTTTTTGACTCTAATGCATACATAATTATCTGTTTGTGATAAACAAATAAATATTAGTAATGATCATTAGCTTTAACGGCGAAGGAAAACATCGTGAGAAAATCTGCATACCTGAGACAACAAAAAAATGTTTTGAAAGGTATATTATGAAGTCTATCTACCAATACATATTTGACCAGCGCGGTGGATTATGTCCTAAATCTTCTCATTCTGGGACCGTGCCCAGCAGTGTGACAATAGTGGGTTGACTACGATAAACAACAGGTGAAGCTTTCAAAGGGGCAATTAGATTTCGATGGTACATATATACAATTTTCAGGAATTATTTACCCACCATTTACCTTAGGAAGTGCCATAAAATTAGAACCAAGCTTAACTGTGAGAATCTCGTTAAAATGTAACATCGTAACTTCAAAGAGGAGCTGTTTAAAACATTACTGAAATACTCGTACATAACCGAAATTGCTAACACAATCTACTTTGAGTCTAATTGTTTGGAAGCGCTTGCGTGAGAAGAGATTACGAATATTTGTAATCACGCCAAGGCTAAGATGGACAATCTGATCGAATTTAAATAAATTAATGTGCAATCTCCACGGAAAACATTGGTTAAAATTCGTGTTTGGATAGATATTTAGCGCGTTCTTTGTATTTCGTGTCCGATGCGTGATCAATACAATAATATTCGTCTAGACAAAAGTTTGTTATTGTTTTTTTCCTTTACTGTATAATTCTTTCATCGTAATTCTTGCATCCTACAGCGATTTACATATGTATTTTGTTAGGCAGAAAAACTTTTCACAGTTGACCTTTTCTATAACTATACCAGCATGAAGTATCTCTGAGTTCTGGTTTAAAGTCTAAGGGAGGTAGGATAGAGACATTTTTTTTAATTATTGGTATTTATTATTGGCATTGGGGCATTAAAATTTAGCCCACAAGGGCAGCAACTCCGGTATGTGTTCGCATATGTGGCTAATGTCAGGTACTCTAATTCTATCTAGATTTGATTATAGACGTCCGTCGTCCGTGGGTGGAACTGGCTAATAACACATTCGCATATTCTCAACCACATTGCAACGTTTATACAAATCTCAACCTCTTTGTCGTAGGTGTTGACTTGCCTGCTCGTGTACGTGTCCAGCGCACACGGGATCATGGTGAAGTTCGGCACGAAGAGTGGGCCAGTGCTACCACCGACACCGGAGCCGCTGCCACCGCCGCAGCCGTACCGCGTGCCGGCGCCCGTCTGGGAGGAACGAGCTAATGACGCACCGGATCCTAACGCCCATTGGTAATTGCATAAGGGCTTTGTATTATTTTTTTATAATATAGGAGTACGAGACGAGCAAGATTATAAACGTCCATGGGCGGGAGTAGCCACTTTCCATCAGGTGGACTGCATGCTATATTTGGACGTTCAAGCTTCATTTCGTTGATTTAAGTAGTTTCATGTTAATCCGTGTTTATGTTTTAACAGATATACCTATTCATTCTTCTAAAAATAGGTGTACAAACTGTCAGTAGCTGTAGTTACCTTATCCGCTTTATAAGCTCAACAGACATGCTACTTTTAGTTTCGGCGATCGATGATTAAGCTACATTTACACAGCAGCTAAACAAGTCAGATTGTCTGAATGCCAATCTCTGCTACTTTTGGACTTTCGACGCAGCAATTAAACACGAAAACCATGTTGCAGCAGTAATTCACTCACAAACGTTTTCGATACCGCGATCCACCGCGAAACGCCGAAACATGATACGGCATAATTGCAATCGCCAAACGCGAATCGCCGATGCTAAAAGTAGCATGTCTGCTAGGGTAATCCAAAAGGTATAAAATATGACCCGTGCGTCTAAACCGGTCACTTGTCACGCTCAATCAACTGAGCGTAGAAATCGATTTGTGATTATTGAATTGGGCCGTTTATTTTGTAACTGCCGTTGCCGTTAACATTAATATTCCAAATTAGTTTTCGTTATTGACTTTATCATTTACTCAAATAATGCTGACGAAAGAGAATAATATTAGAGGTCAGCCGTAAATTTTCATTGTGACATAAACTTTATACTTGTTTGACTTTCCTGTTTTTTATTACATTATCAAAATAACGCCTACTGTAATGTAACAAATAAGATACATAATTATATGATCACTTTTAATATATTCTTCCTTATTTGTCTATATCATTTTTATTGGATATGATCAAGATAAGTTACGTTTTCATACTTATCAACATATTTGTCATTTGTAGGCCGTTAGTAGTATTTGACGTGTCAAAATGAAATAGATACACATACCCTAGTTCTCATAGACAACACAGATCAAGTTTGGACGCCATCCAGACTAGCCCAATAATATCCGTATCCAGTAGTTGTGGGTTAGGTTTACGCTTTTATATTAATAAATAGTAGTTTGAGGTAAGCTTGTAGTAATCCATCCGTTCGATAAGGTAATCCTTACATATAAGATCCAGTTATACTTCTAATAGCAGTAATACTTATATTGTATAGTAGTATAGACCCTTTGCTTGTTTTCCAGGCGACCCCAATTCTTCATACCTCAGCCGAGATACACGCAAGTGGCATACAATGTATCCCCGCCGCCCGCACAACCCCTAAATAACGCCCAGAGATTCGCCAACTCATATAGACCACAGCATCAACCAATCAAGGCACGGCCCGTTGAGAACTACATATCACCAACCCAATTCCTTAGCTCACAAAACTTGCCAGGCTTCGGAATAAGATACTTCGTACCCGCTTATGTAAACGAGCTAAACAGTAGAAAGGAGATCAGAAAGCAAGAAGATGCGAAACACAATGATATTGAGACAAATAACATCGACGGTTCCAGCGGCGACTCGTCTGCTGACCTTCAGTGGAAGTACGAAAAGGATTCCAACAGGAGGATTCATAGGGACGCGCAAGAAGTGAGTATCAACCATGTAATTAGTATATCTTAGATGAATATTTCAATTAAAATAATAATGGCATTAATCAAAATGGGAATTGTTGTTGAACTAGTTAACTTTAACCTCAAGAAGTATTATGCTGTGAACGAAAAAAAAAACAATCTAATTTAGAACCCCCTCTACTATTTGAAGTATGTGGAAAGGGGCGAAAGAATATTATCATGCCTTAAATCTTTTAGTGACATCACCAAATAAATTAATGATATTGAGCATTTTATATAATTATAATTATTGTGGTAAAGTGAAAATTGTTTTGTTCCAATGTTTCACATGTCCCATCAGAAGGATATAGAAATGTTGCACGTTCTTACCAAAGATACTACGTTAGATTGCATCTAAAATGGAGGACACGTATAAAATAGTGTATTATTTGATGTGTGCGTGATAGGTCTTCCGCGTCTATATACCTACACGAAAATTATATGTTCGTGTGCGTAATTGTATGGGGCCAAAGAAATTTTGTTAGATACTTCCGCAACAAAATATTGTCTGCAATAAAAATAAAAGAATGTATTGTATCTTTGCCTTATGTAATACTAGCTTTTACCTGAAGCCTCAGGTAAAAGGATTGCATTCAGAGATTTTTATTTATCCATTGGAAACAGTACCAATTTTCGAGATGAGAGGTACCATGTGTTCTTTTATCCACCTTTGACAATGTGTGTAAAAAATTGGATGACAATCGGTTATGTAGTAAAGGCGTGAAAGTATAAGAAATAAATAAACAAAACATTTGCATTTATAATATAAAGTTTCTCAGGAATATTCAAGATGTTATTTTGAGTGACACGAAGGTGGTTGTAATTTACATAAACGTTTTGCATTCACAAATAAACGCGAATGGCTTATAATAAGCTGTAATTTGATTCAAATTACTAGAATACTATCGATAAATGCTATTTATCTTATAGTGACAGATTAATTTCATGTTTTACTGCGAACTACGTAAAAATGCTTATAAATTACAGAGTTAATTATCATATATCATGGAAGAATTCATTTATATTGCAACCTATAACGTGCAAATGGTAAATGCTCTTTTTAGGGCAAGTCTATATTCAACCGTAGAGTTTAAGGCTGATGAATTAATTAGGTGATCTAAATGCCTTCATCGACATATTAGGCGATGTTATATTAAACATGTAAATTATTATAAATAAAATAAAACTTATTTTCCTCCTTACTTCATAAGTTAAAATACGTTAAGCCGTTAACAGCACGTGCCAAAGATTGAAATAAAACATACGCCAATTGCTTTTCGTGCACATGATACCTACATTCATACGTTCAAAATAATTGAATATTAAACAGAAACATTAATGATGTTAAAACTAAAAAGACAATGAGAGAGAGCGAGAGAGAGCGAGAGAGAGCGAGAGAGAGAGTGAGAGAAGAGAACATGCTTCAGACAAGTCTTTTTAAATCCTTTTTACACACTTGTAACATTAATTCTTTTTTTCTAGGGTACAGCAAGACACGTCTACCAGTGGCCGGTGTATGTCCATCCTCGGCATTAGAATAGTTTTGTATCCTTTCAATGTAAGTAGTTTAAGAGAAACATCAAGGCCTTATCTGTATTTTATGTAGGTTTAAATCAATCCCTTGCAAGGCTCAATTACTCATCTGAACTTAAACCTATTTCGCGTAATCTTAAATTTCTTCGTAATAAAATCAAGTTACTTAAGAATACCAGCCATATTTTATACAATGCGATGGCCAGTGAAATTATACACCGCATTTTAAGGCACGACCTTAGATGAGTAAAATACATAGATTGATCACTCCTAACAAGAAAGTGTAGCCAGTTATGAGAATTGAAATTGTTGTGTAAATAAAATGTTGCCACGTCTCCGTTCTAAAATGTATGAAATATTTATTTATTTATACGTAAATCTCTATCTTTAATAATGTTTTTATTTGTCAAGAATTGAAACAATAAATAAAATCATCCTTTTGTGACTTCATGCAATTTTAAGGGGGTGAAGTATCTTTCTATTTTACTTATCAAAGGGTACGACAAACGAAAGTAACAACGTTTCGTACCGTCAAAAGGCCTCAATAGTAATTCTAAGTTATGTATAGATTCTGTGATGTGATTAGATAGTATTAGAGCGTAAGATAAACGTGCCAGATGAAGTTGAATAGTTTCTTTTCACGTCTTCGGATAAAACTATAGCGAAATGAGTGCGTTTATAGTGTAACTGAAGTAATTATATTCACACGGTTTTTTAAAGTAAATCATATTCTGTTTGTCTTTCTACTGTATGAGCGGCATTAATATGGTAGTACTTACACTTATAATTAATAATCAATCTGTACCATTTTTCGCCTACCTAAGATCGATTTTACCACACAACCTCTTAAAATCTCTTAATTAGTTAATTATTTCGTTATTATTTCATTAATATCTGTTAATTATTTTAAATCCGGTAAACTGAATTAACATTCCATACCACCAATATAAATTGAATTAATATAACTCGGAAATTAAAGAAAATGTATGTACAATGTAAAGGCACTCAGTTCCGATAAGGATCTTGGCAATTTAACATTTTAACATTTAATCTTGGTTTCTTCCATGTATGAACAGTCACTACCTTTTGAGCTTCTTAGCCCTAAAATAAAGTTAGGTTCTCACTCAGTTGGAAGTAACATATTACGTTGCCCAATGACACATGATGTCGCATATGGCATATATAAATATGGAGCCTGATGTTTTAATTTACCTAGTAGTACTGAATTTGTCAACTCCATAAAATTTCAAGTATAATTCTAGAACATTATGTAGATTACTTCATGAATTTTTTAATTTTGGATTTTGAGTTGATTTTAAATTTATTTATATTGTCTACAAGTAGTAGTCTTATTGTGAAGATCTAGCCTAAATACAATACGTACTTCTGTTTTTAAAATCTTTATCTTTAAATGCTTTTTTTGATAAAAAACTATCCTATTTATATTTACAGATGTTGATCGTGTTGTGTCAAACAAAATCATATTTTTCTATACATTATTTTGCCAGGCACGGTTCGTGTCTGCACAGTCGTATTACGGAAGATATAAATACATTCATGCATATTGTATAAAACCATATGATTTTGTTGTCACGAAGCGTGTCTCACACGTACGATATCAGATAGTTATACCTAAATGTACCGTCATTCATAATTTCTGACATATTTTTGACATAATTTTTTCGAAATTTAGACTCTGAATGAAATAATGATGCATGACCTACGACCTACTATTCCTATCATCTACAATATGTAATTACAGTTAATTCCAATGATATTATTTTAATGTCACACCATAAACAAACTCATAAAGACTAACATGAAGAAAACAAATAACAAATTGTTATTGTATAATGTCCATTGTTCTATTTTACCCACTGGAAAGTTTTATTCGGTCATTAAACGGAAATCATTTTGTCATTTGTGATGTAATGACGATCACGAAAATAATTTAAGGTATTTCGTGACATATGTAATGGATGTTTTGTGTACTGTAACGGATCGTTTATTGCCCGTTGTTAATATTTAATCTATCCTCTGTTTGGCCTGTCAAAGATTGACACTTAATTTTTTTTACCTAGTAGAAATTGTCATTTATTATCTTTAGTAGGGTAAATTTGTATAGATTGATTATAAATAACGGGCATGAATGTACAGATATTGGGTGTACCAGACACGTGCCATAGTAGATAAAATAATATTTTTCTACCGCGTTTTACTGACAAGCACGGCTCGTGTCTCCATGGCCGTGTTACGATTGTAAATTAATAACACACATTGTTTAAGAGAATATTATACTGTCTGATGGCACGTGTCTAGTACGATCAATGTTTGTATATATAAACGAACCTTAAATTGTTGTTGCAAACTTAAAACCTTCTATGTAACATTTGATCAAAGTAGCTATTTACGTTTTGTAAACAATTTTTGAGGTGACTTGTAATAAAAAATGCCATGTAAATTTATTTTAATTAGAGTTGGGAACAATAACTTGCTTAACTAAAATACATATACAAAATATGGACAGAAATTTGCCCTATCATTACTTCAATATAAAGTTTGTTTACGAAATAAGCGCTGAAACTAATTTAATATCATAAATTCTATTCGATTTAATCTTCTCCATGAAAAATGCTAATGACAACCTGTTATTAGCAATAATCCTATTTAAGTAGTTTTAAGGCTTAAATATTTCTATTAGATATCTACTGTTATTCATTAGGTGCATTTCTGGATTGTGTCTGCCTTCAGCTCTCTTCAAATGTTTGCTTTCTCTAAAATACCTAGTTTGTTACGTTTTTGATTGTATATTTTACGTGTTTTACCCTTATTCCTATTTTGACAGGTTTTTACTATAGTACGTAGTTAAGTTTTTATTGTTAATTATGCTTGTAAATATGTAAAATAAAATAATATGGAATTTATTTGTCTATTATCTTGATCTCTACCATAATCCCTGTATATGTTATCAAAGTTTAATCTTACGACTTACATGAGGTATTACGTTAAGATTTGACTGGCGGCCATCTTAGTTCTCTGGTTGACAGTGACCACTGACCACAAAAAATCTTTTGCTTACTGTAAAACTTCAAGGATACACTATTGGTTAAAGCCAATATGAGATTACAATGATATCCCTTAAACAGTAAAAATATATCACTCCGCAAATAAATGGTGATTTAGTTAATATTAATCAGTTACTAATTTTGTTGTGATTAATGCAACATTTTACAGTTCTACAGTTTTTTAAGAACATAGTTCAGAAACTTGATTTAAAATTAACCTATTTATTTTCTAAAGGTCAATATCACTTCAAGAAGTGTTTTTGTATCACATTCAATTGCAGTTTAGATATGCGATCAGATATTTTTTGTTTACATATTAAAACATCACGGTCGATAATACAGCACGAGCCAGATAATCGTGACAAGTTCAAATGACCGGCTCTTTAAATTTATCATGAGTAGCTAAAGTAATTATAAATAGAGCGAGCCTATTAAGTTGCGAAAAGTTAACAAGTAAGAACGCCATCACCACTCGATATTGGAAAAATAGTCATAAAAATTATGTAAGGTAATTTAATGTTTTCGTTTCGTTTCGTTAAATGGTAATTTTGTTAAAATGGCTTCTAATAAAAAATATTTTATTCAAAGTAGATTCTTTATAGAACTGTTTTTGTACGTCAATATACTCGTATCAACTACCACTTCGCAAAGTGTGTCGTTATAAAAAAGAAGCGGCAAAAGAAACTCCATAACACTGGAAGTTGTAAACACTAGAAGAATATTTGATATCACAACTAATCTAGTTTTAAGCAGATACAGCTCATCTGTCTACAAAAAAATAATTTCAATGTTTTGGCGGCATTGACGCGCTCTATAATCATTATTACTCTGAGGTTCACGCTTAAGTTGTATCTTAGAGATGCCAATTCGATATAAGCTTTCAACCACTGCCGCTAATAAATATTATATTGACGTAATAAATTATTTACGAATAGACAAACGATTATAGATTCCGTTTATCAATGAGTTTTATTATCATTTAATTTAACTGTAATGAAAAAGATTTTGCTGAGAGTACAATTTTGATAGAGCTACATCTTGTCAAACATGTGTAACAATTTTTAACAATTCGTCAATATTTTAGGCATTCCTTGTTTTTTTTTATAATATAGAAGTAGCAGACGAGCATGCAGTCTTCCTGATGGTAAGTAGCTACTGCCATTCATAGATATCTGTTATCAATCCCAGATAGGATAAGAATCCTTCCTGAGGTCGGCCATAGAGGCGCCCCTACCCCTGAGGACTAAGTTGGAACACCTTGGATAAGTTTGTCTCCCTTACCACACCTTTCAAATCTGAGCACACCAGCTCGTAAAACTGCTGTTATTAAGTAGAAATAAGTGTGGCAGTGGTGCCACCGAAGTCGTACCACAAATGATTCCACGACCTTCAAGTGGTGATCGATCTTAGGTGTCTACGCATAAAGAACTGGGAAAAAACAGTATGGAGTTCTACTGTTGTCCATGTGTGGCAGCGACTACATATATTATGATATTAACGGGACTTTCACTAAAGAATAGAAAAAAGAGTTTTCATTTAAATTATCTTATACCTCGGAACACTTAATAAATAATAATAACACACGTAAAGTCACGTGAAAGGTTTTTGCAATGATATAATGAAAACTCGAAAAGGTAATAACAGCTATCATACATAAAAGCGCCAAATTAATGCACTGCACTTATCCATTTAAAATGCATTAGGAACCTTTATCACAATGAAAAGGAAACGATTTATTAAATAGTCACATTGAAAGGTTATTAATCACAATATTGGTCTATATTAATTTTAAACACTCAAATGAAATAATACAGTGATAACATCTTATTGCTACATTTAGTGGGTTGCACCATGTAACATTAACTTTAACAAAAGATTAACCAGCCATTAAATCTACGGTTAAGCAACGTTACACCATTGCAAGATGTGGAATGAGTTTCCTTCTGAGGTATCTCCGGGAATACGCTATGATATGGTGTAAAAAGAGCTCTCATTCGAAGCCAGCGATGTATTGGCGACTCCTCTGGTGTTGCAAATGTCCATAGGAGTCGTTGACTACTTTCCATCAGGTAGCACGTCTGCTTTATCGTTAGTTTCAAGTATAAAGAATCAGGAGGTTAACATGACATTATAACTAACATTATCGAAACCCAGTCGATTTCGGCCGGTTAAAGTTATTGTTTATGTCAACTTTCGTATCCGTCAACGTCCATTAAAAATATGACAACAATGACACAAATGCCAGTAACAATAAATAACTTAGTGCAATACATAATTGTTACATTCCATCGCAATCGTCAAAGTTGTTGCTATAGTTAACGCAAACTTTAAACGGGCCTTCGGTGCAACCCGCCCTTCAGCACTAACTTTGATCGAAAGATAAGAGTGACGTGCGCCTCATATTTAATAACGTTGACATTTAAGCCGAAATCCATTTTAATTGCTCAGAATAAATAGGTACTACTCTTAATATAAGGAAAAAACATCTCAATAATAAATAAACATTGCACTGCTTACATTATGTTGTATGTTGGTTGCAATCACCACACACACACATACAGACATCAATTTACACTCAAATTTATTAGCGCGATAAATTCAAATTAAAATTCGATATGAATTCAAATTCAAATTCGATCTGATCTCAAAAGCGATCGTATATCGATTAATCGAAGAATCGATCTTTTGGGCCAAAAAAATCCATTATTTTAATCGATCTCCAGCAATGGATCGATCCAGTGAATCGATCTTTCATCTTAGAGTTTTGAAAGTCGGTCTTTTCAAAGTTGGTTGAATGTGTTATGTTATAGACATGTTTTAGTGACAGATAAATATTTCAGTGCTTATTTGGTCCTGATGTTGAACTTTTTTTCGCTTTTTCGGAAAGAATCGCCATCCCTAGTAGATTGTACAAATTGAACACTTTGACGGAGATTCTTATGAAGTTACCATATAGTCTTCAGGAGCGACAACGCATCTATGATCTGCTTCAAGTAGAAGCCCCGTTCTGGCTACCTGGCTACAGATATCTATGGGCGGCAGTGACCACTTACCATCAGGTGGACTGCATGCTCGTTGGCAATTTCATTGTGTTCAAAAAATGTAGAGACTATGTAAAACATATTTATATAAAGCTGTTTATGCATAATAACGATCTATCTCTAGTGATGTGACTCTAAGTGGTGCGATACAAATTCATTCGCTGCGATAGAGCCTTAAAATTTTACAATATGACCTTTAGCTGCTCATATAACTAAAATATGACTGTTTAGACCTCAAGTTTTGAGTAAGATAAAGTACCTAATGGCCACATTTGTCTTAAAATTTTTACCAAATATATTTTTTATGCTGGGAGCGATTATGGAGATTACCTAAGATCTTGCATTGCAATAAAATACTCCAGAAATTGCATCCATGAACTAAATAAATTAAACCTTACTAAGTAAATACATATATGCACTTTGCCATCGTGGTGGAATATGGCCTAAACTCTAGTCGCTTCGAGTGCCCATGCCCAGCAGTGGGATAGAAATGGGTTGACGACAGTTTTTAGTTCATCCATATTAATTATGTAGGATTTTACCGCACTAAGGCCAGACGGTTAGAGCTCCCGCTCTTGCCCGCAACCCCCAAAAGCCCCTTACGACAGGCAGGGGATACCGTACCCATATTCTTGTCTTAATATTAAAATGTTTAAAATTATGGTAACCTTAATATGAAAACGGTTTTGAAAATACGTATCGAGCGATGTGACTTATTTACGAATGAATTGTGTAATTAAATGTATGTTGTAACGTGAGGTTGACCTACAATTACTGTGGCTTAGCATTATAATTTGCCAAGCCCTTTTGGAAATAATGTGTTCTAGATGAGTTTTACGCATATACCTACATTTATCAGTATTTCCAATAAATCGTTGTTGTTCAGTAGGTATATAACCTTCTAATATAAGAGAGAACGCTCATTATAGGATCAAAGAGTTGATGAAGTTTGTCATGTTTTTTATATATAATAAGAGACGTGCATGCAGTCCACCTGACACAAAAGGTGTGGCGATGGTGCCCCCGGTGTCAAACCATAAAAGATTATACCTCCTTCAAATATGTTTGCACTTAAAGGTCGATAGTTAATAATATCACACCTGTGTCTATGTTATAACAGCACTGTAGCGCTACTATGTGTAGGGTGTAATATACTCGTAGTTTATTATATTAGACAAATACATTTTTAAACATGGTAAAGTAACGTAGGTATATAGGTTGTTTTCATTTAAAATAAATAATGTTTTTCACTCATATTGCGACCTAATTTTTAAAAGCCTTAAATAATCAACGTTTTATTTTTTATTTTAACAAAAAATAAGTAAAGGCAACATATTTATTCATATGAATATAAGCTCAATTTTATTCACAACGTGATTTAATATAATCTGTTGTGAAATAAATAATTAAACGTTCAAACATCCCAAGTCTAAATGTTGAGGTGTGTTGTGATTTATTGTAGTTATTAGCTATTCTGATCAATATACTGAATATTCTATGAGCAATTACACCCAAGCGTAAGAATTTGAATCTTCCACATAATTCAAGTTAAATCGTTTGATCTACATTCAACTATTCGATGTGACTCTTGGCTTAATGTCCATGATCTCAAACTATGTACTTTTTAGAGGTTCAGCCCTTGAAGCAGTGATAGCCTAAAGTCTGTTTGAAACAAGTTTGTTAAAAACTCGGCCTTTCTAGGGTCCGGAGTTCGAATCACAGGCCTCTGATTTCTCAAAGTTATGTGCGTATTTAAAATTATCACTTGCTTTATCGGTGAAGAAAAAACATCGCGTAGAAACGTGCATTCTTGAGAGATCTTAAACAAAAGTTCTCAAAGTTATGTGTAGTCTACCAATACGCACTTGGCCAGCGCGGTAGAGTATTCTTAACTCGTTGTCATTCTAAGACCAGCCCCGTACCCAGTGGGAACAGTAATGGGTTGACGACTATGACGCTCAACCCATACACACACATACACACATATAAATACACACATATATACAGATGTGTTGTCAGGACTAAGATCAACCATCCACACATTCCACACGTTTCCACCGAAACGCAACTGCTTCACGCTAGTAATAGGTGTGCCGGCGGTACCCCGAACCATACTGGTTCTACCGCCTTTCCTATGTATAATGTATGTGTTCAAATACCATTCGAAATTGTATGCTAATGATGTTATCCCACTTTAAGTAATTACCAAGAAACATGCGATTCAAACCTCATTATGTCTATTGTAAAGTTCGCGTGTTCATCACTGTTCCCACGAACAAGCTATCTGGTACTTTTAATTACTTATCCATTTAGGTGACCCGCTCTCTTCATCTATTTTTAGATTTTTTTAGATTATCATTCGTAGTCTCATGTACTAAAATAACTTCCAAAATAATGTAATTGTTTGTTGAGAATGTTATGTAAGTTACAGAACGTATAAGCGTAACAAACGAAGTGGAAAAAAATAGTTGTTATTTCGAAAATCTAATACTTAAATAAATGAACTTTGATGTTCAAATCACACGATGTCGTATAGCATTTCATACAGTAATATTAACACAAACGCATTTGAAAAATCGGTATTGGTATAAAGTTATCGGTATCGGCTCGGTGACGGTGGTGGTGGGCAAACGGCGTAAGCATTTATGACGATAAACATTATCACTTTATACATTAGTGAAGGTAAGATGGATTTGTGTTAAGACTTCATAGTTTTCCGAGGCATTCCAGACAAGTTTTCAGGGGTGGCGGCGCATCTATGACCAATTCAGGTTGGTTGCTTGTTGGCGCAGAGGGTCCCGGGTTCGATCCCCGGCCAGACAGATTTCTAAATGATGAATTTAGATTTCTGTTTCTGGGTCTGGGTGTTTGTGTATTTCTCCCTGTGTGTGTCCATAGCACCCACGATACAGGGAATCCTAGTGTGGGGCTGTGAGTGTAGAAAGCGTTTAGTTTAGTTTAATCTGTAGGAATTAGGTAGGATCTTATCGGGGCTTGATTGTAGATGTCCACGGGCGGCAGAAGCCACTTTCCATTAGGTGGACTGCACGCTACTACTACTACTACTCCTATATTAAAAAAGAAAAGTTGTCGCGGACGTCTTAATAAATGAACCCTGATCAAAATCTAAAGCAAAAAATGCTGCCATGACACAAAAATGATATATAAAGGCGTGTGTGGTCGCTGATCTAAATAGTTAGATATGTTTACGAAATGCTCACTTTTAAAAGGTCAGTCAGTATTTGAATAAGCGGTTAATTGTGTGATGTTTTAAGATATTCGTAGCATGAAATTACTCGCTGGACTAATTTAATGGCTAATTTGTATTCCAGGCCACTTATTGAATAGTGTTAACACAGTTTGTTGGACAAATAAGAGGATTAAAAATCAGATTAGTAATCTCTTTCTACAAAATCTCATATTTTCACCATCATCAACAACTCATTATTGTCCCACTGCTGGGCACGGGTCTCCTCTCATAATGAACAGGATTAGGTCATAGTTCACCGCGCTGGCAAGTGCGTATTGGTAGACTTCAGATACCTTTGACATTTTTTTTTATAAATCATATTTTAAGTGGTTGAAATTTAAAAATAATTCGCCAAGTACGAGTCGAACTCGCACATGGAGGCTTCCGTACCACCATTCATTATTTTTGACATATTTTTCTTCATTTTATTATTTTCAACAATACTTAGTTATATGATGTAAAAATAGATGTGTTGGGGTGATATGAATGATACGTCAACAATACTTAGTTATATAACCCAAAAATAGATGGCGTTGGGGTGATGATGAATAATACGTAAACAACGTACAATAAAATTAAAATAACTATATTAAAATACGTTTTATGGTTCTTATTTGTATTTATTATAATACCAGTTATAATATTAAACGAATTGTAAACGTTTAAACCGTCTTCTTAGTACGGTTTAAGAGTTAGATCGAAAAATGTCGAAAAATACCGGTTTGTTGTATGGAGACCCCCTTTAATATTCAACTTTATTTTATTTTTAGTATTTGTTGTTATAGCTGCCACCGTTATGCATCCTCTGTAAAAATTTCATGTGTCTACCTATTACGGTTCCGGAGATATAACCCTGTGACAGAAGGACAGACGGACAGACGGACAGACAGCGAAGTCTTAGTAATAGGGTTCCGTTTTTACCCTTTGGGTACGGAACCCTAAAAAACGTATAAAACATAATACAATGAAACAAGGAATTCAGTAATGGGACATTTTAGAATTAGGGTGACAAACATTACTAATTTGTTTCATTTGAAAAAAAATGAAAAATGACACGATGTCAAATTAGGGTGACCAAAAATTATCAAATGCAAACCCACGGTTTTTAAAATTTTAAAAGTAAACAATTAAATCATTAAGTACTAAGACACTATTGAAAATTCGGGTGACCGAGTTTAGGATTTGTGTTTTTGACACGTTGTCAAAAACACAAATCCTAAATTCTGATCTTTTTGCATTTTGCACGTAGAAAAAATATCAACTCGTACCATTGAAATAGTCGTAACTTTATTCCACTTAAACACCTAGATTCACTTTCGACCACTCACTTTCGTTGAAAGTGCAAGTGATCATGACCTGCCCCAAATATCTGATGACGCGTATGACGCGCGTGACGTAAACACTTTCACGATGCGCTGATGAAAGCGAGAGTTGTACCGAAAGTGGTTCAAAATGTACAAAAGTAGAACTCAGCTGTTTGATTGTGGTGGCGCCACTATTCGTCTGTTTTTGTTTTGTATGCATATAGCTGCACTAGTAAGTTAGCTTTGGTGTAGTTTGTATCAGGTTGCACGCATATTTAGTCTTCAGTACTAACACAAGTAGGTTTAAGTAGGTTAGGCTTTGTAAGGGCCACTGATTATGTAAGATCGACTAAAATACAAACTCTTTTTGGAAAAAAATATTTTGTTAAAATATATGGTTAAAATATCTGTGCTAGCTGTAAAGCCAAATTAAGTTACTATATACTATATACGTATATTTATAATTTAGTCAGTGTAATGAATCAACATTTTGCTTTTCATACAATTCAATAATTAAAGCACTCCATAAACACCTGTTATAATTAAAATGTTATTACCTAAACCTTAATCTGAACAAATAAAGTAAGCAAACAACTCCTTTTACAAAGTTAGATCTGTTATCAATCAAGATATTTTTGGGGCCGACGAGATGCTTAAGCCAACTAAGGTCACTGTGACACAATGACCGGTCCATTTTGAGAACAACCAGATGCTTTTTATTAAGATCACTTATAATTTACACCATGCAATTACCATATTTTTGGTGTATAATCGATAATGTAATGTCATGACATAACCTCTGATAAGGCCCATTTGTGTTATGTGCTTATTTTCACTTATTTACATTTCAGTTATACTTACCAAAAGGCCGAGAAGTGATAAAAGTTTTCAAAGGAATGTGAAGTCTACCAACTTGGCCAGCGCAGTGTACTCTGGCCTAATCCTTCTCATTCCAAGAGATCCATGCCCTGCATTTGGACAGTAATGGTTTGATGATGATGACATTTCAATATGTAATGAGCGTTATTTTTCGATAAATATCTCACGTTGTTACCTTCTAGGTTGTATGACTAATTTAACGTACAAAATAAGAAATAAATCGTTTGTTGACAGACATTTTGTCATTAAAAATTGACATTTGTGTTTCGACATTTGTTTGCTCTAGACTACAAGGACTACAGCTATTCGGATTTGAAAAGGTGTTAAACCATCTATTAAGACTAATATTAAAATGAAAAGAAGACTGAATAACTTACGTTCTCCGAACAACCTTATAATCCGAATCGATTTAACACTATAAAACGTATAGTTTTAGAGCACATTCTTTAGCCATATACAATAATCTTATCAAATGTTCGTTTTTAAAATAAAACAACTACAATAAAATATAACGATGACAAACTATGTTTAATAAAATTAGCCGTGGCGTTGGGTCATGACATTAATATAATTAGAGAGGTTTATATTTTTTATTCGATTAATCGGCCTTGACAATAAAAAAATCCATGGGTGGCAGTAGCCATTAAATCAACAGATCCACTTACTCCTGTCCCTTGTATACCCGTTTGCTACTTATATAATATTAAATAATAAAAAATAAGCTCCAGTTACTTTACTACATCTTTGGTAACAAAAACTGTGATATTATTTAAATTTAGTGATATCAGTGACTTACTAATGATGATGTTACCATCACAAAACCTGATGGTAACCGAGTCGTTAGCACGCGTACAATAGAAAAGAGCACAAGGTCCATCGGTTGTGGTGAGTCGTTGCATAAATTGCATAATTAGGCGACAAACATAAAAGGACCGTTGATGGACTGCGCGGGGCCGGGTTGTAGGTAACCACACGTTTGATTATAAGCAGGATATTTAATATTTTTTGTAAGCATAATGCCATACGCCGTAAGCAGCCTTATGGTTAGAAAATCGATCCCTCAATCGGGAGATCAGAGATAAAACACCCTGGGCTTTGATAATCAACAATGTTAAAAATTATTTGAGAATTAGATATTATTTATCGACGATCGAAATATCGATAATAAAGCTCCATAACATACATTATTTCACATGTAAGAATTATTATAGTTATGGAGTTTCGACCTTCGCCTATTTATTTTTTCGAGTTTCTGGGTGTTTGATAAGGTGATGCTTGTAAGAATGATTGTAGGGTGATAATTTCTAAAGAATAGCGTAAATAATGTGACAATATTTGAGGGAGTCCATGAATATCGACTAGGATCTAAAGGAAAGAAAAAGGCTGAATAGAAATCTAAAATTATTGCTTTCTATTTATATATGTTCTATAATATACTCAATGTGATCAGAAATATAAATAATAATGAAGATACTTTATAAAATCGCATGTCACATATGACATAGTCCTGCTATACGTTAAATGATGGTCACAGTAAAATCTCGAGTCGATGCGCCCGCGAATGAACCGGTCGTGATCATTAGGCTATCTATAGCTCATTGTTTTTGACTTAGCCTGAGATGATTTTACACATTTGATGCTTAGGATTCTTTTATAATATAGAAGTAGCAAACAAAGAATACATGTTCTGTTGTCTTGGGTTTGTAATTATAGATGACTTTTTGTTACACATTTGTATTATGGCGTTTTTTCCCCCTCTTATTATACTTAACGAAACACCTGTGAAGTTTCAGGAGTCAGCTGATTGATGATTTTCAAAAATAATTATATTAAGGTTTAATTTGAATAAAATATTTTTGATTTGATGAGGATGTTATAGTTCTGATGGTAAGTAGCTATCGTCGCCTATAGAGAATAAGGACATCTGTAGTTAACTTAGATGACGTTCGCCATAAATGAGTTGCTATAGCTGAGGAAAACTTGGAGTGCCTCATATAGAAGTCTCGTTCTTACCACGCCCTTCAAACCAGAACACAGGCAGCAGTGCCCACTTACTATCAGGGCTACATGGTCGCTAGCATCAATCTAAATAAAACCTAAACCTTTCGTCAACACAAACTCTGTCGTTAAGTTAATTGTACCCACAGCGCGTCTCAGTACCTTCGATTCAGGTCCATACCATATAATACGATCCGCTCATTCCATAACTTAACCTAACCTAAATGATAGACTTCAGTTAGAACCCCTGTTATGTATGGAGCTGGTTACCGATGTACCATAGGCTGCAGTGCCCACTTATTATTAGGACTACATGCTTGTTGGAAACCTATTTCAATTTATAAAAAAAATAAACTAAATTGCTTTCGACATAACAAACATTACAAGAATCTGTCGTTAAGTTAATTGTACCCACAGCGCGTCTCAGTACCCTGTTCTATTCAGGTCCATGCCATATAAAACGATGCGCTCATTCCATAAATGCAGGCTTATGTCATTTATACTAATTAGCCACAACTGTTTACTTGCGAGTGCTTTGGGTCGTCATTGAGTAATAGTTAAGTAACTAGTTCAGTACCATACGGGTATTGAATAGTTCTCGTTAAATAATGTGGTACGGTTGGCTTATACGTGATAAGTATTTTTATAGTGATGTGTTTTGTAAATCCATTTAAGTGGTTTTATTTTGAAAAACACACTGATAAAATATTTATTTAACGTTAGGTCTGAAGGTGGTAGAACCCTTTGTGGTTGGACTCCGGCGGCACCACCGCCACACTTGTTTCTACCTAATAACAACAGTGTTAGGCGCTGCTGTGTTCCTGTTTGAAGGGTGTGGTAAAGGAGACAGACTTTTCCGAGGCGTTCCAGCTTAGTCCTCAGGGGTATCGGCGCATCTGTGGCCGAACTCAGGTGGGAATATCTAATCCTATCTGGGGTTGATTACAGATGTCCATGGGCGGCAGTAGCCACTTGCCATCTTGCCATCAGGTGGACTGCATGCTCGTCTGCTACTCCTATATTATAAAAAAGGGTACTTAAGTGAAATATATGTATAATGCGCTTTAAACTGGGTCTAGAAATTCGTATCCTAAAGGTTTTTCAGGAACCTGAAAATAATGAATAAACCCTTTTAACACTCTCAACAGTGTCATAAGAGACGACTTATGGATGTGAACCTATTTCTGCGTAGCCTACCATTTTTTTTATCTCCGACAGTCTCTAACATAATCAAATACGAAACTGTGCCAAAATCCTCTCCGAAGGAGACCTGTGTCAAGCTATGGATTTCTTACTGCTCATAAATTGATTCATAACCTTAAGATTAAAACTAGCTTTACTCTATTTAAATGTAGGCTTATGTGATTTATACTCTTAGCCCCATTGGGATTAGGTACTCATTATTGAATATTGTAGGTGCGATTACCCGAACGTAATGAATTAAAAATATATCAAAAAATTGTATCTAAATTAATCATTTAGATCTGACTGTATCTAAGGAGACCATTAGCGCCGAACAAAATTCAAATAGCATATTAAGTATATTCTAAGTAATCAGTTATCATAAATCGCGGAGATTCCATCCGAATACGGAAGCAACTAGAAATTCTAAACGTTTGAAAGATATGTTATGTATTAACGGTATGAACGATAGGGATTAGAAAAATGTTGTAATCTTGCCGATACATAAACGGTTAACTAAATTACATCTCTTTTGGGTAATTTATGAATTATTGATTTATGAAGTTGTACCGTTAAAATACTATAGATGGTTTAATGTTGCTGCCAGATATTTTTATGGTGGATTTGGACAAATTCAAAATAAGTAATTACAACTAGTACAGAATCAACTAAAATAGACATTTGAGTTAAAATTCGCTATTTCGGTCGTCTACTTATTCGTATTTTTTAATAATATGTGAGTAGATAACGAGCATGCACCTGATTCTAAGTGGCTACTGCGGACCATGGACATTTGTAGTTTGTACGACCATGGACGTTTGGAGTCCTAACTCAGACCGGCTACAAATGCGTTGCTTGAGGGCTAAATTGGGACGCCTAGGATAAGTGTGTCTTCCTTACTATACCCTTTAAAACGTAACACGGCTCTTAACATTTCTATTAATTAGTAGAAAAGTTATGGCGATGATTCTGAGTCGAATCACAAAGGATTCTTGTTTCAACCTTCAAATTGTGAAAATAATTGTGCCTAGTGTAGATAGTCAAAGAATGAATTCGATGAAATTTCATATGGAAATAATTTTTATTTTCAATTTTGTTCTATGTTCTATTCTATTGATCTATTCTACTTCTATATAGCTACCACATAAAAATGTCATCATGCAAATTATATAGTGCGTTGCCAATGTGGTAATCACAGGCAGATTTAGCACTTACCACAAAAAATATGAAATATATAAATATAATATAAGTGCACCATTTTTGCACTGATTTAAAATAATTGTGATATTGAAAATAAAGCACTGTATGAGATAAACAACTTTGTTTTTGGTAATAACAAAATAAACAGAAGATATTTATTGATACGAGACGTCACGACATTTTTCTGTAAGGCCGAGTGCATATGGATAAGATGTGGTATTTAGCAATTTTATATGTAAGCGACACTTTTAACTTACTTAATCGTTTGTCCTCAAAGTATATGTGCCTTGCCAAAGTAGGCATAGTAAGTTATATATATATTTGCTTATATTTGAAGATAATGGAGTTTCCCTTTTTGTGAAATGGAACTACCGTGGACATATAAGTATTTTTGAAGATCCCCGCTTCCTCCGAAATAAAAAAATCTCTTATCATTGTGACTTTTTTGCAGATGTTCCGGCGATACATCGAAATCTTCAGCCCATTACTGTTCTGTTGCTGAGCATCGTATCTCTCAGATTGAGACATTAATTCGTATCCACCGCGCTGGTTAAATACGAATCTCTAGAGTTCACGATTTTTTTTAAGTAAACCTCATGCGTTCGTTCAGGTTTCGTTACGATTTTTCCTTCACCGTTAGAGCAAGTAATAATTATAATAATTTCTAATACTCATATACGAAGATATACAGGAGGCATAAAAGCGGTATTCTGTGTGTGTGAAATGTATCATCATCAACCCATTACTGTCCCACTGCTGGGCACGGGTCTCCTCTCAGAATGAGAAGGATTAGGCCATAGTCCACCGCGCTGACCAAGTGCGTATTGGTAGACTTCACATACCTTTAAGAATTTTTTTTATAAATCTCTCACGTATGCAGGTTTCCTCACGATGTTTTCCTTCACCGTTTAAGCAAGTGATAATTAATTTCTAATACGCACATAAATTTGAAAATCACAGGTGCGTGCCAAGGATTTGAACCTCGGACCCCTCGATCGAGAGTGAAATGTATGACTGTGTTTAAATAGACAAATAATAAAAATATACGATAAAAACCAAGCTATAGCGGCCGAAGACTGTCACATACTTAGTTGCTATTCCACAGTTTTTTACTTATGAATGGCAGGTGTAGATACATATGGAATAAGGCACAGTTATTTTTTATCTAATCCTTTATTCATTTTCCAATGTGAACGTCTGTTGGTCTAGAAAAACTTACGTCATACAATATTATTACATCCAAGTAACTAGTAGAGGAACCTGTAGTTGTGGTAAGGGGGACAGACTTTTCCGAGGCGTTCCAGCTTAGTCCTCAGGGGTAGCGGCGCACCTGTGGCAGACCTCAGGTAGGAATATCTAATCCTATCTGGGGTTGATTACAGATGTCCATGGGCGGCAGTAGCCACTTACCATCAGGTGGACTGCATGCTCGTCTGCTACTCCTATATTATAAAAAGCTGTCCCCGAGAACTAAGTTAGAACGCTCGGTTTATGTGTCCTTTTTTACCTTCCAAGCTATAAAGCAGCAGACTGAATACTGTTATCTGAACAAGGTGCAGTGGTATCTACGGACTCCAAGAACCAAACCAAAAAATATAAAAACAAGGAGTTTTAAGCCATTATAGATCACAATTTAGTGACACTATTATTGTTTAAACTTGTCTATCTCTAAGTAAAAACATTATGGATTGTTATGTTAGATACGTAAAAATCTATCACTTTTTATTTAGGAATCTGTCAGTCGCGTCAGTCAGTCAGTCACCATTAACAATTGCCGTCGCCTGATGACGACAACCGACCACAGTCGCTAAACAAAACACGTGTGACAGTTTTTTTTATAATATATAACATAGCTAACATAGCATAACAGCGCTTAACATTGCTGTTATTAAGTATAAATAGGTGTGGCGGTGGTGTCGCCGGACCACAAAGTATTCTATCATCTTCATGGGTCATACCACCTGCATTTTTAGTTGTCTCTTTACATAAGCTATTGCTGGCAACCTTCAGCAAGATAAACTCTCTTGCATTATTTACTCGCTGTCGCTTGTATGTCACCTCCCCTGTGGATTGAGCTCAACAAATATTAACATATACATAACATATTACATATAACATATTACATTGCCTTGTGCGTCTGGGATAAAAATAATGACTACAATGTAAATGCATATGATGTAAAGTGTTTTGATCGTTGCATCATTTCTGTTGATATCTCCTTCTATGGGATCGATCAGAAATAATATTTTGAATTTAATAGCTAGTAACGTCAATTGCGAAAATTATTTATGTTTTAATAGAGTTTCTACAAATATGTATGTAGAGTGTTATATTAATATTCGTATTAAACAAAATAATGTCTCTGTGTAAATTTGTTTTGGTATTTTTATAGTACCCATATAAAACGATTTTTTATTGTAATATAGGAGTAGCATCCATTAGATGGATTGTATGCGAGCATACAATCCATCTAATGGATTGTATGCTCGCATACAATCCATTTGATGGTATATGGCTACTGCCGCCCATGGTCATCTGTAATCTGCCCCAGATAGGATTACGAGTATATTCCTACTAGAGGTCAGCCACAGATGCGCCGCTACCTCTGAAGTCTAAGCTGGAACGTCCCGGAAAAATATACTTACTACATCCTTCAAACCAGAACACAGCAGCGCCTTACACTGCTGTTATTAGACAGAAATAGGTGTGGCGGTGGTGGCGCCGGAGTCGAACCACAAAGAGTTCTACCATCTTCTTATGATGTCACCAACTTCTTCTTATTATTATAGAAGAAAATTTTTATTGGAGAGTTTCTTAGTTTTTATGTGATGATATGTGCATATGGGAAAGCTGGCATAGTACCTTATAAGTAATAAGACCGACACGATAATGACCTTAAATTATATTATAATCTTCGTAAAGAGAAATCCCATTAGGCTAGATAATAAATATACTACAAAGCTATACTAGTAAGCTTTATTAAGCCTTAGTCCGGCTTGCAATATTCTTGAAAATAGGCAAAATTTTTGAAACGGTTGTTTGAATTGTTTGAAAATGGTTACCATTTAACTGCTTACCCGTGGACCATATCGGAACTAAAATTTTAAAGCTTCAAAATCTTTTTTTTTACCGCTTTCGGTCAAACGTTTTTTGACTGCTGGTGTTGCTGTGACGCCTACGGACTCGAAATACAAAGGGTTCTACCTTCAAAGCCTTAGTAATGCAACGTCTCTATAGTAACACTTGATACATAATTATAATTTATAATATTATACTCATATATAATTCATATTTTGCTTACTTTGTAATATTAAAATGTATAGCTTCAGGTTTGCCAGGAATGGGCTTATCAACTTAATCGTATAGATTACTATTTCATATTATTTATTTATGCTATAACTTGAATGTGCAAAGCTTGGGCTATTTGCAATACTTATACACATACGGTATATCTTTCACAAGGATATAATGACAAAAGAGCCACTTCTATCTACACAAACATTCGATAATTCGGATCATTTTTTCTAAAAACTGTTCTTATATCAAGAAAAAAATTTTGATATAAGTATAATATATTTTATTTGAATTTAATAGAACAATAAAAACTAACGCTACTGTTGAGAATTGGCAAACAATACAATACAGTGGTATATTTTAAATAATAAAATAAACATAAATATTTAAACATAAATATAGTAACAAATATAAATAGCTCCTATAAGTATTCTATGGCATTTTCGACAGTAAATGAACATTGAAAGAAAATTGTTATTGACCACTTAATATACTGCTCTAAAAACGTAACAATTGCATTCTGTAAAATCATCAGTCTCAAATGGAACGCCACCTATCGGAAATACCTGTAACTAGGTGGCTTAGTGCCAACGTAGTTTGCAACTTGTTGCCTTTCACGCTAAACAACTTCAAGTTACATTGGTGCTAAGTATAGTACAGTACGTAGTTCATGCTCACTGATACAGATGGCGCTTTAACTGTAAACTAAGTATTCATCTTCTACGTCTTTCGCCTGTTAATAATGACCAATCTATTCATTTTTTTCTACCAAAGATCAAAAAAAAGATAATGTCTAGTACGAAGAAATTTTCAAATGTCGATTGGTAGATGAAACACTGGATAGATTGATTATGAACAATGAGCATATGTCTGTCCCTAGATAAAACACTTGTATTATGAACTTGACAATTTAACATTAATTAATTTTAAAGTAGAATTTTCCACGATTCAACTTAAGATGTAACACAGCCACAAACCTATCGGCCTAAAAACAAGAGAGAGAAACAGCACTGCTTCAGTTTGGTTTAAATACTTTGGTAAGTGAGAGATATTTTATGAGGCGTTCCTTACTATTCCCTAGTACCACAAAGCCTTAACCTTAGTAAAACCGTTAAATAGGATTGAATTTATAATTATAACTCATAACAGATGTCAATGGGGGTAGTTACTCCTTGTTAACGTTGAACTACACGCCAGTTAGATTTTTTTGTAATATTATAAACAAATTCGTAGAGCTCGTGCATTAGAATTTTATTTTCTTTGATGATGTTACACATGATGAATTATGAATCGAAACGACCAAGTTTTCTATACTATATATTAGATAGCGTAGCAAACAAATATTTAAACTCTTTTGTAAAGTAATAAAATATTTAAGCTCGTAATTTGTTCTGGTATGGTGACCGCTCTGCCACGCAAGTCATCAATTACTATTAGAACAACGTAAATTGTACACTTTGGTATAAGATACGAGTACTATTTTCTAATAAACTGGTAGATGATTCAAGCAATCCAATTACCATGTAGCACCAAGGTTACTTTTTAGTCCACTAACCGTGTGAACTCACCTACTTAGCTCTCGTGACCCACTTTCAACAATATTGTGCTAATATTAATACGCAATATTAGGCTCAAAGTACTCTTTCAGTTACGCTGAAAGTCAATTAGCACCTTATGTAAGCGGGATCGGCAAAAACTACTTTTTTCACTCTTAATTATGAAAACTATTTACTATATTAAAGGTTGGTTTTTGTGGTTCTACTGAGATCGCATTGCTACACCATTTGCCCTTATAGTACTGTTCACGCTGTGTCGCCCTTAGCAGTAGTGTATACTTACGGTATGAAATCTGTCATTTCATACGAAATTTCGACTAGAAACTGCTCTCCTCTCAGAATAAATGGAATTTAGGCCATAGTCCATCGCTCTGACCATTTTTTATGACGAGGGAAAAACCTTCAAAAGGTACCCGACACCGTGGGAGCGACAACGGGTTATGTCTTTTACCGCATTAAAACCCCCCCGGTAACCGTCCTCAGCACTGCGTAGAGGACTCCGGGATCTCCAAAGGAACGCAACCGGAGTCCTCTTAGCGCGTTGCCACGTCGGGCTCCGCCCAGATGATTATGCAGCTCGCCACTCCTTGTGGAGTGCACGACGGTATGAGGTCACACGTACCATCGTTCTTCCCGGGGTCGCTAGCCGGGCGGTTAGAGCTCCCATTAATGTCGCCCGCAACCCCAAAAGCCCCCTTTTAGTCGCCTCTTACGACAGGCAGAGGATACCGTAGCCCTATTCTGGTCCCGGAACTATGGGACCCCATAACTCTGACCAAGGTCGATTATTTCGTACACCCTTAAAAACTTTTTTAACTCTCAGATATTCATTTCGTCACGGTGTTGTCCTTCACCGTTTAAGCAAGTAATCATTAATTTGAAGAGACTCATAGTTTTTTTTAATTCTTGATTTTGATCTTGATTTTAAGGTTGGACCTCCCGAATGAGAGACCGTTTCTAATTACTAGGCTATCACTAATAAATTTACTACTAACATTATTTGTTTGCGTTGTGAAGTATTAACTAATTTATTAGCTTATATGTCGAAACAATACTAGCAATAAAGGTCGAATAACCGCACTATTTAACACTACCTATTTACTTTACTATTGTTATGATAACAAAAAATAATGACTTATTGGTAACACGCGCCGAAATTATACGTAAGAGATTACATAAGTAACATGTACTGAATAAGTATATTGCAGTTACAATATTGTACTTTATGAAATAGGTATGCGGGTGATTTAAAATCAAATGTATTGTAACATTTTACTGAAAGAAATTAAAAAATGCTGACGAAAACGAGATCTGTTGACCTGCATTCGAGGCGATCCTTTTAGTCATTAGAAGTAGCAACGCTGATCGGGTTCAGATAGAACCCCTCTTCTTATATTAGTTGGTTGTAAATATATAAATCTTTACAATAAGGGCTCGTACACAAAATTGCGATGCGACGTCGCATCGTAAAAATCTGCGAACTCCCTCGACGCATCGAAAGGACTTGAATTGATTTGCATCGCGTATTCTTGCGATGTTTCGTCACACTTGTTGACGCCTTTTTTATTTCGCTCAGAGACCTGTATTTCTTGGGTGGGAAGACGTAATGTAAAAAGTAACGGAGTACGACGTTGATTTTTTTATATTACTAATTGAGGAGCGCTCAATTATTTGGGACATAAATGAAATAAATGATATATGATAAATGGATGAACCCAAAATCTTCTTTGTTACTCTTTTTAATAACAAAAGTGCACACTTCTTTTTACGATCCATGTCACGACCTAGTTCTCAAAATACGTTCAGTACGTTTGACGTTTGTCGAAAGAATGGTCACCCTGGGAGACGCCTTGCCGCACGAAATCACATCGCAGCAATTCGTGTCGCGTTGCGAATTCGCATCGCATCGCGTCGCAGTTTTGTGTACGAGCCCTAAGGCAGAATTTTGTAAATGATCACTTCTGCCCATATCGAGCATATCTATGCTCATTTGCGGTTCAATATAACGTAAAAACCTGACATTTATTTTTTGGTCCGTTCCACCTCACATAAACAGAAAAACATGTTATTATGTTTTGTTGTCCTAAAATTGGAATAAAATAATCGGCTTATTGTAATTAAACTCTATCAAAAATACAATTATAATATATTTTATAAGTTTAAAGTAAGCTAACTTTTTTGCCCTAAATCAATACAGCACTACCATTGACACTTCTTATTACTATATCATTTGAGACGTCGAAAAATGTATCACGGAAATCATGTTAACCTCTATTTCACCCAAAAACATTTTTACAATTGGGCGTATTATCAATGATATCTTTTTGCAGTTGCCCTGACGAAAATTTACTAGTATTATTACATAGTTTGTGTATTTAATGGACCTTGACGGCCACGTATAAGCGGTCAGCAGGTACGTGTTTCACTGTTAGTGAGAAGCGACAATATTTTGTATTTAAGCTTTATATAGTCCCATAATTAATATTATCTAATGATAATGATTGTAAAAATATCCAACCGAAGTAACGTAGTAGGTATATAATGTAAATTTAATCCAGAAAAAAATTGTGAGCAGATACTCATACCCAAAATAAACACAGCGATTAGCATAGTAAAATGATTTGGGACTATTCTATTCTATTTGTTTGTTTATTCGATACACTTAGTTCAAGATATAAAAAAAAAAACACTTTTTTCAACAAAAATTGACAGACAGAAGATTTACATTTTCATAAACTACAGTGCGCTTTATCGCTTGGCGCTGAGAGTCAAACAAGCGTCTAAATAATTTACCTTGGCCACGAAGAAAAATTATACTACACATTTTTTTGTAGAATCTTGAACTTAGATGTCATTATTATATTGTTCAGTTACAATTTATTGAATCAATGAAGTGAGGAGCGAATAACAACAAAACAATTTGCGGTTTACCACTCTCTGTTAATAAATAAAGGTGTAAACCAAAACTAGGTGTTAATATTCTGTAATGTCTTGTAATGAAGGGAATGTAGTACTAAAATGAGACATTACCTCCTTGTGACGAATTTGTTGTGTTGGATACGGATGATGACTAAGTTACTGACTTGATTACCTGAGATAATAAGGTAATTTTGTGTAGTTGGGCTATTTTGACAGGAAGATAATACCGTTGATAGGTACATGTAAGCTATTTTAAAATAACATACGCATGATTGGTAGAATCGGTGTGGTTCGACGGAAGGTGCCACCGCTGTACCAATTTCTATCGGGAAACAGTTCGTGCGATTTTCATTTCTTCATCTTACTCCTCAGGAGTAGATACACATCTGTGATCGGCTTCAAGTAAATCTCTGTTGCATGTGGAGTTGTTTACAGGTGGTGCTGGCGGTAGTGACCACTGTATTATCACGCCATTTAAATTAGAAGATCTTTATGATAGAGGGACCTTTGAAATCTGAATAAGTTCTAGCACTATAAACCACAAAGAATGCTGTTATCTTAAAGTAAAGAAAACATCTACATTCTCAATAAGTCAACGAACTCCGCATCAAACTCGATTCAGAACAAAGGAAATATTACGATTAAAAGGAAACATTCAAGTGCTATTAGAAGCTGTAATGGCCGAGGATAACCAATTTACCTTCGTACCATCGGGTGTAATGATGGGTTCTAGCGTTGCGGCACCAGCTTCGCAACTACCTACTCGTATATTGGCGAATTTTATCGGACCATCATCAGTAATTATCATTTGTACGTAATTGGAAGCAATGAGCGTTTAATTTGGATGATGTTTTCGAGATGATATCAGAAGGATTCGCTGAAAACTAGATACAGATATTTATAATTGTAGTAATTTATACTTAGAATAGTTTTAAGAATAGGCCAATATTTCTTATTCCTTAACTAAAGTTAATATGGAATTACTATTATGGAAACAGCAATGAACTATTAGTAGCCATTATAAATGTTTGAAATCAAGTTTTATCGACGATTTTCATAAATAAAATGGTGGTACAACTCTCGGTTGTTTGACTCCGGCGACTAATTTCTGGCTAATTATTGCAGTGTTAAGCGCTGATGTGTTTTGGTTTGAAGGGTGTGGTAAGAGAGACATACTCCTCTGATGCGTTGCAGCTTAGTCCTCAGGAGTAGCGGCGCCGTGGCCGATATCAGGCAGAATCCATGTCTGATGTGTGTCTGATATGTCATCAGATGGCCATTTGCGGCAGCAGTCGCTTACCATAACTTCATGCATGTTTGCTTCTCCTTTATTAAAAATAAAAAAAAAACCGCTTACAAAGTTTCAGCCCTTCATCAATCAAAAATATATTCAAGGGCTGTCATTTATACCCAAGTTGTTGTTATTATACAATTTTATCTAGAAAATTAGGCAATATATGAAATATTCCAACAAGTATTTAGAATAGTCTATTAATAATTGATATCAATCTTAAAGGACTTAATCCACTTTTCCTACTTTGCATAATAACTCGATGTTTCATAATAAAACGCAATGTAGTTTAATGTGGCCAGCCCTACCTATGTATTGCCTTACATAAAGTTGCATGGTTAAATTTCTATTTGTCTTTTATCTTATTAATGGCAACAAGTTTGGCTAAAACAATACAGAACTAACTGTAGACAATCAAAAGTATTGTTCCTTTTATGTTTTTCAAAAACAGATAAAGCTAAACTTACTGACAATTTACTATTACGTAATCATTAAATCCCTAATAGTCTCTATTATAAATAAAAAATATAAATATTTCACTTTATCTGTATCCTCATCATCATCATCATCAACTTATTAGTGTCCCACTGCTGGGCACGGGTCTCCTCTCAGAATGAGAAAGATTAGGCCATAGTCCACCGCGCTGGACAAGTGCGTTTTTGTATATATAAATCTCCCAGGTATGCAGGTTTCCTCACGATGTTTTCCTTCACCGTTTTTAGCAAGTGATAATTAATTTCTAATACGCAAATCAGAGGTGCGTGTCTGGGATTTGAACTTCGGACCGCCTGATCGAGAGACCGAGTTTCTTAACCACTGGGCTATGACTGCCTTTTATCTGTATATATTTATTAAATGTATAACTGGCAAAAATATAAGACTACGTTATTAAGTATTCCGGCTATAAAATTTTACTATGGATTGTCACAAGCGTCTTGAAAATTAACGCATTGGGCATCGGTCGTAGGATAGACAACTGATAAGGTAATTCTTCGAATAACCCAGGTGGCCTGACGACTTGAAGAAGATGGCGAGAAACCACTGGATTCAGACGGCTCAGGTCCGGTCGGTTGGCCGATTGGAGGAGGCCTGTATCCTGTGGACTTTGAAAGGCTTTGAAAGTATGAAATTGTCAAAATACCATGTTAATGTTAATTTACTTAATGTTAATAGTTAACATACGATAGTATTACCTAAACCAATAGTCGTTGCTTGTTTCCGATCGGAAGCCACGAACATACGTTTCTTCCGACAGATATTACGAATGCGAGTATTTTTTATCAATGTATTGTTAAAATGCGTAATGATAGCGTAATGTAACATATAATCATGAATAGAAACAATCAAGATTAGTTAGAAAACTAGTGAATTGTAAAGTTGTCAAATAAGTAATAATATGCGTTTAAGTTCCGTAGAACCTTTTGATTTTTCAAACATTTTATCCTATGTACCTATGAATGAATCAGTATGAATGCATATGCAATATGCAATAAAATGTGTGTCAGGCTTAACAACCCTTTTGCGTATATGTCTACAACCCTGTTTAGGTATCAGTCAGGGGGAGAGAACCCACAAATCGAAAGCTTAAAGCATCCAACACCACTGTGCTCTACTTCGTTCCACAAGCCTTGCTGAAAGCTGAAACTTTCAGTTTCTGTAAATACCTACATGATTTTATAGGTATTAAGTTAATATTTCATATGTACCATAGACCATATTATATTATTTTCTATTAATAGGATAGTGAATCATTTTACCACCAGCTTTCCAACAACATCTATCTAATAAATGGATTGCTATTCTGCATGGCAAAGACATGTGGCTTTATACAATGAATTTCGGTATGTTTAATTAATACAAAGATGTTTAGGATTCATTATGACTACCGAACCTTAGACATACCTTAGTCAAAAGGTGGTAGAATCTTTTGTAGTTCAACTCCGGCGGCACCACCGCCACACCTATTTCTGCCTAATAACAGCAGTGTTAGGCGCTGCTGTGTTCCGTTATGAAGGGTGTGGTAAGGGAGACAGACTTATCCGACGCGTTCCAGCTTAGTCCTGAGGGGTAGCGGCGCATCTGTGGCCGACTTCAGGTAGGAATATCTAATCCTATCTGGGGTTGATTATAGATATCCATGCGCGGCAGTAGCCACTTACCATCAGGTGGACTGCATGCTCGTCTGCTACTCCTATATTATAAAAAAGACAATAGTTTATAAATTTAATATTTATCCACATAGTTACGATTTATTTGCAATAGGTAGTCTTTTTTCAGGGTAAACAAATAACGTTTAAATCCTGCATTTATTCCGTTTCCAATCGCGTTCACTTGCACTATTTATATAAATTTTCTTTGTGCAAATAACAGTGATTTGCTCTAAGGATAGGAAAAACCCAGGAAGCTTAGATATGCATAATGACCACAACAAATACTGCGAGCCATTACTGGTAAATACTTGACTTTTTAATGCAACTTTATTTTAACCCCTTTTTATGTAAAGTGTGTTGGCCCGTAAAAGTGTGTTCAAGTTTACAGATATTGTTCATTTATTTTGAATATTATTTTGTGTTCTGTCAACAAGTAGTACTGTGAACCTTTTATATTACTCGTTGAAATGTTAAGTACCTGGCATGATTGTTTAAAATAATAAAGGCAAAGTTTAAAATAAGAGGTTATTTTTGATATTAATAAGTAAGTTATTTTGTTGACTATTTTTTGGTAGATTGGAAATAAATACGATGGGATAAAATTTAAACTTATAATATTAAAAGGATTCTCTACGGATTTTCTCTTTTTGATTTCCAGTAACAACTAGTATATAATCTTTTCCCATATAGAACAGTGAAGAAGATCTACTCTGATATATTTATTGGATAAATTAAACAACCCAGATATATTGTATATTAGGAGATGGAAATCTAAAAACATGGTGCAATAAAAATGCCAGGCAAATGCAAGAGATCATACATACATAATCATTAAGTGACACTTATGATACATATAATATGTTGAATTTATTTGTCTTTAATACATCCAATCCAGTATAAATAAATAAATATCCAAATACGTCCTATATAGTTAATATTTCCAAATTATTGTGAAGTTGTCGACAGATAATTTATTTCTATTTATTTGAATAATAAAAGTGGTTTTGTTCCATTAACGTTAGCTACTACCTACTTTCATGCATGAAATTTAAGTACTGTTAATGAAGTCGTAAATTAGGAAAAAAAACCTAATTTGTTGAGACTTTTTTCAGTATATAATTGATTATAATTTATTTATAATTTTTCTTTTTACTTTTGCTTATTTATAAGTACAATTTCAAATACGAATTTAAATTTAAATATTAGTATTTTACCGATCAAATGCAGTTCTAAATATTGATATATGTAACCTATAAAATTATCTTTACTATTAAAAATATAAAGATGTTATTCATCGACTCGTTTTCAATACATTTCAAATTCAATTTTCAATTTTTGAATTTCCTAAAATTTAGATCTTTAAATGATTTTTTCACTAACTACCAAATACAAAACTACTACAAACCATAGAACATGGGAATCTATTGTGCGGGATTTTTCGGTACCGTGCAAGGCTTCGTCAGGCAGCCTCAAGGTGGTGCAACGTGAGCCAGTTATAAATACTGTGCAGCGGGTGAGCCAGCATCAGTCAGTTCCACTCCTGTCGGCTGGACCCACGCTGAAGAGGACGAAAGTGACCCCAGTGATTTACACATTTTAAAATGCGTGCTTTTCAGGTGAGTGTAGTGATTACGTTTTAATAATTAATTGGGCCAATTATTTGGTGGTTAGGGTGAGGTACTTATATTTTATTACATTTAATAACTATGGGTAATTTATTAATTGTAAATTACTATTACATGGAATTTGTTGTAATGGGTTAAAAAGGGGAAAATACTTATGTAATGTAGTGTAACTAAAATTGATTTTCAAATTTCATTAAATTCCGTTCATTACATTGAGTACATTAATTTTGTTTTATTATTTTCAAAAATAATAAAAATATTAGATAAAAAAATAACGATATCAACTAAGATTGGTTTTTAATTTCTAAACTATGATTAATATAGACATCGATTCGTTATTATATAAATTAAGTAAACAATATGCACAAATAAAAATGTACGCAAATGAATATCTTATATATATATAAAATCTCGTGTCACAATGTTAGTTACCGTACTCCTCCGAAACGGCTTTACAGTTTTTCACCAAATGTTATGTGCAAATTCAGTAGGTCTGAGAATAGGCTACTATCTATTTTTCATGTCCCTAAGTGATTGGGGTAGTCAACTCTTGCTTGCTTGTCTTCAAAGGCACCACAGTTTCACCCGTTTCTGCCTTATAACACCAGTGTTAAGTGCTACTGTGTTTTAGTCTGAGGGATGTGGCAAGGAATATATAATTATGTTAAACGTTTTAACTAAGTCCTTTGAGGTACCAATGCATCTGTGACCGATCGCAGGCAGGACTCAAATTATATCTGAAGTCGGTTACTGATCCCTATATGTGGTAGAGGTCACATATGATCAAGTGGACCGTATACTCGGTTACGTTTTCTATAACTAATAATTATCATTTAAACAAAAAACCTGATTATGATTATGTCACTCGCTCAGATTAACCAAATACAATGACACCAAATATGTTAAACTCTGTCAATCTGTTTGGACAGTAGTGTGCGTGCCAGTATAAGCGACATACACACATGTATACACACAAAAAATATTAACCTTTGCAGTCGGTTAAAAACAATCACTTTAAAACAATCATTATATTTACTTACCAACGTAATTTCATTGATGTCGATTGATGATCACATATTTAGATTAAAATCAATCGATAGCTTGAACACAATGCGATTCACATATAAAAAACCGTATGTTACGATATGGGAACTATTATCGAATAGGGCATAACCGGAAAATAGTTGAAGCCGTATATCATTATTACCTTAATGCTTCCTTCAATTGTTTTTGTGTATCCATTGTTCTAGTTCTAAATCAGTTTGTACGGCTTAAAACAAACATTTGCATGAATAGTTGCATATTGTGTTGTCATGGTGTATGAATGAAGTATATGTGGACTGACAAGGTGTTTAAAACATGAATAGACCAGTGCTAATTATTTTTAGGTTTGTAATATAAGTTGTAAATGAGTGTGACTACTAAGTTAAGATGTAGTCTTCATTTCACCTAATTGGTTTTCTCTTAGCGCACCCAAGCTAGAACACAGCAGCGCTTAACACTACAATTATAAGGCAGGACTAGATAAGGCTTTGGGCCGCCAGAGTCGAACCACAAAGGATTCTAATACATTAATGGTACTAATGTAATAAACGAACAAAATTATCAAACATAGTGTCTATTTTAATAAGCATAGTTATATTTCTGTGTTCCGCCTTATTGTCAAAATACTAGTATTAATATTATACATACGTACAAACAATGATCGTATTTTAAAATATATTTTTTGCATTTTCAGGTATTTGTTTTAGCTGCTGTGTGCGTTGCCGTCAGCGCCGGCTACGTCGGCTACGCTGGGTATGGCGGATACGGAGGTAATGGCGGTTATGGCGGTTACGCCGGCGATGGCGGTTACGCAGGCTACGGAGGCGACGCTGGCCACGGACATGGAGAATATTATGTAATTAATTTTATCTATTTTTATATGTAATGAACGATAGCAAAGGTTAAATAGTTTTCGTCTAAATTAATATTTATAAGATGTGTACCATATACATTGGAAGTACAATTTATATGCATAAAAGAAGGTATTGAACTTGCCCTTAAAAACTTATGGATCCAATAAAAATATAACAATGTGTAATTAAAAGATATGATAGAAAATTTGGTTTGAAAGTATTTGCATATATCAACTGCACGATCGCTATCTGTTGAAAATGCACATCTAATGTGATAGATGGCGTTCATATTTGTGACTACAAAAACTACAATTTACGTAGTGTGTAACATGACTTATTTCGAAAAAAAATGTGGCAAAATTTTATGATATTCTACTGTTTTTAACATTTGACTTCTTAAATATTTCATTATTTATGTTATTATTGTTTTAGTAGTATTGTACCTTTTAACTTTACGCGAACAAAAAATCTGTGAGTAATATTGCAATAATATCATTACGCACGAATAACTGCATTATATTGAAAGTAACAAAAACAGATTGACATTGGCGGTGTCATTAAAAAAGATTTACTGTCAAAATGGCAAAAAAGATAAGGAAAACTCAATACGCCGCGGAGTGGCAATATTAACTGTTATAACTTTTTCAGGAAAACTTTATATGCTACGTGATTGCACTATTAACAGTTTATTTGCGTTATCGCAATATGGATATTACATTGGTTAAGAATATTAACCGGTATTTAATATCCTCAATTTTATTATTTTTTGTTTGCATAAATAAATAAAAAAAAGATTATTCGAATATTGAACAATCGAGTTCCTGACAATAAAGTAGTAATTAAAATTAACTACGAATAGATATTTTTTTAAAAGCCTGAAAAACGACCATTTGTTTTAAAATACTCGGTATATAACTGTTTCGTAAACATTGCATATTTCTTTAGCTTATTGAGATTAATAATAGATATAATCAGCACGCGCTACACGAAAATATTTGGAGTCAGTTACAAAATTACTCGGTACTTTCATTACGTAAAAAATAAAATTAAAAATCAACAACACATGTTTACAATAGGTCTCAAACCTAAACGTTACCTACTATAAGTGTAACAAACCATAACTCGAGGCAACCACCGTAACGTCTCATGCTTGCGCCACAGTAAAGCGAATGTACGAGTATGTACTGTAATTGCCGTTGTAGTTGCAGCATTCGGAAGTCATTTGTCGCTATAGACTGCAATACAGTTAAATTATATTGAACTAGCGTGGTATTGCAGTCATGTTCTAACAACATACTAAAAATAAGCATACTTTATTAGTTCTACGAAATAAATGTAATAATTAATAAAAATACAAAAAGAACGCGTTGAAGTCTTTTGTATGGAAATATAGTAGTCGTCGTAGCATTTTTATTTGTCATTCAAAACCAAATTAGAAGTATACAGGCAGATTAAAAAATACAAATTGATGTTTGTTGAAAAGTATTTTTTTCATTTATAGATTATGTATTTGATTCCAGGCTTACCCAAAATATGCATTTGACTACGCGGTGAAAGATCCCCATACTGGTGACCACAAGACGCAATGGGAAACGCGTGATGGTGATGTCGTCAAAGGTAAGAAATCATACTTCTAAATATGCAAAAAATGGTATATCGTTACTATTTTTATCACGATCATCGATCATGACTTCTTATTACTTTCAGGCGCTTACTCTCTAGCGGAGCCCGATGGTACTACTAGGATTGTTGAGTACACAGCTGACAAACACAACGGCTTCAACGCGGTCGTGAAGCGTATCGGCCACGCTCACCACCCGCAGGTCTACGGTAACCACTACGAAGGAGCTGGTTACGGAGGCTACCACTAGATGGCGTTAAAACCAGTTATAGTTTTACTGAATAAACCCGCTGACCGATAGATGGCGTTCAAATGATGAATATTAACCAGTCAGCGATTCGATATTAGGGTGGACTGTGATAATGCGCCTGATAACTGCGTTTGTCATCTATTGACTCTTGTAATTTAATAATTTAATTTTAAACGTTTGTTAAGTTAAGAAAACAAAATAAATATATTTTATACATGCCATAATACGATATTTTTATTTACAAAGGGAAACGGAAGACTTTTATATACGACTCTTCCTGAACATATTCATCATCGTTATATAGATAGCTGATGCATGAAATATTGTCGAATGCTCATTAATAAGTGTTGGCATATGATTAAGTGTGAACGTAAATTTTCTGTTATCGAGTAGGGATTTTTTTACTTGTCATCGATTTATTATCAAGACAATCTTTCTTTTTACACAGAATTAGGTAAATTTCTTGATTACTAATTTTATAATTGAATGTAATTATAACACTACTTAGATAACATCGTTTACAAATTAATATCGACAAATAATTGTATGTACATGTTTTTTGTACACATACCTACAGCTTTAAGCGTATTGATAGTATGTTCTCATATGACAGTAAAGATACTTTTATGTTAAATAAATTTTAATTTAAAACTAATTATAACTTAATGGAAATATACCTCAGTTTAGAAATTTGTTTAATGAAACAATATTTTTTAATAAAAATATAATCGTATTCTCCCTTGGGAAATTATTTTTATATTACAATAGGGAAACAAACATTTACTTAAATAGATATATTTTATGTCAAATTCTTACAATTTACAATTTGGTAGCCCTGACTACTTTCAAACTAAACATTTTTTGCAACTTGCCTGATATGTGATAGTGTAATTTTGCTAATAAAATTTTATTACGTTATTGTAAAATTGGTGCGTAATTTTAAGATCTGACGTGTTTACGGTTGCGTAGTGTTATTTACGATTTGCATTGCGTCGGACTTCACGCAATTAGGCCTAGTTTATGTTATTTACATGCGGAGATTATGGCGTATATATTATATATATATAGACATCGTCTTCTAAACTCTCTGTGATTCGACTATGCCGGCACACTCATGTTTCCCTAATATCCTCTATATAGCTATGTACCTGTATTTATGAATACTGCCTACGGTATACTGCCTAGTCGTCAAACCAAGCTATTATGCTTTATTAATAAACCACCATATTTCTGTAATTAAATTAGTGTGACATGTAACTCATATAGTGAATTCATACAATTTCATTTAGTAGAGATCTACCGAATGATTCCATATTTATTTGCAGTAAAACATTTTTATAACCAAATAACTTCAATAAATATATGGGTAATATTTAAACTTGTAACTTGTAATATTTAAACTCAATAATTGAGTTTAAATATTACAAGCAGAATATGACACAATAATATTTTATACGCCTTTTACGTTAAATCGCTCCGCTTGACGCTCCTCCTATCTCTAGCTGTAGCTTTACTATGCATCTGTTGGAACGTATTCACTTTCATTGATTTACATGCTCAGCTGAATATAGAATACTTAATATGCACAAACGCATAGTTTTTTATGCGCTCTAGCTCGTTGGGGTGTTGTCAGTATGTAAGATTATGTTTTTATTTACATGTCATTTTTTATGTAACGTAATTAGCATAATTTAAATCGTTTTAGAAAAAATATTTTATATATTATATTTTACTGCAGATTTCACATTTTACAAATAAACATAAGGTTGTTATCTAGATAAAAAGAAACTAAATCATTATAAGTGAAATCAAAGTTATACTTTTAATACAATTTAAAGTAGGCATCAATCAATGTCAGGATATTGCACCTCAAATTAAAATTCATTAAGAAAATTATAATGTGGATATTTTCTCTTTTCAACAAAGAAAATTTATGCCACAAATTTTTAATTTAATGCTACTTAGTCTATTGTAATAGTATAAGTACTTTTATTATTTATTGCATCTGATATGTATCTACCTATTTATTGCATAGCGTAGACATGTTAGTAATTTTGATAAACCACAAACCGTACATTGCATTTGATTAATCTCGGACTTATTAAATTAATTACACATAGGGAAAATAAAACAAAGAAAAAAGGAAAGTCTATTGGAGGGGTTGGTCAGGAAACAATCCATTGTATTAGACTGGTAGACAATAAAGTAATTAAATAAAGCGTATCCTAGTGACAGCGGAGTCGAGTGTGTGCGTTCCATACACATTGCTCGGGTGTGATCGTGTGCGTTTATAAATAGGTAAGTGGTGGTCATCGCGGCCCGTCTTCACATAGCCTCAACCTTGGATATGGACTAGTTTGTGCTGAGTAAATAAAATATTGAGTGGCAGTGAATTTAATCATATGGTGGTGTTGGGGAGGCTTTATGACGAATGAACGCCATGGCGAAAGCCCTGGTTTTATTGGTACGTAGCTATGTACATATAATTTAGTAGAAAATGTGATGTAGAAAAATTTTCTGTTAATTTAGAAAGATTTTTTTTATTTCCGTTAGATGTGATCCTCAATCTGATTACTTTTTTATATTTTTAAAGATATTAACATTATTTAAGTTAAGAAAATAATTGTAAAGGAATATCAAGAATATTTAAATTATTGATTATAACTTTAGCTGTAATTATATGATCTCATATTAAAACATTACTTAGTATATAAAAATACCACAATAATCATAGAAATATAAGATGATAAGTAATATGTGTTTATTATTTTAGGTCCTTTTGGCACATGTAATGGTGTTAAATTGTCAAGAACATATAGTTGAAGACGAATTCGAGCAGCTTAGTTATGAAAATGTAAGTATTTGATTATTTTACTATTTTCTTGGAAATACGTAACTAGTTATATATATACTTTCGAAGCAATTTTAAAATAAATAGGTCGCAGCTGTATATTCATCAGTTTACATATAGCTACTACATTTCCCTTGGTTTACTTATATGTTTGCAAGTATAATGGACAAGAATTCTAATATGTTTTATAGTTATTAATACATTGAATACACCTTTTTTTTTATATATTTTGATCAATTTTATTATGACTAAATACTACTTTCTGTTTATTAAAATGTGTGACATCATTCAGGCGGACTATTTATACTTAAACACATAAATAAAGATACATATTTAATAATTATCAGAAAACTGAAAAAAATACATATTTATCATTGAAAAAGTTATCATTTAAAATATTTATTTTTTTAATAATTCAAATTCAACGATTCGTGACTATTAGAATAAAGATATTTCCTTAAAATAATCTATACTAGAGACAGTACTATCTATACTAGGACACAAACAAAAAAAAAAACAGCTACATAATTTATCTTTTGTTTGAATTACATTTTGTTTAATAGCTATGGAGAAGCATGCGTATATATAAAATATTATTAGTTTATATTAGTTTATATTTATTTACACCAGTTATTTTAAACAGTGTACATTGATATAAAAACGACAGTAAATTTGCTTAAACGAGTTAAATGAGTTAATCGCCTGGCACATAACTGCGAAGTTTCTCCATTTAATTGACGTTCCACGCGACGTATGACAGATATTGATGACAAAACAGCTGTGATGACGCTACTTAACAATGTTTATCATGCTTCTCTTACTTTCGATGTTTTTGTGTTTATCATGCCTCTCTTACTTTCAATATATTTTTCATGTTAATTGAAACAAATGAATGATCAAAAACAAATGATCGTGTGATCAAATGTGTGAAATGTTATGTGGTCATTATCACCCATCGACAGAACAGTCGTATCATCCCTATAAGGATGAAATAGGAATAATTTATATCAGTATATTTTACGGCCAGCACTCGAAAACAGGATAGGTACTATCGCAAATTTACGTGTAGACTTGGTGCAATTGAATTCATATTACAAATAATTATACCACGTAAAAAATATATCTATATTAAAAATATTAGTACAGTTTAGATCTTTTATTTGTAGACCAAAATCAAAAGTATTAATATTAAACAAAGTAAAAAAGTGTGTGTGTGTCAGCTACGACGCACGATTGGAGTTTACTCCTTACGAACGATAATTATGATATATATCGAATAGAAAAAAAGGGTAAATGAACGCATCTGCTAAAATGATAAGAGAAACAAACATATATATGTAATTATTCGGATTATTTATATTACTTTAATAATGAGTATTACATAAAGTATATTACAAAATAATATAAATAATAATAATAATAAAAACATTAAAACTTGATGGTTAGGTTGCTGTTTATGTACGTTGTATATAGATGTATACAATAGATGCTACTATATGCATTTATTATACAGCATGCATACCCTGTACTCGGCAGCAGTATACAAGTTGTGGCAGAACTTCGTAATACGCAGGCGCGCAACACACACGTACAAACATACGCACACATTCAACTCTCAGACTGGAGGTAGTGAACTATACAGTGAGACTACGAAGTATCGCGCAAAGAGGAGACCCCGAGAATGAGATACGCTGTGTAATGTATTCCATCTCATTCTTTTACACGTTCAATCCTACAGATATATATGTTTGTCTCTTTCTACGTTACGCCTCAACTTTTCGTGTTACACTTGATTTTACTCCTCATAAAATTTCCGTACCGGGCCTTATAACTCAAATCGTTTCTTAAGGAGTAAACTCCAAAAAAAAATATTATTTCGTACGTTGATATGTTCCATACTAACATTTATTACAACGACTAGTAATGATTTGTTCCAATAAGCATGTCACATCCCAATCCGCCACTGTCGACAGCAGTCGCTGACTGCCGTAAACGATCGTATTTTTTATCGGTCATTGTCGATAGGCGACAGCCAATGGTAGCAGACTGTCGCGAGTTGTCGCCTGAGACCGTTGCCCACTGTCGTTACCTAAATCTAGCGAGTGTTAGCGACTTTCGGCGACGGTTATAACGAAGGCTGTCGATCATGTATAAGCTTACTGTCACCCGTATGTTACCTTCCTTAATTTATAATTAAATAAATAAAATAAAAATAACGCTTTCTACACTCACAGCCCCACACTAGGATTCCCTGTATCGTGGTTGCTATGGTCACACAGAGACAAATACACAAACACCCAGACCCAGAAACAGAAATCTAAATTCATCATTTAGAAATCTGTCTGGCCGGGGATCGAACCCGAGACCCTCTGCGCGTCAGACCGGCATGGTAACCGCTCCGCCACGCGGGTCGTATAATTGAATTTTATGAAATCTTGTCATTAATAATGCTCTTTTAACTAAATCACTATCTCATAATATATGCTTCGTGAAATAGATAATGATCAGTAATTTCTTACAATAATGCAATAAATCGTTTGTGTCACGAATCTGTTTCCTTCCTTATAAATTGTAATGTGTCTTCTTATTTCCTGATTATTAACTGAAAGTTAATCTGAATAACCATTAACTTTAAATGCAGTTTTGTGGGCATTAAGGCATTTATGCTGAAAATTTAAGTTAGCATTTCCGAGGAAGGAGCAGGAAGTAATGATAGGCTAGTGGTTTGAAGCTTGACCTCTTAATCGAGGGTACGGGGTTCGGTTCTCTGACACACATCTATAGATTTTCGAAGTTGTGTGCGTATTAGAGAATAATTGGACAGTTAGTTAGTCAGATAGCTAAACGAAAAGGATCCAATCCATATGAAGTCTATTGTGGATTGGATCCTTTTCTTGTAACGTCCAATTGTCACTTAATATACCTAATTATTATTGCTAAATCAATGCAATTAACTCGAAAGTCTTTTAATGAAACGTCAAGATAAACATTAAGTTGATAATGAACTTAGATAAAGAAATTTTAAATTGTAGACTTGAAATTGAAATTTCAAAACTATTACAAAGTAATAATATACCTAAAGTTAGAAGACAAATATTAAGTATTTTAATATCTTTTTAAAAGGGGAAGGTACCGAACTAATTCCAACCAATTGTAAATGGCTTCTAGCTCCTAATTATGTTTTGAACTAAACCGAAAAATCTTGAAATCTTAGGTAGCGTTACTACCTCTGACGACTAAGTTGGATATCTTTTTTTATAATATAGGAGTAGCAGACGAGCATGCAGTCCACCTGATGGTAAGTGGCTACTGCCGCCCATGGACATCTGTAATCAAACCCAGATAGGATTAGATATTCCTACCTGAGGTTGGATGCGCCGCTACCCCTGAGGACTAAGCTGGAACGCCTCGGAAAAGTATGTCTCCCTTACCACACCCTTCAAAACGGAACACAGTAGCGCCTAACACTGCTGTTATTAAGCAGAAATAGGTGTGGCGGTGGTGCCGCCGGAGTCGAACCACAAAGGATTCTACCACCTTCAAATATCTTTTAATGCTACATTTTTAAAAGAGTCTGTCCCTAACCACACCTCTCAATCCAAAACACAACAGCACCTAGCACTATTTTTAGACAACATTTAAAAATATGACCTTACAATCTCAAACTTGCAATAATTGCAACGAAAATCGTAACTGGGCTTGCTCTATATAACTTTGACCAAACCCATACATGGCGCGACAAACGTTACTATTGAAAGTGAACTGAATGTCGAAACGATACCAGTATCAGTTGTTCACCCACTTTTCTTCGGCTAACTCGTTCAAAGTATGTAAAAGTGACTCTAACTTGTTCCACTGCGAGCTACTTTTTGCTGTAATGACATAAGTGTTATAGATCGGTCGGAACTTTCAAATAATTTTAATTTGTTCATTATCGCAATAGTTATTTTGAGCAAGGTCTACGGGTTAAACTTTTTTGGAACAGAGATAGCAAATGAGCGTGTAGTCCACTTGATGGTTAGTGGTCACTACCGCCCATTAACATCTGTAACCAGTTACCCTTAGTATCATCCAACCAATTCTGATACAATACGCTAGGGGCGCTGATTATGATAATTATATGGGCAAATTCGTAAACAAATACAAAAGCACACATTTTTGTAAAAACGTAAAATCTCATACTAAGGGTACAACCCCACATAAGGTTAGAGTCTTACCTGAGGTTGACCCCAGATGCGATACCACCCCAATGACTGATATTAAACACATGTTTTTCTTACCACACCTTTCAAGCCAAAACACACTAACAGGTGCGTCCAAAATAGTATCAGAGAGGGTTTACCGTTTAGATTTTTACTAAAAGTTTTAGAATTACAAGTAGCTTATAGCAAATATGCAAACCTGCAAATATCTCGTCTCTTTGCGTAAAACGTAACAGCTGTTAAAGAACGCGGTAAACAGGTTTTTATGTAATTTTATTCTTTAAAAACATTTATTAAGCAATAATTATATCAATGCTTTGCATATGCTATTGCATGAATGATTTAGGTCTCTTATCCTAGACAAATACTACCATTTTGAAATCCTTTTATACATGTAGCTCGGCGCATAGACATGTAGATTACGAAGTTGTCGTTCACTCTTGATATTAGAAATTATTTTCAAATATGCGCCTTCCATGTACGGCTTAACAGTTAGATCGAAAAATGCCAAAAAATACCGGTTTGTTGTATGGATATGCCCTTTAATATTCAACTTTAATTTATTTTTAGTATTTGTTGTTATAGCGGCAACCATTATGCATCTTTGTAAAAAAAATCAAGTGTCTATCTATTACTGTTCCGGAGATAGAACCCTGTGACAGACGGACAGACCGACAGACCGACAGTAACTGTTTGGATGGATGTAAACCACATATATTCATCTTAACGATCAATTTACATTCGTATATCATAAAAGTACCTTTTATTTACAGTTACAATTTATTTATTCATACATCAACATTATGAAATTTATGCCAAGTTAATAAGACAGCTTGATACAGAATTATTTTATAGTAGACAGTAATGGACAGATCTTTAAAAATAATCGGCCATTAGTTTCATGTTGACAGAGTACTTTGATTAGTATTAAGTGGATAGGGGTCGTTGACAGAACAACAATGCGTAGCGTTGCGTCTAAAGACGTTAAAGTGAATGTCTTTGATAAGGAAAATAGAAAGATACTTCACCGCCTTGAAAATGGATGAGCCACAAAATGCTGTTTTGTCAGTTATATTTTGAATTCTACAATACGTAACATAATTTACATTACATAATTTACGTAATACGTTACATAATTTACGAAAATAAATAAGTATTTCAAACATTTTAGGGACATTTTAGCACGGAGACGTGGCATAACTTTATTTACGCAACAATATCAAATCTGTTTACACTTTCTAGTTAGGAGTGATCTATCTACGTATTTTACTCATCTAAGGTGAATGTATGTATGAGAATGAAAGTAAACGATCCGTCATTGACATTGGACGATGCTATCTGCTCATCTTGAACTTGGGGATTGCCGAGCGAGTGACATTTACGACTGTTTACAAACACCAACCAGTTTCCATCTTTGAACTGGAACCTTATTTTTAGATTTCAAATTAAATGCTAATTAAATATCCCGCAACGGTACATAGTTAAAATAAGCACTATTGCGTAATAGTTTAGAATATTTATCTTATATATATATTACATAACTAGTTTTATAAATAGTTAAGCAACAGTTTAAGCAATTTTAATTTATAATAAATAGTTGTTTACTACCAAATAATTCAATTTACGGAATGTTAAAGTAACACTATCAATTAAACCCTTTACGCAACATTAACTGAATTTTCTAGTCCACGTGTAGAATTTATCGTGCGAGTAAAAATACATATTCACTGAGCGAATCGAAATCGAAAGCGTTGAAAGCGTAACACCTATTAGTTTGACTGACAAATTGACATCTGTACTCTCACGTCTGCTTAGTATACGAGTCGCATTCCAACTTTATGGAAACGATTAAAATGACTCATTGATTATTCAGAATACTAAATACTAACGCAGGCATGCAATGAATTGTCATAATGAGTAAAATACCGAATTAATGCACGCGAGCTATCGCTTCACAAATTCCCGACTACTTTTTATTAGAATACGAGCGTAATTACGGGAGGCATTAAAAATGTATCGATGAATTAATGTTGACGTGCGTTCGTTTTTTACTTTCAGGGAAATCCGAGCTACTCGTTTGGGTACGGAGTTTCTGACGCTCGCACTGGGGATGTCAAGAGCGTATGGGAAGAAAAAGAAGGCGACACTGTTAAAGGTAATAATATAAACAAAGAAATATTTAAAATAATGCAGATTAACGCTAAAATTGATACGAAATCTAATACCACATTTTCTTTAACAGGTCATTACAGTGTTTTAGAACCAGACGGCTCTATGAGATCTGTAGAATACTCGGCTGGACCAAACACTGGATTTACAGCTGTTGTTAATAATGACGGTGTACAAACACAACCAAAGGACAGACATATCATGGAAGAGAAGGCCTTGAGAGACCAAGAGAGATTCTACGATTTTTCTGAAGACGCCGATATAGAGCCGATGGAGTATTCGCCGAATGAAAGAAAAAGAAAGAAGCACCCATTCGACTCATTATTTAAGGACTACTCCGTTAAAAAACGACCGAAATATCCAATGGATTTAGAACCGAGTGAATATACACACAGTATATCAATAAAACATCCGCGAGACGAGTATGATCCTATAGGAGAAGCACACAGCCATATAGGATTCAATAGCGACCCGGATTGTAAAACAAAACATAAGAAGGAAAGTCAAAATTTGTACACGAGTATCTCAGAATTTCGAAAGCACCCACCATATGAATCTGATTCATATAGAGACACTTTCGAGAAGTACATTGATCCCGCAAACATTGATATCGAAAAACTTATCCAGCTCTATAAATATAACGAGCAATATAGACCAACAAAGCATGACGAGTTGACGGCACTGCCAACATCAGTAAAGTACAGTTACCCCGTTCCACCAGATGCACCGCCTGATAGCATTTATCCCGAAGACCTGCCTCCTCGGCCTAAAAAGAAACCTCGACCACATAACAAACCCGAAAAATACCCGGTCGAAGATCTAGATGATTACATTTTGGTACCGAAGAAGAAATACAAGAAACCACCAAGAGTGGTAGACCCAATCGACTATCACCAGGACATGGATGAAGAATACGATCATCCCAGCGGATATGACGATGGTTTCGACGATGATCGAAACCATAAACCACCGAGAGGCACCGGTCCGAAGGAAGTCGTCCGGAAAATTGTTAAAAAACGAAAACCAACCGTAAATCTCCTAGACATATTCGATATTTAATTTATAAATACAAATTAGTGTAGGTAATGTACAGCTTCAAGGAAAAGTACTGTCGATGTTACTACAGAGTTTGGTGACTGTGAAACAAATCACAACTATGCCTAAGTATAGCGAAAGTGTTATAATTAGTTTGATTGTTGTTTTGAAAAGTACTTTAGTCAGCCAGTATATTATGTTACCTAAGATTAAATATCCCTCATGCCAAAGCTTAAAGTGTTTGAGTGTGTAATATAATGTAGGGTAACGTTGGCAATAAAATATAACAAAGGTGATAAAAATCTTTTATTTACATTTTTGCGCAAAAATCTTATATTTATGCCGCAGGAAACAGTCGGCATAAAATATATTATATTTAGGACATTTACTTAATTTTACAGCGTTAAAACGTGCTTTTAAAATAAAAACAATATAAATATATGTATTACAGCATTCTATATTATATAAATCATGTGAATTGTACTGGGGTTTTCATATAAAAGTCATTTTATCGTATTAAACTACTAGTTTCTTAGGCCACATATGAATATACTCGCAACTTTCCGCTAGATGGCAGTAGTAGTTACGTTTTGTGCTTTATTTTCAACAAATTAATGATACACATATTTCAAGAACACTTTTATCTAATAAATTTTCTGTTTGATTATTATTAGTAAGAAATGTTGTATAGAGAAACGCATGAGGTAATTTTACAAAAAACAAATGTATTTTATCTACAATAATTCATTTTATCTTCTTCGGTGGTTCTTATAAAATTCCAACTGAATTTTAAATGATAAATATGATATATTTACCCAATTATAGCCATAAAAATCCTATCATACATGTCGGGTTACATTACTTTCATACCTAATCAATCAATTGTACTATTATTACTTTTGACAGAACAGATTGTGAAACACACAATGATAGTGAGAGTGCGCTGTACTGGAGTGGGCCGATTACCGCACAAGGACGTTCGGGCTTTTTATTTCGCCTTTAATTATTATCCATTTGGGTCGTTTTAGTGCACGTAAACTTAATCTCGATATGCGATCGCTATTGAAACCTTATCGGCGTTCGAAGGATTGGAAAGTTAAGGTAACGCGAAACAGCTTGCGATATCGTTATTAATTTTGGGTGTTTAATTAACGGAAGGTGCACGTATTATCGACAAGAATTTTATTTGTAATTAAAATAATGGACTGCTTATGGACATGCATCAATCCGAGATAAGATTAGATGCTTGCCTAAGATTGGTATTTGTACCCCTGGGACTAAGTTGCAACGCCTCTGATAACTCCTCCCTTATGAGCTTCATAACCTTCAAAAACACATAATTTTAGAGTTCTTCTTAAGGTTGCGGTGCTATCTCTGAATACTTTTGATTTGACTGGCTATTTCACCTTTTAACGCCGTAGATAAATAGTATCTATCCTTTTAATTGTAATTACATGACACAACATAATGCTTGTTGTATTATGATAACAGTTACGATCGAGTCATAACTACTGTTTCAAAATAATAAATAAACCTATGAAACAATAAATATAAGTTGATGTTCTAGGTCTTAAAAATATGTAACAATCCATATATTAATATTATAATCAATAGTGGAGATGGGAAAATCCACTTGTAATAGTACAACACTAACAAATCTAAACAGCGTAATACCAGTTAGCTACTTCACAATCGAAATATACTATATTGTAAAAGCCGTATGTGGGTGTTATAGTATTACAAGACAAGTATATTGGATAGCAACCAATTTATTTTATAGACCAACTGACAAATGTATACGTGTCACGTCCATTTTAGTCGAAACACCGGCGCGATGTGTGAAACGCACTGATAGGGCTCAAATGTGATCCAGATTCGAGTATATCCCACGAGTAGTTCGGTGTTATGTTTTATTCAAGTTAAGTGACTGTTCACATGTACTACAAGTACGCCACACGGTTGTTACAAAATGTCGGCAAGCAAAAGTGATAGAGAGTTTTGAACACCACCACCTATTTGCCTCATATAGTATTTTAAGCGCTCCTGTGTTCTAATAAATATTTATTCAAGGCGAATTAACTATATCCTTATAGAAATAATGCAACTGTGGCCAATTTTAGGTAAAATTCTAACGTCACCTAACTTATCTGAAGATGATTAGATTAGATATCCATGGGCAGCATTAATCATTAACCATTCGGTGGTTAGGTGATTCACACAGATGGACCCTGCTGGGTAAGCGCCGTTGGGACCACGGGCGAATGGTTTCAGCGTACCTGCACTACCGACAAAGGGCGTACAAAGGAACTCGGTGGGTTTTAGCCGGTAGGAGTCCGTAATATCCTCTCTGCTGTCCCCTTGGCTAAGAGGAACCCAAGCAGGTTTTCTCCACGAAAAAAAAGAAAAAAGATGGTTAGGTGATTGCGTTGTATTGTACAAAACGTATCTCAAGTGTAGAGTAGCCGGCCTGTCGTATACACATACGGTGTCTAGTTGATTTGTAGTTGCCATGTGGCAACCATTAGCAAATTATGGTCCATGTAAACAACACGGCATTTCATACTTTGCACCCACGCAAGCATTGTGCGCTAGTGGTACATGTGAATAGGCATTACGCGTGCATTCCACGAACATTCACCAGGCGCGGCCATGACACGGCCGGCATTGTCGCAATGTGACACGGCCCGCGGTCCCCTTTCTTATTGGGACCGAATGTTGCCGAAATTATAGAACTTGATCGATTGAATTTGATCGAAATATAGACGTTTGAAGTTAGAATTGGAGGTAGGATTAAATGTTATGCGTTATAATGTGTAGTATTTTTTCATTAAGCGCTTTTCAATAAGCAGTGATGGTCTACAGTGTAAACTTGCCCTCTCCTTCGCAAGGTCCGAGGTTCAAACCCTAGGCAAGCACGTCTGATATTAAAAAGTTATGTTAAGCGCACATTAGAATTTAATCATCACTTACTATTATAGGAAAATAATCGTGAGGAAATCTACATACCCAAGAGTTCTTAAAATTAACGAATTCTGAAGTTATGTGAAGTATATCTATAAGGATTTGGCCAACGCGGTATGGCCTGAACCTTCTCACTGTGAGAGGAGACTCATGCTCAGCAGTGGGATGGTAATGGATTGCCGAAACACCAGGCTAATATAGCCCTCCGGGATAGGAACGCATCTGTAGACGACCTTATGTAGAACTTCCATTTTGTTTGGGATTGTCGATGTCAATGGATGACAGTCAACACTAACTTTATTCACATCATGCGCTGATGATGATGTGCTCAAATTCCTATTACAATAGGTAATGTAGCGAAATCTTAATATCATGATATTGTTAATTGATTATACCAATTCACCAGACATAAATTAAATTATACATAAAAGTAAGTAATAACAAAATAGTTGTTTTCTAATAAATGTATCGTTGAAATTTATTTTACACTTAATATATTTCATTCTTGGTGTATGACATGTATCATACATACATGTCTACGTGACTTATAATAAGAGTTAGAAATCCACACATCCGTAAAAGTGTAGTAATAGCTTTAATCTAAAATAATACTATTTAACTTATTTGCATATTAACTCTCAATTTAAGACACGTTCAATATGTACCACTAGATGGCGTTACTTACCTCAACTCTCTCATACATTCGACATACATGCAATTAACAGAGGTGTTTTGCATATCTAAATTGGATTTATGTAAATCCATAGATTTTATTTAACGATATACCACCAAAGTTCTATATACTATCAAGATCGTATGAACAAAGACATATAGAGTCTGTCACCTTACAAGTAGGTCAGTTTGGTGTTACTGCGCGGCCACATACTCGAGTGGCGACGGAAGTGGACAGGGACGTCGTGTAGCCGGGCTCATGCTGTGTGGTAAAGAAGACATACTTTACCTCCGTCTGCTACTCCCATATTATAAAAAAAAGCATCTAGTCCTGCGGGTCGTTTACCGAATTGTGTCGGATTTTTAAGGATGCCTTTGGTTCGAAAATATATAGTATTGTATTATATTTTAGTCAATTGTACAATACAGGGTGATTTTTTTAAATAGGCCTTCAGGGCCAAATCCTAAACTATAAGGATTAGCGAAAATGCTGAAAGGAGTTACGAGACCGATTTTGATAAAAACTAAAACTGCATGATTCGTTTTTTAAAATATATTTTACCCTAGCCGGGAATCGACGCGATTAGGGTTGCGTGTGGCCACGGAAATAATCGCGGCAACACGAGGAGCTGCGCGAAGAGCAGTGCGAGGAGCAAGGTGTGGACGCACCATTATGTGCCTTGTAGATATTTCGCAATTTCGCAAGAATAACATTATAGACATTTTCTATGTCATTAATAGTGTACACCTGCCGTGATAATATGTGTCTGACACGTAGGTAACTGTTTAGCAGCCAATGTGTTAATTGTAAGAAATAATTAATATGTAATATATTATGGTGTCAATATGTTGGTAATTGTAAGGAAATTGGTACTTACTAATATCTTACCATGCAAATTAACATTAAATGATAAATGTACGTTGCGGCTAAAGGGTTTTAGGTTAATAAATTAGAATAAGTATATCCAAGTAGGGAAATTTAATTAAATATATTTTGCTACTAAATGCAGGGATAGGCCAGTGGTTGACATAAGGCCTCCCAATTGAGGTGTCCAAGGATAGAATCTCTGATTATTCAAAATATATAGCCTAATGTTTTTAATTCTAAGAGGAGACCCATGCTCAACTTTGGGACAGTAATGTGTTGATGACTATGTATTTATGAAAACCTGTAAAGATTTTTGCAATTCTTCTCCGTATATAACACTAACCTGCGCATATTATAGAGTCCCAAATAATTGTAGTGTTTCCCAACATAGATGATTTGTAAGTATTATACAAAACAGATATTAACAATATTATGATTAACGTTTTCACAACAGCGTAACTAATTAACAAGTATCTACCAATTTAGTATTGAATCAAGAAGCTATTGTACATCATAATCCTTATGGGAATTGAAGATTGAAGATTAGTACGCGTACCTAACTATTACCAAATCTCATAGAATTGGAATTTAATAGGTCTAGTGTAGATTGGGTTAGTTATAAAATTCGATTCTGAATATTATAATTGTATATACATTATACTAGTGTTCTTATTACATATTATTTCCTGAAAAGGTTCCATGTTCTACGCAAATCACATCGTTAAAAACAAACTTTCCGAAAGTAGGACGTTTTTTTTCCTATTTTTCCTATTCATGTTAACATGCTAGAAAAATACTATTAAAATCATACTCAACAAAAAGTATCCAAAGTAGGATACAGCAATTACTTACTCCAAATATAATTATAATCCTTAGGCTGTTTGTCCACTGCACCGTCACCGAGCCGATACCGATAATTAATCACGGCGCCGAAGTAGCGTAGTAATACCAGTAATATAATTACCTTTTAGGAAGAAGAAAGAATTGCGTCTACAAGACCTGATCAATCTTTTAAGGCCGGAACAGTACCTACCCTTAGTATGAGTTTTTACGTTTTGACAAAAATGACTGTTTTTGTTTTTGTTTACGTATTTCCCAGAATATATTTCCAGTCAGTTCTGATACAATCCGTTAGGGGCGCAGGGTACAGAGGGTAAATGCTGCTATGTAACATAATTCATCCGACTACACTATGCTTGCACCTTTAAGTGATTGAAACATATGCACTCTTGTAAGTGTATGTGTATTGCTTAATTTGTATGGAAAATAGTTTACACGCCCACAGACTTTATTATGTCGAAAGTCAAAACAAGTTACTTGTGCGTTTTGAAACAATTTGAAACTTATAAATGGACTCATTACAATAATCTGTTTGACATAGAATTGATTTAAGTGAAAATAAAAGTAAGTTAAGGCCAATTATACTCAATATCCAATTTGCATAATGTTATATGTAGGTGTATAAAATTAGGTAAGGTAAGGTTAATTTGTGAGTAGACTTATTGCTACAAGATTTAAAAAGGGAAAACGAGTTTAAGAAATTAGTAGATATATAAATAATGACACCGTTACTAACATGCATTTTTGAGGTGGTAGAACCATTTGTGGTTCGACTTCGGCGGCACCACCGCCACACCTATTTCTGCCTAATAACAGCAGTGTTAGGCGCTGCTGTGTTCCGGTTTGAAGGGTGTGGTAAGAGAGACAGTCTTTTAAGAGACGTTCCAGCTTAGTCCTCAGGGGTAGCGGCGCATCTGTAACCGACCTTAGGTAGGAATATCTAATCCTATCTGGGGTTGATTACAGATGTCCATAGGCAGCAGTAGCCACTTACCATCAGATGGACTGCATGCTCGTCTGCTACTCCTATATTATAAAAAAAACCCTCTATTGTGGGCATTACGGACACGAAGCAAAATTAACAAACACCCATCATAAATTTGAGAACTCTTTAGACGGCACCATCGCCACACCTATTTCTGCGTAATAACAACAGTGTTAAGTGCTGCTGTATTCTGCTTTGAAGGGATGTATATATGTATATTTTCCAAAGCATTCTATTGTAGTTCTCAAGGGTAGCGGCGTACCCAGGTAGCAATCTTATCTTATATGGGGCTTATTGTAGATGCCCATGGGCGGCAGTAGCCACTTACCATCACATGTACTGATGAAATATTTTGTGGACGCGGACTGGCTGAACCATCGGCTTGAGGAATCATATTCTCTATGATGATGGTTGTCGCTGGTAATAATGAGGTCGACTTCATGTTCCGATTAAATCTCATATGTTGTCACGTTTGTTTATATGAATTCAACGTCTCTTCATTCCAAAGAATGAAACATGTGTATGTAACACATACATTACGCCTGAAAAATATGACCTTACCCTGTAAAAGTCAATTAACAAATAAAACAAATACTTTGTCTTTAATGTATTACTTACTTCTTGCCTATTTATATCCATGATAAACCGTTGTATAATTTACATCACCACTAGTTCAAAACTAAAACCGGAGCTATTGCATTATAATAGCTATTCGATTATGCAGATGTTATTTCGGTTATTTATCATAACCAGTACAACCAGTTAGCGAGGTTAATGACATCAGATGAGTCACTGTCCGCGCTCACTTGACACTCGAGACTGCTCTAGACCAGAGGTATTCAACCTTCTAGTACGACTTTGTAGTATTAGTACGGCTTTTTATTGATGAGGATATTTATAGTGATTAATTTAACTGTTTGCGCATTAGTAATGAGTACGGTAAAGGTACGCTTTAAGAAACCTTTTTTTTCTTTTCGAGGGGGAATCCTTCAAAAGTTATCCAGTGCCGTGGGAGCGACACACGGTTATGTGGGACTCTTATCGCACTAAAACCCCCCGGTTCCCGTCCTCGGAGCTGCGTAGAGGACTCCGGGATCTCCAAAGGAACGCAACCGGAATCCTCTCAGCGCACTGCCCCGTCGGGCTCCGCCCCGGTGAGATTGTATCACCACACCGTTTGGTGTATACGACGGAATACGACCACCCTTACCACCGTCCTTCCCGTGGTCGCTAGCCGGGCGGTTCGAGCTCCCACTCTTGCCGCCCGCAACCCCGAAAGCCCCTTTTAGTCGCCTCTTACAGGCAGGCAGCTTCGACAGGCAGGGGATACTGTAGCCCTATTCTTGTCCCGGAAACGCTATAAGAAACCTGGTGATTAAGTAATCACTTACTTACTTACTTACTTACTTGCAAACAAGCTTGCAGTCCATCTGATAGTAAGTGGCTATGGCAGCCAACGGACATCTTTGATCGACTCCAAATAAAATTAGAGTGCTACCGGAGGTCAGCCACAGATGCTACTTCTGACGACTAAGTTGGAATATTTCGGATAAGTATGCCTTCCTTACACCCTTCAAAGCAAACCACAGGTAAACAGAACACTGCTCGTACAGAACAGAAGATTCCGAGCTGAAGAACAAAGGTTTCTACCACATTCGAATGATCAAAGGGACTCAATATTTTATTAATGTTACGAGTAGATACAGAAAATCATCAATATTTAATTACAAAACAATTGTCTAATTTGATAAAATTATTACAATAATATAATTTGCGTATTATTGTATTATCTGTTAAAGAACTTTGACAACAACTGAACCACATATAGACCAATTTGTGGTTTCGGTCAAACATATCATAGTCTGGGAAAGAGTTAGTATTACCACAGTATATGGATATACAGTAATTTAACTCGGCCCTGTCCTTGAATTAGATACCTACGGTTGCGCTGGGCACGGTAACGCGTTAGGGCTGCCTGCCTACAGTTTTTTAATTACATCTGCATACTTGACTTTCTTTTTAATTTTTTGATTGTAAATGTTGTATTTTTTTATTTATACAAATGAATGCTATAGTTAATTATATAGAAAGTGTTGAATGAAAATGCATGTTATGTTTTTTAATATGTATATATTACGTAATAAAAACTATTCTTATAATTGGGTACTTGACAGTTACAACAATAAAATATGAAATATGTTCGACATGATAGCTTATAAATTAACATAAATTATGCAAAATTTAGTTTAAATATTTAATACAATATTTAATAATAATTTAATTAGAGATGCGCCGAATAGTGGTTTCACCGAATAACCAAATACCGAATATTATTCGGTTTAACTTTCACCGAACTGGATATTCGGCCGAATGATTCGGTTTACCAATTCATTGTTTTGCCGCGTAAACAGGTTCTAATATTTCTTTTATAGTGTCCATTATTGTCAATTTGCCAGTTACCTGTGTTCATTAAAACTTTGATTTAAGTTGTAAAAAGAAATACTGATTTGAGGTTTAAAATAAATGTTAACTATACTAACTTTAGAATCTATACAAATAATTAAAATTTAAGTGTCTGTTTGTAATGTCAAAATAACAACATTTTACTAAGACCATATAACATAAAAGGAAAATATAAAATATACGGTACATACGGTACTTATAACGAAAAAAAAAATTATTTCAAATTTGGTTTGTTCCGGCTAATCTTTAAAATGGCTGTACTGATTTTGATGGGACTTTCACTGGCAATTAGCTGATGTTATAGACAGTAACATAGGCTACATTAATTTTGGAAAAAGAATTAGGGATAAGCGCAAAAAAGTTAAATCCCATGAAAACTTCAGAGTATTTACACTTTTAACGCGGGTGAAACCGCGGGGCACAGCTCGTAAGTAATAAATATGTTCTTTTAAGGTTTCAAAATAAATGTTGATTTGAAGTTTAATTGCTTTATGTTATTAAATTATCATAGGATTTCTTTGACTTAAAATATAACATAAATCTTACATAAGAAGTTTTGTGTTTTAGTTATGTACCGTGTCGTGTATACACGAAAGTAGACATACCTACTCGAACCGAATATATTCGGCACCAAAACCGAATAATTCGGCCGAATACAAATACCAAAAAAGATGCCGAATACGCCGAAAACCGAGTACCAAACGAATATTCGGCGCATCTCTAATTATAATCTATACTCATAATCTAGATTCATAATTGGGTGTCCAAAATGTAAACAAAGGTGTTGACCTATCAAGAAAATACCTTTCAAATGGTAGTTTCTTATTTTTGACGATCTTAAAATAATACAACAATAATAAAATATTGATCTAAATAAATTAAGATCAATTCTCATTTTCTAATATTTATATTACCTCATTCAGAATAGTCCCTCGGCGGCATATCGCGCGAACAAACGGGTGCCGAAAGGCCGCTAAGCCACGCCCTCAGCCTTTGTTGCGCCGCGCGACGATGAATAAATACGACGCGTGCGTTGTGCAAGCAAGCCCTTCGTTTATCAACAGTTTCGAGTTTTATTTTGCGCGGGAATAATAAAAGTTGTAAATTGGTCGAAGAAATAGTTTTATTCTATTAATTCAGAAGAGGGATAACCTCAAATAACAAGCTCTGACACCTGTCTACTGAACCAAAATTACAACAATCATACGTATTTTTTTAAAATATCAAATTGTATTAATTAAAAACTAATCTAATTTAGTAGTAGTAGTACTTAGTAGATTAAGTATCTAGTATTAACATAAAAATCATTGTAATTGTCTTACCTTTCGGAGTTTCCAGGCAGTTTAAAAAATGTTATATCTGGATGTGTTATTGACGAATTGAAGCAACCAAAAACAACACAATATAATCTATAACTTTTCTTCGCCATATTATTCTTGAAACAACAAAATATCTTACAAAACCGTCACATCACCCGCTCGTCACCGTGGCACATTCACGACACTGCGTGTACCGAGTGTTTACTTACCTCGAGGCGAGTAGGCGTGGCTTGCGTTTCGTGCGTTTGTATGAAGATAAAATACTGTATATCCTTATACTGTGGTATTACAATTGTGCTACTGTTCAATGAGGGGTTTTAGGTTATTGGTTTAGTACGTGTAAACATTACCTGTATTTATATAATAGGGTTAAAGCCTCTGTCTATAATTAAAAAAATAGATTTCAATGCTTCTACTTATAATATTTATATACTAATGTTGTAACTGTTAACTGTAAGGTGTTAAACTGTAAGATATTATATTTAATACTTTAACTTTAATGTTCAAGCTATGAATTTTTGAATTAACAAATTGCTATTGAATTTAGAAATGTACTAGATTTCATGACAAGTTTTGGAAAAAGGAAGAAGGCAAATCGTATTACATCGTAAAAATCTTAAAATTTTCGAAACAATGTTTTAAAAACGTTTTCAAAATTGCAAAATTTTATCAAACACCTGAGTTATTTTCAATGAACATTTTTCAAAATTTTGTTATTGTTATGTGTTAAATTAAAAATTCTATGTTTGTTGAAATTACAAACATATTATAATAATATCTACACTAAAATTTAATTCATTCGTATCTTCAACCGTGCAAAATGCAAGTCAGTTATTCAGATACTATCGTTTAGAGCTTATTCTATCCTAACATCTAACAGTGGCATTTCACATGATGGAGCGTCGCAGTTTTGAAGGTGGTAGAACCCATTGTGATTCGACTCTGGAGCCACAGAGTCGCTACACCTATTTCTGCCTAAAAACTTTTGTCTAAGCACTGCTATAATACGGTTTGAAGGGCATACGGGTAAAGGAGACATACTTATACATACTTATATATAGTGGTAGAACCCTTTATGGTTCGACTCCGGCGGTACCACCGTCACACCGATCTTTGCCTCATAACAGGAGTGTTACACGCTGCTGTATTCTGGTTTGAAGGGTGTGGGTAAGGGAGACAAATTTAACCGAGATATTCCAACCGAACTTTTAGGAATAGCAACACATTTTTAGTTATTCTTAGATAGGACTCTAATTTTATCTGTAGCTAGTTACAGCATGATCGGCAGTGGCCACTTATAATGACAGACAACATATTCAACTATGTACTTCCATATTATAAAAAATAACTTCAGTCACAGTTTACTACACAAAAAAAAAATTGAATTATATGATGATTTTTTAAAATTCACGATGACGTATGATTTTTTGTGATATCTGTATGAATTTGTATAGCGAAGGGCGGATCAGTGGAAGCACACTTTCTGTACCTACTTTTGGTTCATGAATTTACCAAACTGACTCCCAATAGTAATATTAGAAATAACCGAATATACTTAATAGTCTTCCTTTTTTACGGCAGTTAAAATAACACACATACGTCAAGTGAAGTCCCACCATAAGTTACAGGCGCGAAGAATGCCTGTATCAGCGCACGCGCAACTATTGTTATGTTAATCGCACTATCAAGGTTCCTTGTGCGTGTCTACCGTCAATGAATACCGCACTTTTGGCGAGATAGCCATAATTTATGTACGCATTCTGGTAATTTATACTTTATGTTCTATGCTTTTCAAGATATAAGGTCGCTCGCTTCGTTGAACACTTTTTGTGTATGGTTTGGTGGTAAAACACTTTTCCGTTTGGTATTGATAATAATAGACATGACAGAATTCTGTGCTTGATTTGCAGTAGAACCATCAGTACATTTCATCCTTCCTTATGTCGTTACTGTCCCACTGCTAGGCACAGTTCTTCTCTCATAAAGGTAAAAGCTATAGCCCATCGCGCTGGCCTAGTGCGAATTGGTAGACCTCAAACAGTTTAAGAACTTTTCTATAGTTATTTAAGAAGTTTTCTTTAATTTGTTGGTAGTTTATTTCTAATTCGCACATGAAATCGGACTGGACTGATGACTTGAAGCGGACGGTGGGTAACCGCTGGATTCGACTTAAGACCGATCGGAGTGGCGAAGATTAGGGGAGGCGTATGTCCATCAGTGGACTAGTAAAGGAATGATGGATGTATGGATAGATAACATGAAATCGCAATGAATTTGAATGTGCCTGCGATTTGAACCTAGGACCACGTCATTTGGAGAACAAGTTTCAACCACTTAGCCATCGCTGCTTATGCCAGCTGAGTTAAGGCAGCTGTATTATGATTTAAAAGGTGTAATAAGGTAGAGAGACTAATATGAGATACCAGTTTACTCCTCAGAAGGAAGTTATAATCGATCCGAGTAATTTTTGCCTTATAAGGACTCAGGCAATATCCATAGGCGGCAATGATCTCTATAATTAGGTGGTGTGCATGTAAGTTTGCTACATACCTATACATACATACTACATACCTACATACATCTACATACATATATTTTGCTTAAAAATATACCAAAAAGTATATATTGAGCATAAGCTGACTTCTACAATTTAGATGAATCCGACACATCATATGTTACGTTTCTAATTTCACCATTAAAAAAAAATTAGCAACAAAATAAAACCGACTTCTATGTCACTACAAAGTAAAAAATAATTAAAATAAATGTTGGTTTACTACATAGTGCTGAAGTCGGCGCTCAATACATCTCGTTTGATACCGGCATAAACAGCGTGTCCAATATGAGCAAATATACGTGTCCAAGATACACGTGTCGAATAGATAACCTCTTTTCCTCTGGGCAGTTGGTTAAAAATAAATTAAAATGGAACGCCAATATGGAAAAATATACCTCACACTAACCCTCTCTCGGATTGACTATGGGTAAAGCCCTCGTTATACTAAATCTATCTATATTTTATCTAGTGAGACGATAATGGGTTGACGAAACACATATACAAAAAACCATTTAAAAACTTGAAAACAAACCATACCAGATCTAATAGATATAACATTCAATCATAAAATCCACTAATTAATTAATCGTCCATAAATAGAAACAAGAATCATAATTAAAGAATTTTAAACAATACTATCGACATTACTACTGTAATAACATGATATTATCCTTGGCACAAATATAAGGGGGCGGCCACACCCGTCGAGAGACAAAAACAAAATAACTTACTACCTTTTAGGCTGTTAACTGTTAATTTCAGAAAGTACTGTAGATAAGTGTATCGGCTTAATTTATTCTGTATTCTATACTCACTTACGGTATAAATTTACGGCTCTAAACCAATTCTCGACTACATATGTCGGTTAGAGTAATGTGGAATAGACCGATCATATTCGTGATAATTGCAGTTGACTATTTATTTTACTTTGATTTGTTTATTTTCATATTTTGTTAGATAATTATGTAGTTTTTATTTTTACTGTTTACTGATATTAACCCTGTGGCCAACGTCATTAGGATTAGGTAGTATTAGTAGGTTACACATCTGTAGGCGTTGTTACCCCTAAAAACTTAGCTGGAACGCATAGTATAACTGCATCTCCCCTATGCTAACCTTTCCCCTACCCTTTATTCAAAATTGATTCATATTGTTTTTTTTCGAACATTAACAAAATACCACTGCTTTGGATAGTGGTTCGTTATGGAGAGGAAGTGGTGAAAAAAACTCGGTATGTGCACAATTTAAAATCTTTTAAAAGTATGTACTCGTTTTATACAATGTTATGAGATGAATTGCTTATCGTTTGTTTGTACGGGATGATATGTTCGCCCAGCGAAAAAATCCCACTTTAAATTAAAAATAAAATAAAATAAATATCGCTTCCCCTACCTTCCAACCAGTACCCTTAGTATGAGTTTTTACGTTTTGACAAAAATTACTGTTTTTATTTTTTGTTTACGTATTTCCCCTATATTTTCAATCTGTTCTGATACAATCCGCTAGGTGCGCTGATTGGAAATGTATACAAAATGTATAGGCAAAAATGTATAGGCAAATACGTAAACAAATATGTCTTGGTATCGTCATCGTTGTAAAAACGCAAAAATTCATACTAAGGGTACTGAACACAGCTCGCTTGAAACTGCTGTTATATAGTGTAGTGATGATGACTTCAAAGTCGAATTACCTTCACTATAACAGTCGTTGTCAATGCATTTTTGTTCCACTGCTGGGCAAGGGTCTCTGCTCAGAATGAAAACGATAAGGCCAGAGTTACCAGGCTAGTCCAGTGCATGTTGGTAGAGTTCAGATATCTTTGAGAACTTTTTTGACATCTATCAGGTGTCCTCACGAAGTTTTCCTTTGCCGTAAAGCAACTGATAATTAATTTGTAATACGCACATAACTTTGAAAAATCAGAAGTACGTGTCTTGAACTTCGGACCCCCTTCGAGAGGCCGAGTTTAACCACTCGGCTATCACGATCAGTTTCAAGAGTTTCACGGCATATCCACAATATTCCCAACAATCTAGTGTATCGGGCAGCGCTATCTACACATAGTTCCTGCGCCTACAAGGAACTATGCCTGTACCTATAGGGCATACGACCTCTATATAAGCGCCAGTTATCTGTGGTTTAGGCACACATCAAGCCCTAGTGCTTAGAGTGACCTAACGTGCCAAACTTAGATAATAATAAGAAAATGTTCGGAAAGGTAATAAGTGATTCAGTGCTTTGTCAAAAGTAAATTAATATTGGGTTTTGTGCGTTTAGTTGTTTTAATTAAATTTTGTAGAACATTGTTGAACTTAATTATAATTGTAATAGTTTTGTGGAATCTCTTGTAACTAAGGATCAGATTACAGACTAAAATAAGGGTGTTAAATTAGGTGTCATTAAATTTTAATATAATATTACATGTTACTCAAGATTGTATTAATGTTAGTGTAAACAAAACATTAAAGTTGACATAATTTTATAAAAAATACATTATTAATAAAGTTTGGTTTTCATAAAATCGAATGGCCGCATGGTTGAATAGATTTTTTTATTAAATTAGGCAAAGTTACTAACGAACTGTATCACAATCACAAATTCTAGACTATCGTTTCAGTTCTTGTACTACAGTAATCATTAACGTAACGTACGTACGTATGGGTTGTAAACTTATAAGAAAACGCAGTTAGCACTATCGGCTGCCTAGAAGTTTGCTTACTGCCTATGTGTGTGAGATAGATTACATATTGACTGCAGCGACTGCTACGCTACAAGATGCTTCAAGCTCGTTTCTTACTTCCATCGTATATAAAAATAGTAACAACCAAAACATTGAAATTATAGACAAAGATATATTTGGTTGTGGTTGTAAACTTCAGTGTAAAATCTTTTCATAATAATTGAAATAATCGTTTATACTTATTATGTTCGATTTCTCTATAATCACTATTTCCTATCTATGACTAACATTCAACATTCAACAACACATCACAATACGTTTACATAAGTGACAATAGAGCTGTCTGCGGTTATCATTATCCTTAGATATATTGTACCCTTTCACTTAATTCCATCTCTAACTTTAATTCTGGTCTATTTCCAGGTAGTAGTAGCGTGCGCTCTTCTCGCCTTGGCCCAGGCTGGCCTGCTCGCAAGCCCACATGGCGCGATCTCATCCCAGAGCATAGTCCTCGGTCACCCAGCTCCCGCTATCGCCGCGCCAGCCATTGCCGCACCGGCCTACGGACTAGGATTAGGTATTGTAAGAATTGTTTTAAATGGGTATTCGATAAACCCGGTGCAAATGATACATGATAGATATGAGCGTAAGATTCTACGTAGAGTAGAGTATGTTAATCTAGACGCACGGCTGTGCATCCACCTAATTTAGGAATTGCACGCACTTCCAGGGACGCACGCAAGTTTGTAAAATTTACACAGTGCAGATTTGTAAATTTTACATGTTATAAGGTACATTATGGCTTATTAATGGCACTTAGGTATTAAAGCATATACGTTTACTATCGTTGTGAACTATGATTTTCTAGCATAGGATGCAGGGCTGCTGTTGCAAAGGTGTTTTAATTGATTTAATTTTGGTTACTTGTGTATTGTTTGTTAGTGATCTAATTTTTATATTTTAATTAAGTGTTATTAAGCAGTGTTGTTCATCCCATTACAATTACTTCGACACGTTATTTACTGAATCAAAATAATTTAACATTGCTAAACATTTTGAATATCAATTCCAGGGCATGGGGCAATCGTCTCCCACGCTGCGCCAGTGCTGCGCGCTCCGCTGGCGGTCGCCCACGCCGCTGCCCCTGTTGAAATTTATGTGAGTTATGTCATTTTTGAAACCAACATTTGCAATAAAGGATAAAATGTTAGACTTTAAAGGAAGCATTATCTTGAATATCCGTTGACGTTAGAATAATGTTTGTTTATTTGTATCAGTATACATATCACTGGTAAATAATATTTAGATAATAGCATAAGCTAGTTACGAGTCCTATGGGACATACGGATGAAGATACAAGTAGAGGAAGAAGCTTTCTGAGAAGGATTAAAGTTACATCCATCATGTAGTAGATTTAACAATACTTTAAAAATGTCATTATTACAATTAGATTATTTTTTTTAGTTTTTTATTAACTGACCACATTTTTACCGTTAAATATTTAACTATTAGTCCACCGCGCCGGCCAAGTACGTGTTGGTAGGCTTCACATACCTTTGATTTTTTTTTATATCTCTTAGGTATGCAGGTTTTCTTACGATGTTACCATTTAATCAAGTGATAATTAATTCCTAATACGCAAATAACTTTGAAAAATCAATCAATAAACCTATCGATTCCTTTACTTCCAGTCCCACCCCCGCTACCAGTTCAACTACGGGGTGGCTGACGGCCACACCGGAGACCAGAAGAGCCAGTGGGAGGCCCGCGACGGCGACGTGGTGAAGGGCCAGTACTCTCTCGTCGAGCCTGACGGCACCATCCGTACCGTCGACTACACTTCTGATGCTCATAATGGGTTCGTGTCGTTTAATAATATGAAAGTAGCAAAAAAAAGTACCCGTACGTAAGGTTGACTATAGATGTACCGCTACCCATGAGGACTAAGCTGGAATGACTCGGATAAGTATGTCCACACCCTTGAAACCAGTACACAGCCGCGCTCAGCACTGATGTTACTGAGCAGCAATAGTTGTGGTGATGGTGCCGCCGCAGTCGAAACACAGAGGGTTCTTCCATTAAAATATGGAGGGTTTCCACTAAAATATCATTATTTTAGTTATGACAGTATATTGCTGCCGGTTTTGGTCAAAGCAAAACAATAACGTGCCATATTAAGGTATCGTACGGCCAGGACTCTCTCTCGACAAGCCTGAGGGCACCAAAATCGATTACAAGTATTGTATTCAAAACCTGATAATTATTGAATTCAACAATCCTTAAATGGTAACCAATGAAATCGAAACCTTGTTTATTTTCTTAATCAAAGTTGTTTTGCTTGCCTTTGAAGTGATAAAGTTGAGATTTTATTGATTCCAAAAAACTTAATTAACTTTATTAAAAGGTCAGCATTTAAAATATTTAGCCACTAATTAGTAGAGTTCAGAATATTACTTATTTTATTGGTATCCACTTAAACTTTAATACAAGATAAAAATCTTGCAAAGATAAAGAAAATCAAAATCAAACCACTTATTGCTTTGATATTATTCTAGTAAGGTCAGTTATTGTTGTAGTATCAGTTAAAAAAATAGACAAAAAACATTGACTTTTTTTCCTTTTTATCATACATCTAAAAACACTCCACAGACCGGTTTCTTCACAAGAATTCCCCATTCGTATTCAATGAAATCACGAGAGCCTACGGCAAAATCGCAAAGTTCAATACGAAAGTTCATTGCCCTATACATAATTGTACAAGGTCATAAGGTTCATGATTGTGTATGTATTTCTTGCAGATTCAACGCAGTAGTGAGCAGACACGGTCACGCGGCGCACCCTGCGACCGCGGTCCACGCGCCCGTGCTTGCCGCCCCAGCCCTCGGCCACGGCTCCTTGCTCCACGGCTAAACCCACAAAGACACCGACGACGCATATTTATTACCCGTATATGTACTTAGGATAGGCACGGACGGATGCGACAACGAGAACGCTTCGTGGTTACGGTTAAGTCCATTGGACAATACGCTTAGAGGCTCGACGTTTCATAAGGTGCAGACATACGGGATATCCCATTCACCGCCCATACAACTCATTAGCGTTATTACTTTTGTATTATACTTCCTTGTAGTTTGTAAGTCTTTTCACTTTTTCATTTTCACTGTATAGTATCGTTAAAATGTTGAATGCATTTTATGAAACGTCAGACGAGACGCCTACGGGGTGCTGAGCAAAATTTGGTTTTTGCTGTCGACAAAAATGTTAATTAATATATTTTTTCTCATATAAAACACATTTCATTTATATCCTGTCTATTGAAGATATATTCGTTAAAGATTTATATTTTACGTAATATTCAGATACTTCCGGTTTTTTAAGGATTTGCGATTACTAAAACTTGTTTCGACCCTTCTTACTCTTGAACCTGTATGTTACGTGAATCACATGTAGTGCAAAATTGTAAGCTCTTTCAGTTTTCACTACCGTATCATTCGTTGATCGCAGTTCATCTTATGATATGAAACATCATGTTCGCTGGAGTAAGTTATCTTTTTATAATTTCTGTTCCTTATTTATTTTATTCTTTTTAATTAATCTTATAAAGACAGTAACAAACAGTTAACATTTAACGACATATTACTAAACAAATGCTTATTTCTTAGGTAATAATCATGGCTACTGCTGTACTGGCAGCAAGCGCGGGAGACCACTACCCCCATGGACATGAAGCATCTTCTCATTCAATCCTAAACTACGAAACATCATATAATAATCACGATCACGAGATATCGTATCATTCCTCGCCCGCCTTAACTAATTCGGGTGTTACTTATTATCGCTCTAAGTACCATGTTACTCCCATCACTAATACTTCTCCTATCATTCACGCTGCACCGATCATTCATAGTGCCCCTATCATTCACCGTACCTATAAGTCATATTGCGCCTATCACTCATCATAGTCATCATCACGCGGCCACACATAAAGCTCATGTTATTCACGCGATTCCTGTCGCGCATCACTATACCCATATATTCAGTCATCAAGTCCATTTACATCACGACACTCCTATCGCTCATCATGCTACACCACACTACTCTGTGCCAGCAATAAGTCTTCAGCACGCTCCCGCCAACTAAAAACAACACCAATACACATCTGAGCAGCAGGATTATCACGTAAGAAAAGATTTTTACCCTTTGATGTAATTATTTTAGTACAAGAAAATCATTGTTTAATCATTAAATGTGGACTATAATTGCACATATATATGTAAACTAGCTGACCCGGCAAACGTTGTGTTGCCATATAAATAAAAAAATGTTAAGTGTGAACAACCCTTATCACTTACGGTTTTGAAAAATAGATAGAATATTTGAAACTGCGATGGTAGCGAAGTCTGTCGAATCCAATGTGAAACATTCCAAAATCAACAACTACTCACGAGTTAAAAATTAATAAAAACAAACCTTTTCCCACGGACTAAATTGTGAATCTAAACTATTCTCAAGTCCCCTTGAACACACTCAACAAATTTCATCAAAATCCGTCCAGTCGTTTACGAGGAGTTCAGTGACATACACACGCACATAAGAAATATATATACATATAAAGATTATACTTCCTCTTTATTACCTCAAAAAAAAGTAAATTCTCAAAAAAAGTAAAATCTCGCCAGTACTTTAATGCATATTTATGATATTCAAAGACATTCTTCTTTTTATAACACGTTACGTTACAATTCTCTTTGTGGTTATTGAAATTGAGTATTAATGCACTATGAAAATTAAATCACAAATGACATAATGACTCGATATACTAAATTGAATTGATATTTTATTTGTTGTGGTACTAGTATAAAATACGTTAGAAATTAGAGTAATATGAAACACTTAAGTATGAAAATTATAAGGACTGAACAAAAAAAAAAATGGCACATACAACGAATGTTACAGAGCATAAAATTATTAAATACAAAAATAATAAATTTCCAGACGCATCCTAAGTACGAGTATGTGCACAACGTGCAGGACTCCCACAACGGCGACATCAAGTCCCAGCATGAGACTCGTGATGACAATGACATGAGCAATGACATGTACAGCGTTCAAGGGGTCGATGATTCCGACCGCACTGTAAAGTACATCACTAATGGGCAAAGCGGGTAAGTGCAAGATTCCCACATGGATGATATTAACTCTCAACAACATGAGGCGCGTGATAGTGACGATATCAACGGCGTTTATAGAGTTCATCAAACCGATGGATCCGATCGTACCTACTGTCGCCATCACTCATGGGTATAGCGGATAAGTCCACGACTCCCACATCGGCGACATCAGCTCCTCACATGAGACGCATGATAGTGACGATATCAACAACGTTTATAGAGTTCATGAGGCTGATGGTTCCAATCGTACTGTATTACATCACTCATGGGTATAGCGAATAAGTCCACTACTCCCACATCGGCGACATCAGCTCCTCACAGGAGACGCATGATAGTGACGATATCAACAGCGTTTATAGGGTTCATGAGGCTGATGGTTCCAATCGTACTGTATTACATCACTCATAGGTATAGTGGATGAGTGGACTCCCACATGGACGAAATTAACTATAATATACGGACAAAGTCACTGCGGCAAAACCTAGTACAATAGATATTTTTATCAACCATCTCATCTACATATGTCCATACGACATGTACCATGTTTTATAACATGATAATGTATTCAGTCACAATCATTTTACAATCGCAGTGAAAGTATATGTCTGTATGTTAGAAAATATTTGTTTCTGATCTGAGTTTACGTTCGCGTGATATTTTTTACCGCAACAAAGTTTTACAAAAACAAAGAATACATGACCATTGCTTGTATGAAGTATTGACAGCATCACTATTAAAACAGTATTACTAATTTGCGAGTTTTAATTTTGTAGGTTTGGGGTTCGTATCTAAGGCATTTATCATCTTTGAAAGTCTTCTATAAATTATTTATCATTTGTCGTAACAGTCAAAGAACTTTACTTATACTTAAGCGTGAATAATTAAGCGATAAGCTTGCAACGTGAGAAATTTGGAGTCCCTTTACATAGATGTGCGTTAGTCTTGAGTTCATAATATAAACAGCAGAACAGCAGACCAGCATGCAGGTGACTGATGGTGCGTGATCTCTGAGGCCCATGGCCACCTATAACCAAATCCATATATAACAGGGGTTCTACTTGAAGCCGATCACGGATGCATTACCACTCCTGAGGACTAGGATTAGTCTTAAAAACACTTGGTAAAACAGTGGTTACCATTTGACAAGCAGATTACGGGTCAGATTTTCGGTCAAGAACACATAGAATCTTAGTGTATGTTTTCTACATTTTTTTATAATATAGGAGTAGCAGAGGAGCTTGCAGTCCACCTGATAGTAAGTGGCTTCTGCCGCCCATGTATATCTGTAATCAACCCCCGATAGGATTAGATATTCCTACCTGAGGTCGGCCACAGATGCGCCGCTACCTCTGGGACTAAGCTGGAACGCCTCGGAAAACTCTGTCTCCCCTTCCACACCGTTCAAAACGGAACACAGCAGCGCCTAATACTGTTATTAGGTAGAAATAGGTGTGGCAGTGGAGCCGCCGGGGTCGATCCACAAAGGGTTCTACCACCTTCTAACCTAAGAGTTGTACCACCTATGTCGAACAGAGATTAAAACATATTTTAAAGTAAATATTTTTTTCCCAGGTTAAACGAAGATCTACATCATTCCCAGTCATCAACTCAAGACCGGCCTGCTTCTCATTACTATCGCCATTAAGCACCACCGAACAATGAGGCAGCAACGCCAATCATACTCCAGGTCCTGCTCCCAGCAGAATATAAAAAGTGGTGCCATTAACTATAGTTTTAAGTAGATGAACTGTTCCTTTTATCCTCAACAAATCTAGTCCTATGTAACTTATATTAATAAAATAATTATTTTATAAATAAACGTTGTCTTTTATATTCTTGTTGTATATAATCAAGTTTGTTACATAATAAAATGAATGCGTGAAATGAACGTATTTAAATATATACACGTTAGATTTACTTCATTCGTATACGTAAGTGTTTTGCTTCAAAAATAAAATTTAAATTAAAAACAATTATTATATTTAGTACCTTTTATCATTACATAACTTAAATGTATGAACATTTATAACCCAACATTGTCAATTAAGTATAATTTTACTATAAATTAAAATCCAGCAGGCATAAAATTTGCGGTCAATAATAATTATTTTAAATTGTTACAATTACAATAATAACATTTACAAATGTAAAATCTTATATCATACTCATAAATTATTTGCTTTTGAGTACTAATTACACGTAATCGCGATTGGTTTATTCATAAGATAAAATCCTTTATTCGGTGCGTTAACCTCGTTAAGTGCAGTGTTCACTTTCAATCTCTATATTCCTTTCACTGCATTCTTACAATTGATATGTATCCCGAGATTTTAAATAACTAATCTTATCAAAAGTAATATTTTTTATAAGAGCGCAATCCAAACTTAATAATATATATGCGAATTTGAGTTTGTTTGTTTGTTTGCTATACTTTCACGCCCTAACTATATAATTGTCGTAAAATTTTGTACGCACATTGTCAAAGGTTTAAAAAATCACATAGGGTAACTTTTACCCGGATAAAAGAAAAAATCACATAGGGTAACTTTTACCCGGATGAAAGAAAAATCACATAGGGTAACTTTTACCTGGATAAAAGAAAAATCACATAGGGTAACTTTTACCCGGATAAAAGAAAAATCACATAGGGTAACTTTTACCCGGATGAAAGAAAAAATCACATAGGGTAACTTTTACCCTCCCTGAGAGATACATAAAACCTCTGGAAGCGAAGCTGCGGGTAAAAGCTACTTATTTTTATAAATCGCTAGCTAAACACGACGTGGTTTAGTTGGTTGCTTTTAGAAGAATTTTAGGTATATTTTTTTAGCTATAATATGCATAATTATGTATAATTATAATCCTACTATGTTGTATTTCAAAATAAAGAAATTAAAAGGCAAAGTTGCGAATAAATTCTTAGTTGGACAATTTACAACTTTTTTAATTTTGCACGCACAAACATACGAGAAGAAAATTTATGTAATCGAGTTAGAGGAAAAAAATTAACGGTGATTTTGTTTTGATAACATCGTAATGAGTTAGGAAAATAAAATATGTTAACTATTAAGTAAGTGACATACTAAATTGATGAACTAGGAGGAACTACGGAGGGTAATAGTTTTCGAATGTATTTATGTCTCATTCTTTGAGACAACGGACCTTGACGAATTTTAACATATGAGGTGTCGTTGGATGGATGCTAGGTTTCAAAAACAATGTTAACTTTAATTAAAACTTAACTTTTGATTTTTAAAATATTGTTATATAATGTGTTTCTTTAGTGTTTTAGTTTATATTTTTCCACTTTTTGTAATTTTTTTTTGTTAAAATTATTGTAACTTTATTTAACAAAACTTATGAACTTAAAACTATTGGTTATCTGTGATCTGTATTTCACGTAATGATTATTTTATACATTACTAACATCATATTTATAATCGTTAATAACATATTATTAAACGTGACAGATGTTATGTACTATTAAATTCTATTAGTGAAACCTGATATAACTTTTGATAGTGTCAGTCTTCTTAACCAAAGTCATTTAATCAAATATTCAATACGCCTTATATAATGTCTACCGCAATCAGAATCGTCGTGCCGAATGAAGAAAATAAACCACGATTAAATATTGCTTATATTTATTATCTACACATGTAACAACAATAAAATAAATTCAATGAAGCAGTCAGTCTTAACTAATAAATAAGGTAAACTAATTCTGATGATGACTTTCAATGTGGACGTGCTGTCCAGGGGCCGAATGCTTGACCACGGCGTTGAAGCTGTAGAAGAAACAAGTACAAATTATACACCTTAACTCTTTCGCAGTATTTATAAAAAAGGTACGAAAAACGCTTTAGCTTATGTTTCATGAGTTATAAATCCTCTAATAGTATGTTATAGCTATATCTTTGTAGTTGTAATAATTGAAATTAAAGTTTATCAGAAGCATAAGTAATAGAAACTATAACAGAGATCTGATTACCAACAAATAACACAATCGATAAGAATAACAATTACTTTAAAATGAAACGAACATTTGTACGGGCCCACGGGGGACTTGCAACTTACTCTTACAAATTGTCAGTTAGAATTTTTCAATTACGACTACTACTAGATTAGAGTATTGTGTAAGCCATATTTTACAAATTTAAAACTCAGAAGTGATATCTTACCCATTATGTTTATCGGAACTGTATTCAACGGTTCTCACGGAACCATCAGCCTCATGCAGAGAGTAAACGCCCTTTACGGTATCACCATCACGGATCTCATGTTGGAACTTGTTGTCACCGGTGTGTGGGTCCTCCACTTTGTATTCGTACTGGTATTTCGGGTAGGCCTGAAACGGTAACAGTAAATTTATATACGCACTTTACATAACAAAACTATTCTAATGCTAACGATAATCTCATTTGTGTTTAAAATGGATGAGGTGATACAAATGGATAGAAAGTTGCGGCAAAATGCCGGACGTCCGTACACGAATTGGTCATTTGTATCTGTAGGACATCAACTTACGTAATAGTCAACGGGCTCTTCGTGAGAATCAGTTTCATGGTGGTAAGTGGGGGCTTCGTGATGAGATGCGTGCGGTGCATGATGATAGCTTGCAGTAGGAACGTGGGTAGGAACATGCACGTAGTGCGGTCCTTCCCGATGAGGAGCATGTACTGGTGCTTCGTGGCGGATTGCAGGGTAATGCACTGCTTGGACGTGCTTCACTGGAGCTTGATGTTCGCTCACTTGCTCATGGTCCTGATAGTATTGTTTGTAGCTGACAGGCTCAGCGTGTTTGTAGCTCACAGGTTCAGCGTGATATCCTTCGTATGCCTCCGCAGAATGAGACTCCTCAGTAACCGCAGCGGGATGGCGGACGATGCTCTGAGATGAGGTAGCATGTCCGTGGCTCTCCGGAACGTGGTAATGACTTTCGTGGATTGGCGCTTCATGGCTAGCGTAAGCACCCAAGGAGTTGTGCTCAGCGACATATCTGTACTCCTTTGGTGGCTCATGTTGAGGAACTGTTTTATATTTATACCCATGCTCTTGGCTGAGGCACGCCGAAAAGACAGCGGCAAGGACTAGAACCTGAAACATTTCAATTAGATTAATGTCAAATCAGATTTCCTGTTTATATTATTGTCATATTCTAAAATCACAAACACACTTTAGCTAACATGTTTGTAGATCCTTCTCCTATGACTTCCGCGGTGGAACTGATGAATTAGCATAGGCTTAAACCTCAATATATACCGGAGACGGTACGAGAGAGAATTGTATCAATCTGTTACCGCTCGGGGCGTCAAAATTTGTAACCACCTCACGCAGTCTTTGTATGACGTAATTTACGTAACCAATATGACGGTTGCTTCGGACCGGAACACTGAAAACTGTACTTGTATTTAATATTATTAATGCAATTTTAAATTGTAGGTCTCATTATAACATCCATATAAGGAAAAAATAATAATTAGACGTTAATCGATCAAATAGATTCACTTTAGTGGCTACTTTGTATTCTGTTTGAGTACATACTTTGTATGTTTTCACTTCATTTGAGGATTTTAGGAATTCTAATTCTACACAATTTCTATCAGATTAAGGAAGTGAATGTAAATTTTATTGTAATGTAAATAATTCTTTGAATCAGATCTCAAATTGGATCGAATGTGTGTAAAATCTCATTAATTATGTTTGTATAATCATGGTATCATCTACTATCAAATGTACATCTGTCATTTTATTACTAGTATTCTTAAATACTTAATATTACTTCTACTTTTAACAATTTTTTTCGCTGTAATATTGTAGAATATAAATTATTATTTTAGAGAATAATTCGATTGAAAGTTATTTTACGAGGATAAAGTAATATTGGTTTGCAAGTGAACATTATTAAAATAGTAAAAAAGTGTTTTAACCTGTAAGTACACCTAATATTTAAATTAATTGCAACTTTTTCTAAGGAGTAAGAGTTTTGAGTACATCTTCTATGTATGTACACGATAAAATGGTACGTACCTATATTATAAATTTTATTATAAAACTCTATCCCTCCAAAATATGTTCGAACTCTATTCATTCCCATTCTTTAATTATAAATCAGTATGTAGTGAAAAGTAAGTTGTACTGAACACAATAGAAATTGCTGTCGTGCTGTTATGAGACAGTTAGACATTTAGATGTTGTAGATTTCTACCAAGATTAAGGTCAACTATGAAGGAACCAGATTTGGATAAGGAATGTTCCTAAGCTGATAGTTCGATTTTGAAACCTGAATCCGAATGTGCGGTCATAAATATATTATGTAATATACAGACCATTACGGGCTTTCAGAGAGCAGAGATAAAAAAAACTTTATTTCCTGATGCTCTAATTAAAGGAACAGAATTAACATTTAGAAAAGATAATTATATGTAATTATCAATTGACTTTTAAATTTATTAATACATATAAATTGTAAGATTTGCGTGTCTATACTTCGAATATATTTGTAAAACAAGGAGGAGAACTGAGAACGAGTAACAGCAATTTCTGGCATTTCAGATATATTGTCGGTCGGTGTGTTATTTTTTTTGTTGTGATATCTTGAATTAATTAATTAACATTAAGTTTTTATTTCATTCAAATGTTATTAATAATTTCATTAATTATGAAATATATTTAATATATCAAAAGTTGTTCCAGTTTTGAAGTCAGAAGTAATTTTTCCAATTACAGTCGTTATATTTTGAATCTACGAAATTACATTCCCTTAAGTTGTACGTTACACAATAAAGTATGATGATTATTATTAGGCAAGCGTTTAATATAAAGATGAGTAAAGTTGAACGTTTTAACTGTTAGTAGGCGTTTGAGTATTCAACATCGTCGACTGTTGGTATTAATTTAAGCAAAACTTTGGTTTATAGCTATACTAGGAACCAATAGTTACCGCTATAGTAAGGTTGGTAATAAATTCTTTGTGGTTTGACTCCGGAGGCACCATCCCCACTCCTATTTGCCGCTTTGAGGGGTGTAGTGATACATATTTTTCCGAGGCGTCACAACTTAGTCCTCAGGGTAACGCATCAGTGGCCAATCTCAGGGAGGAATCTAATCTTATTTGGGGTCACACACGTCCTTGAGCCACACCGGTAGCCTTGAGAACATTTTTTTAGGAACTCTTTTCCTTTATAGAAAATGGTAATTTCTTTCTTATTATTCTTCTTATATTATAAATTATTATTTCTAATACGCACATGACTTTGAAAAAATAGAAGTGCATACATAGGGAATGAACTTTGGTCCCCTGTTTGAGACCCCTTCAACCACTAGGCTATTACTGCATCAACTTTTAGATTTCAGACCTATTTTATTTATTTGGACTATTTAATTCCCAGGTTATATATTGTACATACAGTTTGTTCGGAATGAGTTTAGGTGACGCTATTGTCAAGATCTATTTCTTATTGTTACATTACAATATCTAGCCAAGTCTACTAATCTATACAATAAGACTTTCAGAGTACTATTAAATAACTTATATAAATCCAAATATGTCTATCAATCGGTACAATAAGAGTATATTACGGAATCCTTTGAACAAACCTGATTTCTAACACGTAACAAGCGGATATTAGTATTCACGTATAATAGATCTAGTTCTCTTTGCCTCTGAATTTAATGCGGATACGACGTGGATTTTGAATGAAGGTAGATTTGCATAAACGATTAAGGTTAAATTTAAAGTGATAGTTTAGTGGTTGAAACATGGCTCGATCGAGGGTCCAAGGTTGAAATCCTAGACACCTCTGATTTTTCCAAAATTATGTACGTGGGTATTATAAATGATTACTTGCTTTAACGGTGAAAGAAAGAAAGCAAGTATCATGAAATAAAGTGAAAGAAAGCATCATAAGGAAACCTGAACACCTGAAAGCTAGTTACAAAAAATACATAAATTCGCACTGGGTCAGCGCGGTGGACTATGGCCTAACCTTTCTCATTCTGATAGGAAATTCGTACCCAGCACTGAGAGAGTGATGGGTAGATCATGATTAAGTTTCATTGCTCCTATAAAGTCTCATTATTATGATTGAAAAGTGAATGAGGTGTCATCATTCCAATACTCTTTTTGTGTAACATAAATTGTGTAAAAGTGTCTCTATACAAATATTCTATGTATTATATTTTAATTTCATAATTACAAATTAATAAAATTAAACTTGTGATTCCAAACTTCTAACTACTGGGCAAAATAACTCCAAGCTAATAAGCATATTTTTATTGTATCAGAAATATTAAATCACATTTTAATACAAAATTATAAATTTAATGAAAACCTTATTCGAAGACAATTAATTAAATAAAACATATATGATTATATAATGAATAATTTAAAAGATTACAAGAGATTTTATAAATTATTATATTTTGTTTATACCATTTTTTATTTATTCACACGTTTATTGCATTGTGATTTTTTTTACATTTGAAAATTAAAAGAATATTATTTTATTAAAAGTTAAAAAGTATGAAATAGTCGTAAATTGAACATATTTTTAGCATATTTTCATGGTATTATACGTAATACAAAAACCCTACGCTGTACAAATAAAACTAGTATCGTTATACAATTTAAGTTTTTAAAATATTACGCATTAATATTAGCACTACTTTGCTTAATCATTCTATATACAATATTCATTTTGGAACGTACACGCCAAGTAAACCACAAACAAACTAGAAAATCTACTGGTAGTGCTGGAGTGTTTTTGTTTCCTTAACCGCATTCTTTTAACGGCTAGTATGACAGGGTATTACAGAAGTTACCGCAGTGATTCACCGCGCGATGGAAAGTGACCTCACCAAAGTCATTGCTAAGGCTTTTTATGTCGCGCGATCGTCGATGCGGTGGAGTTGTTACACTGCGAGCGAGGAAAAATTAACGATTTAATATATTTCGATGGGAATTTCTTTTTTAAATAATTGATGCAGCAAAATCGGATATTCCACACGATGGTAAAATATTTTAACTGAGGTTCTTAGCAAAAGCGATGATATCTGAATCCTGGCGTGCCTACGCAGTCCACAGGTACAACATTCTTATTTCGAAACATTTGACTTAACGGACGTTCCAAAAAATAATACTCATATTACCCTTTTATTATGGTACTGATGAGTACAAAACAACTGCGTTAAATAATAAATCACTCAGACATAGGGTTATAAGAATTAATATAATATCGGTCCTTTATTGATAACATCACTATTCCGTTAATGAATATCTCGTATTCTTTTAATCACAACAATAAGAAAGTTTTATTGAATATTTAGTTTACAATAATATAATAATAATATTTCTTAACTGTATTAAAGTTACACTAAAATAATTATACTACTACTACATTCACACACACATTCTATGCTTACATACTAAAATACTTATAACTCCTTAAAATATATTAACTGCTTACAAAAATAATCGTTAATTGTTGGCAGATAGTATGCAGTATAACAGATACCTAATCCGTTATTTTATTCTCCTTTTAGCATGAAGCCATGAACCACATTTGCGTTTATTTCTTAACCTGTATTCGTAGCAAGATTTATGATTTGTTGCAGTCTATAATAACAATAAACTAGTTTTAGCTACTACAATACACCTCAAATTTGTAAAGACTTACAATAGAAGCGTTTAATTTGTTATAAGTAGAAATTAATCAAGGTGATAAGTTGCTTTGAATTGTATGTATTGTATTTTTACTGTATATAAAGTTTAATAATGTATTGTATTACATTTCTACAAAGAAACTCAAAATCGTTTTGACGTATAAAAGAAAACATTAACCTAATAATTATGATAAATTAATTTCATGGTCTTAATATTTTATATATATATATTATATAATATATTAGCTATAATAAATTTATTCTTATTAAATTATCACGAATAATAAGAATACATTTATTATAGCTAATATATTTTAATGACAACTATTTGTAATAATTTTATTATTAATAAAATTTATTGAGAAAAATATCTTTAATTAATAAATATGTTAATATTTTATTAACGGTAAGCAAAAATTAATACCGCATTTATTATTAACAACATATTTAGATACTTTGAGTACGAACCATTATTATTTAATTATTATTGCATTAAATAAACAATTGTAATAAGTTAACATAATTCATTTTAATTGAATTATCGCGCGTTACACTTAAACACCTTTTTTCCTTATTCCACTTGTTCATGTGAATACATAAACGCATTAAATGGTGAATTGAAGCATGTGCCACAACCGGTATTATAATACTGTAACATAAATGTTGATGTAAACATAATTGGATGTTCTTTTTTATGAAATAAAAACACTAACGAGAATGTAGTTCAGTTAGTAGGTGATGATTGCCGTCCAAAGATATTGCGTGATCTGGTGGAAACCTTTGCGGTTCGACTCGGGGAGCAACACGGCATATTCCTGCCTCATGACAGTAGTGTTAAGCGTTGCTGTGTTCCACTTTGAATGGTGCGGTAAGAGAGACATACTTATCCGAGGGCATTTAACTTACTTAGTAACGTATCTATAACCAACCTGAGGTAGGAATCTAATCTTATCTGAGGTCGATTGCAGATGTGATGATAGAAGCCCCTTACCATCAGGTGGACTACATGCTCGTTTGGTACTTCTATATTAACAAAGATATTTGTAATCCACTGAAAAATATTATCGAAGTACCTACACTTGGGTTACTGATTCTATGGGCTAAGTTAGAATCTCGTGCAAGTGTAGAGAAACAAGAGTATGACAAGAAGATCTTATCATATTGTGTACTCTTCAAAATCTGAACACACTAGCGCTTATTGCTGCTGTTACCACACCAATTTTTATCTTATGACAGATGTAGCTGCGGTGGTGGAACCTGTGCATGTATACCGGATAGTCTTATCTTTCTACCGTTGATGCAACAATTTATTACATTGTGCAATAGATACAAAAGAGCCTTAAAGCAAAATTGTATCTAAACGGTACAGGATAGGACCCTTAATAAAATAACGCCTAATCAAACATAATAACAGCACACCCATTTAGGTGTATCATCAACGATTTCTAAATACGTTACCCAGTTTCATAGCCCTGTAATTAATATAATTGCTTCTATAATCTGATACTTCAACACGATGTAACAATTGCCGCTGACTGTACATTGACGGATAGCGTTTTTTTATAATTAAATTGATAATTGAATTGTATGATATTTTGTAACTCTTTACGCGGTTCTTTTTGTAATTGTCTCTTGGTATGTATGTATGATTTCTGCAAATCTTAATAATTTTGGGGTAAAAATGTCAAATGTATATTGTGACACACACAATATACATTTGACATTTGTGTGCCCATGTGTGAAAATATCGATTAACTCACATAGACAGACAGACATACAAACAGATAAAATCTTGAAAGATTTGATTCCGTGCAAACATATATGTGTTAGTAGATATGTATCTACGCGATATAAGAGCTTAGATAATGGGCAATTATTTTTTAATATCACACACAGACACCTCAATTTTATTTGTTCGTACCGATCATTATCGATTACGTTCAATTCGGTAATTTACATTCAGTTGCTATGCACCGTTGCATAATTATATTGTTGAACGACACTGTTATACTTAGAAGTCCAAACAATAGATAATTTTTGCGAAATTCAAATATCAAAGTAGGGGCAAAATTTTAAGTGCTAATTATTTGGAGTGAAATCAATATTACCTTGTGAGTTACCCTTGTTATCGATATAAAAGACGCGAATTGCTGTTAACCGCTATCAGTTGATAATAGTATTTGAAAAGCAATACTACTAAAGAAAACCGAAGATGTATTCCAAGGTAAATTGTTAGAACGATGTTTTCATAAATAAGTGATTAGTTATTAATAACTAAATTAGTGAAGTGAAGTTTAAACAACCAAAGGAGATAATATTTTTATAGAAGTGTTTTACATATTATGCTTGTGACATACTATATCGTTAATAGTACCTTTAAAATGAAAGTGAAAGTTTTAAGGGCACCTTTTGAATAAAATAATAGTGAAGTGATAATGAATGATCAGTAATGATACTAGAGTTCTCAATATATAGGTCAAAAGTTATAACAGTGATGATAATACAATTATTTTTAGGCAGAAGTTGCTGCTTGGGAAGTGGAATTCCGAAAAAAACGGTTTAAATTCGAATGACATCAATTTTTTAATTGGTTGTAAAATAATTTGTGGTGTAAAATAGCTAAAGTTATAGTGAACGTCAATATATTAACTTTGAAGATGAGTTTTTTGTATCTTTTTGAAGTCTCATGTCATATCGGATTTGTTTGTTCCAGGTGTTGTGCCTCTTTGCCCTGGCTGCGGTGGTGATCGCCAACGAGCACGGCCATGCGTACTCAGAGCAGCACGTGTCCCGCCACGACGGTCCCGCTGAGAAAGTACACGTTAAGGGACATGATGGACACGAGAACTATGACTATTACGTAAGTCAAGACACAAGTTATTCTAGTACAAATAAAATAAGGTAGCAATCTTCGCTGCATTTCATTACGTTATTTATTTCTGATTCATAGTAAACTAACGCTGCTTTCTACTGGTTTAAAGCGTGCCTAAGTCACATATTTATATGTTGTTAAATGGGTTATGGTTGCCCCTCATTTTTACTGCTCTGGGCAATTGCTGGCTTCATCATCAACCTCATTACTGTCCCATTGTTGGGCTCGGGTCTCCTCTCAGAATGAGAAGGATTACATAGTCCACCGCGCTGGCCAAGTGCGTATTGGTAGACTTCACATAAAGTTGTTCACATTTTTTTTTATAAATCTCTGAGGTATACAGGTTTCCTTATTCTTTTTTTCCTTCACCGTTTAAGCAAGTGATAATTAATTGCTAATACGCACATAACTTTAAATAATTACAGCATGGCTGGAGCTTGAACCTCGGACCCCTCGACCGAGAGGTCGAGTTTCTTAACGTTAAAGTGTTCCTACTCTCCTATTCGTTTAATACGGATTAAGGCGTTTTTGGCCTCCGCATTCACTCAATAGTGAATTAACAGTTGTATCATTTATTCCCACAGGCGCACCCCAAGTACGACTTCGGTTACAAGGTAGAGGACCACCACACCGGCGACAAGAAGTCCCAACACGAGACCCGCGACGGTGATGTGGTGAAGGGGGTCTACTCGCTCCACGAACCCGACGGCTCCGTCAGGGTTGTTGAATACCATGCCGACAAGCACTCCGGGTAAGAAGACTAATTTGTTTCTCATCTCCTTCTTCATCGTCTCAGTACTGTTTTAGGAGTGACCATAGGGACCATAGGTCTTAATGGAGAAAGTTAAGCTGGTAGTCCACCACGTTGGTTAAATGTGATTTGGTAGATTAGGTTGATTAAAATATATGAAAATTGAATCATGAAGTTCTGACGCGTATCAAAACTTGACCCATCTAAGGAATCTCCAACTCGTTTAGAACGTTTATGTAAGATTTCAATCTTTATTGGGGTGGATAATCTATAATTGTGATATAATTGAACAAACCTATATTTTATGAAGGTGGTAGAATAAGTATGATTCGATTGTGGAATATCGCTAAACTTATTAATTATTAGCGTGTTTTTGTGTGTGAGCTGGTTATAGATGTTCCTATTGACCAGTTTCGGGTGATCTCCATGCTCGTTTCCTACTTCAATCTTATAAAACAAATAGCTAAATCGTACAACATATTTAAAAGATTTTTGTTCTGCTCCAATAAAATAAAATATCAATCAAACAGTAACATGTCCAAATGTTTACTTAACAAATAGTTTGTCAGTCAACTAGATAGCTCCATTAAAAGCAATACTCAAAGTCAGAACTAAATTAGTTTTCAAATGGAACGCTAAAAGTTTCGAAAAGCAAACATAAGTCATTGATTTGCACACGCAATGTTGCGAGCGACATTGAATGTATTCGACCGAGTTTCTCTCTATACAAATAAATACAGTAAAATTAAAATGTAAGTGGTTAATTTCAAAATAATTGCTATTTATTAACCCCTTATTACTGTAAATATATTTAAAAACAAATATTCACACAATATTTGCCATTATCCACTTACTCCTGGACATATTAGATGGAACTTTTAGATAAAGTCATATAAACGCTAAGTCATATAAGTACTATTTAGCCTTAAATCCGCCTTTTGTACCACACTGTTTTTAACATGGTCAATAAATAGTAAATAAATAAATAAAAAAAATAAACTTTAAAGTAAATATAAAGCTTCTTACTTATTCCTGGGCGAAAATAAATGGATAAATAAATAAATGGATTTGAAGGTGGTAGAACCTTTATGGTTCAACTTCGGCGACACCACCGCCACAGCATTTCTGCCTCATAACAGCAGTGATAAACGTTGCTGTGTTCTGATTTCAAAAGTGTTATAAAGGAGACAGATTACCCCAGATAAGATTTAAATTCTACCTGTGGTTAGCAGATGCTTTGCTGCCCCTGAGGCTCAAGTTGGAACGCCTCAAAAAGTATGTCCTCCAAAATGCAAATAAACAAAATATAAAAGATATAATCGCTTTCTACACTCACAGCCCCACAGTAGGATACCCTGTGTCGTGGGTGCCATGGACACACACATAGACAAACACACAAACACCCAGATCTACAAACAGAAATCTAAATTCATCATTTAGATATCTGTCTGGCCGGGGATCGAACCCGGAACCCTTTGCGCGTCAGACCGGTATGGTGGCCGCTCCGCCACGCGGGTCGTATATAAGATATTGTATATTGTAAAAGATAAGATAACATTTTTCTTTTTTCCAGTTTCCACGCTGACGTGAAGCACTCCGTCCACCACGACGGCAAGCACTGAGCCATATTGAACCAAATATCCTGTGATTACGTACCGTTGTATAGATTTCCTACTTTGTTATTTATATGTTAACTTTGTTAATAAATAATATTTTTACACCTTTGTACATATAAAAGGTTGGTGGTTCTTTATTATTATTTTAACAAAACTTTTCCTCTTTCCTCTAGTACTGATTTAGTTGTTATTAATATTTCATAAAGAAAAATGCTTTCTTTACTTATAAGTAATTGGTACATTTATCTTACTGTAAATTCATTATATCATGTCATTAACACACTAATGATACAAATCAAAAATATTCGGTCCTATAAGAAATATAATTATCTACTTTTATGCCTGGCCGAATAACTGATATAATAAGGATTAATTGGACAGTTCATAGAAAACATACTGATATTTTTTTTGTAAAGATGTAAACCATACGTGATATAGTAGTGTCACTTATTAAAGATTAACAACTTAATTAAAGATAATGAAATACTTAGAAGAATAAATAAAAATACTTATAAAGTTAACAGGTTTTTTTAAATAACTTTATTATATTAAGATGAGTAGTTTCATCCAGTTTGAAATAAGTAGAAAAAAATATAAATTTGCATAAAAAGATCACATAGGTCATTCGTTTTTATTGTGAACTACTAGGTCAATTTGGAAGTAATAGTGGGTCAATCATTGTAAGGTTTTTTATTGGTCTGAACGATTGAAACCGAAGGACCTCATAAAAAGTGCCAAATGAGACTGAAAGATATAATTTCGATATTTTATAGAAAGTTGTATTTTTTTACTCAGATTTTTAAATGCGCCAGACAAGTTCCGTGGCCGACCAAATTTACTTAATATAAAATATTATGTTGTCTGCTACGGCCCCTGTCTGACACGTTCTGTGTCTGTAGATTTAAATAGATCCTTTTACAGCCAAAAATGATGCAACTTTAAAGGGTGCAGCTGAGCATGAGTCCCTTTCTGCAACTGAAAGAAGGCTGAAGCGTACCACGTTGTTCCAACTAGGACTGTAGCATTACCATGAGTTGGCATAGAAACGCCACTATAGAAATGGTAAATAGAAAACTATTGTCATTTTGCTAGTGAATAACATAACTACTATCGTTACGGTATTTCTTGACAACGTCTGTCAAATTAATGACTCATGGGACCGAATTTGTATGGCAATAGATCATAATGACATTCACTAGCGATTTGATTTCGATAGGTTTTTTACGTATCGAGTTACGTCACTACGGATTTTAGTTCTACGAGTAACCACCAGAGGCGCTGTACAATTTTTCATACATTTATTTTACGCAGTCGCTAGCGAGTAATACTTTTGTAAACTCATGGTAGTCCTACTGGTGAAAGAAGGTATTGGACTCGATACTGCCAACATGTACCGGAGATTTAAATCCGCAAATAAAGTCTCTGGTGACATGTAACGATGGAAACCTACCGACATATGAAGTCTCTTTAAAAGGCCCTTTATACAATACTACACACAGCCCCATACTAGGATTCCCTGTGTCGTGGGTACGATGAACACACATATCTCTCTCATAACTCTGTATATATATAGAGAAAGAGAGCATATGAAAAGTCTCTTTAAAAGACGCTTTCTACAATACTATACACAGCCCCGCACAAGGATTCCCTGTGTCGTAGGCACGATGAACACACACATAGACGAATACACAAACACTCAGACCCAGAACAGAAATCTAAATTCATCATAGAGATACCTGAGAGAGGCCGGGGATCGAATCCGGAACCCTATTCGCGTCAAACCGCTCGACACTCGTGTCTTCTCTGATGGTAACTTCCATCGTTCCACTTCCATCGTCGTCTTTGTAGAACGATCATATAGCGTGGTTTAAAATACGCATATTAATATGCATACATAAGCATTCATTTTTATATCTACCTAGTGTAATAAAGCAATATTATGATTCATCATTATTTCAAGTAAGTCTGTAATTAATCATCTTAAGACACTGTACAGAGGTCTCACTAACTCGCGAAAATCTGCGAGTTAGTGAGACATATGAGACGTATAGTCATGACGTTTCTTTCACGATTTAAAACAATTGAAAATTAATTTCAAAACAATTTTTTATAATACTTAGCAGGTAGCGACTATATAAATACCATATTTAGTATATTTTTTCCATTTACCTTGTGATTTAACAAAAGCACAAAAACTAAGTTTTTGTTATATCGTACTAAATGTTTACACTGATATAATATTTTGCTAAGTAGTGTTTTTCTTATTAGAACTTAAACCTAGTTATTTCTTTATTGTCTAGGTTTTTTTATTTAAAAGACATAAGTCGTAGTTAGATACAAAATAAAACGTCATAATAGAATTACATCGTTAAGTAAAATGAACTAAACTCATAAGTGTTAGGGAAGATTAAAATCATGCTTAAATAAATTTAAAGAACCACAATTAATTAATCGTAACGTCAAACATCGAAAATGATAGTTAATCAATGAATTTACGAAGCGATATATTTTTTTTATAATATAGGAGTAGCAGACCAGCATGCAGCCCACCTGATGGTAAGATATGAATGGTATGGATTAGATGCGCCGTTACCCCTGAGGACTAAGCTGGAACGCCTTGGAAAAGTCTGTCTCCCTTACCACATCCTTCAAAACGGAACACAGCAGCGCCTAACACTGCTGTTATTGGGCAGAAATTGGTGTGGCAGTGGTCGAACCACAAAGGGTTCTACCACCTTCATAAATGATACGGATAGATATGGAGTAAACATAAAAAAATGCAGAGTTTCATTAACAAAAAAATATAGTAGAATAAATATAAATAAAACAATAATAAAACAAATATAGTACAAGCAACGAAGGAATGCTGTACGTTACCCAATGAGACGAGCATGTCATAATTAATTGGGCAAGTGCAAGTCGAACTCGTAAACGTAGGATTCGGTACCACCACATTTTCTTTAGTTTATCATTTTTAGTATTTTCATAATAACATCTATAGAAGTAAATACATTGTGAAAATTTAACTGTGTACCTATAACGGTTCAATGGATATAGCGAAAATACCACAAGTGTTTCTTGTATGATGGCCCACAGACAGACGGATAGACAGCGGAGGCTTAGTAATATCCTACTATCCTAATATATACCTAAGAAGCATCATTTCATTAATCGTCATGCCATACGAACCAGTCTTAACCCCATAGTAAGTACATCATAAGATGTCACACCAAAAAACGAATAACTGATATAATAGTAGAAATTGTGAGGGTATTCAGAAACAAGTCGTTTTTAATTTTAAATTATTTTCGAAGATTTAGCTGAGACTATAGCCCTTTTAGTAAATATGTTACATAAAAAATCCTACACTGAAGAAAGAAAAAAATTATACACCGATTTTGTACATTTTGTAACTCCATAATTATACTGAATTATCAAAAATCTTATAACAGGAAACATAATGTACGCATTTTTACATTTTACAAACAAATTGAAAGTTACGTAACTTATTACTCAGTAGTTTTATAATCAAATTAGTTATTATGAATTTTACAGCTCGTGATAAAATAATTATGTCAGTAGATTACGTTAAACTGGGCTACTTGTTATAAAAAGATAATCTCACGGTGCGTTGGCCCTCGGGAGCCCTACTTTTAACAAAGACAAGTTTCGAAATCGGTACAAAAAATGCTCCAGCAAGTTTTTAGCAAACAAAAAACGTGTCACTAGGGATGGCGATTCTTTCCGAAAAAGATCGATTCTTGAATCGATTCTAATCGATATGTGATAAATCAATTCCAAAAAAATCGAGGCCTGAAGAATCGTATCTGCAATCTTTGATCCATTCAGGGGCGAGGCTACCGAGAAATAAGGTCGTCAGGACCAAATTAAGTATACGTATCCGTCAGCAAAAAATCTCTTTAACACACTTTTTCATATCCAATCAAATTGAAAAATCGAACGTCGATTTTCTAGGATGAAATATAGATATTTATTTTTTTTATTATGTAACGGGTACTCACGGTATGCGGTTCTGAATTTCTTTATTGTCGATATTTCGGCAACATACATTTCGGCGAAATGAATCACTAAATCGATTACATTACTGGAAATCGGTTTTTTCGGTCCAAAAGATCGATTCTTCGATTAATCGATCTCAGATCGCAATCTCTAGTAATAACCTCAAAGTCACGCCAATGGACGGCACGCGCCGAACGGTCAAGTAAATATTTACACAAATTTTATTCGGTTAAGTTAGTTCAGTTAGTTACGCATTTTTTATGAAACTTTGTAATGTTTGCAGTTATAGAATCAATATTTGTTTGTAAAGACCCATTGATGTTTTTTATTTTTTTAATTCATTGAAATTATGAGGATCACGTGATTGAGACAAGTAAATATCTTCACAGGTTATAAAAAAATAATAAAGCCTTTCTGTCTGTATTTTATATATAATATAGGAGTAGCAGACGAGCACGCAGTCCACCTGATGGTAAGTGGCTACTGCTGCCCATAGACATGTGTAATCAACCCCAGATAGGATTAGATATTCCTACCTGAGGTCAAACACAGATGCGCCTGAGGACTAAGCTGGAACGCCTCGGAAAAGTATGTCTCCCTTACCATACCCTTCAAAACGGAACACAGCAGCGCCTAACACTGCTGTTATTAGGCAGAATTTAGTATGGAAATACGTTTAATGGTAAAATGTTGATTTCATTTGCTTCTAAATGAAACTGTAGAATAGCAATAACAATTTTAGTTAACGTCCGAACAAACACCCACTTCACGTCCAGGTTTCCATGGACAAGGAAATTAATATTAATATAGTCTTTACAAATGTAGTCGCGGGCGCAGGTAGTATACAATGTTACTGTTCTATTATACTGTATCAACTCATTTACTTTAACTAAACAGGCAAAATTGCAAAATAACTTTAATTTTGTAAGCTCAAACAGCACGACACCAAATATCATTAACGATATCCATACAATAGATTTATAGACTTTTTATTTGTAAAGGCTTACCTTGGAAATTTGGTACTAAATCGTTTTGAACGTGAAACGTATTCATTGAAACATAGGTTTGAACCGGATTTCAAATACTATGTTTAAGCCCAAAAATATTTGGATGTTTGCTAAAATCGGCAAAGTCGTTGTAAGGAAGCTAGAACTTATTAAACCTCAAATAGATTTGGAAGAGAAGATGGAAGAAGACCTACGATGACTTAGTCCACCGTCTTTTGTAATTATGTTAGTGTTTTTATGAAAAAAAGTAGTAAACGAACAGTGAGTATACAACTCCATATAGAAGATGGGTTCTGTCTAAAGTCAATCACAAATACGTTGTCACTCTTGAGGACCACGATGAATGCCTTAAATGTAAGTCAGCCGGCATCCACAAAACTACACGTTTCAAATTGTAAAGATTCTCGCTAAGTTACTAGGTTGATACGAGGGTACTACGTTGATGTTATAAAGCAGAAATAACCAAATGCACTACCAACACACGGTTACGTTACCACAGTCAAAATACAATATCTTACTATGAATAGCAACGTTAGCATTCATATATGATGTATGTATGTAGAAAAAGTAGATTGTCCGTAGCTAATGTTTCTGTAACGGTCTTGTCATGTTTTATTCTATTTTTATAAAACTGAGTTGCCACTTCCTAGTGGCAAATTTAACGGAATCATTTTCTTTTTATTTCTCACAATGACAATGCACCGATTTCAGTTTTTGTAAATTGTATTGTGCCTATTATAATAGTTACAAAAATCGAAGTATTTATTAAAACAGGGTTGACATTACTATAGAGTTTTGCGTACAGAAAAATAGTCAACAATTTTAATGATACATAAAACTAAAAATAGATTAATAAGTGATAAAGGATAAGATGTCTTTTTGGCTCTACGTGTATGTAATATTGTAGGAGTTATATAATTTCTTACCATCGGCCTTTTACGACGTACTGAAGTATTAATTTAAATGATATATTAACTCGTAGTTTTTATACAAAGTTGTGAATATTATGTACCTTTAAGACATTCAGTCAAGTTGTTTTGACATTAACAATTTGCTTCGTAATTTCCAGGAAACAAATTTTAACGTCATTCTAAGACGGAAAAGAGTAGATTTCATAATTACCTATATGCCTACATTATTACAATATTCATCAGTTATTTTGTCTGTTAAGTAATACATACTAGACATCTTATCAAGATGTAGAATTCGATAGCATTCTTTTGATCTTATTACTCATTTAATATTTCTTGTAGGCTCGGCGCACTATAAACATTGAATGATATTATGCAAAGCTGTCAACGCTATCATAGCAGGAAGTGGAACCCACTTATCCTACCCAGTATTTATTTAAAATAACACCTCGTGCAACTCATTAACTTCTAATTTAGCGAAGTTATTAGACTTTAGCAATATCAGTAGGAGAGGGGCTATCCCGCAAGAGTTTTTACGAAACGATTGCAGACACTGCATACTGTCGCCAGTAAATAATGTTAAGTGCTAGTTATTGGAGTGAAATCAATATTACCTTGGTTAGTTACCCTTGTTATCGATATAAAAGACGTGAACTACACCCAGACAGTATCAGTTCATAGCTGGGCTTAGAGTTACTAACTCATTAACGACAAAATGTACTCCAAGGTAAAATACGTGCAGTTTAGAAGTGATATTTTGTTCACGTGTTGTTGTAACGTTCAAAAGTGACAAAAAATTCGGTGATTTACCGTTCACGCTAATCAATGTGACAAAAATGTTTCGAAATCGTTTAATGGGTGAAAAATATCAAGTATCCTTCATCTTAAGTTGCTACTGCCACCCATGGACCTTCAGATAATACCAATGGGCAGTCTTACCTTCAGTTGATGCGTGATCATCCTTTCGGGAATATATTCCTCTCATGCATGAACTACGACGCCACCGCTAACCTACCACTGCCTTATAATACCGGTGTAACAGCCGCAATGACAAGTGGTAAGGTAGACTCTAGTATGGAGCTCCATCATCTCCTGGAGTAACACCTGCAGTTCTTTTGGTAGAAATCCTGTCTTACTAAGGGTCGGTTACAGACATCTATGAATCACAGTTACCACTCAAAAGGATGCTCATTTGATACTTTAATCGATCTTATCTTTTCTACCTCAATTATCTTTCCGATTATTCTATGGAAGCCTATCCTTACAGGTCCTTTGCCTCGCCGTGGTCATCGCCGCAGTAGCTGCTCAATACGGGCATGGAGACGGACATGGCCATGGGCACGCGTTCTCTTCCCAGCACATCTCCCGTCACGACGGCCCAGCTGAGGTCGTTCACGTCGCGGGACACGGTCACGGAGGCCACGGAGGCCTAGGAGGTCACGGAGGCCACGGAGGCTACGGAGGCCACGGAGACGGACACGTTGTAGACTACTATGTAGGTTTTTAAAATATTGATTATCTTATTCATTTATTTCTCGGGTTCTAACTGCATTCCTCGTTTTCTTTCGATATCCCCAATATGGACCCTTTCTGTGTATTCATCTTTTTTTATCTGAACGTCTTTCCGGCTTACACAAAAAATTTCTCAAAATATATAAAAAACACAGAAAACATGCAGGCGAAAGTTTTAAAACCGGTATATCCTAGCATGTCCTACGAAACAAAATAAAAAATGTTGCCAATTTTGAAAGACATAATCAAAACTATATTTTGCTTCCCAGGCGTACCCTAAATACCAGTTCGACTATAAAGTAGAGGACCCCCACACCGGTGACAAGAAGTCCCAGCACGAGTACCGTGATGGCGACGTCGTGAAGGGCGCCTACTCGCTGCACCAGCCCGATGGCTCCGTCAGAGTTGTGGAATACCACGGCGACAAGCACACTGGGTAAGGATCTTTTTTATAACATAGAGCATAACACTCGCTACTGTTCGGTGTTTTTTTTTTTATAATATAGGAGTAACAGGCGAGCATGCAGTCCACCTGATGGTAAGTGGCTACTGCTGCCCATGGATATCTGTAATCAATCCCAGATAGGATAAATATTCCTACCTGAGATCGGCCACAGACGCGCGGCTACCCCTGAGGACTAAGCTGGAACGCCTCGGAAAAGTCTGTCTCCCTTACTACACCCTACAAACCGGAACACAGCAGCGCCTAACACTGCTGTTATTGAGTAGAAATAGGAGTGGCGGTGGTGCCGCCGAAGTCGAACCACAAAGGGTTCTACCACCTTCAATGTTTTGTGTATAATACGTATGTCACCGTCCTTCCAGGGCTCACTGGTCGGGCGGTTCTAGCTCCCATTCTTACCGCCCGCAACCCTGAAAAACCCCCATTTAGTCACTTTGACAACATGCAGAGGATACTGTAGCCCTATTCTGATCCTAGAGACAGAAAGATTGGATCCGAACCATGGATGGATTAGGTGTCATTTATTTTGTCAATCACACATGTACCCTTAACAATTAGATTAAAAAATGAAAAAATGTTTACCAAAATCAGACTCTTCGAACAACGACGCTATTACTTCAAACTACAACCTCTATACTATTATACCTCTCTGTGTTTACTTAACTGATAACTAATTGTATATTTTTTTTCTAGTTTCCACGCTGATGTCAAATTCGGCACCCACCATATCGTCCCCGCGAAACATTACTAAGCTATTGAACCAACTGTGATACTGATAATGTAATTGTAATTGTTCCTCATGTGATTGATGTGGATGGTGTGTTATATCGTGTTTGTGGTTGTTTGTTATGAAATGGTTTTACATTTTTATACCTAATAAATGTGCTTAAAATAATTTTGGTATTTTCTCTACCTACTTCTTATATATACAAAACGTGAAAATGTTTCAATTGTGTATCTGGTGTAGTAATATACTGAACTAGAGAATGAATACGATTTTTAAAGCATAACTTGACTGATTTAAAATGCAACCTATAGTTTTAAAGGTGGTAGAACCCTTTGTGGTTCGACTCCGGCGGCAACACTGCCACACCTATTTCTACCTAATAACAGCAGTGATAGGCGCTGCTGTGTTCCGCTTTGAAGGGTGTGGTAGTATAGCAGTCATATGTATCCATATAAGGTATGGGGGTATATAATAATAATTGTTTATTTCAATTTCTAAGGATCATAAATCATAATAAACAAAATTACAATTGAGACATCTTAATTATACAATAAAATATTTTCATAAATTAACATGCATTATTTGCATGCATGCAATTAAATTAAATTAAATCAAATTGAATTAAAAATATTAAATTAAATATGTATATACATATATGTAAATTAAATTATATATGCATGTATCCATCAAGCCATTTGGACTGCAGCACCTGCCAAAGAATAAGACATACATGCATACTCATTCATATGCTCGAAAAAAACTGAATATATTATTATTCTCCGCAATATAAATATCTTGGCAATATTCTGCAACTACAAAGCGATATAAATATTAACTATATTCTCATATCGAATCATATCAAAACCCTATTTGTAAGAAAATAATGAATCCTTTAAAGCTTGGATTATTTTAATAACGTGCATCATTACATAAACCATTAATTACAAAGATTATACTTAAAGTCTGGTGATTCCGATAAATAACAGGTTTAAATCATAATTTACGAAGTTTCTTACCTAATCACCTTGTTAGATTTCGCTTTGTACTTAGAAAAACGAATAGGAATTAACGAACAGATATTAAAACACAATAAAGCAAAATATATTTTCATCTATCGAAATTCACAATAGATAATTATTTTTAGTCTATTAAGAAGTAATTAAAAACCAACGTTACATTACGGTGGCATAGCCTAGTGGTTAGAAAGTCGACCTTTCAATCGATTGGTCCGAAGTTTGAAACCCAGGCATGTAACTCTGATTTAACAGTTACATGCGTATGAGAAATTAATTGTTACTTGTTTTAACGACTAAGGAAATATTTTGAGGCAATCCACAGCCAGAGAGTTCATAAAATATCTTAAAAGTGGGTGAAGTCTACCAATTCCCACTTGGCAAGGGCGGTGGACTATAGCCTATTCCTTAATGGGTACCTACGTCGTAAAAGGTCGTACTAGGTGCTCTGACCAAATCAAAGGCCTCACCAAGATGTCTGTTACGGCGTGCTTTAGAAAAGCAGACAACCGAGCACATTGGTTGGATATGCAGCACACCTGCATAAAAGACTTCCAAAGCAGCCACTTCTTCAGCCATGAAGGAACGATTAAGAAGAAGACGTCGTTAAAGACAGCAATTGTCATAATTTCGCCGTTATTCAGTAGATTAGGCTCTGTATTGATAAATCCATCAGTCAGTCAGGACAAGTGTTACATAAGTATAGATAAACCGGTAATTTACAACACATATGTCAAGAATTTGACATTGATCTTGAAAAATAAACGCCGGTTGAAGGTCCTCAGTGCGATCGGCAAGTACCATCACTCGACTTATATAAACTGTTATTTCTTGCTCAAAGATATTATTATGAAGAACTCTATTTGTGATATAGTTATGATCTACTGGGATCTTGTCCACAAGGCCAATGGTCAAAATTATTATTTTTTCACCGGTATTTGTTAATATTGTTATTGTTTATTTTACAGACCGATAAAAATAAAAAACGCTGTTCGTTGATAATTCTTTCCGAAGTTGATTATATAACTAGGTTTAGTTAGGCGTATCAGCCCATAACCGTATTGCATTACATTAGTTAATTATTTATTAATAAGAATCGCCTTAAACAATTGCAAGTAACTTTTATCTATGTACGTTAAAGTATGTGTAGATTTAAATAAGTAAAAAGTATTTTTTCTCGTGAAGGGAAGAACCTTATAAAGGTAACTTGGTGCCTTGGGAGAGTCACTGGGATATTTCGGGTCATAACCGAACTATATCCCCTAAGTGGCTCAGTTCTTCAGTGTTGCGTAGAAGATTTTGAGCTGTCGAATCGAATTTAACTGTCTTCTCACAGCGGTGCCGGTAGGGCTCCGCACGAGAAAAGCTTACACTCCTCTCGCAACTTAAAGTTTTTACGACGGTACATGGTCGTGCATACCAACGTCTCTCCGAGCGTCATTGCCACCCGCAACCCTTGAAGCCTCGTTTTAATCGCCCCTTACGATATGCAGGGCATACCATAACTCCGTTCTACTCCCGAGACTTCAGACCCAAAAATAAATAATAATAAAGGTCTGCATTGTCAGCACATTATTTTAACGAGTCGATTATCTAATATCCTCTGTATTAACAAATAATTACCGGTGAATTAACCGAAACGATCACTTTGCGAAATGATTGCGCATGTTGCATATTAAAACACTGTGATAATCCTAATTGCCACCTATTTTAGGTGAAATCAAAATTGCCTTGATTAGTTACCCCTCGTCGATATAAAAGTCGTGTGTTTTAGTACTACGCATCAGTACAGAATTACATCTACTATTTACCTATTCAGCTAAGCATCAAAATGTTTGCTAAGGTAAGCGTTATATGAATTATTCATATATTAAAATTTGGTTTATTTCTTGTCCTAAGAAAAAAAATTACTATGGTGCACTAAATAATTGTTTCATAATATAATATTGTATTCGTAGCAATAATATTTTCTGTCAAGGATTTACAGTTAGAAAAATCGTCAACTATATTGGCCTTCTAATGTGTTGCTAAAATACGTTAGCTCTCTCCCTGAAACTCGGAACTAATAGTTTTAATTTCTTATTTGAAGACTTTATAATTAATATGTGGAACTAAATGAACAGTCAGACATTTATGACACGACAGACGCCACATTTATTTGGATTTGAAGGAGAACTCGTTATTTATTTTTAATAAACCTCATAATAGTGTAATACACCCGGAAATACTTCTAAGGGACATTTTTACCATATACTAGTGTTCAATGTCCACATCATTGTAAAGTATTTTAATTAATGTTTAATGTATGCAAATTCTTGAAGGTATTGTGTTTCGCCGCCCTCGTCGCTGCCGTGGCCGCATACGACCTAGGCCACGTGCACCACGGACATGAACATGGACATGGCCATGGACACGCGTTCTCGTCCCAGCACGTGTACAAACACGACGACCACCAGGAAGTAGTGCATCACGGACACCACGAACATCATGGACATCACGAACACCACGGACACAATGATCACCACGGACATGTCGACTACCATGTAAGTATTACGTTTTTAAAGCGTTATGACTTAGGGGTGAAGTAAAACGTCTGTAGACAAGCACGCCTCACGAATAAATATATAATATAAACATAACATGTAAAAAAAGTCTCACAAATCTCACAACTTATTTGTTCTACCGTAAAAAGTTGTGAGATCCATGTAATAAGAATATCAAGTCGTTTAATTTATTCAGTCCCTACTTAAAGGACCTTCTGTCTTAAATTATTTCGTAATTAGTTAACCATATCGTATCAATATATTTTTTTTTTATGTTTTAAATAAATAGATTGACTTGAAAATCGTACTAAACAATCTAATTTAATGTAATATCCATTAGTTGTGAGATACATTGTGTTTTCATCGCATCACACAAGTAACAACTATTGCATTGTAAAATATATGATAGAGTTGCTTCTATAGCTATATTTATTTTTTCTTTATATCTATCAGGCTCATCCCAAATACGAGTTTGCATACAAAGTAGAGGACCACCACACTGGTGACATCAAGTCTCAGCATGAGCACCGCGACGGAGATGTCGTGAAGGGCGTCTACTCGCTGCACCAGCCTGATGGCTCCGAGAGGGTAGTTGAATACCACGGCGACCACCACAGCGGGTAAGGGATCTTTTAAAATACTTATAATATTGGAAACTCTACTTATGAAAAGTAGAAAGAGTATGGTTTGACTGAGGAGTTATTGATTGTTGTTGTTGAGCTAACACCGCCATACCCATTTCCTGCCTGGGGCAGTTCTGCCTTTCGCTGGAAGGATGTGAATGCCGGCTGATTTACATATGAGGCACTCATCTTAGTTCTCAGGAAGTGCAATGCAATTGTGATCGACTTCCGTCAGGGCTTGTTTTGAATGTAGTTAATTACAGTGTTTTATGGATGATAGTGACCTTTTGCTGGTGGTATATACGTTCGATTACTACACCAATCTCATAAAATAGCTACGGAGCATGTAGCACCTATATGTATTATTACAAAACTATAACCTATTTGCTTGTTTGATCGAGCATAACGCTAAAAACCAATAAATTAATTTAGAAACTTATGTTTAAAAGCATAATTACGAGTATATTACACTAATATGATAATTATATTTTATTGTGATGTAATGACGGAAGCTAGATATATAATAAAATTTTACTTTTTCACAATTCAAAATAACGTGGACAAATAATATATTTTCTTCATTAGTCTTCTTATAAGACAAAAACCCTTTAATAAATGTAGTTTAGTCTGAATTAGTAAAATTAACTCAAATTCATGGAAGAAGGTTAAGAAACTGAAACATATGTACATCGACCTCTTACAGGAGATATTATTACCTATTATTATCATGAACATCATTATCTAGATTCATTCGATGTTCATAGATTGCTTTTAATTTGCAATAATTTAAGAAACAACATTAAAAATGAAACATAATTTATTAGCTTGTAATACATCATAGCTAACAACCTGTTTCCTTTCCAGATTCCACGCTGACGTCAAGCATCATACCCATCATGTTCATCACAAACATCATTAATTAACTTCGAATTACATCATTAATGATATCCTGTGATCTTTTTAATATTAATTTTATATATCTTTCGTGATAATGATAAAATTTTATTGTATCTTTCCCAGTAACTGCGTGCATTATAAATAAATATTCTGTCAGATTATTTCTTTTATTATTATATTCTTTAACTATATGATAATGGAGTATTATAATGTATAATACAGATCAGTTCAGAAAAATCAGGAATTAAATAGATCTTTTTTCTAAGAATATATTTGCCAATGATCAGTGATAATCAATACACGCAACCTAGTGTGATGACTACGACGAAATCTCCCAATTTCTTGAGCAGGAGACATTCAAAGCCAGATGTGACATCATAATAAATAAATAAGTCAAAGTCACATGTATCTAGTTATTTTGACCTATTTACTTATTTTGATGTATCTAAATATTTAACTGAAATCATCATGTAAACCACAAACTTTTTTAACAACATCATTAAATTTGTAAAATTAGCGTTTTGATAAATAATTTGTTATGTAAAATTATGCTACCAGTAAAGTAGCAATGCATTGATAGCTTATAACAATCCACACTGCATTTGTAACGAATTAGATAGGTAGGTAACATAACTGTACATATTATATATACATTAAAATCTTTCGCCTAACAATAGATGCAATGAGAAGACTTTTTTTGCATAATTTGCATGTTGCTATGGGAAGCTAATATTATTTCTACATATTTTTTGTTTTATTTAAAGCTAGTCTAATCACAATATATGAAGCGTGATTATAATATCGTGATACAATGTGAACTGGCGTGTGTTGTTAAAATCTCCGGAGCTTGCGACATTTATTGCCAACTATATCTATTGCTGGTGAATAATTTAATTGCCAATTATTTTATAGCGTAATCAATATTGCCTTAGTTATCAGCTACCCCTGATTTTGATATAAAAGTGCTGGACAATAGTGAGCTAGTATCAGTTCATTGACAGGTTTAAAATCGTAAGCATTAAACAACTCTAAAATGTTCGTAAAGGTAAGAAAACAATACAATCTTATTATACAATATACATACAATACAACTAAGCTTCCATATTGCACTTTTAAAGTTTCTAAAGTCTGGAGTTCATCTTATGCTGTAGAAAGCTAACTGATCTGAATGCGTGTTTATTTTAACTTGATTTTAACTTGATACCTAATATCGACGAATAATAAATTATTAAGAGGTATTAAGGAATATTAAGAAGTAGGCACTCACACACATTAAGTACACACACACAGTAAAAAGCTGCATTTACTCTCTTGTGCATTACAAACGTAATACAATCATCTATCCCTTTCAGGTACTTTCCATCGCTGCCCTTTTCGCTGTAGTGGTCGCACAGTTCGGTGGTCATGGACACGGACATGGATTCTCTTCCCAGCACGTGTACAAGCACGACGGACATCATGAGCCCGTGCATGTGCATGGACATCATGGACACGACCATCATGACTATTATGTATGTCTATCTGATATTTGTTTTTTTTTTTAGAAAATTGCAATGTGTAGCTTGCACAGACGGCACTTACAACATTGTGAACGAACATAGAAGATTTTCTAAAACTATTTTCAAAATCTTTCATGGTTCTCAAAAATAATAATAATCAGTAGAATTTTCAGTACAAAATATTCGATACTATAGGAATACTATAGAAAAAAGCTGCGTACATTTTTGAGATTCTATAAAAAAATCTACACAGATCCTATTCTAACAAACAAGCAAAAATCAAAATGATTAACTCCTAACTTCATTTATATTACAGACTCACCCTAAATTTGAGTTCGACTACAAAGTAGAGGACCACCACACTGGAGACAAGAAGTCCCAACACGAGACCCGCGATGGAGATGTTGTTAAGGGAGTGTACTCGCTGCACCAGCCCGACGGCTCTGAAAGGGTTGTTCATTACCACGGCGATAAGCACTCTGGGTAAGCTTTCAGAAACATATTGTAAAAGTTAAAGGTATTATATGATAATATTATAATAGTTAAGTAATTTTAAATTCCATATTACGTTATATTTTTGTGCAAAAGTTAAATTAACTAAGAGTTAAGGCTTCTGAAATTAGAAGAAACGGACAGATTTAAAAAACTTTTTTTTTTTTATTAATATGCGTAAAAAGTATAATAAAAGGCCAGAAAATGGAGTGTTTTGGAACTGCTGTATCTTATTGATATACATATAATTGAAAGCAATATATAATACTAACAATAATATTTTAAATTAATTATATTTTTTCTTCCAGATTCCACGCTGACGTGAAATACAGCACTCATCATACTCATAAGCATTATTAAGTACTTAAAACTAAAAAAAAACACTCGACTGAACCAAGCAGTAATTATAGGATAATGTTGTGGAATTTTGAACTACCCTTGTATATAAATGACAAACTGTTATTTCTACCTTGTTATTAGAATAAATTTACTGTTATCTTTTCTTTAAACTAATAAACGAATTATAAAAATACTTTAATTTTTAAATAATGCCTAAATTTATCCCTTAAACAATCCCTTTCATACCTGGCTCCTTAAAATACCAATGTACATGGAATTTTGTTCAGATTGTAACCATTTCTAATTAGACAACGTTACTTAGATATTTATTTATACCAGCATCGTTCTCTAACCTACGTATACGTATACATTGTAGTGTATTGTACTCTTAGCAAGGGTAAAACGCCGTTGTTTTCTAGTGTGTATCATTTAGCTATTGACAATGTAGGTAAGGTGATGGTGAGATGGTAGAAGACCCTTGTAGTTCGACTCTAGGGGGCACCACGGCTACATCTGTATCTGCCTAATAATAGCAGTGTTAAGAGCTGTCTTTTGGTTTAAATGATGTTGTAAGAGAGACATAATCATCCCAGGCGCTCCAATATAGTTTTCAGGGGTAGGAACTCGTCTGTGGTCGACCTCCAAGTGGACTCTAATATTTTTTGTGGGGCTGTTACAGATGTCTATGGGAGGCAGTAATCAATTACCATCAGGTGGACTGCATAATCTTTTTACTAGTTCAATATTATAAAAAATGTAACTTAACTAACAAAAATTTTAAAATTTAGACGCCAGTGCAAAATACAACAGTAATTTACTTAAAAATAAGTTCTGTTCCATTTGAAGTCGGTTAATATGAGCATTTGAACATTACTCTTTGCTAGGTAAAGTAAAGATTTTTTATAATTTATTTAATTGATTCCTTAATTGTCAACCATATTATAATAGTAATAAATAAAACAATAAAAGAAAATAAACATGTGTTATTATTTTAATATCAAAAACCATTCATAATAATATGATTTGGCTAGTGGAAAATCTCATTTATTTTAACATTCTTAAATATATAATTATATTATACTTATGTATAAAGTTATACGAATGATGCCAACACGATGAATATCTTAAAAGATATTAGCCGTAGAGACGATCTTCAACGGATTTTCGTAATCTATAGTTTGTCCACAATGCAGGTAGGGACATAAGCTTTGAACCCAAAAGATAAACAATCAGAATTTGAAGGTGGTAGAACCCTTTGTGGTTCGACTCCGGCGGCACCACCGCCACACCTATTTCTACCTAATAACAGCAGTGTTAGGCGCTGTGCGGTCGCATACCGTCGCAATCACCAGATGTTGTGGGAGGAGCAAACGCTCCCCCAGGGCAGAGCCCGATCCGGGCATCGCGCTTGGAGTACTCCGGTTCTGTTCCGTTGGAGATCCCGGAGTTCTCCAACAAGCGCTGAGCGCTGAGAACGGCCACCGGGGGGTTTTAGTGCGGTAAAAATCCTACATAACCCGGCGTCGCTCCCACGTCGTCGGGTACCTTTTGAAGGTTTCCCCCTCGAATAGAAAAAAAAAGAATATCTAATCCTATCTGGGGTTGATTACAGATGGATATCTGCGACATGGGCGGCAGTTGCCACTTACCATCAGGTGGACTGCATGCTCTCTTCTATATTATTAAAAAAATCCTAATTTTATAACATTGTTATGCGTACCTCATGATAGAACTGGAGCTTGGTTATAGGATATTCGCCTAGCAAAAAAAAAACTCAACATGTTCGGTGTAGTGACAGAATTAATCGGAGAAATTCTCTTTTTCATGGAAGCACTATTATATATTTAACATTTATCCTAAAACCGTGGTTCTATAAAGTATAAGAACACTAACTCTTAGACCCTCTCAGGGACCTGAATTCTGATCTATGGGCGGACGCTGTAAGATATTCGCTGTAAGATATACGTAACACTTATGTTTTAATAAATAATGTTTTAAATATCTAAATTTTGTTTTCTTTTTCTTAATATTAAATATCTGAAGTCCCACAGAGAATTAATACTTGAGGATATGTCCATATAATTATGACGTCAGATCTATTATGCCATCCGATGATGCATTAGTTTTAGATAAAAGTTTAAACGATTTTACATAAAAAACATATTCGATAGAACCTTCTATGCGGAAGCATGACGTTCTAATTTTACCACAATCAACCATTCCCATGGCAAAATGGTCACTATATTGATTTCATACGCAGAAGTTTAATTTCCTGTTATCAACGACGTAGTTCCTATTAATGAATAAAGTGCCCTTTTTGATGTAGTTGTCTGTGTACCTACACACATTTGTGTATCTATACTATATACCCGATAAAAGCATATCAATCTTAATATAGAGCTATGGAAGCGTTGCCTTATATTAAGATTCCTTTTATCAAGTGACACTTGAAATAACTCAATACCACGGAATCAACTCCAAAGTACTCTAGTTTGCTTGCAACGGGCCAGTGCGTTTATCTTATTACTAGCGGACCCGGCAAACTTTATACCGCATCAAAATCTATTTATCAAATATATTTCATATAAAATATAGCCTATGTTACTCATAGATAATATAGCTTTCACAACAAACAGCGTTTAAACAAACATACAAACAAAGTTTTCCTCTTTATAATATTAGTGTAGATAAAACTGATAGCATTTAGCGATGTCTCTGTGTTAATGGGGACAAATAATGCACACTCGTACAACAAAAGGGACTTAGAAATCACCTAGCGTTGAATAATGGACCTATTCTTATGTCTGTTTTATTGGTATCTAGGTATTTATTAAGGAATTCGACGCATAGCTCAAAAATTGTTTTTTTGAAATATCTCTCTCAAGATGTACGATGTGACCTATTGTTCTCTTAAATGTGGGAGTGACATAAGCTAAATATTTATTTTAAATTGAGTAATTGGACTTTTTGTTTCTATAGTAATACAAGAAGTCTCCGAAATATAAGTAGGTAAGATAATTTCTTCATCGTAACCTGTGTGAGCGATGATGGGCATCAATATGCCAATATTAAATGCAGTTACCAGTTACAGAGTTACATGATAGTCAACTACTTTCATTACGTGAAAACTATAGAAACATTTCGTAAACCGTGATAATCTTTACCGATATCTTGGCATGCAAATTGAACACTTATCTCTAAACACTTTAAAAAATTAACAAATATTGCACAGCAATCAATTAAAATCGTTAACGCCAATTAGAGCGTGGTCACGTTATCTTGCTATTGCTATTATTTTTGATATATAAAGCGAAAATAATGCTCATACAGTATCAGTTCATGTTGAACACAAAGTTAGAGTAACAAGAAACAGGAAACTAAAAATCCAAGAAAATGTTCTCCAAGGTATTGTTACATATTGCTTTGGTAAATTAAAATCAAGTTTAATAATTTATCAGGACTATGAAAAGTTTGTTTTTACCGATTTTTTCCTTTGAAAGATTTGAAAAAATATATTAAAAAATATTATTACTACAAATTATTCCTTTCAATCGTTACATTAAAAAATCACCAATTAAAAGCCACATAAAATATCTTAAGATACAAATGTATTTTCATTAAAAAAATGTGGATTTCAAAATTTTAACGATAATTAATATTTCAGATTGTTTGTATCGCTGCTCTCATCGCCGCTGTGTCAGCCCAATATGGTGGTTACGGACACGGTCACGGACATGGCTTCTCTTCCCAGCACGTGTACAAGCACGACGGACACCATGAGCCCGTGCACGTGCATGGACACCACGGACACGAACATCATGATTACTTCGTAAGCATTTGTAGCTTTTGTTTTACATACATTTTTTATTATCTAATCTTTAATATGAATAAACTCATATAAGTAAAATGTAGTTTAGGTTTATTTTTTTTACCATGTATTGTAGCATATGGATTTATTGGTTCCAGAATAGATTGGAGAGATTAGATAAGAGTTTCTTTATTTGTTACATTTTAGACTCATCCCAAATACGAGTTTGAGTACAAAGTGGAGGACCACCACACTGGCGACATCAAGTCTCAGCACGAGCACCGCGACGGCGACGTCGTGAAGGGCGCCTACTCGCTGCACCAGCCTGATGGCTCCGAGAGGACCGTACACTACCACGGCGACCACCATAGCGGGTAAAAAAATTACTAAAACAAAAAAGATTACATAAAAAATATTTAATTTTCCAATGTGATTTCCTCGAAAAATAATCTCATCTTAACGCTTTATTTGTTTCAGATTCCACGCTGATGTTAAGCATAGCACTCATCACATCTACCACAAACATCATTAAGACGTCACACTAATGTAAATAGTAAATATCATACACATCAATATACGGTCCGGAAAAATTGCTATCAACTATCTTCCCAATCATGTGATTCTTGTTAATGCATGTTCATTGTTCTTGTTGTATTTTGTTACTGTTACATTATGTTATGTTTTCTATATTTTCTATAAAATAAATAAATTACATTAAAGTTTATGCTTTCCATTTTATTTTTACTCCAACACATATCTATAAAGTGCAGATAAAAATATAAAGAATAAATAGCAAGTAAATGGAGTATATTCATTGTCTATTTAATTCAAAAATATTTATTACACGACATTCGATATTAAAGTATGTGATTTTATTAATAAAGTAAAGAAGTAATGTTAAGTAACATTTAAAAATGTGTATTTGAATGAATTATGGAATGGTTTAAAAATTTTAACTTCTTTGCAAATATTAATATTTTATGATGAAAAAATTGGTTAATATTGCATCATTGCGAACATTTTTTTTTATTTTCTACGAAAATAGATTACATTATATTACATGTATTTTCTCTTAGTAATTCAATTCATCATAATATTCATATTTCTGTTTTGAAACGAATGCGATGGCCAAGGAAGTTTACATTACAAGGCAGTTTAAATTAACGGCAATTTAAACTTTTATGGCCTGCACCTATATTTATGCTAATAACCGTGTTACAATTCCAATGAAGACTTAACACATTATTAAAATAACATAAACTGAACTGATAAATCTTTGAAACGATGTGTAGAATAAGTTATCGGGCAATTTAAAAGACAGTAAACTACTGCCTTTACTTTACTCTAGAAACCTACACCAGCCTAAGGTATAAGGCTATAATTGAAAATAGTTTCGCCGATTGGCAGGAGTAATTGAGCGATTTTTCTGCACCTCGAAAAGTAAAAGATATTAAAAAAGCAGTGATGAAGCCTAATAGTTTAAAAACTCGGCCTCTCAAACGAAGGGTCCGAGGTTCAAATCCAAGGCATCCCTGATTTTTCAAAGTTATGTGCATATTAGAAATTAATTATCACTTGCTTAAAACGGAAGGAAAACATCGTGAGGGACCCTGCATACCTGAGAGATTTATATTAAATATCTCAAAGGTATGTGAAGTCTACCAATACGCACTTGGACAGGGCGGTGTACTATGGCCTGATCCTTCTCATTCTGAGAGGAGACCTGTACCCAGCAGTGGGACAAAAATGGGTTGAAGACGATTAAAAAAACCAATGAAATTAAATATGACTTTTTAAAATTATTTGTCCTTGACTACTTTACATGTCATGCATGCGACACGCACATGAGTCACGAAGACACTTCAGCGAGTAAATGCACGCCTATTCAGCTCTTTTTATGATTGATCATATAAGTTACTTAATTACGAATAATAAGTCAATGTGATCTGATCTTATAGATATCTCGAAAAATATGAATCACATGGCACCATATCCGTACACACTAATCCTAGTAAATTTTTCAATCAAAATCAATGCAATTTTATGTTTTTATTATTTGTTGAAGCTTAAAATAAGATAAACAAATAATATTTTTGTAAAGAAGCTCTAAAGACGCCGCATCGCTTAAATGCGGCCGACTCACATTACTTTTGGACTCGTTAAATGTTGGTAGATATTATCGTGAACTAATTATTTTTATTGTCGCGGAACACCGACTGCTCGAACCAACAAGTAATATTATGTAACTCAATATACATAATAAATAAAATAAAGTTACGTTTAACATAGGTCACTGTACTGTCAGTTACTTTTTTGTTTATTTATTTTTATACTACAGAAGCATAAAATACACGAGATAAGTGGCCACTGCTGTTTATAGAGATCTATGAAACCCAGTTAGAATAATCAAAGTGCGCGGATGAGATTTGGGACTAAGTTTTATCACGTTATATATATGTATCTTCCTTACAACTCTCTTCAAACTTATCAAAAGAAGCGCTTCTGTAGTCGAACTACAAATAATTCTACCATATTCAAAATCATAATTATGATTATACCAGCTCTCTAAATTAAGCCATCACTTTTCGCATATTAAATTACATGGTTAAAGCAGCATTAAAAAAACGAATAAATGAAACATAGTGTATGTAATTCTGTTCTATTTTATTTAAATACTTTATTTAAAATGAAATACATATCATCTTATAGACATATCTTAACTGGTGAGAAGAACAGATACTAACAGATGTAACTTAAACATTTTTTACATTTGTCAAATGAACAGTTAGATTTTCACCAATTTTATATAAAACAATAAATCACCAATAAAAAACTATGATTATGAAACTAACACATTTATTAATGTGTTTATTGCAAAATTTGCCTAATGTTATAATGTATAGCACTTTAACGAAACTTTCACAAGATAATTGCTATTACCAATTGTTATTTTAATAATCAATTATTCTACTTGACATGTTATAACCTTGCTGTCTTATCATTGTTTTTATATATAAGTCTTATATTTTTGTTCGTAGTTATCAGTTCACTACAACACACGGACGTAACAATATCATTCAAACTTGTAATTTACAAAAAAACTAAAATGTTTTCTAAGGTAATTTGTATATACCTATAACATTCTTAGGTTTCGTAATAAATAAAATATAGTCAACATATATAATGATTAATTAAATATAATATTTCAGATCCTCTGTATCGCTGCTCTTATCGCCGCTGTAGCTGCTCAATTCGGAGACCACGGTCATGGACATGCGTACTCTTCCCAGCACGTTCACAAGCACGATGGACACCACGAGCCCGTGCAGGTGCACGGACACCACGGACATCAAGGACACGACCACCACGACTACTATGTATGTTACATTTATGTTTCTAATAATTTAGATATAACTTGTCCTAAGTTTTTAATTGTTTTGCGCGTTCTTTATTTGTACTAAACCAAGTTGCACTGTTCCATAAGAATATAATGTTTTATTCCCTAAGTAACTACTATTTAATTAATCGATGAAATTACAATAGGAGCTGTTCATTTCAAAACTTTCTAACTTCAAAACTCAATTTAATAGCTTTATCTTTTTGTGGTATATTGGTAATGTCTTTGTCTTAGACCCACCCTAAATACGAGTTCGCGTACAAAGTGGAGGACCATCACACGGGCGACATCAAGTCTCAGCACGAGCACCGCGACGGCGACGTCGTGAAGGGTGCCTACTCGCTGCACCAGCCTGATGGCTCCCAAAGGAGCGTCCACTACCACGGCGATCACCACAGCGGGTAAAATAATATTTATCATTTTAGCTCAGTCTCAGTCTTTGATTAATTAGACTAAATCTATATTTTGTCATTTTTGTGCCTTAAAAATGATACCTATATTATGATTGTTTTCCTGTTTTTCAGATTCCATGCTGACATCAAGTACGACACCCATCATATTGTGCCTCACAAGCATTATTAAACAAAATAGGTTAAGTAAATACTCGTAAATGTTAAGAAATACATAGCTGTTGTTTTGTAAAATATGAATATGAATAAATAAAATGTATGTATTATACTATACGCTGATTTTATTGCTTAATATTTTAACTTATTATATGTCCTCAAATATTCCTCAATTTAATTACTAAAACTCCGTCCGAATTGGATCAGTAGTTTATAATAAATTCGCGAACATACCGACCTACATACATACATACATAGCGGTCTAATACAGAACCAACTTTTAGGATGGATGGATGGATCGTTATGAACGGAACAAAGCTACTAAATAATACATAATGAGTTTTTTAGAAATACATTTTCATAATTGTCATACCAAACTGACATACGAAAATGACAAACAAATATCGGAGTGTAGTTATCTCTTTGTAATTCATCTATACATACACTTCTACTACAGCTATTTAAAACTTGCGGCAACAATATTAGTATTTCTGAGTTCATTAGTTGGGAATAAATAACGGTTTAAAAAGAGGTACTTATAATTTAAATAGCTAAATTATAAAATATTAAAACTTTAGTAAATATCACAAGCTTAAAACGGTGAAGGAAAGTCGATGAAATTCCAGTACCATCACGTGGACAGGTTGCTACGGATTTAAATAAGTATATTTCATTCACTTAATGCAAAAAAGACAAATTAATCATGGTCATAGAACGAATATAAACAAAATTTTGTAGATGTGCATTCACGTATGTCTTTACCTATTTCCGCCTATTAACTGTGTTGAGCGCTGATATGTTCTGGTTTTAAAGGGTGTAACAAGGGAAACATACTTTCCCGAGGCGTTCCAGCTGAGTCCTCAGGGGTAGCGGCGCATCTGTGGCCTAACTCAGGCAGGAATATCTAATCCTATTTGGGATTGATTACAGATGTCCATGAACGGCAGTAGTCACTTACCATCAGGTGGGCTGCATGTTCGTCTGTTACTCCTATATTATGAAAAAAAGCACTGATGTTATGTTTCACTTATCTGCCATAAAAGTCGATTTCGTTATTTTATCTTTATATTCAATGCACTCAAACAAGTCAAGTTTCATTCATGTACTATAGTAATGTTATAGCAGTTATTTACAGTTTGGCTAGCTCTAGTATCCTCTGAAATCAAGAATTTGTGACACAATTTTGTTGTATTACAGTAATGCGTAATACAATAAAATTGTGTCACAAATAAAAAAAACAAATGCTGTGATAGCCTAATGGTTTAGAAACTCGGCCTCTCGAACGAGAGGTCCGAGGTTCAAATCGTAGGCACGGACGACAAATATCACTAGCTTAAAACGGTGAAGGAAAACACCGCAAGCAAACCTGCATACCTGAGAGATTTATATAAAAAAATCTCAAAGGTATGTGAAGTCTACGAATCTTGGCCAGCGCGGTGGACTATGGCCTAATCCTTCTCATCTGAGAGGAGACCCGTGGCCAGCAGTGGGACAGTAACGGGTTGATGACGTGACAGTAATACGTCGTTTTGGTTCAATGGTATAGGGTTGACAGTTGGCAGTCATGATCGTTTGTTGAAGTTAAACTTATGTAAGTTCAGTTAGAAAGTGTATAAAACACGTCCTACATGAAACTATTTTTATTTACAAACTTAAATTTTATATATCTGTATCTTTACTTACTGATCTAACTACTGAAAAATGTGTTATAATTTGTGATCCCGTGCACGGACATCACGGACATGGACTACTATGTATGTATGTATTTTAGAACTTCACTGGTGCCTTGATGTAATTTTTTACCGTGTTTCATGTTTAAGTAGCGTATTTACAAACCTTTCAGTACTATTCAATTTTAGTTTAAGTTATTTTTTATTGATACCGTGTAAAAAATATTGTAATTTTCATATTATCTTAAAGGAAAGTGATTTGTTAAATTTTTAGTTCGTCATTTAGTCTTTAAGCTAGAGTGAAACAGTGTTTAAAAATTACGTTATACTCGAAATATAGTAGAAGGAAAATAAATTAAAAGAAAATATATAAAATAGGAACATTTTATTTGTACAACAAATATTTTCAAATATAACACTTAAAATCAATAATGTTTGTGAGGCACGAGATGATGCGTGGCGTACTTAACGTCAGCATGAAAACTGAAAAAGAAAATCAAATTATAGTTAAGTATTATGTGTTTCTATTGGCTTAGAAAGAATACAGGTTAAAAACCTTACTACTTCTAATTAATCATTGTCATTCTATAATATCAGAGTAGGAGACAGGCCAGGCTCCTGCCACCCATGGACATCTGCAACCCTAGATAAGATTACGTTTCTATCTAAGGTTGACCACAGATGCGCCGTTTCCTCTGAAGACTAAGCTGGAATCCTTTGAAAAAGTATGTCACGAAGTAACTAATCAAAAATGAATTCCAAGGATAATTGAAACTTACTTTCAGTTTTGTAATGACTAAGAAACTAAAGTATTAATATTTTGTTCATAGTATACTAACCCGCTGTGATCATCGCCGTGGTAGTGAACAACCCTCTCGGAGCCATCGGGCTGGTGCAGCGAGTAAGAGCCCTTCACGACATCACCATCGCGATGCTCGTGCTGGAACTTGATATCGCCAGTGTGGTGGTCAGCTACCTTGTATGCGAACTCAAATTTGGGGTGAGTCTGAAAGTGAATTATAAGACAAATTAGATACATAGAACTTACACACGTATAGTACCAGAGAAGGTATGATAAACACTTTGTTTTCTATATGGATTAGCAACCTAGTATGTATCGCTGAATAGGAAACCGTACATTTGCGGAATCGGACATAGGTATATTGTCACCTTATACGGGACTACATTGGAAACCTGAATGACGTTCAACAAAGGAACAAGTAACACGAGTATAAATTGGTAAGAAGATAGATTGGTATTTCCAAAGCCAAACCACGAAAAATTAGATCAAAATGAAGCTCTAAAGTACGTACATAGTAGTCATGATGTCCATGTCCATGATGTCCGTGCACGGGCTCATGGTGTCCGTCGTGCTTGTACACGTGCTGTGATGAGTACGCGTGTCCATGACCGTGGTCTCCGAATTGAGCAGCCACGGCAGCTACAAGACCGGCAATAAGCAGCACCTGAAAGATATTTTACAAAATATATTTACTAATACTTTTTTTTTTCAAGTCTTACATACATTTTTTTTGCAATGGTCAACGCACTAATATATATGAACGAAAAAAATAAGTATTTTTTATTTCACGTAAAAAAAATATTAAATAGTTTTAAAAAAATTAGAATTAATAATACCTTAGTGAACATTTTTGAAAGGTAATGTAAACTTGGAACTCAGAAGTGAACTGATATCTAATGATTATAATGCGTTTCTTATATATCGAAAACAATGGTATCATAGCAAGGTCAAACTGTTTCGCACTGAATAATTGGGCGTAAACTATTAAAACTTTGTGCAACAAAATAATAATTTCGTGAAAGTTTTCAATCAATGCATGCCTATTTTGTACATAACATATGTTAAATTAGTTTATTAGTTAACTTTGTTCAACTACGTATTATCAATGGATTAAGTAATAGATGAAACATAATGTAATGCTTGCTGATGACTGGAAGCTGATCATGTCTGTATGTTTGGAGTTCTGTGAGTTGTCTGTATGTTAGATCTGTCTAGTTTGTCCCTGTAGTTCCGGGACCAGAATAGGGCTACGGTATCCCCTGGCTTCCGGGGTTGCGGACGGCAAGAGTGGGAGCTCGAACCGCCCGGCCAGCAACCCCGGGATGGACGGCGGTATGTGTGGTCGCATACGCGCCAAGTGGACTCCGGTTGCGTTCCGTTGGAGATCCCGGAGTGCTCTACGCAGCGCCGAGGACGGCCACCGGGGGGTTTTAGTGCGGTAAGAATCCCACATAACCCCGTGCCGCTCCCACGGCATAGGGTACCTTTTGAAGGTTTCCCCCTCGTTAACAAAAAAAAAATCTGTCTAGTTAGTGTAAGTGGCCTCGGCCGTTCTAATTAGATCAATAAAATAAATAAATAAATAAATAATTAAAGCTTTTATTATTATAGTCACCAACCCATTACTGTTACACTGCTGGGCACGGGTCTCTTCTCAGACCGAGAAGGATTAGGTCCTAGTCCACCTCCTTGGCCAAGTGCGTTTTGGTAGACTTCACATACCTTTGCTAAATAAGATTTCTGGTCTCATATTTTCACAAAAAATAAAGTTGTAGTGTGAACGTCCCAAACATGAAATCAATAGTCAAACATACATTCCTGGAACACAAGAACGGAAAGCCACATGAAATTTAACCTATAACATCCGACCCCCGACCGCTTCCGATGCTTTGCTAATCACGATCTACAACTCAATGACGATCAAATCAATCGCCATATACACAAGGTACAAAACTGTCACTTCAAGAATACGTAAATACTGGTAAATACACAATACAATCGAACAATATCTATTTAATATTTTGTATTCCATAATCGACGTTCAGGTTTGAATTTTAAGAAATATTTTTAAGTAGGTTGGTATATCTCTGATTTTACAAAAGTGTTGCCACTGATTATATTATGATCGTTTGCTGTAATTGTATAAAAACATTTCAGAAAATACTGTGAGCACTCTAAATTCGCTCTTGCCCGGTTTAGTGGACTATGAATGTATCACTTAATATCCGTCCTTCCATTCGATTTTTGGTTTTGCTAAGTAATCATTTTTTGTGTTTTAAATAAGTATGACTAATATATTACAATGCAATTTCCAGCAAACACTTTCACAAATGGTTGTAGTGAGGTAATTGCGCAGTACTATTAAACCACAAAGTTTAGTTTCTAAACCAATTACACATGTACTTCAACCTTGGTATGGTTGTCATTGTTTCCGATATATAAGACAAGAAATATAGTGACCATGCATCAGTTTAAGGTAGACCATATAAGTTATACAACGACTGAAGTTTATATCTGAAAAATATATTTCATAAATCAAAATGTTTGTAAAGGTAATAGAATTAGATTACATAATCAGTGTCAATAAATGTTATTAGTATCAAAGTTAAAAGTTAAAGATGTTAACATCAGATAACAGGTTGCGTTGGCTTCGTGCGTAAAACTTAGTTAAAGCGATTTTTTGGACCTTCAGCTATAATAAGAAAACAAAACTTTACCAGGTTTGGTGTATCGCTGCTCTCATCGCTGCTGTGGCTGCTCAGTTCGGTGACCATGGTCATGGGCACGCGTATTCTTCCCAGCACTTGTACAAGCACGATGGACACCATGAGCCTGTGCACGGACATCACGGACACCATGATTACTATGTAAGTTATTTTTCATTGATCAACAGTAAGCGAGTCTTAACATAATTATACAATCATATATGTTAGTATAATTTTGCAATTTAGACGCCAGATGAAGAAAATCTCATGAAAATGTGCGTTATCCAAACTCTTCACTCTTGGTGCAAGATGAAATTACTTATGTTACTTTAAATAGCATAAAGTCGAGATTTTAAACTCAAAGATACATGAGTAGTAATAGTACATTTGTATTCATATATGTATCTGTCATGTATTTTATATCTGGGATTATTGTTTCAGACCCACCCCAAATATGAGTTCGCGTACAAAGTGGAGGACCACCACACTGGTGACATCAAGTCGCAGCACGAGCACCGCGACGGCGACGTCGTAAAGGGCGCCTACTCGCTGCACCAGCCTGATGGCTCCGTAAGGAGCGTGCACTACCATGGTGACCACCACAGCGGGTAATGCTAATTTATCACTTGATTGCTTCTGCTTACTATAATTTTAAATTTTATTAAGTATTCAAGATATTTATTTTTCTCATAATATATTGTTATGCTACTTGTAAATAAGTATTATAATGGGTTAAATATATTAATACATATTACAAAAATTACATTTTGCATACTATAAATATGTATGAATCAACGACCCGCATGACGATAACCATGTTGGTATGATAAGGGCGTTACGAGTTCGATCTCTGAATTTGGATATCTGTTCTGGGTCTGGATTCTTGTGTCTTAGTATGTATCCCTGGCACCCACGACACAGGAAAAATGTTAGTGACAAACATAATTATTAACATTTTTGATATTTTTTTCCTTTTTCAGATTCCATGCTGACGTCAAGTACGACACCCATCATATCGTGCCGCATGCACATTATTGAAAGAAATTCTCAAGGATTTTTTAAATAGATGTACAGAGATTCTTTTCGTGTTGATCATGAAATGTCTGCTTTATGTAATCACTGTATTGTAAATGAGCATTATGTTGTGTTAATAAAATACCTACTTTACTAAAAAATGAATATCGTAATTATTAATATATTCACTCTTCTCGCACGTACCAACCACTGATGATGATGGTGGTCAGCTAACAAAAACCCAACGATTTATTCAGGTTCAGAATTATGATAGTCAGAAGTAGTTACTTCTCTCACTTTAATGTCCTTTCCTTGAAGCAAATTACGTCCACACCAGTCCAGTAGTTTTCATGAGAAACCTGTTTCATCAAATATGACGAGATAGAAAAATATTATTGACCTCTTTACTTTCTGCACTCACCAATTTTATCATATTAAAAAGCTATAAAATATATGCTGCACAAAACGTTTTCTAAAATTAGAAATTAAAAAGTTAAAGTTCGTCAACATAACACTAATTTTATAAAATATATTGTCATTAATTACAAATTATTACTAGACTTAGTACAACAACAGGACACTACCGATGGTGTAGTTAAATTAATGTGAATCGTAGCGTAGCGAAAAAATTCTAAGTCTATGGTGAATCTGAATTCATATTAATTTAATACGAGACATAAGACTTTTAAAATATTATTTTTATAAATGTTTTATATCGTCCTTTAATCAGACCATAAAAGTGTAGGTACGTAATAATTTTGTCGTTTAATACTGGAATTGTATTACAAACATATTTATTTTTTAGTTAAAATAAGGTAAAGTATAAGGTTCTAAATAATTAAAAAATAAGCAGAACAATACAATATGTAATACATATATATTTGAATGAGATTAATTTTTTTAATTTTTCTTTATCGTGAGAAAATAAAATATTTGCTTTATAAAATGTAGTGTTGTTAGATAACGCCCCCAGCAAGGAGACCCACCTCATCAGCTCCCACACACACTCAAGAAAAACAGGTACTACATACACTGTGTCCACTACGGTGGAGACGAGGACCTCATAACCATCACAATGTGTCCTGGAGTGATGAGTCGTGTCTCCCCTGTACCCCACATTACCATAACTATCTAAGCTCAGTACCTCACAGAAGGTGCTTCTGGGGTTCTACGTAATCTCTGTTTAACAATAGACGGATGGTCAGAACTTCGGCAATAGTTGGGTCCGAAACCTTCCCTTCCTTACCGAAGGCGACGGTCCAGGATACCGGCAACAGTGACTAAAACCATGTCTCCCTTCCAGCTCGCCATCAAAAGGGCCACTAGGGTTAACAGTAACTACACATTTGAAAAAATGTGCTACTAAATTTTGGGTTCAGTATCTAGTTGCTTATCTCCACTTCCTTACCTACATGGGAGGACAATTTATGGTGTCTGTTCGACACGAGTTGGTCGCTAATCCTTATCTTCACCAATTTTAAGCCTAATGACATAATGACCTATACCATTCTTTCTGCATATCATCATCATCAATCCATTACTGTCCCACTGCTGGGCACGGGTCTCCTTTCAGATGATATATATATGTATATGTCGAAGGCAATTGAGAATATCCTTCCTTCTTTACTAATATTATAAATCCGAAAGTAACTCTGTCTGTCTGTCCGTCTGTCTGGTTGTCTCTTCTTCACGCCTAAGCCACTGAACCGATTTAATTAAATTTTGTACAAACGTACTCTAAGACCCGAGAAAGGACATAGAATAGTTTTTATCCCGGAAATCCCACGGGAACTAGGAATGGCGATCTAAGACCGATTAATCGGAGGATCGATCTTTTGGACCCAAAACATTGATTATTTTAATCGAAATTAGTATCGATATTAGGATTGAATCGTAAACTATGCATTTGATCAAGTGATGATCTTTAGCAAAGTTGAGGGTACGAATATACAGTTTTATGTATGTTGGTATGTTATATTATTTTCTTTTAAACGTGGGTGAAGCCGCGGGCAAAAACTAGCAAAAATCACTAATGAAATGACACCTTAACTGTCGAAATTCATCCACCCGTTTGTTAGACCCGATCGCATAAAGAAAGACAAACATACAAGATTTATTTTTATTGCATTAAACAACACACACATAATTAATCTGAACATAACATATTACAGTAATAACAGTATAGCAACAAGAAGAGGTTAAAACTATTTACAAATTCACTCTTGCAAAAGTATATTTTTATGGCTTTTCAACTCAGTAATGCTTGTGAGGCACGATGTGGTGCGTATCGAATTTTACGTCAGCATGGAATCTGAAAGAATGAAATAGGGACATGAAATCAAAAACTATTGGATAAAGTGAAAATAAATAAAATTGTAGCGAAGTAGGTACTTTTAATCATAACTTAAACAAAATCATGTTTAAAAGATAAAACATTCTTATTGTTTTCACCGTTTGCCTGTATCCTTTATTCCAAATGTTTTATCCAACAACTTTAAGTTACTTTTCTAGTATTCACATACTTGATATTTAAAAATTTCCTGCTCTATTTTTTTTAACATTTTGAATGTAAATAGAACTTTAAGTTATCTTACCCAGAATGCTTATCACCGTGGTAGTGCACGCTCCTCACGGAGCCATCAGGCTGGTGCAGCGAGTAGGCGCCCTTCACGACGTCGCCGTCGCGGTGCTCGTGCTGAGACTTGATGTCGCCAGTGTGGTGATCTTCCACTTTGTACGCGAACTCGAATTTGGGGTGGGTCTAAAGAATTTACAAATAAAATCTTATTAAGATTTATTTCTATAGATCTAAATTGAGCTTAAGGTTTACTTACAGAAAATGCTCCTAGTATAAGCCCGCCGTTTTACTTTTTAGGTGTTCGTACTTAAGTTTCAAAAAGATAATTCAAATTGTTCATAAATATTCAAACAAATAAATATAATTCAAATTGTTAAAAGCTGTAGGTAGTTGTTCTAAGCGTAAAATGTAACATAGAGTTATAGAGAGTGAATGACCCCAAGATTTATACAGAAACATCTCTAAGCTCCACATATTTTTTCTTAACCAACTTAGGCCATAAAAATATGTCATAAAACAATTTTAATCACGTACATAGTAGTCATGATGGCCGTGTCCGTGATGTCCATGCACATGCACGGGCTCATGATGCCCATCATGCTTGTACACATGCTGGGAAGAGTACCCGTGTCCATGACCGTGGCCTCCAAATTGAGCAGCCACAACCGCGACGAAAGTAGCTAAACACACAATCTGTAAAAATAATTTAAATTAATAATATTCCTTATTTATAGTTGATTGATTTTTATCGGCTATCATATAATTTGTCTTACTTTGGCGAACATTTTAGAGTTATTATACTGTGTGAATAATAGATAATGTTTTGATCACCAAGTTCTGGAGTTAACTGATACCATTCAAGTTTTACTAACGGCTTAAATATCAAAAATCATTGTTACTCACCAAGGCCACAATACTACATATTGACAAATTGGCGTTAAATTTTTAATAATTTATATGCAAATTTGGCAATAAAGTGAAAACGGTTAACCGCAATAGAAATTATGTTCGTGCGTTGTTACCGAAACCCTTTGTGTACGTTCGTACTGGTAAGTATTGAAAGCTTATTGATAAGGGAATTTACTCCTATGGTTACCAAGATTAATGATGATTTTATTAACCATTGTGTTACAATTACAATGACAACCTTCTTGGAGAAGAGGGTAACATAACGATATGAGTGCAGAAGTGTCCGGGGTCATGGCCAGACATTTCTAAATTATGAATTTAGATATCTTTTATAGGTCTGGATGTTTATAGGCTCGTCTATGTGTGTAGAGTTCATTGGATCTAGATGTAGATTTAAAAAATGTTATTGGAACTTCATTTCTGTGGTGTAAAAAAGTCAAAATAGTAGGTAAATGTCACGTTACGTAGATGTCGTGGTAGTCAAATTTGCAAATTAAATTCGATATTAAATATTTACCGAAGATGAACACTATTTTCTTACTACGAAATTATTTCTTACAGTTGAAAATACCGCAAAATTCTCGAAAATATATAGAAATATCGTGAGGAAACCTGCTTGCTGATAAAGATATATGAAGTCTACCAATTCACACTTGGGTAGAGCTGTGGACCATGGCCAATTCCTTGTAATTCTGAGAGGAGACTCGTGCCCAAGAGTAGGACAGTACTGGGTTGATGATGATGATGATATGATATGGCTCAGCTGTGTAAATGTCATTTTTAATTGTATAACATGAGTTTTTCTACAATACAATTTGTATTTAGATTCAGTAACCGGAATGGTAAATGTTCTAAATGCAACAACAATTTAAAATCATAAATCTAAGTCAAGTGATGGGGTCGAACTCGAATTGAGTGGTAAGAGTAATTTAAAAAATGCCTCAGATCTTATTTCTCACTACTTATTTGAAAAACATCAATGTTGCTACTAAAATATTTGGAATTAACAATCACTTGCATACAATTGCATTATACGTAATATAAATGTAGAAAGGCTGTCTCCGATAAATGTTTTACAAAACTGTTACATAGCAAAATTTTAATTATTATAATAGCACATTGGTCATAGTGAAATCGTTTCACCTTGGTCAGCTAGCATTGTTATCAATATATAAGAAACATTTTTTATCCATATCAATCAGTTCACTATTGAATTTTGAATAAGCAGTAGCTAAACTTGTATACAAAAATATGAAGATGATGTCTATGGTAAATTCCCTGCGTTTTGAGTACTTATTTACTAATGTTATATTCATTGTTTTCTTAATTTTAGAAAGAAATTGTACAGGACTGTATCCAACATATATATAGACCTATTCAACCTCTTTCTATGTATGAATATAGTATGCGGATATCCAGCGCAACATAGGCATCGTAACCCATACCATATACCCATTCCCATGATACTATCATTTCCAGATGAAAATGAGAAAATTCTTAAGCTTGTTCAAATATAAACATGCCAAGAAATTTCCCAATCAATTATACATATTTTAATCGACATAAAGTAAAATAAATAACCCTATATTTTACTTACAGGTTGTATTTGTCGCTGCTCTAATTGCTGTGGTATCTGCCCAATATGGTGGTCACGGGCACGGATACTCTTCCCAGCACGTGTACAAGCACGACGGACACCATGAGCCCGTACACGTGCACGGACATCATGGACACGATCATCATGATTACTATGTAAGTCAAACTTAACATCAAATAACTCCTCACACTATACCCTATTCACTGATTTTATAAAGCATGAAAAGTTACTGAAATAATTATATATTTGTAATGATACCACAAGGAATCTCATACTTATATGTAATAAACGATAAATAAATAAAAAATAAATAAGAATAAGTAATATCCGACAATAATGACTTTTAAGCAAAACTTAAATATGACAGGAGATCTGGGGTTGATTTATCTACTTTTACCTTGGTACGACAATCAAACTTAGTATATCGCCTATAGTTATATCGCCTTTTTATTTCCAGACTCATCCCAAGTTTGAGTTCGCATACAAGGTTGAGGACCACCACACCGGCGACAAGAAGTCCCAGCACGAGCATCGTGATGGCGACGTCGTTAAGGGAGTCTACTCGCTGCTCCAGCCTGATGGCTCTGAGAGAGTCGTCAAGTACCACGGTGACAAGCACTCTGGGTAAGTGGATTTTATCTTTGATTCAATAATAATTATCCTTTTATTAATCCATTACTCCTGCAAAGATGGGAAAGAAAAGTAAACATAAAGGCAATACCTAAAAACCGGCAAAGTTTATTAAGAAAGATTTTGGACAACTTTAAGAGCTCTCAAAAAGATCTCAGATTGCTCGTTAAAGATGTAAATTTCATTGATAATTATATAAATCCCTTAAATAAGGAACTGTTAACCGAAAACAGCTTTCTACACTGACTTTGGCGGCTTTATAATGATTCTAAAGTTGCTGGATATAATTATTTTAATAGCAGTTAAAATAGATCTGGGAGATAATAACAAAAGCAACGAATAAAGAGAAAACGAACCTAATTATCTTTTATCTTTTCAGATTCCATGCGGACGTGAAATACAGCACTCATCACATTGTTCCTCATAAACATCACTAATGTTATTTATTTTTAATTATGTAAAAAATATAACATTAAGTGACGTTTATATATTACTTTTTTGTTGTTGTAAATAATTAAATGAGTACAGTTATTACCCATTTATTTTATTTGTATTTTAATTCCCTATTAATTTTCATCAAATTCCGCAGAGTAACCCTTTCGATCGTATGTATGTATGTATGATTTTTTTTTTCTGAGGGGAAAAATACTATTACGTACATAGGGTCTAAATGTTTGGACCCCGTATGTCGGACTTGGTCTGTGTACCGACTGAAAAACCGCCTCTCTCGTCTGCCTTCGTTGTTCCCCATGGGATCACCGTTAAGTATTTCTTCACACTATTTTCCTTTAGTTTATTTAAATTTATCCGGTCAGATTATTTCAACAACAAACTTTCTTAATTTACTAAAAACACGTATGAGACTAAAAAACATAACAATAGTAACAATTTTACAAATAATATGAGTTTTGTATGAAAAAATATCTTTCGTACGACTCAAATATTTTAAGACAATAGTAAAATGTTTACCTTTCTTAAAATTTAAGTTCATATTTTTTCCATAACGTAGCTTATTTATTAAAATAAAAAATGTTTCCGCCCGGGATCGAACCGGGGGCCTTCTGCGTGTTAGGCAGATGTGATAACCGCTACACCACGGAAACGTTAAGTACGAATCTAAAAATTTTGGAGTCGTTTTAATTATAATAAGAAATGTTTAGTGCGATATTGCAATATGTGTTTATTTTTATTTAATTATTATATTCCATCCTGGAATATGGCACGATGTATTACTGGGTTCAGTTTAAAATTATTTTTAACTTTAATTTGAGTTTTAAGATCTTTAATATTTTTATCTTAGAATTAATAATAACAAAACGATTACATAATATATTAGTGGTTGAGATTCGAACCTCGAACCACCTGTACCCTCACCATGAGTTTTCAAAACATCCCACAATTTTACGTTACGTTTACTCGATCCATTATTATGTTCCGTTCGCTTCAGTAGACTGAGTAAACGTAACAATAAGTAATTGCTCAAGTTTTTTCGTCTGCCTCACATGTTCACAAAAAGAGAGACAAAACATAAAGCGCCATTTTGTCACTTTAGACATTTAATGTTACATTACTGACACTATAGTTCTGATACAATCCACTAGGGGCGCTGATTCGAATTTGCATGGGCAAATACATAAACAATTACCAAAACAGTAATATTTGGCAAAACGTAAAAACTCATGGTAAGGGTACAGATTGACAGGTTGATTTTATCAAAAGAGCATTGGTTTTATTTTTAGTTCACCTGGTTTTTAGTTAGTGGAATATAATCTTAATCCCAGAAATAAATTCTAAGAACAACCAATTTGCAGACGAATCTCCAATTCAAAGAATTTAGGTTCGATTCCCAACTAACCATATAACATCAAATCTAATCAAATCACTCGGCGCCGCTCACTACGGTGTCGGGTACCTTTCGAGGGTTTCCTCCTCGTGAAGAAAAAGGTATTTCTCCCGGACGTACTTTGTAACAAGGCACCCATAATATTGAAATCCTAGAGTGTAGAAAGTGCTAGTTGAATTTGCATGTAAAACTTGTTCGCCTTTCTTACGACTTGCGGAATGTATTACGAAAATTTGCGTAGCTTTAGGTGACCGTTGGTATATAAGCTCTAATTAAAATGTTTCTTATTATCAGTTGTTTTTTACCTTCAATCAACTTAGTAGATTACTACCTACAAAATGTTCGCTAAGGTACATAACAATTTTTTTGGTTGAAATGAAAATTTAGTTTATTCATTACAAATAAATGATGTCTGAAATTTTTATTCTGTGCATTTATATGGAAAAAGGAAATTTAATATTGAAAAGGTTTTACAAAATTAAATTAAAAAAGTAGAGTTTAACTCGACACCAAAATAGCTACATACTGAGTAAACAGTTCTCTCTTTAACAAAAAAATTAACAAAGAGTTTATTGGATTATTAAAAAAATAATTTCGGTAAATATATTATTAATAATTCCATAGGTACTGTTAATCGCTGCCGCTCTTGGCGTTGCCGCCGCCCAGTATCACTCCAGCCACGGCCACGGTCATGGTCACGGTCACGCCGTCTCCTCCCAGAACGTAGTGCTGCACCAGACCCACGGACATGAGTCTGGCCACTCCTCCGGTGGACATCACGAAGAGCACCATGTAAGTTTTATAAATGAAATTTCAAGTGGGCTAAAACCTCTTGTAACATATAAATATATAAATATTAATGTTCTCTATCATCATAGGCCCCCGCCCACTACTCGTTCGAGTACCACGTAGAAGACAAGCACACCGGAGACATCAAGGCCCAGCACGAGACTCGCGATGGTCACAACGTGAAGGGCTACTACACCCTGCACGAGGCTGACGGCACTGTCAGGCGCGTCGACTACACCGCTGACAAGCACTCCGGGTAAGAATTCGTTTTTTGCCTATTTTATACAAATAAACACAGTTGCTAATTAGGTAGGTTATGATAACAGTCGTATAATGAAATTAATTTGTTATTATCTCTTACAGATTCAACGCCGTCGTCCACCGTGAAGGCCACGCTCAACACGTTGTTCCCAACCATCATCATCACTAATTTATTGCAAATACCAAATGTCCTAGATAATAAGATACAAATAAATAAAGAGTTTAAAAATTACTTCTATTTATTTTATTACATGAAACTTTTTCGTTCCTTCATGTTAATGTTACCTGAAATGAGAAAAACTATCTATCTTGCAAAGCTTATTTTTTTTTACAATTATTGTCAAATACTTATTAAATAACAAAGATATATAATTATTTATTGTCCGTTGTGTAAATTTCTGAGAAAAAATAATCAGTATAAATTATCTGTTGAATATATAGGGAACTTTATATAGGTATTTGTGGTAAAACCCTTTGTGGTTCGACTCTGGCGGCACCACCGCCACACCTATTTCTACCTAATAACAGCAGTGTTAGGCGCTGCTGTGTTCCGTTTTGAAGGGTGTGGCAAGGGAGACACACTTTTCCGAGGCGTTCCAGCTTAGTCGTCAGGGGTGGCGGCGCATCTGTGGCCAACCTCAGGTAGGAATATCTAATCCTATCTAGGGTTGATTACAGATATCCAATGGGCGGCAGTAGCCACTTACCATCAGGTGGACTGCATGCTCGTCTGCTACTCCTATATTATAAAACATACATTACGTACATTGTAACATACGTCTCACGCAGCAAAATTTATCAGAAAGATAAGGTGCCTATAATAAAACACCAGCCAATAGGCAGTTTAATCAACCACCGAGGGATCATTACAAACTTTCCTGTCACCCGGCCGTTCCCTGGTCGGTTTTCCTGCCAACCGGATTTCTATGCCCGCACACATGATCCATCCGGATGCATTAATAAATTATATTTCACTGTTTACTCACGTGTGTAAGCTCTGCGTGTGTAAGTAACTTGAATGTTAATAAGTTGGCACAGTATATAAAAGGAACATTTTCATTATGTGTTTTTTTTTTATGTTTGAAGTTAATTAAGACATATACGACTATGTTATCAATCTGATCGCCAAGTGGAATGACCTTGATGACCTTTTTTGTCATATAAGAGTAGCAGACGAGCATGGGAAGTGGCTACTACCGCCCATGGACATCTGTAATCGCTAGGATTAGATTCTTACTGAGGACGGCTACAGATGCGCCGCTACCCCTGAGGATTAAGCTGGAAAGAAGCTCTATGTCTCCGTTACCACATCCTTTAAACCAGAACGCCGCAGCACTTAACACTGCTGTTGTTAGGTAGGTATAAATAGGAATGACGGTGGTGCCGCCGGAGTCGAACCACAAAGAGTCTTACCGCCTTTTTTTGCTTGTCCCTGATGAACAAGTCTTATAATTATGATGCGTGAAACGCATCTTATTATTTGAAAAATATTTAGCGGTGTCTTTGCTTCACCTTCACGTAAATATAAAACTATATTTACAAAAAATAATAGTTGGAAGCAGATAAATGATAAAGCATGGATAAAATCCTTTCCAATGGAAATAATGTTTACTGTGGTCAGAGACACCCTCAGCGAAATCCACCAAAACCTATGTTTCTAAACGAAACTAAAGTCTGGGCATTTTTCATAAGTTTGAACTTTTAAAAGGGTTCCGTCTACCTAACCTGTACGTTGTCACTCCTAACTATGGAGAACTGGATAAACATACCATATAGAAAAGAGTTTCATACCATTCCTCCTCCCGAGGACTACGATCGTCTCTTCATATGTAAATCAACCAGCATTCATTTCCTTACACTGAAAAACTAAATTATTAGTTATTTGTTACACCTATTTCTACCTAATAACAGCAGTGTTAGGCGCTGCTGTGTTCCAGTTTTAAGGGTGTGGTAAGGGTGACAGACTTTTCCGAAGCGTCCCAGCTTAGTCCTCAGGGGTAGCGGCACATCTGTGGCCGACCTCAGGTAGGAATATCTAATCCTATCAGGGGTTGATTACATATGTCCATGGGCGGCAGTAGCCACTTACCATCAGGTGGACTGTATGCTCGTCTGCTACTCTGATGTATATAAAAAAATAGATATACACCTATAGAGCCTACTTCGACATATGTATTTTTCACTCTACAACCATAGAATTATTAGCTAAGCATTTTCTTGGTCGATACATTTTTTTTAAAATATTTACAACCATAATTGTATTAACAAACTTTAATTGGGACAAACTCTTAAATCTTATTCATGTATACAAATTTAGGAATATGGACCAAAATATTTGAAAATATATCTACTAAAAATATATAGTCTTCTTACATTACCATTCAACAAAGGTATTCAAAATGACCTTGATCCAATAATCAAAATCTCTGAATAAATTATTTATTTGAATTTGTATGTAATAAACCTGTTATACTCACTCTCACATACTGAGCGTATTTCGAAAATTTGTTTTGCCAATACTAGATAGTATATAAGCTCGAATGATATTGTTCTAGATTATCAGTTATTAGTTTATCCCCTTACCAAAACGAACCTATATTTATCTACAATGTTCGTTAAGGTATATTCATATATTTATTATTTATTGCAAATTTCAATCTAATTAAAACCCAACTTATTTAAAATATACTACAACACATATTAATCATGTCCTTAGGTACTGTTGATCGCTGCCGCTCTTGGCATTGCCGCCGCCCAGTACCACTCCAGCCATGGTCACAGTCATGGTCACGGTCACGCCGTCTCCTCGCAGAACGTAGTACTGCACCAGACCCACGGTCATGAGTCTGGCCACTCCTCCGGTGGACACCACGAAGAGCACCATGTAAGTTTTGTACATCAAATTTCAAATGTTATCCCAGTATTCTTATATACAGTAATGTCAATATTAATAATCATTATCGTCACAGGCCCCCGCTCACTACTCGTTCGAGTACAGCGTAGAAGACAAGCACACCGGTGACATCAAGGCCCAGCACGAGACTCGCGAGGGTGACGCTGTGAAGGGCTACTACACCCTGCACGAGGCTGACGGCACTGTCAGGCGCGTCGACTACACCGCTGACAAGCACTCCGGGTAAAAATGAATGCCACAGCCATTTTTTATAATTTTCAATATTAAAACGTTGGACATTTTTAAATTAATTGTTATAATCTTTTCAGATTCAACGCTGTTGTCCACCGTGAAGGTCACGCTCAACACGCCATTCCCACCCATCATCACCACTAATTTATTATATTTAAATGTACCAAATGCTCTAGAATATAATTACAAATAAATAAGGAATTAAAAAAAATACTATATTTTTCTTTAACCTATTCACTAGCCTAATTAAAATTATTTTTAATATAGATAGCGTTACTGTTTTGATTTATACAATAATTAGATATTTAATTTTTCACAATTTACGTTAATGTCAATAAACATTGATAAAAAAATCATAAATAGACACTGAAATAAAAAAAGTATTAAAAAAAGTATCACTTATTTGCAAATGAAATGGTATTAATACTATAGTAATAGCTGCTTTATGTTATTGTAATTACGTAAATAACGATCGAGCTATTTACTTGAGTCTCTCCAAAAGTAGCTCGCAAGTAGGGTTGTTGCGAATATCAGCATCAGCATCAGCATCCGCTGATTATCAGCTTTCTTTTAAATATCAGCATCAGCATCCGCATCCGCAACAAAAGATGCTGATATTGAAATTGTAACGTGTTCGTTGAAGGCGGGACCGAGCTTAAATCACGTGGAGTTTTAGCCAATCACAGAAGTTTATAAACACAAGTTGTCATCAAACAATCGTTCGATTGTATTGACAACGTAATTTGGTCAGATATCAATAACTTTCGATCATAGTTCAATCAATCAATAACAGAATTATGTATTCAATTCATAATGCCACATCCAGTGAAAAGTGCAATATGACCAAATTTTCGTTATTGAACAAATATACGACACAGTGTAGTATTTGTAAAAAAAATAACAAATAAATGCCGACTTCTGTGTCACTGCAGAGTGGAGGGTAGCTGAAGTGGATGTTGGTTTGGTACATGGTTCTGAAGTCGGTGCTAAATATATTTCGTTGGATAACGGCGTAAACAGCGTGTTCAATATGAGCGCCGACATCAGAGATATGTGCTGAGCCAAAATTTGTTTCAGTTGATTTTTGCTTTGTAGTGACATGGAAGTCGATTGTATTTTTTAATTAATATTTTTTTCACCTTTTTTAGTAATGACATACTAAAAATCTTACAAATGCACTAGTCGCCCTTACGATTTTTGAAAGTTCCCCTCGATTTCTCTGGTGATCAGACCCTTATTTTCTTATAATGGAACTACTTTGGAAATATCTTTTTTTCCAACAAAATAAAAATCATCCAGTTCGGTTCATAAACGACGAAGTAATCCGCGAACAAACATAAAAAAGACATATGGTAGAATTGAGAAACCTCCTCATTTTGTGAAGTTGGTTAAAGAAGACTATTCTCGTAAGGGACGTACAAATACCTCAGTATAAAATATATTTATTATTTAGTATTTTTAAATATCAGCATCAGCATCAGCTGATATTAATCTGAAAAAATCAGCATCAGCATCAGCATCAACATCAGCTGATCTAGTAAAAAGCTGCATCAGCAACAACCCTGCTCGCAAGTTCCACAATGAAAATAAGTCATGTCAGGCAGTTTAGATGAAGGCTCGATGCATAATTGTGCATTTTATTTCTTCACTCAATATAATATGCAGGTATATCTACTTACACTTACTCTTAGGAATAATTACTATTCAATGATTATAAACATTCAGCATTACTTGCAGTTAATTGGTGAATTAACTGCATTAATTCAGTTAATTCGTGAATTAAGTGCAGTACTTGTATTTGAACTTATTTCGTGTTTTTTTATTAGTTTTATATTTTGTCTGACATATATGAAAATCATCGCGTGGTTTATCCAATATTAAACTCTGTCATCAATGTACATTTGTAATCAACTCAAGTCGGAACTCTAACTTGAAGCTGAATATATAAAATATATGTAGTGTTTAGTACTATAGAAATTATTCAACAGATATTTTTCCATCAGCCTATAAATATCCGGAGCTAGTAAGTGTATACGAGAAAACTAAGAACTATGTACTGTTTAATTTAAATAAAATAGTCGTTTTCAAATACTTGCACGAAACTAAGACATGTTATTTGAAAATTATTTGAAAACAGCTGAAATTTAATATGACTTTTGAAAATAGTACCTAATTATTATAAAAATAAGAAAATTAGGCATAAAACTATATTATATTCTATTAAAATGTCCAAAAATGTATTCAGTATGAATTACATTTATTACAAAAGCAGCAAAAAATCTACCCAAAAGTGCCCAGTGCATTATAGTTAGGTATTGTTAAGACCTGATCGATACATTTCATTATGGAAAATTCTGGGTTAATCAATTTCTAATGAATCTGAGGACTGCTGATAAGCTTCGTAAAAGCACGTGGCCCTTACCACGTCCTTTAAATCACAACGTAGCAGTGCTTAACACAATTGTTATAACGCATAAATAGATGTGGCAATGGTGTCGCCGTAGTCTAACCACAAAGAGTTCTACTTCTAAAATTGTACCAATTTAATTAAAATTCTATTAATTAAAAAAATGTAAGCGGATGGTGGCACTTTTTGCAGAAAAGTATAGCGCTAATTAAACTGCCAAAATAACTATTACCTTTTAGACGGCCGATTTCCATCGACCGTGGCCATCTGTAATAATCAATCCCAGATATGGTTAGAATCCTGTTTGAGTTTGGCTGCAGAAGCGTTGTCTGATGAATTGCAGCACTTAAAACTGTTATTACACAAAAATAGGTGTAGTGTTGGTGCTTCCAGAGCCGAAAGAAGCATTTTCAAGATAAAAAGCATACTTGCATAAAGACAAATATATACAGAATGTCGTGCTGCAACACAAATAATGTGCAACTTATTTTATAATTAATAAAACATGCATCCTCATTGTCAATCCTTTGCTGTCCCACTGCTGGACATAGATTTGCTCACAAAGTGCGTAGGATCAGACCATAGTTCACCACGATGACTTTCACCCTCGTGTTTTTCTATCATGTCTTTAGTTTTCCTATCGGTATTTTTCTACTATATATACATGAATATTAATAATAATTTATAACACGCACATAACTGCGTACAAAGTTTATTTGTATAGATATCCTTCATCCTAGTACCTAAAATCTTTATATATATATTTCTTATGTGCGTGTGTATGTCACTGAACTCCTAAACGACTGGACTGATTTTGATGAAATTCGTTGTGTGTGTTCAAGGGGACTTGAGAATGGTTTAGATTCACAATTTAGTCCGTGGGAAGGTTTTTTTAAGGTTAATGGTTTTTTTAATGATTTTTAATTCGTAAGTTGTTGTTGATTTTGGAATGTTTCACATTGGATTCGACAGACTTCGCTACCATCGCAATTTCAAATATTCTATCTATTTTTCAAACCCTTAAGTGATAAGGGTTGTTCACCCTTATTTTTTTTTATTTATATGGCAACACAACGTTTACCGGGCAGCTAGTATGTATATAAATTAATAAAAAGTCATAGTGTAACAAAACTCTTCAAAATGACCTTAATCCAATAATCAATTAAACAATATCTTGTTCGTGTATTAAATTGATATGTAATAAACCTGTTTAATTTTTTACTCTCGCATACTGAACGTATTTCGAAAATATGCCTCGCTAATTCGAGATAGTATATAAGCTCGCAGGATATTGTTATACATTATCAGTTATTTGTTTATCTCCAAACAAATCACACACATTCACAACATGTTCCCCAAGGTACTTAACAAGTTATTTTAGTTTTAATATGGTTTCTTATATTTATATGGTTTTCTTTCATAAGTGCTGTGTATCGTGATTGAAAGAGAAATTTTTTTAAATTTGAAATTGAAATTTATTAAATTTCCTAAGATTTACAATGGGAATGTAATTATTTTATACCGCGACAAATAATTCGGGATTGTGAAAAGAGTGCTCAAATATTTGTATTAAACATAGTTTTATAAAGTGTTTGTGACAAGTGATAATATTTAATCAAAATGCTCGAGTAGTGCCGAGTTAGAATTAATAGTTAATTATTGTATCTAGTCACTTTTTGCGACAAATATAATAAACATCAACAACCGAAAACCAATAAATAACATGGATCAAAATAATTCTAAAAACTTTTATCAGGAATAATTAGTAAATTGGTAGTATTATAACAATTATTTCTTCACATAATATGTAATATAATATTTATTCCTCCTGAAGGTTTTGTTGATCGCTGCCGCTCTTGGCGTCGCCGCTGCCCAGTATCACTCCAGCCATGGTCACGGCCACAGCCACGGTCACGCCGTCTCCTCACAGAACGTAGTGCTGCACCAGACCCACGGACATGAGTCTGGTCACTCCTCCGGTGGACACCACGAAGAGCACCATGTAAGTTTATAAATTAAATTCCAAATGGAATAAACACTCTTCTTACATAATTAATTTGGGTACATTCTTCTTATATACATAAAAATAACAATACTAACGTTATTTATTATTGCAGGCCCCCGCTCACTACTCGTTCGAGTACCACGTAGAAGACAAGCACACCGGTGACATCAAGGCCCAGCACGAGACTCGCGATGGTCACAACGTGAAGGGCTACTACACCCTGCACGAGGCTGACGGCACTGTCAGGCGCGTCGACTACACCGCTGACAAGCACTCCGGGTAAGAATAACTGACGTTGTTAATTATCTAAATAAGTTCTAATTTTCCAAAGTTTGTTAATTAATAAATTATTTTTTATAATCTTTTCAGATTCAACGCCGTCGTCCACCGTGAAGGCCACGCTCAACACGCTATTCCCAACCATCATCACCACTAATTTATTATATTTAAATGTACCAAATGCTCTAGATTATAATTTACAAATAAATAAGGTTTTTTAAAAATTACTACTTGCATTTTTTAAACCTTTTTGCTTTCCCAATTGATGTGATGTGTTTTAAAACCATCTGTACTTATAATGCACAACACAATACTTTTTTTTACTATTTACTTCTATATTAATTACAATGATGGTCACATGATCTATAAATGTAAAGATTATATATTATTCTGATTTGTCATCGCAAAGTCTAAATTACTAAATCTAGATGCGTAAAATTTTGTCTATGAGATCATTTTGTACTTTATAACATAGTCACCTATAAAGGATATTTTTTAAATAATAAGCGGGTTATACAATTATACATGTATGGCTTGCGAGTTATATTTGAAAATTTGCCAATTTTGAAAGAAGCTTTATGAAATTTAGTATTTGACATCTTGTTAGAAATAATAAAAATCTTTCTAGTTAGGAATAATAATAATATATTGGTATTAATATAATTTTACTCCTACAAAAGTCAAAAGCATCACGTGTTCATAGACAAATAGCTATGAATAAATTAACCAGTTTTAAGACACTGTTTCTCCATAAATACTCATGCGGCTATTCATTTTACCCTTTTGCAAAAAAATGTTTGCGTAATTTCCGCTTTGAAAATAAGCCACGTCACACGCTTTGTCTGAGGAGTCAGACATAGGATCACGTATATCTAGTTATATTTAGAGTTATAACAACTAATATTGCATTACTCTAATCACTGCATCTGATCCGCCATCCAAAATATATGTGCGCGTCGGTTCTCGTATGACGCGTGGCGTATTAGATTCGGTGTAGAGCCGTATCGTATCTAGTATCTAGTAACCATAGTATAAATATTTTAACCTTGCTGTATCAAAGGCACTTGTGTACCGATATTTACTGATATCAAACTGCCTATGAATAGATAACCTAAATCAGTAAACATGTTTGTGATAACTATTACATGAATTATTTGAAATAAAAGTGCCTTTTTAAGTATTTTTCTATATTAATTTTTTCTACATGAAAATACACGCTCTAAGAGTGGACTTTAGTAGCGCTCGCAACGTTATAAATCAATGACCAATGAGAGAACCATATCGTTCGGGTTGTATGCGCTCGCTGACGGACGCAAACACAGCGCTTACGAATATATTCTATTTTATATTCGCGATTTGCGCGGCGATCGCCGCTGCACGGAAAATGGCTATGAGATCTGAACAACTCATAGTCCATTGGTTCCTCATTAGGTGTTGGCGTTTCTACAGCACGCCATCGATACCATGGATGAAGTCAGCATCATCCAGATATGCAAGACAAATTTCACACAGGAGGCGATCGACAGTGCTGCGGTTCACGTCGCCTCAAATACGTGATTTAGTTATAAGTACATGTACTACTATGTACTATTATAGTCTGTAAAGTATATGTGATATGGACATTGTTGTCTGAAATAAATAAATAAATTAAAATATATCTGATTGAAAAAAGGGAATCGTGCAGTTGAAGTTTAGAGTTCAATAGTTCATTGATGTACCTTTTATGTGACAATAAGAATTTGCCTGTTTAAGGTAATTAGTGGAATAAATACAGAAAATAGGCAAAAGCGTCTGTTAGACAGTGTCAGAGTCTATACAGAAGGGGGTTCAAGGAACCTCTACGCTAAATAAAAACTATTTAACTTAATAATTAACATGAAGATAACAAACGTTGAAATAATTTGGCCGTAGACTAATAGTAGACTTTCCCTTCTTTCTCGTGGAAGCTTTGGAGTAACGTCGAATGCAATGAAAATAACATGCTACTAATGTGTATATTTCGTTTTATATTATCTCACGTGCTACAACAACATGGCTCTACATTACTTTAATTCTGATATATTTTATTCGTTTATAGTAAAAATGTGTTTTTATTAATTTACTTACACCTATCTATATTTTCAATATTATAAACTTTTTTTTGATATAATATAGGAGTAGCAGACGAGCATGCAGTCCACCTGATGGTAAGTGGCTATTGCCGCCCATGGACACCTGTAATCAACCCCAGATAGGATTAGATATTCGTACTTGAGGATGGCCACAGATGCGCCGCTGAGGACTGAGCTGGAACGCCTCGGAAAAGTATGTCTTCCTTACCACACCCTTCAAAACGGAACACAGCAGCGCCTAACACTGCTGTTATTAGGGAGAAATAGGTGTGGCGGTGGTGCCGCCAGAGTCGAACCACAAAGGGTTCTACCATCTTCAAACTTACAACTACATGGTTTGTTATAATTAGAATTTAAAAAAATAGATTTGATTTTTCGAATCTCATTGTCACATAAGAAGCTAAACCATAATTCTAATAAAGAGATAATATAACTAACTAAGTAATATAACTTTTCCGTAAAAAAAAAAATAGTTTTTGATATAAAAAGGGCTATTGTATAATAGCCCTATCCTTTTAATTCCTATTATTTCATTACAGTCCTATTTAAATCAATTTCCGAGTTTCTAACAGCCTTTGTAAAAATAACGAAGTAAAATGCATTTTATTCAGTCGCTGTGGTAAACATACAAACTTATAATTTTAACAAATCTTTAAATTTTTAATACCACAGATACATAAAATATTCTGAATGTAAAATAATACATTCTTTCTCTTATTTTTACAAAACTATTCAATGACCTTAACCAATAAAACAAGTTAATGTATTAAATCGATATGTATTAAACCTGTTTCATTTCTTTCAGTCACATACTATACGTATTTCGAAAATTTGCTTCGCTAATCGAGATAGTATATAAGCTCCTATGATATAGTTTTAGTTTATCAGTTATTTGTTTATCTCCAAACAAACCACACACATTCACAACATGTTTCCCAAGGTGTTAAATTATTTTAATTTTAATATTGATTTATTTCCATCAGTTTCGTGTATTGTGATTCAAAGTGAAAAATTTATTAAATACCCCGGGAGTGACAAGAAGAACAAAATAATTATACAACCCTAAAAATAATGGTCGACTGTAAAATGTGTATTTTTAAGAAATGATTGTGGCAAATGAGTTCGAGAATGAGAGAATTGTATTAAACTTTTTTTAATAATAATAAAAAGCAATATACATAAACAACGCAGATAAAAAAAATGCAAAACTCTACAAATTCGGAGGAAGGAGGAGGCTGAATTTTAAGGATTGTATTATTTTATAAAATAAAATTATTTTTCCTGAAGGTATTGATGATCGCTGCCGCTCTTGGCGTTGCCGCCGCCCAGTATCACTCCAGCCATGGTCACAGTCATGGTCACGGTCACGCCGTCTCCTCCCAGAACGTAGTGCTGCACCAAACCCACGGTCATGAGTCTGGCCACTCCTCTGGTGGACACCACGAAGAGCATCATGTAAGTTTTGTACATCAAATTTCAAATGTTATACCGGTATTCTTACATATAGTACATATTACATATGTCAATATCAATGATCATTATCGTTGCAGGCTCCCGCCCACTACTCGTTCGAGTACCACGTAGAAGACAAGCACACCGGTGACATCAAGGCCCAGCACGAGACCCGTGAGGGTGACGCTGTGAAGGGCTACTACACCCTGCACGAGGCTGACGGCACTGTCAGGCGCGTCGACTACACCGCTGACAAACACTCCGGGTAAGAATGACTGCTGTAGTCAATTATCTAAGCAAGTGCTAATGTTCCAAACTTTGCTACTCTATAAATTAATTTGCTTTAATTTTCAGATTCAACGCCGTCGTCCACCGTGAAGGCCACGCTCAACACGCCGTTCCCAACCATCATCACCACTAATTTATTATATTTAAATGTACCAAATGCTCTAGAATATAATTTACAAATAAATAAGGTTTTTTTTAACTATTTTCTTATTAAATCCTGTTCCCTGTTCTAATTAAAAAAATAAGTAAATAAGGAGACGGGGACTGCACCATTTTTCTTTTTTTACGACTTACTTTTAAAGCAATTTCAGTGATGGTCTCCTAATCTACACTTATAAAATACTTTTCGTGACAAACGCCTGATCCATCAACGCAGAGCCAAAGCTACTGAAAATTTGAAGTTTAATTTGGACTATGGTTTCTTTCATGACATAAGCACCCACTACGAAAAGATGTTTATTATATGTCACTATAAAAGGAAAAATTCGCCAATTTTGAAACAAGCTGAATGAGACTTTGACTCATTGTAGTTGAATTTCTAGTTAGAAATAATAAAACATCTACATATTTTACCGTTTTTGGAAAAACAATCTTATGAACATAATATATGGGCTTGAATTTTATATTACGTTATGACGATTTACGCGTACAAAGCGATTACTCTAGCCAAAGCTAGTGTGACTACTAGAAAATCAGCTCGTGCTCGTAGATAGCGAATAATTAATAAATTATCATGTAATACTGTATTTCCATAAATAATTATACGGGTATACTAGAGCCTTTTTGGAAAAAATATTTGCGTAAATTTCACATTGGAAATAAGTCATGTCAGACGCGTTGCATGTAGCGTCAGATAATCATTAGTCATGACTCATTAATTATCTATACCTAATTATTTACTCCTGTGACAACGAACAGTTAGCAACCCTCCGCTGCCGGCCAGTCTCACCACTCACCACCATCCATCCATGTATGCGCCGATTCTCGTATGATGTGTGACGCTTAAGATGAGTTCGAGAGCCATACCAAGTTCACCAAGTTTTGTTCATGTAGGTGCATCCGTCCATCATTTAAAGACGAAGGGAGGCTGAGGCGGGCGGTTCGTTAAGTTTCTGTTTTAAACGACGTTCTATATATATCTAATACTAGTACCTAACCATGGTATAAATATATTAACCAAAGGCACTTATGCACCGATATATACTGATTTAGGTTATCAAACTGCCTACATAAACTAAATCAATAAACATGTTTGTGATAACTAAAATATGAGTTATTGGAAATAAACATGGCTTTTAAAGTATTTTTCTGCATTCGTTTATTAATATTTATGTATGAAAATAAATGCTCCAAGAAATAAAAAGTTTTCTACAAGAGTGACTCTAGTAGAGCACGCAACGTTATAAATCCAATGCAAACATTATTTATAAAGTTGTAATAGATCGAAAATGGAAATGAAATGTCATCCACTATTTATTACCAACTAGACATAACTTCTCATGACGCGGTGCGACGGTTCCGATGCTCCGCTGCAACTCCCTACAGCACGGGCTGCTACTTTTCCGTCTGTATGCACGTGACTATGTTGAAGATAAGAATACATATTTGTGCCGTTTGCGGTAGAGACTCGGGGTCCGTGGGGGCCAGAAGCACGACGGTTCTTCAAAGAAATGTCTTCGCTGGACCCAAGAGCTGGTGCGTACTTTGGCCAAAGAATAAATTTGGCCATATAATGCGGCAACGCAGCCAGCATTCTTGGGACTCTACCGGGAGGCAGTGATTTGGACTCATTGTTTTATATTTATTTTTTTATATTTCCTTGAGTTTTAATATTTCTTTTTTTGTTTAAATTATATTTTTTGTATATATTGTATATAGATTTTTAGGTTGTAAATAGATAGATAGATTATATATAATTATGTTACTTAATTAAAATGAATAAATTTAAAAAAAAAAGAAGTGGAGTAAATATATCAAATAGGCAAGAGCGTCTGTCAGACAGGGACAGTGGATACTCTGATGGAATAAATACCCAACTATCTTACGCTAAACAAAAACGAGTAGAATGGACACGAAGATAACAAACGTTGAAATTATCTGGCCGTCTGAAATTATCGCGACAACTTTGGAATTTTGACATTATATTTTTTTTAACAACGAGTATCTAAATATATATAACTCAAAGGTGACTGACTGACATAGTGATCTATCAACGCACAGCCCAAACCACTGGACGGATCGGGCTGAAATTTGGCGTTCAGGCAGATGTTATGACGTAGGCATCCGCTAAGGAAGGATTTTGATCAATTCTACCCCCAAGGGGATAAAATAGGGGATGAAAATATTACTTCGTAACGCGAGCGAAGCCGCGGGCAAAAGCTCGTTGAAGAATAATCTCGAATGCAATAAAAATGACAAGATACTGATATATTTTTTTCTTTGTTTTGTATTAATTATCTCATGTGCTACAACAACATTGCTCCACATTAATTAAATTCTGATATATTTTATTCCTTCATGGTCAAAACGTATTTTTGATAATTTACTTATACCTATGTATTTATATTTTCAATATTATAATGTTATTAATGTTCAAAATACTTACAACTACATGGTTTGTTATCGTTTAAATTTTTAAAATTAGATTCTTTTTCGGTTTTTATTCTTTCCAAACGTGTGTAATATATTCTATAGAGAGATTAATTTTTCCGTAAAAAATCGTTTTGGAGATTAAAAGGGCTATTGTGTAAAGTGCTATTGTGTAAGTAATCTTTTTGATTCCTCGATTATATTTTTGTTATACTTAATTTAAATCAATTTCGCAGTTTCTTATAAAAGAACGATGTAAAAAGCATTTTACCAAGTCGCTATTGTAAACGTACAAACTTATGATTTTAACACATCCTTAAATTTTACTACCACAGGTAATATTCATAAAAATATTCTGAATGTAAACTAATAAATTATTTCTCTTATTTTAACAAAGCTATTCAATGACCTTAATCCAATAACCAATTAAACAAGTTAATGGATTAAATCGATATGTAATAAACCTGTTTCATTTCTTTCTCTCACATACTCGTACTATGCGTATTTCGAAAATTTGCTTCGCTAATTCGAGATAGTATATAAGCTCGCATGATATTGTTTTAGTTTATCAGTTATTTGTTTATCTCCAAACAAACCACACACATTCACAACATGTTCCCCAAGGTGCCTTTTTAATTATTATAATTTTAAAATTCATTTACTTGCATCAGTTTGTGTATTGTGATTCAACGTTAAAATGTTTACAAAAAATGTACAACCCTAGACATAACTCTGGATTGTAAATTGGGTGATAATTTTTAAGAAGTGATCGTGGCAAATGACAATTACGAGTTAAATAAGTGGCGTTCTGTTAAAATGTGTTCTGTTAAAATTCATAATTGTGTCAAAGATTTTCTGATAATAGTTAAGAATAATAATATAAATAAATAGCCAAACCAAAAACCAATAAATAACATGGATCGAAAAATTTGCAAAAATCGACAAACTCGAGAGAAGGAATAAGAGTGTAATAATTTTAAGGATCGTATTCGTATATAAAATAAAATAATTTCTCCTGAAGGTACTGTTGATCGCTGCCGCTCTTGGCGTTGCCGCCGCCCAGTACCACTCCAGCCATGGTCACGGCCACAGCCACGGTCACGCCGTCTCGTCCCAGAACGTAGTGCTGCACCAGACACACGGTCATGAGTCTGGCCACTCCTCCGGTGGACACCACGAAGAGCACCATGTAAGTTTTGTACATCAAATTTCAAATGTTATACCATTATTCTTACATATAATAATGTCAATATTAATGATAATTATCGTTGCAGGCCCCCGCTCACTACTCGTTCGAGTACCACGTAGAAGACAAGCACACCGGTGACATCAAGGCCCAGCACGAGACTCGCGATGGTCACAACGTGAAGGGCTACTACACCCTGCACGAGGCTGACGGCACTATCAGGCGCGTCGACTACACCGCTGACAAGCACTCCGGGTATGAATAGCAACAAAAATCCAGATTACTTAAAAATACTTTCTTATTGCTACAATTTAGAATCCAATGATACTTCTTATGTTAAAATGGTGTGTGCTAAAGAATAAGACACATATATACGTGTACGAAAAATTTTCGATCCGCAGTCAGTTAACACAAGCGACAGTAATGAAGAGGGTTATTTTAAATACAATTTTCTTAAACCTGTTTCAGATTCAACGCCGTAGTCCACCGTGAAGGCCACGCTCAACACGCCGTTCCCAACCATCATCACCACTAATTTATTATTCATCAATGTGCCAAATTACCTAGAACATAGTTTACAGATAAATAAATAAGATTATTTAAAAATTACACATTTTTTATTTTACTAGGTATACCTACTGTTTACAATTCTAATTGTAACTTTTCTAAGTACTGAATTTACAAAAATGAGATTTTTTAATACAATAGTAGTGTTTTGAGATACAAAGCTTATTTTATTTACAATCTACTTACTATTAAGAATTGTTCAATAAACTTTGAAGACAGACGTAGTGGATGACACAATTAAATCATTAAAATGTTAGGACCTTTTGTGGTTGACTTCAGAGGAAATCGCCACATCTATTTCTGCCTAATAATATTGATGTCTTAACACTGTTAAGCGGTGATAATATGTTCTGATTTAAAGGATGCAGTAAGAGAAATATATATGTCTTATGGTTTTTTTATAATTTATGATTAGCAGACGAGCATGCATTCCACCTGATGGTAAGTGACTACTACCGCCCATGCACGTCTATGACCTATGATTAGATTCATACTTGAGGTCGGCCACAGATGCGCCACTACCCCTGAGGACTAAGCTGAAACGCCTCGGAAATGTATGTCTTCCTTACCACACCCTTAATACGGAACACAGCAGCGCCTAGCACTGCTGTTATTAGGTAGAAATAGGTGTGGCGGTGGTGCCGCCGGAGTCGAACCACAAAGAGTTCTACCACCTTCAGAATTGCAGGTGCTTCAGAAATCACAGTTTGGAATCACAACAATATAATATTCATTCTTCCTATATTGGCTTAACATTTAATCTTTATTTCATTCAAATCGATCTACTCTACTTTATCAAAAGTTACTACTATTTAAAATCAGAAGTAATTTTTCTAACATTGTATGATGCGGTGCGGAGAATTTCAGTTTACCGGTATGGTTAATGACCTGTGATAGACGTTATACAATTGACGTTTTATTCTAAATTTACGATAACTATCTCGCAGGCGCAGCTTGTATATGATACTAGCTGACCCGGCCAACGTTGTGTTGCCATATACATAAATAAAAAAATGTTAAGGGTGACCAACCCTTATCGCTTAGGGCTATGAAAGATAGATAGTAGCCAATTCTCAGACCTACTGAATATGCATATAAAATTTGGTGAAAATCGGTAAAGCCGTTTCGGAGGAGTACAGTAACTAACATTGTGACACGAGAATTTTATATTTAAGATAATGTTCCTCTGAAGTATATAAAGTAAAACTAGCACATTCCTTCACTACATTATTTTTTCAATTATGAAAGAACAAAAGGCATCCATCGAGTATCAACATAATTATGAAAAATATAAAAGTAACACAGACAATACTATAATCGTATCACACGTGTAACAAATACATCATATTGATTCACTTATATTGATGTTTAATAATAATTTACATCACTTATAAAATACTTTTTTTTATATTTTTGGAATATTTAGGTTTGGTTTAACTTATTGTCTTCTACTTTTGTATGTCTTGTTTTTGTTGTACGTTGTTTTGTATTTGTCATGTGTTTTGTAATAAAAGAGTGATAAATTAGTGAATAAAATTGTGTTAATGTACGAGTAAATGTTGATGATTATTAAACTAAACTAAACTAAACGCTTTCAACACTCACAGCCCCACACTAGGATTCCCTGTATCGTGGGTGCTATGGACACACACAGAGACAAATACACAAACACCCAGACCCAGAAACAGAAATCTAAATTCATCATTTAGAAATCTGTCTGGCCGGGGATCGAACCCGGGACCCTCTGCGCGTTAGACCGGCATGGTGACCGCTCCGCCACGCGGGTCGTCAATTGACAATCGTATTGAAGAATATATTTTGTATTTGGAATCTCATCTGAGCGATTTAATACATTTCATACACAACACTATAATATGTAACCTTGGCTGTCTTTGAAATAATGCGTCTGCAGGAGTATTAAGGAGGTTATACAGGAGTAACAGCCCAATCTGGGTACTGCAGCCGATTGTTGTCGACTATCGTTACATATTGCCAACGACCACCTAATTTGACGATCGATTACTGTCGGTGAAGTTAAGCGGCGAAAATCTTCGCTTACACGAAATGTCGTCCGTATATTTTTTATATGATATAGGAGTAGCAGACGAGCATGCAGTCCACCTGATGGTAAGTGGCTACTGCCACCCATGGACTCCTGTAATAAACACCAGATAGGATTCGATATTCCTATCTGAGGTCGGTCACAGATGCGCCGCTACCCCTGAGGACTAAGCTGGAATGCCTTGGAAAAGTATGTCTCCCTTACCACACACTTCAAACCAGAACACTGCTGTTATGTGGCAGATATAGGTGTGACGGTGGTGCCGCCAGACATGAACCACAAAAGTTTCTACCACCTTCAAAATGACTTAATTAAAATTATTAGTTCAATGTCACCCGTAGAAAAATGACATGAATTTTAATATGCGCGTTTACAAAACCATAGTACAACTGTACAGTACTGTTGTTCTGTATGTATATCTATTACGACTTAGGTCTGATCCAATTTATGGTGTTATATTAATTTAGTATGTATTGATTCCAATATTTTTACTAATTTTTGATCCATCAAAAGTCTTAGAGATTTATTGATTGATGCTATTGCGCGTCCATGCATTTTATTACTTGCGCCTACTAGATTGTCAAATTTAGATTTTTACTAGGTACTTAAAAAAAATATAGTCTGACTATTGATAGTAGAGATACGTAATAGCCCGAAACTGCAGGCTTGTGAGTTTTTAAACAAAAGAGCTAAACCGCATCCACCGCGGGGGCGGAATAAGAGAGCTCCATGACTGCTTGCATTCACCCGTTTTTAAGCTTAGCACAACAGACAAAATCTGTACTTAAATAATAATAATAATAATAATCATTTATTTCAGACAATATAGACAAAGATACAAAAGTATAATTGAATACAGAGGTCCATATCATATATACCTTACAGACTAACATACATACTAATATATACTTATAACTAAATCACGTATTTGCGGCGACGTGAGACGCGGGTCTGGTGACTTCCGGGGGTGCTCTCCTTCCACGGTATTTCCGGAACACAACTCCCTTCGGCCACAGGTCTTCTTTAAGGAAGGTCGCTATCTGCTCGGTTGGGACGCGTACAACAAATGAACTAAAGTTCACTGCGTTACGCGCCTCCAACTTCTCGACCACCAGTCGGTACTGGGTTTTAATAGCCAAGTACTCCGTTATGTCAGACGGCTTCGTGTTGTGATGGAGTCGTGAGACATACACGTGCGTCACGGGAACGGCAGGACAAAAATAAGCGAAGACAAAACAATTTTGTATTATTGTCGTCTCTTTGCTTATTTTCTATTAGTCAACTGGTCAAAATTTAAAATGCTATTATATTAGGATATCGACAAGTTGACGAATAACTGGTTATATTAAGTACTTTTAGTGTTTGAGTATCTATTCCAAATTCATACTTCTACAGTTACTTAATTAATATGTGGATAACATATAGTTTTAAAACTCATTCCTTTCTTATAACAAAGCAATTACTTACTTATAACAAAACAAAGGTATTACACATAAATTGACCTCAAATCCCAAAAAATCTAACGAGATAATGAATGCGTTGCATTGGTATGTAATATTTAAACCTGTTTCCTTTCTTACTCTTACTTTCCGCGTGTATTTCGAAAAGGTGCTTTGCTATAGTTGACAGTTGTATATAAGTTCACGTGTTAATTGATTGCATTATCAGTCATTTGTCTACACTAATACAAAAAGCACATCCAGTAATATGTTCGCTAAGGTACATTTTATTTCCGTGTTTTTTCACTAAATCAGTTAGTTATAAATCAGTAATTTTAATATATCTGAATAAAAGTGTTAATTTTAAAAATACTCCCATGATTCAATATTATTTTTTCTAAATTGAAAAAAAGATATGAACTTATGCATTTTTGTTATTTATCAGTAAAAATTTAAAATTAACATTAAAATTTCGGTAATTGTATAATATAATTTTGCGCAAATGAATAACGCATACAAGAAAAAATATTAAAGTTAATTAAAACTTACGCTATATGGTGGCAAAACAACAAATGAATGTTTTTTTGTTTCTTAAGATGTAACATAATTATATTTACTTGTTTAGGTAATATTCATCGCTGTCGCCCTTGGCGTGGCCGCCGCCCAATATCACTCCAGCCATGGCCACAGTCATGGTCATGGTCACGCTGTCTCCTCCCAGAACATAGTGCTGTACCAGACACACGGACACGAATCTGGACACTATTCTGGTGGACACCACGAAGAGCATCACTCCAGCCATGACAACGGTCACGGTCACGCTGTCTCCTCCCAGAACGTAGTGCTTCACCAGACTCACGGACACGCTTCTGGCCACTCCTCTGGGGGACACCATGAGGAGCACCACTCCAGCCAAAACCATGGTCACGGTCACGCCGTTTCCTCCCAGAACGTAGTACTGCACCAAACTCACGGAGACGCGTCTGGCCTCTCTTCTGGTGGACAGCACGAAGAGCATCACTCCAGCCATGACCACGGCCACGGTCACGCCGTCTCCTCCCAGAACGTTGTGCTGCACCAGACCCACGGTCACGCGTCTGGTCACTCTTCTGGTGGACACCACCAAGAGCAACACTCCAGCCATGGTCACGGTCACGGTCATGCTGTCTCCTCCCAGAACGTAGTGCTGCACCAGAGCCACGGTCACGCACACCACACGCCTGAGGTTGCTCATCACGCCCCCGTTGAGCACCACCAGCCTGCCCACCACTCTGAACACCATGAACACCATGAAGAACATCATGTAAGTTCTGCTTAAAAATAAATTCCTGAATATGGGTTCCAAAATGGTCAAACAACCTCACATAATGTAATGTTACCTATACCATATCAATATTAATTTTCATTAACATTGCAGGCTCCTGCTCACTACTCATTCGAGTACCACGTAGAAGACAAGCACACCGGTGACATCAAGTCTCAGCACGAGACTCGCGATGGTCACAACGTGAAGGGCTACTACACCCTGCACGAGGCTGACGGCACTATCAGACGCGTTGACTACACCGCTGACAAGCACTCTGGGTAAGTATTTGTCATTGTGTCTATTCGTTAGCATCACTGACTGTCCATTTTCTACTTGTGAATTCCAACAACTTAGCATATACTTTCTTTAATCTATAAATATCTTTACAGATTCAACGCCGTCGTTCATCGTGAAGGTCACGCTCAACACGTCGTTCCCACCCATCATCATTCTCATCACTAATGTAGTCTACTTGTTACATACCAAAATACCTAGAATGTATCGAAATAAAGTATTATGTTTGTTTTAATAATGACTGGTTTGCTTTCAACTTCCAATATTACGACAATAGACATATTTAGATTTGTGCATCTAGATCTGGGTGAGGATTCTAGTCGATTTCCTCTAGTAGCTAATGATCATGAGAAACCTAAGAGAATTAAGTATTTTATAACGAGTTAGATTTTATTTTATAATGTATCTTATATAAAGACACTGAATAGTTAGACCTAATGTTGATTAAAACTTATTTCGAGGAAGTCTGCTATATCAAGTATATGTCGCTTTTTTAAAATGAAGTGACGAACGCAGATTAAGTCTAAATACATATTATTTTAATGTCAATAAATCTGTATTTCCTACCCATAGCAGTTTTATTGCAGAGAATTCGAATGATTTGTGAAATTATTACAGAGGTTACCAAATTTGTTATACATAAAATTGGAAGTAGTATAATAATTTTGAGTACATGAAATTAGTCATTATTAATTGTGATTTATATCATGACACCATACAAAGCAAAGACTTTATCCCAAATCTAAAATACAATAAAAATGAAGTCGAGTAACATTTATTTTTAGCCACCATCTTAAGCAAAGACAAAGGTAACAAATTACAACCTAGGAAAAAAAACGGAAAAATAAATGCATCATCATCATCAAAAATAAATGCAAAAATGGGTAATTAAATGTCCTTTACTGTACTTCTGGTGTATATTATTATACATATGTACAAATAAAACTGACCGCCTACTAGTTACGAGTACTATCACTCCAGCAACTAGTAGATTTAGCGATTAAGTAGTATTTAACGCGATTGTCAAAAAATGCTTGGCGACTATTTAAACGATCGGCAGTTGAAAGATATTTCGTATGAAATAAAGTCAATCAGTCGCTCCAATAACCTCGTAACAATCTCTTGTTCTGTGCAAATATCAAATTGGATGGTGAAAATGAAGCGGCTACAGGCACCACCTAGTAGCTTAAACGACGATATGGTAGCCTACCAAACTCTCAGATGATATCAGCCAAAGGGCGGTCATCCTAAACGGTTCTAGCTAATCATTATTTAGGACTCTATAGTAAATAATCTAAGAATACACACAAAAAAATCACAGATATTCAAACTAATGAAAATATATCGCTCTCGAGATGGGCTGAAAATAAACTGAATAAATGAATGAATGAATCCAATAAAAGTAGACTTATTGTTTAATATAATAAGATTGTTGTATAATTAATTACATTCATACAAATAGAAAATGATATTGGGTAAGCATTTTTTCTTTTAATACCAATGTGGTTTCTTCAGTCATAAGCCCACTTTAAGATGACTTGTGCCTTGAATACCATGGACCCTGATAAAGACGGGTAGACTATTACTGTACCCTAAAACAGAAAACCGACCGACCGACGACCTGGTCAATATAGCAGACCGCCATTGGATAAGAATGGCACGGGATCAAGCTACATGGAAACACCATGAGAAGACCAATACCCAGCATTGGGTGAATAATGGTTGAAGAAGAAAACAGAAAACTAAATTCATCATTATTAGAGGTCCATCTGACCGGAGAACAAACGCGGAACCCTTTGCGTGTCGGCCAACAGTAACTGCTTCGCCACGCGGATCGTCATTTATTCAACTTTCTGACTTAATTATAATTACTATCTACTATTATAAAGACGAAAATTTGTGTGACTGGAATTTGAATATGTGGATGTTTGTTGCGTGTTTGCGGAAAATCCACTAATTGTATGTCAATAGGGCTTAATAATAACATCCTAATTACGTATAGCAGCCCTAAGAGGATCGCTGACGCTACCAACACGTGTATTGGCGAGTCACCGACTTAGACCTATAGTCCGATTCATAATTAGGTGTCCAAAATGTAAACAAAGGTGTTGACCTATCAAGAAAATATGTGTCAAATGGCAGTTTCTTATTTTTGACAATATTAAATTAACACATCGATAATAAAATAATAATCTAAATAAATTAAAATCAATTCACATTTTCCAATATTTATATTAACTCAATTTCATTTCATAAAGGAATAATAATAAAAAACAAGATTTATGAGAGAAAATTAAATTGTGATAATGGTCACACAATCGGCATCCAACACATTTTTTGTGCCGCCATTTTTAAGTTTCGTAGTTGATATTATTCATTTTTGTGATCGTGATCGAACTCGATTTTTTTCTAGTTTTCTTAGCGCGTTTTTTATAATTGTGTGTAGTTATTAAGTTTTTGTTTTATGTTGAATTTTGTGAAATTTTTCGTTTCTTGTTAATTTGTTAAGGTTTACAATACCTGTAATCGAATTTTGACAATGACATTTCTTTGTTTACATTTTGGACACCTAATTATGAATCAGACTATAGATTTATTGCAGATTAGTAATTTCGCAATTACCAATTAATATTTTCTTTAAACATTGTAATATTAAAATGTGTATTCTTAATCCAACTTCGATAGGAATCACTAGGCTTAAATTTAAGAGTTTTATTGTAATTTTAGTATTAAATTAGTTATAAAGTAAATCTGGCTTTTTTTGGAGCCTCCGAGAGCAGCAAACTAAATTTCCTTATACGTCGAAATAACAAAATGACTACAATTTCTAAATATATTGTTTGATTTGGTCATAATAATAATATTAAATACTCTTAAATAAGTCGTCACACATTAAAAAATAAGTTGCAAAACATCCTGTCGTGTTAAGAGCTATTACGAGTATCAAGACATATGCTGCATGAACCATAAAATAATTTTCCTAATTAGTAGTAACTCTCTCTGAAAGATATTACACACACTCGAGATATTAATTATTTCCAAGTGGATCGGAATATCAGAATCTTTACTCTTGTATCTTGTATTGAGAAGCTTTTACTCTTGTATCCCCGTGATATGCAAGATCGCCACAAGTCACGTCAATGAGGCGTCAAGAGGGTTAATTTCCATGTAGGGTCTCATTTATGTCTTACAAAATAGAACAACAGCAACAGGAGTTTCCGAATAAGACCTAAGCTCTATTCACGATTTTAAAGTAAAACTAAAAATATATTTTTGCTCAAATTTTCAATGCGGTAATTTCGTACATTTTACTCGTCTAAGGTTTGCACCCGATGTATTATTTAAATTGCGAATGAAATTGGTCGATTTTTGGTTCGACTCCAGCGGCACCACTGCGTAGTTCTGCCTTATAACAGCACTGTTAGGCGCTGTTGTGTTCCATTTTGAAGGGTGTGGTAAGGGAGACATACTGTTTCGAGGCGTTCCAGCTTAGTCCTCAAGGGTAGCGGCGCATCTGTGGCCGACCTCAGGTAGGAATATCTAATCCTATCTGGGGTTGATTATAGATGTCCATGGGCGGCAGTAGCCACTTACCATCAGATGGACTGCATACTCGTCTACTACTCCTATATTATAAAAAAAAAATGCTGGGCACATATTATTGTCACGATTTAAACAACAAGTTACTTACTCCTCAAGAATTTCATTTCCTAATATTAACAATGTTAATAATGACCATAGATTAGTAAAGATACTTCGTCGCCTTGAAATTGAATGAAGCCACAAACGGCTTATTAGTAAGTTCTTTTTTTGAATTCTTGAAAAATAAAATCATTTTTAGAGAAAATTTACGAATAAATAACTAATACTGCGTAATTTACATAACAAATAAATAAGTATTTCAAATATTTTAGGGACATTTTAGGACGGAGACGTGGCAAAACTCTTTTACGCAACTATTTCAATTCTCAAAACTGGGTACATTTTCTTGTTAGGAGTGAGTAATCTTTACTAATCTATGATAATGACCTTAATACCAAAGCCCAAATGTTTTGAAATGAACACCTACATTAATCGTTGGATTTACGGATACATGTAATAAACTTGATCGACTTTCATCCTTGTCTTACGGAATATGTTACGAAAATGTGCGTAGCTTTAAGTGACAGTTACTATATAAGCTTTAATTAGATTGTTACACATTATCAGTCATTTCTTTACCTTCACACATACAAGTAGATTATTACCGCGATGTTTGCCAAGGTACTACATTTTTACTACTATTAGTACTAACAGTATTATGACAAACTCAGTTTTATTTGGAATTTACTGTTTTTAAGGGATTTTTATTCGATTAAAGGACTGAAAATTTAATACCTATTACCTCGCTTCGGTTCGGTTAACTAATCCACGATACGATAATTTTACAAAACAAATTAAACATTTTTTTTAATTTGTATTTATCTAATATTTAGTTATAAATCATATTAAAATCAAAATAAAACTGTAATATTTAAATTGTCACCTAGTATAAAAAAAATTATAGCAACTATATTTTACCTTATTACCACAGGTACTATTGATCGCTGTCGCTCTCGGCGTAGCCGCAGCCCGATATCACTCCAGCCACGGCCATGGTCACGCGGTCTCCTCCCAGAACGTAGTGGTGCACCACACTCAAGGACACGCTTCTGGCCATTCTTCTGGCGGACTTCACCAAGAGCATCACTCCAGCCAAGACCATGGTCACGGTCACGCGGTCTCCTCCCAGAACGTAGTGGTGCACCACGCTCACGGACACGCTTCTGACCACTCTTCTGGCGGACATCACTACGAGCATCACTCCAGCCAAGACCATGGTCACGGTCACGCGGTCTCCTCCCAGAACGTAGTGGTGCACCACGCTCACGGACACGCTTCTGACCACTCTTCTGGCGGACATCACCACGAGCATCACTCCAGCCAAGACCATGGTCACGGTCACGCGGTCTCCTCCCAGAACGTAGTGGTGCACCACGCTCACGGACACGCTTCTGGCCACTCTTCTGGTGGACACCATGAAGAGCACCACTCCAGCCATAGCAATGGTCACGGACACGCTGTCTCCTCCCAGAACGTAGTGCTTCACCAAACTCACGGACACGAGTCTGGCCACTCTTCTGGCGGACACCACGAAGAGCACCACTCCAGCCATAGCAATGGTCACGGACACGCTGTCTCCTCCCAGAACGTAGTGCTTCACCAAACTCACGGACACGAGTCTGGTCACTCTTCTGGCGGACACCACGAAGAGCACCACTCCAGCCATAGCAATGGTCATGGACACGCTGTCTCCTCCCAGAACGTAGTGCTTCACCAAACTCACGGACACGAGTCTGGCCACTCTTCTGGCGGACACCACGAAGAGCACCACTCCAGCCATAGCAATGGTCACGGACACGCTGTCTCCTCCCAGAACGTAGTGCTTCACCAAACTCACGGACACGAGTCTGGTCACTCTTCTGGCGGACACCACGAAGAGCACCACTCCAGCCATAGCAATGGTCACGGACACGCTGTCTCCTCCCAGAACGTAGTGCTTCACCAAACTCACGGACACGAGTCTGGTCACTCTTCTGGCGGACACCATGAAGAGCACCACTCCAGCCATAGCAATGGTCACGGACACGCTGTCTCCTCCCAGAACGTAGTGCTTCACCAAACTCACGGACACGAGTCTGGTCACTCTTCTGGCGGACACCACGAAGAGCACCACTCCAGCCATAGCAATGGTCACGGACACGCTGTCTCCTCCCAGAACGTAGTGCTTCACCAAACTCACGGACACGAGTCTGGTCACTCTTCTGGCGGACACCATGAAGAGCACCACTCCAGCCATAGCAATGGTCACGGACACGCTGTCTCCTCCCAGAACTTAGTGCTTCACCAAGCTCACGGACACGAGTCTGGCCACTCTTCTGGCGGACACCACGAAGAGCACCATGTAAGTTATATTTAAAAACAAATTCTTGAATTTCCAAAATAATTTAACAGACTTATAAATAATATTCCCTATATTATACCAATTTGAATTCTCGTTACCATTACAGGCTCCCGCTCACTACTCGTTCGAGTACCACGTAGAAGACAAGCACACCGGTGACATCAAGGCCCAACACGAGACCCGCGATGGTCACAACGTGAAGGGCTACTACACCCTGCACGAGGCTGACGGCACTGTCAGGCGCGTGGACTACACCGCTGACAAGCACTCCGGGTAAATATTTGTCATTGTGTCTATTCGTTAGCATCACTAAATATCAATTTTCTACTTTAAAATTTTAACAACTTTGCATATACACTTTTCAATCTATAAATATCTTTACAGATTCAACGCCGTCGTTCATCGTGAAGGTCACGCTCAACACGTCGTTCCCACCCATCATCATTCTCATCACTAATCTAGTCTACTTGTTATATACCAAATTATCTAGAATGTATCGAAATAAAGTATTATGTTTGTTTTAATAATGACTGATTTTCTTTGTAGAATGTCCTCTTAACTTCCAAATGTTATGCATACACATTACATATTTGGATTAATGAATCTAAATCTATAGTCTGATTCATAAGTAGGTGTACAAAATGTAAACAAAGAAATGTCACTGTCAAAATAAACAAGAAACAAAAACTAACAAATTCAACAAAAAAACGAAAACATAAATAACTATACACAATTTAACAAATGCGCTATGAAAACGAGAAAACATTCGAGTTCGATCACAATCACGAAAATGAATAATATTAGCTACGAAACTTAAAAATGACGACACTAGAAATGTTTGGGATTCCAAGTGTGTTACCATTATCACATATTAATTTTTAACCATAAACCTTATTTTTTATTATTATTACTGTATGGAAAGAAATTGAGGTAACATAAATATTAGAAAATGTGATTTAATCTTAATTTATTTAGATTATTATTATTTTATTATTGTTGTATTACTTTAGCGTCAAAAATAAGAAACTACCATTTGAAACTTATTTTATTGATAGGTTACCTTTGTTTACATTTTGGACACCTAATTATGAATCAGACTATGGGTGTAAAGATTTTAGTTGATTTCCTCAAGTAGGTATTGATTATAAAAAAAAACCTAAGATATTTTTATTAAGATTTAGTTTATATATTGTATCTTCATATAAAGACACTGAATAGTTAACACTAATATAGATTAAAATTTATTTCGAGGAAGTCAGCTAATTTAAGTATACTTATGTATGTGACTTATAAAAATTAAGGGATGGATGGGAATTAAGTCTAAATAAGTGTTATTTAAATCCTAAATCAATAAATCTGTATTCGATTCTTACCCATGGTAGTTGTATTGTATAACCAATATTCGGAATATCATTCAGTGGTTTATTAGAAAATTTCATTGACTTGTCAAGTTATTACAGAGTTATTACACATTATTAAATGTAACCTATGACATCATACACGGCAAGAACACTGTATAATTTTGCGTAATAATAATAAGAAGTCTACGAATGTCTATAGAAGAATTTTGTTATGACGTCAATGAAAATGAAGTCAGGGAAATATTTAGTTTTAGGCGCCATCTTGCAGCAAATAGTAGATTTAGCCATTAAGTACTGTTTAACGCGATTGTCAATAGTTGCTCGCCGACTACTTATTACGTAATGCACTTATAAAATACAGGGTGAATTACTCCAATTGGTCTTTGGGACCAAATCCAAAACTATAGGGATTAGCGAAAAATGCTGAAAGGAGATACGATGCCGATTTGGATAAGAACTAAAACTGCATAATTACTTTTTTAAAATAACTTTTTACCTAGCCGGGAGTCGAACGAGTTCATTTTGAAAAAAAAAATATCCTCTATATTATTCCACTATCTGATAGTGTCGCTTATAATGGTCTAAGATCCGAAGCTAAATCGAACTGGACCGAGCTGATAATAGAATGAAACTCATTTTATAATGAAATTAGTACATTGGGTAATACATTAAAAATGGGTTTGCTAAAAAATCCTGGACAGGATAATTTTAATTATTTTTTGAAAAATTAAAATTTAATTGAAAATTAAATTTTGCAACATCAAGATAATAAGAAAATTCTATTCTGAGTGAATGTTAAAAACATACAGAATGTGCAGGCTTTGGGTTGCCTATTATTTACGTGGACGAACTACTGGGTTGTCAGGTATAAGCAGGTATTTCGCTGGCAACTACTTTCACTCATGATGATAATAGATAAAATTTTATATCAGTAGAAGCGCTGTTTTATTGTGAACACGTTGATATAGGGTTGTCTGCAAAATGAAAATTATTTTTTCAAAAAATAATTAAAATTATCCTGTCCAGGATTTTTTTAGCAAACCCATTTTTAATGTATTACCCAATGTACTAATTTCGTTATAAAATGAGTTTCATTCTATTATCAGCTCGGTCCAGTTCGATTTAGCTTCGGATCTTCTACTATAAGGATTAAATTCTGGGAAGTAATTTTATGTGACAAATGCTGGAAATAAAGCGGCTGAAACATGCACTATCTCTACTACTATACGCTACTATCTCTCAGGTGATAGCAGCCAAAGGGCGGTCGGCCTAAACTAATAACATAATATTAATATAGTATAATATTAAAAGACTGTTTGTTTAATTACATTCATATAAATAAGTAGTATAAAGGTAAAAAAATATAATGAGTATGCAATTTTTCTTCTGAATACCAATGATGCTAATGGAGCTTTCTTCTGTCGTAGGCCCACTCTAGGATTGCCTGTGCCTTGAATAAAAACCATGGACACATATGAAGACGGTTACACAAATAGTCCAACAAAAAACAGAAAAACAACTTGATCTTTTAGAGGTTTGCCTGACCGGATAACGAACCCGGAATCCTCATATAAAAAATAACATGTTGACTGCATTGCCACGAAAATTTTCATTTACTTAACCTAAGCAGTCATCTAATTGTATTTACTATCTTGCTATATTGTATAGAAAGAAATAAGTTTATTACGTAATGCATTGTACACACACGTAACAATTACAAATTACTTTAGTTAATACAAATATTAATAATCATATTATTACAAAATAGTGGGATATAGTTACATAGAAAACTCAAGATACATAATAAGGCAACATAGCCGAATAAAAATACAATAGTTAATTAGGTACGTTACAGCATATCCCTATGCTTGTATGTATACATTTCATACGGAAAAGGCACTCACACAGCTTTGATGCCATGGTGTGTTGCACCACGGCGCTGATTTTCAGTGAGCCCATAGAGTGACTCACGGATATGCGTACAGCGATTAGAATAGGCCTTGACAATAATATAGCTTATACATTAGAATAAGACACTGACTACATATATAATAATATTGTTTCATTTGGGCATGAAGTAATAATAAGTATTAAGTACCCTTTAAGACCGTTACCCGTTAGGAAATAAGTCCCAAAAAATCCTGTCCAGATAAGAGTTGCCTTGGCATACACTGCCTGAGCCATTAAATAATTTTCCTAATTAATTATATTCCCTCTGTAAGATTCCCTTCACAGGCTTGCATTAGTAATTGTTCACTAGTGAATCGTACAGGAGTATCATAATTTTGCTTTTACACTTTTATGCCTCGTGATATGCAAAATCGCAAGAGAAATCACATCACCGAGGAGTCAAGTGGGCTAAGTTGTCCATGTAGGGTCTCATTTACGCCTTACAAAATAGAATAATAGAAACAGAAGGAGTTACTGCCGAAAAAGACCTTAGCCCTCTTCGCGATTTGAAAGTAAAATTAAAAATATATTTTTGCCCCATTTGTCAATGCGGTAATTTCAGTTGCTTCTCTTAGATAAATAATTATATTTTGTTGAAATTGTTGATTTATAAAATAGGCAGAGTCTATTAATACAGGTACTGTACGAACAATTTATAATTATTAATACGGTTACCGTACGAATAATTTATAATTATTAATACGGGTACTGGACAAACAATTTATTATTATCCGATTCGAACCGGTAGATTTTGAGAAATCTCAAAAAAGTACAAAAAAGATTTTTTTGATGTGTTTTTTTTTTAATACCTTTTAAACGGCTCTACCGATCGATTTTAGAAACTAAGCTCTTAACATCAAAAAATGACGTCGATCGCCATCAGCCCGTTCGAAATAAATTAAAAAAAAAAAAAAAAACCTAACCTAACCTAACCAATTGAATAAATGTACGAATAAATATATTAAAAAAAAAAAACTCTAACCTAACCTAACCTAACCTAACCAATTCAATAAATGTACGAATAAATATATTTAAAAAAAAAAGTTGTCACATTGTTTAAAGAAAAAAAAAATTGAATAAATGTACGAATAAATATAATTTATTAGTCCAGTACCTGTACAAATAGTCACATTGTATAAAATATGAGTCAGTATGTATTTATAGTATTTGATTTTATTTGTAGTATTAGTATTAATGTGAGTGAATATGCTGGGCACATATTGTCACTATTAAAACAAAAAGTTAATTACTCCTCAATAATTTCATTTCCTAATAATACTAATGCTAATTATGACCTTAATCCCAAAGCCCAAATGTTTTGAAATGAATACCTACAGCAATCGTTGGATTTACGGATAGATGTAATAAACTTGATCGACTTTCATCCTCGTAATTACGGAATGTGTTACAAAAATGTGCGTAGCTTTACGTGACAGTTACTATATAAGCTTTAATTAGATTGTTAGACATTATCAGTCATTTGTTTACCTTCAGACTAACAAGTACATTATTAACACGATGTTTGCCAAGGTACTACATTTTTACTACGATTAATATCTATCGATCTATCAGTATTATTACGAACTCAGTTTTATTTGGAATTTACTGATTTTAAGGGATTTTTTTATTCGATTAAAGGACTTAAAATCGAATCCCTATTAACTCGCTTAGGTTTGGTTAACTAATCCATGATACGATAATTTTTAAAACAAATAAAACAAAAAAATATTTTAATGTGGAGTCAAATTATCTACTATTTAGATTTAAATTATATTAAAATAATAAAAAAAACTGTAGTATTTAAATTGACAGCTTGTTTAAACAATTTTTAGCAACCATATTTTATCTTATTACCACAGGTACTATTGATCGCTGTCGCTCTCGGCGTAGCCGCAGCCCAATATCACTCTAGCCACGGCCACGGCCACGCGGTCTCCTCCCAGAACGTAGTGGTGCACCACGCTCACGGACACGCTTCTGACCACTCTTCTGGCGGACATCACCAAGAGCATCACTCCAGCCAAGACCATGGTCACGGTCACGCTGTCTCCTCCCAGAACGTAGTGGTGCACCACGCTCACGGACACGCTTCTGACCACTCTTCTGGCGGACATCACCAAGAGCATCACTCCAGCCAAGACCATGGTCACGGTCACGCGGTCTCCTCCCAGAACGTAGTGGTGCACCACGCTCACGGACTCGCTTCTAACCACTCTTCTGGCGGACATCACCAAGAGCATCACTCCAGCCAAGACCATGGTCACGGTCACGCGGTCTCCTCCCAGAACGTAGTGGTGCACCACGCTCACGGACTCGCTTCTGACCACTCTTCTGGCGGACATCACCAAGAGCATCACTCCAGCCAAGACCATGGTCATGGTCACGCGGTCTCCTCCCAGAACGTAGTGGTGCACCACGCTCACGGACTCGCTTCTGACCACTCTTCTGGCGGACATCACCAAGAGCATCACTCCAGCCAAGACCATGGTCACGGTCACGCGGTCTCCTCCCAGAACGTAGTGGTGCACCACGCTCACGGACTCGCTTCTGACCACTCTTCTGGCGGACATCACCAAGAGCATCACTCCAGCCAAGACCATGGTCACGGTCACGCTGTCTCCTCTCAGAACGTAGTGGTGCACCACGCTCACGGACACGCTTCTGGCCACTCTTCTGGTGGACACCATGAAGAGCACCACTCCAGCCAGAGACATGATCACGGTCACGCTGTCTCCTCCCAGAATATAGTGCTTCACCAGACTCATGGACACGCTTCTGGCCATTCTTCTGGTGAACACCACGAAGAGCACCACTCCAGCCATAGCAATGGTCACGGACACGCTGTCTCCTCTCAGAACGTAGTGCTTCACCAAGCTCACGGACACGAGTCTGGCCACTCTTCTGGCGGACACCATGAAGAGCACCACTCCAGCCACGGTCACAGCCACGGTCACGCCGTCTCCTCCCAGAACGTAGTGTTGCACCAAAGCCACGGTCATGTACACCACGCGCCTGAGGTCGCTTATCACGCTCCAGTTGAGCACCACCAGCCTGCCCACCACTCTAGTGAACACCATGAAGAACACCATGTAAGTTATATTTAAAAACAAATTCTCGAATTAAGATTCCATAATAATATAACACACTTATAAAAAACATTCCCTATATTATATCAATTTTAATTCTCGTTACCATTGCAGGCTCCCGCTCACTACTCGTTCGAGTACCACGTAGAAGACAAGCACACCGGTGACATCAAGTCTCAGCACGAGACTCGCGATGGTCACAACGTGAAGGGCTACTACAGCCTGCACGAGGCTGACGGAACTGTCAGGCGCGTCGACTACACCGCTGACAAGCACTCTGGGTGAGAATAATGACATTTACAATTTCAGCTGACATTGTGCCTATCCGTTAGCATCACTAAATATTTGTCCACTTTCTAGTTTTGAGTCTAAATAACTTTTCATATAGTATATTCATTAATCTATGAATACTTTTACAGATTCAACGCCGTCGTTCATCGTGAAGGTCACGCTCAACACGTCGTTCCCACCCATCATCAACATTCCCATCACTAATTTTGTCTATTTGTTATAGTATACCAAAATACCTAGAATATTTGCAAATAAAATGTTAAGTTTGTTTCAATAATTACTGTTTTTCTGTACAACCCTATTAACTTTTAATATTACACACACATATGTACACAAATCTAATCATACACACATACAAATATCTATCTCTAAGGATTCTACTTGATTTCCTCAAGTAGCTTATGATTATAGGTAACCTAGAAATGACATTATTATATTATTTATAAGTATTACTATACTCGTAACAATTAAGTGGCAGTGGCATGGCTTATTAATAAAGTCGAATATAATAATTCTCGTATTTAGCAGAGTCCATAAAGCCATACGTGATGTACAACGGTTATGTGATTACTTACTCCTCGGTCAATGTCAACATAACTATGTATACGACTAAAATACGGTCTAACATAGAAGGAACTCCGCATTCGATATCTAGCTAGACGTCTGTATGCATATTTATTTTAGGGTTTCTGATTTCCCGTCTTGTATTCTTCTCGGCCTACGGGAATTCTACATTTTCCCGGGAACTCGAGAAATTTTCAAAACATTATGGATTCTATGTCTCTTACCTTTCTAACTCCAATAACGGTAATGTCCAGCAATAAGCTGGACATTACCCACTTCTTGCAATTGGGCCTGGACCGTATTATACTACGCTACTCTGCTATACGGATTCATGAAAGACGACTAATCAAGACGTACTGATTAGTGGCCGACCCATTTGAAATGTTGTATCTATATTATCAATAAGGCTCTAACAAATTTTAACGACTACTAACCAAGTGCTACAACACCTGTGATCGTCGAATTAACGTGTGCTACAAAGCGCAGCAGCGCGCATGCAATTTAGCCACTAGTGGTCATCTATACTCGTATAGTAGTAGGCTGAAAAGTATAATCGTGCTAGTATCTAAACTTCACGGTGCTAGCGATGCGAGATCAACTGTAGTTACATCGCGATTTTAAACTGTGTATAAAGAGCCGCCCTTGTGTTAGTCCAAGTACATAGTACACTACCAAACCTAGAATGCAATACATCGGCAGCAATCACACATGGAAAAGGTAGTGTCATATCGCCCAAATTATTCACCGCAGCGTTAAAAATGTATCAAGTTGATGGAGTGAAAAAATCTTCCAGTTAACACCAATGGCGAATACATAATATACTTGCCATTATTATAGTTGATCTTAGTAAATTCGCTTAAAAGACCTCAACATTGTCCTTTTTTATAATATAGGACAAGCACGCAGTCCGCCTGATGGTAAGTGGACATGGACCGCCCATGGACAACTGTAATCAACCCCCGAGAGGATTAAATTCCTACCGGAGGGAACAGATGCATCGTTACCCCTGAGGACTAAACTGGAACGCCTTAAAAATATTTATTTCCCTTACCTTTCAAACCGTAACAAATCAGCGTTTTAATGCTTTCGTTATTAGGTAGAAATAAGTGTAGCGGTGGTGCCGCTGTAGTCGAACTATAATGGATTTTACCATCTTCAAAACCTAAGTGATATACACAATGCCTCACAACGAACGGGTCTTAAAATCAACAGGGACAAGGCAAAAATCATGCCTACGACTCCATGTCACACTCGTATAGGTTGTTGTTGTGCAAATGTGGTTACTCGAAGAATCAATCTCAGCTAGTTTACGTTCGGAAAATTATGGATATACTCGTATATGCTTTCTTACCCTCATTGCCTGAATTTGAAAGTATTCGAGCCAGTGATGACTTATGCACCAAGATATGACCCTTTACTGTAGGCTTTAGAAGCCTCAAAGCCGAAAACTCAAAGTCAGAGGGAGCTATGCTCGGGATTTGGCGTAGCTTAGCCAGCTGAAGTAGCGTTGTCCAGCCACATCACTGGAAAAGGCCGACCGATATCAATGGGGAAAATGGTTTTTGAGTCATGACAATTAGATAAAAGGAGCAAAGGTCCCCATCGACCATATGGACATATGACCTGAAAAGACAGCAGAAAACTGTTTTGGATTTAAAAATTAGAGAACCTTTACGAGTCACGCTAAGTACGAGTAGAACGTAAGTCACGAATCATAATCACAGTCATAAAGGGTAAAAGCTGAACCCTATTACTAAGCCTCCACTGTCAGTCCGTCTATTAGCCCTTTACACCCGAGATGATATGAGCGTGAGTTTCACTTTAAAAAAATTCCCACGTGATAGCTTCTTATTTTTCGAAACGCAACCGATGCCGATCGATCGTGAGGAGAGTATCGCACGTGATACCGGCTAAGTGAGCGAGGTGCAGGCGGTCAGTTGTGCTAGGGACTCCTTCAAAGATGGCAGATTTTTTCGACCCGCGCACTGTCACAGGTATATAATTATTTTTGGTATTAAATGTTTAGTATCTATTATTAATTATTGCTAATTTAAAAGCTAAAAGAACACTAAATACGTGGAATTTAGTAGTTTATTCGATTAACTTGCAATTTAGATACAATTAGGTTGCAAATTTCAACTGTTACGATCGTGTGCCTACGGTTGTTGGTGCAGAATAACGTTTGATGAAAATGCTTTTATTGCTATTACCAGTTATGTGTAAGTTTCGTCAATAACATTTTTTTTTGTTTTAATGTTAGGGGTACATTTAAATGACGATCAGATTTTGCCAGTGCGGGGTGAGGAAAAATATATCGGACATTGAAGATCTTCATGAAAGTGAAGAGCTTCAACCAAATAGATTAGAAGAGTTTCAATTTGATGAATTGTGCCCTGAAACAGATCCAGAAGCACATGCAGACCCTCAAATAGAAACTGACCTAGAATTGGATCTGGAACTTGAGCCTGAACCTCAACCATCTACTTCAAAATCATACCTAGAAATTTCTCGCCGCCGAGCATCTTCACGTCCAACACATCGAAAAATAGCTTGGAAAAGAATACGTTTTCTGTCTTGAAAAGGTCTATACATCCCTACCAACATCTCCAGTAAAGTTTCCATAGAAATATTTTTCTTAATATTTTAATTGTGAGGCTCTTGATATGTAACCAGATGCACAAATATATATTATCTAAGAAGAACCGGTCGAAAACTTAATTTAATTGCAATAGATATGGCTAAAGTTTTCTCCATCTGCATTATCATTGGATGTATTCCCTAGCCAAGAATACCTACGCCTTGGAGACCTGGATTGAAGACGGAGGCAATAACGGAAGAAAGAAGAATGTTGATTTTCATAGAATTACGTAGTTTAGGTTTCATTGCCAAGACAGATTTTTTATAAAGACTAATGAAAATAAAGACAGTGATGTTAAATATCTCCAAATTGTTTTAATTTTCTAATATTTTTTGATAAAAAACTATTTTTTTTTTGCAATTTTCACGATCGTGAGTGTGATAGTTCCCACCGGAGACTCACGATCGTGCGGGTCGATTTCTGGATTAAGTATAAACTCTGGATTTTTTTTTCGTATTTTTTGTGGATCCCTTAAGCTATATAAAAAGCCGTAATAAACGTTTTGAATCGGAAATTGCGAAAAAAAATCTTCGGGTGTAAAGGGCTATCACAGGGCTCTATCTCCAGAACCGTAATAGATAAACACTTGAAAATTTTACAGAGTATGAATAATGGTGGCCTAGTCCTAGTGGATAGCCTAGTGGATCAGAAACTCGGCTTCTCGATCGAGGGGTCCGAGTTTTAAATCCCAGGCACTCACCCAAGGAAAACATCGTGAGGAATCCGGCATACCTGAGAGATTTATAAAAAATGGGGTTTATTTATAATGGGTATGTGAAGTCTACCAATACGCACTTGGCCAGCGCGGTGGCCTTTTATTTTTGTTTACGAGGGGGAAACCTTCAAAAGGTACCCTATGCTGTGGGAGCGGCCATCCTCGGCGCTGCGTTGAAGACTCTGTGATCTCCTGGGAACGCAACCGGAGTCCTCTAAGCGCGATTGCCCCATCGGGTTCCTCCCAGGTAAGCATAAGCTCGCCACATCCTCTGGTGTGTACAACGACATGCGGCCACACATGCCGCCGTTCTTCCCAGGGTCGCTGACCGGGCGGTTCGACCTCCCAATCTTGCCGCCCACTACCCCGGAAGCTTCTTTTAGTCGCCTCTTATGACAGGCAGGAGATACCGTAGCCCTATTCTGGTCCCGGAACTACATGGACACTGCGCCGGTGGGCATTATATACGCCCGCGGCGATTCCTCCTTCGAGCGGGTTCAGCGCGCTCCCTAGCTCGCTCGGCGTCTTCCTTCGCGGACATGACTATGTCGCAGAAGGTGATCATGTCCTCCCAGGCTTCGCTGCGCTGAACCATCGCCCCAACAATCGCCGCTGGAGACAGGTCCGGTCCGGTGGACTATGGCCTAATCCTTCTCATTATGAGAGGAGACCCGTGCCCAGCCGTGAGATAATAATGGGTTGATGATGAAGTTTTCCATGACTTTTTGTCCTAATATAAACAATACAAAAAATGCAGCCTTAATCCTAAAGCCAATGTATTTTGAAATAAGTGAGGTGATCGTCGAATTTACGGGTACATGTAATAAACTCGTTCGACTTTCTTACTCGCGCTTACGGAATGTATTACGAAAATATGCGTAGCTTTATATGACAGTTACTATATAAGCTCTAATTAGATCGTTACACATTATCATTCATTTGTTTGACTTTAGACAAACAAGCAGATTTTTTCCGAGATGTTTGCTAAGGTACTTCATTTGTAGCTATTAATTCCACTAGTAATACGAGGACTCAATTTAATTTGGAGTTTAGTATATAGAGTTTAGTAGATCAATTACGAATTTACGGAATTTGTGCAAAACTCTTACTCGGTTCGGTTTCTTTTACCAAGCTACGATACGATTTACTTTATTATTTATTGACAAATATTAAAAAAATCATATCAAAATCAAAGTGTAGTTAGTAGTCTAGTAGTTGTGGTAGTAGAGTTAGTACTCTAGTACCGACTTAGTAGTCGATCGTCTCGTTTTAATAATTTATAGCAACTATATTTTATTTTATTGTCATAGGTACTGTTGATCGCTGTCGCTCTTGGCGTAGCCACCGCCCAATATCACTCCAGCCACGGCCAAGGCCACGGACACGCCGTCTCTTCTCAGAATGTAGTGGTACACCATACCCACGGACACGCGTCTGGCCACTCTTCTGGTGGACACCATGAAGAGCACCACTCCAGCCATGGTCACGGTCATGGCCATGCTGTTTCCTCTCAGAACGTAGTGCTGCACCAGAGCCACGGTCATGCTCACCACGCCCCTGAGGTCGCTCATCACGCCCCGGTTGAGCACCACCAGCCTGCCCACCACTCTAGTGGACACCACGAAGAACATCATGTAAGTTCTATTTAATAAAAATCTAAAATTAAGATTCTAAATAGTTTTACAACCTAACAAATAATATTTCGAATATTATGTCTATATTAATTAGCGTTAACATTACAGGCTCCTGCTCACTACTCATTTGAGTACCACGTAGAAGACAAGCACACCGGTGACATCAAGGCCCAGCACGAGACTCGCAATGGTCACAACGTGAAGGGCTACTACACCCTGCACGAGGCTGACGGCACTATCAGGCGCGTCGAATACACCGCTGACAAGCACTCCGGGTAAGAATAATTACCATTTCACATTTCATTTGTCATTCTGTCTATGTCGTATGCATCACTAAATATATGCCCATTTTGTAGTTTTGAGCCCAAATAACGTTGCATACGATAGTAATATTCATAATTCTATAAACATCTTTACAGATTCAACGCTGTCGTTCATCGTGAAGGTCACGCTCAACACGTCGTTCCCACTCATCATCATTCTCATCACTGATTTAGTCTACCTGTCATATACCAAAATACTTAGAATACCAATAATGTATGGAAATAAATTGTTAAGTTTGTTATAATAATGACTTTTTTTGTAACCCTGTTAAATTTAATATTACTGTACATACTTGAATCTATGTCTAAGGATTCTAATCGATTTCCTCAAGTAGCTAATAATTATAAGAGACCTAAAAAATACTAAAAATGTTATTTTTTTAATAGAAACACCTTAAATTTTTAAAGACACGCTTCTGATTGCACCATGGTTGCCAAATATTGTGCGTTAAGCGTAGAGTCTAGAATAAAGCGTTTAGAAATACATTATTTAACTTTTGGCATATATAGATTCTCTGATTAACAGAGTACCCAAACTTCGAAAGACTGAGTAAAAAAAAATCATTAATTGTTTTGGTTAAAATTCTATACTACATGTTAAGCCAGTGGACTTAAGTAAGTAAAATTTAATAAGAAAGGCAATTATATTATGTCAGGAAAGAGATTTAATTATTTTATTACTAATATTTTTATAACTCAACAAACTGTTTGTCATAAAATAAATAAATCTAATGATATTTCTTATTGTCTAACAGACTAATCCTAGTGTTCTCTAATACACAACAATCTAAAACAAGCTCTATAGCGTTGTCTTGTTTAATTACAAAGATTATATCGCTACCATCTAATTCTATCATCAAACTTATTCTTTAACTTTTAGGTCAATTGCGAGATTTAACTACTGAGTAACAATGGCCACCTTGCAGATCCTTTATCGTACCCTGGATATCATATATGGCCAAGATACTTTCCGGGTAAGTTGCTTCATTAAAACCTTTCAACTTCATTTTCTTCAAGATATATAAAATAATGTTTGCCGTTCTTGCGTATGACGTAGGTACTGAACTATTAAATATTTAATCATTTCATAAACAATGTTACTGGGCGATAAAATATAACGTCAGTTTAGAGTTCCTTCATGTTGTTCGATTCAAAGTATTATTACAAGCAAAATAACAAATGTATAAATAAGAAAGTATCCAAGATGTGAAGTAAAATTAAATCAATTATTATTTTTTATGTCGCCATTTCTACAAACGTAGATCGAAAAACGTGTTAGTTAAAATCTCTAAAAATGACATGTATTTCGTTGATACAATATTTAAAAGAATATATATGTACTGAATACTAAAATAAACTATTCCATGTGATATACTATTTCGACAGCGACGCGTCCATGCCGTAACAGGCGCGCGGTGACATTAGCTGTTAAGTCATTAATAATAGTGGTAGAATTCTGGAAACCGAAACGTTTTTATTACAGATTTCTCTTCTTTCAAAATCTTTTAAATAAACTTTACTCCTAATATTTTTTATTTATTAACCCTAGAGTAGTCGCGCCTTTCCATGAAACGTGAGTGCTCGCGTGGTGAGCATTTTGCCGCACATGTTTATTTTTGCTAATTTTAGTTAAATAAATCATTAATAATTTTAAAGGAATAGAATAAAACATAAATTATCATTTACTAAAGTTTTGTAATTAGTAATTATTTAAAAAAAAAGAATATCTTGGGTACTTTTTTTAACTTTTTGCAATATCTTTACCTTAACACATAAAAAATGAAACTAAATATCAAAATTAAACGTTTTCCTGTACCTTCGATATGTACTTGAGCAAAACAGTCCGGAAAGATACACATACAATGTTCGTTGCACAGTATCTGTCCGCATCTATTGGACCCTTTTTTGGTTCTTCTTTTTTTGTTTTTGATAGACATACTGCGCACATACCTTCTTTACCCGATGATATATATTTGTGCGTGTTACTTCTTCATTTTCTTGTAGTTTTCCGGTGTCACTTACCTAAAAAATATTAGTTAGTAGAAAATAGTACATTACGATACGCGTGGCCAAAGTAGCCTATTTTTGCACGGCGTGAAGTTAGCGCCCGAGCGCAGCGAGGGTGCTAAACGCCGTACAGATAATAGGCTACTTTTGTCACAAGTATCGTATACTATTTTATAGCTCGTGTGACATAAACCCGCTTATACTTGTGAAGAAATATGAAAAAATATGATAATTATTTTGAAACTTATAAATGATTGAAACTAAAAATTATGAACTAAAAAAGCAATAAAAATGTGACACAACCAAAACCATTGAAATTTAGAAAATTTAGTAATTATTCTGCTCTTGTGATAAAGACAAATCTAACACCACACGTACGTCGAAATCTATCAAGCCATTTAGGCTACATACAGGCGTCTAGACCAATGACTTATAATGGGAACTCCACCTAAACGTATTAAAGAAACATATGATAAGCAATCTCATAATGTACTAATACATAACTAATACTAGTGATACAGTAGAAAATCGATTATCCGGACCTAGTTATTAATATTCACGATTATTCGGATTGTGAAACGTGAACAAGTAACTTTGTAATAACCCTTACAGATCAGCCATATTTTGTGTGACATGTGCATTTAAATTCCGGAAAGTCGCCAAATCGCAACAAAATAGTTACTATAAAAAACAAAAAACCGATTGCTAAAAATATAACCTATGTTATCGCCACAATTAAGACGAATCCAACGACACATCATGTATCAAAATTAATGAAGTCGTTTGAGTTTGCCAAAGAATGAAAAATACATACGTAACAAACATATACTCGAAAACATCACCTTCCTAAATCGGTTTAAATAGCTTTTCTTCATAAACTCAATTATCCAAGTTTCCGATAATCCGAATGCCACAAATACGACAACAAATAGGTCGCTTAGTCGAGATTCTACTGGAGTAGTATTATGGCTAATTTTGATAATGAACACAGTCAAAACAAACAATAAAATTCGATAAAGCCCAATAGTTAGTCTTATAGTGATGCTATTGCTTAGTATGTACACAATTGCAAACCATTTATAAATACGTCCAAAATAAAATATTAAAATAATTATAGCTTTAAACAAAATACTCATTACTCACTTTTAATATTTAAATGGCATTTAAAAGTATGAAACGTTCATAGCTATGTTTATTTTTTACAACTGTGAGGGTAGTGTATTAATATTCGTATGGTGTAAAAATCGGCTACTTTGGACACAGAAATGCGTAGCTAAAATGCGGGTTTAGGTCACAGAGTGCTATAAAATAAAATATAGAAAATTGCCCATAATTCACAAAAACACAATAAATATCAATGGTGTTACGATGTTTACATCAAAATAACATTATATACAACTAAAAATAACAATATTTCAACAATACTAAAATATCAGGCACATTAATTTTACTTACGTGAGTAGTCGCGCAGTTAGCAATTTGCCGCCAAACGCGACACACCAACAATAACCGCATCCTCCTGCGGTCGCCTGCGCCTTAAATTTCTTCTAATTTCTAAAATAAGTAGGTTAGGCACGAGGGGGCAGCTACTAGGAAGCTTGATCTCGACAAATACACCGTATTTATTATAATAGGATTTTTTGACCGCGGACGGCAAAATGCTCATAGCGCGAGCACTCTAGGGTTAACGAATAACTGAAGTTGTATATATTGCGTCTTATTTTGTTAAAAAAATTGCTTTATCTCTATTTTTCACGTGTTTGGGCTTGTTGACTAGACAAAATGTTTATTTCTGAACCGTACGACTTACATACAACCTTTAGCTACGTTGCCGCTATCATAAGTGTGACTTGAAGTCACCTTCCTAAATTCGTGAAGTCAGTGACTTCACGAATTTAGGAAGGTGCTTCGGTAACATATTAAAATCATTATTTTCTACATAGACGCGATCTACGATTTCAAGAGTGCCTAAGACGAATAAAGATATTGACGAATCTATTAAGCGTTTATCCAGCTGCACAAGATGTACCAAATTAATTGTTTAAATACATAGAAATTGAATCCGAATTTCCTTGACTTGACAGAGGAACCATATTAGCGTTGTACATCGCGTATGGTTTAATGGACTCTGCTCCTATTATAACAAAATTGTTATATTCGACTTATAATAAACCTTACCACTGAATGACATTCCGAATATAGTCTAAAGAATTAATTCGCTTAAACAAGAATACACATAGTTTGATTTAATATATAAAATTTGATTTGATTTGGAGCGGAGCCCAATAGGTACACGACTGACTTTCTCTTAATAAGTTTTAGCCATCATTTATCTTAGCTATTCAATGTATTTACATAAAGATAAAAACATACTTAATTATAAATAATTATTTTTCCAGCATTTGTTATATTAGCTACTTAACGAAATTGACCAGAAATCTTAGGCCTAGACCCAGATACATAGGTACATACATACATCCAAATCATGTCCAAGCCATATTGGAAGATTATGACAGGTTATACAAAGAAAACCAGTCATTATTTAAACAAACATAATACTTTATTTGCATACATTCTAGGTATTTTGGTATATAACAAGTAGACTAGATTAGTGATGAGAATGATGATGAGTAGGAACAACGTGTTGAGCGTGACCTTCACGATGAACGACGGCGTTGAATCTGTAAATATATTTATAGTTCGATAAATTTATATGAAACATTGTCTGGATTTAAAAGTCGAAAATGGTGCAAATATTTAGTGACACAAATTGATAGACAATAACAAATGAATTGGACAATGGTCGTTATTCTTACCCGGAGTGCTTGTCAGCGGTGTATTCGACGCGCCTGACAGTGCCGTCAGCCTCGTGTAGGGTGTAGTAGCCCTTCACGTTGTGACCATCACGAGTCTCGTGCTGGGACTTGATGTCACCGGTGTGCTTGTCTTCTACGCTGTACTCGAACGAGTAGTGAGCGGGAGCCTGTCATTATAACGAGAATTAATATTAAATAATATGTTATATATATGTATTTGGAAGAAAAAATCAGGAATTTATTTTGAGCACAACTTACATGATGTTCTTCATGGTGTCCACCAGAAGAGTGGCCGGATGCGTGTCCGTGAGTCTGGTGAAGCACTACGTTCTGAGAGGAGACAGCGTGTCCGTGACCGTGGCTGGAGTGTTGCTCTTCATGGCGTCCACCAGAAGAGTGGCCAGAAGCGTGTCCATGAGTCTGATGCAGCACTATGTTCTGGGAGGAGACAGCGTGACCGTGGCCGTGGCCGTGGCCGTGGCTGGAGTGATATTGGGCGGTGGCTACGCCGAGAGCGACAGCGATCAACAGTACCTATGACAATAGAATAACATTTAGTTGTTATGAATTATTTAAAGGCATTTTGGCCTGTGTTTATATTACATTACATTTTGATTTTAATAATATGATGTAAAACCAAATAACAGATAATTGGCTAGTTACAAGAAATAAATTAGTTTTTTTTATCTCATTAATTTATCATAAGCCATGAGGCTTAGTAAAACAAATCGTAGTATGAGATTTTAAATAATAAAAATCGTTTTATTACTTTAAAATAATCCCTTAAAATCAGTAAACTCAAAATTGAACCGAGTTCATGTACTAATACCGATAGTAGTAAAAATGTAGTACCTTGGCAAACATCTTAGTAATAATCTGCTTGTTAGTCTGAAGGTGAACAAATAACCGATAATGTGTAACGATCTAATTAAAGCTTATAAAGCAACTGTCACGTAAAGCTACGCACATTTTCGTAACACATTAGTAAGCACGAGTATGAAAGTCGATCAAGTTTATTACATGTATCCAACTATCTCTATAAGTGTTTATTTCGTAACATTTGGGCTTTTGAGATTAGACTACAATAAGTATTGTTTATATTTGAAAATCGCAGCATTGTAAGCAGTGATAGTCTGGTGGTTAAAGAAACTCGGCCCCGTAATCGATGGGTCCGAGGTTCAAAACCTCTTATGTTTCAAAGTTATGTTCGTATTATAAATTAATTATGACTTACTTAAGCGGTGAAGGAAAACATCGTGTGGAAACACACATACCTGAGAAATCTTAAAAGAAATAGTTTTCAAAGGTATGTGTAGTCTACTAATTCGCACATGGCCAGCGCGGCGGACTATGACCTAATACTTCTCATTCTGAGAGTGGGACAGTAATGGGTTGATGATAATGATGATATTTAAAAATTTAATAATTGAAGAGTAATCGCAAGCCAGTCGGCTGATGACCTGAAGACGACGGCGGGAATCTGACGGACTTAGCAGACACGGGACCAGTTGGAGAGACGCCAATTAGCGGAGGCTTATGTCCAATATAATGAATGGATTGATGGAGGAATAATTATTTATTTAGTTGACTTTTTATAATGAAGACGTCTGCCTCATCCTTCAACAAATATTTGCACTTTGACTATTTCAAATAACTTTTTATAATTTTCGTAGAAGTTTTCCAATCTTCAAAATTATGGGTGTGAGATTTCTCACTCCTTAAAACGTAGGTCACATTTTAAGGCAAATCGTCATTCACCAGGCCAATAAGTCATTTAATTGACCTAGTCAACAAATGTTTATTCATAGCATTAATATTACTTACTCCTTTATTAATGATTGGTTATTGTAAGAACTAAAAATGTGAATTGCTCATAATAGTCAAAATAGTTTCAATTTCAGATAAAATTACTAATATAAACAATGCAAATTATGGCCTTAACCCCAAACCCCAAAATGTTTTGAAATTAATGCGGAGATCGTTGAATTTACGGATACAAGTAATAAACTTGTTCGACTTTCATACTCGTGCTTACGGAATATGTTACGAAAATGTGCGTAGCTTTATGTGTCAGTTACTATATAACCTTTAATTAGATTGTTACACATTATCAGTCATTTGTTTACCTTCAGACTACCAAGTAGATTATTTCGGAGATGTTTGCCAAGGTACTAAATTTTCCCTGCTATTGGTATGCGTAACTCTTGGAGCTAGTATTTTAAAGGAATTAGATTATTTTAAAAATATCTAAGAGCTTACAAGATTTGTAAAAATCTTTGGATTACTTCGTTTTAAATTAATAAGCTATAAGACGATACTTTATTAACCTGATTAAATCAAGACTAAATAAAAGTTACTAATATTTGTCCTTAGCGTTCTTAGCGATTTTTCTGTTATATATTTTTGTTATTCCCATAGGTTTTGTTGATCGCTGTAGCTCTCGGCGTAGCCACCGCCCAGTATCACTCCAGCCACGGCCACGGGCACGCTGTCTCTTCGCAGAATGTAGTGGTGCACCACACTCACGGACACGCGTCGGGTCACTCCTCTGGTGGTCACCACGAAGAGCACCACTCCAGCAATAGCCACGGTCACGGTCACGGTCACGCTGTTTCTTCCCAGAACGTAGTGCTGCACCAGAGCCACGGTCATGCACACCACGCCCCTGAGGTTTCTCATCACGTCCCAGTTGAGCACCACCAGCCTGCTCACCACTCTAGCGGACACCACGAAGAGCATCATGTAAGTTTTGTACATCAAATTTCAAATGTTATCCCATTTTTCTTACATATAGTAATGTCAATATTAATGATCATTATCGTTGCAGGCCCCCGCTCACTACTCGTTCGAGTACCACGTAGAAGACAAGCACACCGGTGACATCAAGGCTCAGCACGAGACTCGCGATGGTCACAACGTGAAGGGCTACTACACCCTGCACGAGGCTGACGGCACTGTCAGGCGCGTCGACTACACCGCTGACAAGCACTCTGGGTAAGAACAGCAATTAATGATGGTAATGATGGAATTTCAGTTGTCAGTTCATTTTATAATGCTACTATCGTTTAAAATATAATTTTATGCTTGATTCAATATTAATTTATTCATATCTTTACAGATTCAACGCTGTCGTACATCGTGAAGGCCACGCTCAACATGTCGTTCCTACCCATCATCAACACTCTCATCACTAATTTAGTCATATTTATACCAAATATCTTATCTTAGAAGTAAATAAACAAAATTTTTAATATAACTATTTCTGTTGTTATGTTTTTACAACCCTTATCTTCGCATCAAGTGGCGATTTTTTTTCCAATACCATGAATGTTTACTAGCCGCCCAAAAACACTTATTTTAAATTAATTATAACAAGGATTAATTTCATTCATTAATAACTCTATTTTTTTTCAAATATTTTTATATATAATGCATATCGCACGTATTGACAATTATTTAAATTTTTTCCATCATTCCGTCCTTCTTTTCTATGGAACAACGAATGATTTCATCTAACAAATGGGTCACGAAATCTCTGAGTGAAATTCACTCCTCTTCTATGATCCAATATGCCGAGCAAATGAGGTGACTACAACAAAGTACGTCTTTCTCGGATCTATTCAATACTCACCTTTAGCAGTATACTTCAATGAACAAGATTTTTGATTGCTGCTCCATTCATGATTTTTTATAAAATATGCAGGCTACCTGTTAAGTGGCTACTGCCGCCCATGGACATTTGTAATCAACCCCAGATAGGATTAGATATTCCTACCTGAAGTCGGCCACGGATGCACCGCTACTCCTCAGGACTAAGCTGGAATGCCTCGGAAATGTATGTCTCCCTTACGACACCCTTCAAACCAGAACACAGCAGCGTGTTACAATGCTGTTATGAGACAGAAATAGGTGTGGCTGTGGTGCCTTGCTGTGATGCTGTCTACCACCTTCAAAAATTATTCCTCAAAAAACTCCTCACCTACCCTCAAAAAAACTTCAAGTATGATTTGGTTAATTGTCACCCCATGTGGAACATCTTCAAATCACTCCTAAATGCCTCTGATGAGGTTTAATGCAACGATTCTTACGCTTTCATTTATTTATTCACATACTGTTCAGTTTCACAACCTATTTGTTTTGATTTTGATTTCGTAAAGGAAAATATATGCCCTGAATTGGCATCGATAACCTACGATGGTCATCCAAGATCGACTGTCGAAAGCTGTAGCTGAGGACATTAGTGGTAGCGACACTTTTGAAGAACCCTTTGTGGTTCGACTCCGGCGGCACCACCGCCACACCTATTTCTGCCTAATAAGCAGAAAGCAGCAGTGTTAGGCGCTGCTGTGTTCCGGTTTGAAGGGTCTGGTAAGGGAGACAGACTTTTCCGAGGCGTTCCAGCTTAGTCCTCAGGGGTAGCGGCGCATCTGTGGCCGACCTCAGGTAGGAATATTTAATCCTGTCTGGGGTTGATTACAGATGTCCATGGGCGGCAATAGCCACTTACCATCAGGTGGACTGCATGCTAGTCTGCTACGCTTATATTATAAAAAAAAAGTTAGCGACCGACGATGACGGTCAGGGCATTGTGATGTTTATAATGTTGCCTCCATAAGTCTAAATTTACTTGCACATGTAACATTTTTAATAAAGGCAATTCATATACAAGTTAAGTCAGACACTTATCTGTGTATTAGTACGCATCATGGTACAAACTACAAACTTTCTGTCCAAGGCGTATCTATGATTAAAATCTATGTGTTGTGTTAGTGACATAATAACTGAAATATTTATTACTAGCTGACCCGGCAAACTTTGTACCGCCTTAAAATCTATTTATCATATATATTCCATATAAAATAAAGCGTATGTTACTCGTAGATAATGTAGCTCTCGAATGGTGAAAGAATTTTTAAAATTGCCCCAGTAGTTTTGAGCCTATCCATTACAACCAAACAAACAAACAAAGTTTTCCTCTTTATAATATTAGTATATCTATTATATATATTTCTACATACATATTAATCAAGTCACCGTAACGGACTAACAATTCGAAAAATGTCATCACATACGTAAAAGGAAGCTAATACACTGAACTATACAAAAACGACTAAACCTCATCACCTTTTCATTTTTCGATTCGGCGAAAAGAAATATATAACATACTAGCTGACCCGGCAAACGTTGTGTTGCTATATAAATAAAAAAATGTTAAGTGTGAACAACCCTTATCACTTAGGGGTATGAAAAATAGATAGTAGCCGATTCTCAGGCCTACTGAATAGGCATATAAAATTTGGTGAAAATCGGTAAAGCCGTTTCGGAGGAGTACGGTAACTAACATTGTGCCCTCGTGTCACTTATTTTATATATAAGATTAAATATAAATTAATAAGCAATAAATGACAAGAAATCATTTACAATCAATAACCTTCGAAAAAACTACCAAAACACTTCATCTTCTATCTTATCTAAAATCTTCCTATAACATCAAATAGTATACGGCATCCATACTGCTTCCTAACCTTAACTCAATAGTCAAAATGAAACAAAATATATAAATGCGTTATATTGGTATGTAATAAACCTGTTTCCTGTCTTACTTTTACTCGGGTACTGTAATTATTTCGAAAATTTGCTTTGCTAATGATTGACTGTTAGTATATAAACTCGCGTGACAAAATTTTGAATTATCAGTTATTCGTTTGTTGTTGAGCAAATAAGTACAATAGTACCGACAATATGTTCGCCAAGGTACTTCATACATACTTTTCTAATGGCGTTCTTTAATTAGTTGACTTTATTTCTATTGATATTTTTTTTTAATTTAGGGCTGTTTCATCTTATGCAACATGTCCATTGGACAGATATACAATTATGTAACAATATATAGTTTAAATTGTTCCCCAAAAATGGTTTCGCACTCAGCACTTTTTTCGACATAATTGCAATATTATAACGAAAGTTTCTACTTTAGGTACTCTTGATCGCTGCTGCTCTTGGCGTTGCTGCCGCCCAATACCACTCCAGCCATGGTCACGGTCACGGTCACGCCGTCTCCTCCCAGAACGTTGTGCTGCACCAGACCCACGGTCATGTACATCACGCCCCAGTTGAGCATCACCAGCCTGCCCACCACTCAAATGAACACTACGAAGAGCATCACGTAAGTTGTTATATTTTAAAACCCCAAAATAATTTTAATACTGTTTAATGTATAACACCAATACTAACGTTCGTTACAATTTCAGGCTCCCGCTCACTACGCGTTCGAGTACCACGTAGAAGACAAGCACACCGGTGACATCAAGTCCCAGCACGAGACCCGTGAGGGTGATGCCGTGAAGGGCTACTACTCCCTGCACGAAGCTGACGGCACTGTCAGGCGCGTTGAATACACCGCTGACAAGCACTCCGGGTAAGAACAGGAAACAATGATCATTGAATGTCATTGTTCATTCATTATCCAGTTCTTATATTCACTACTTACTTGTCAAGTTTTATTTACTCGTAATATTTAATTAATTATATTCTTTACAGATTCAACGCCGTCGTTCACCGTGAAGGCCACGCTCAACACATTGTTCCCTCCCATCATCAATCTTCTCATCACCATCATTAATTTATTGTTACCTGTACCTACCAAATTCCCTAGAATATAAACAATTAAATAAATTAAGGTTTTAAAAATTAAATTAAATTAATTATTTATTTTTCCATTTTTAAGCTATTGCATAGCTTTTATCGCGGGCTTTGAGCGCGGCGACCGAATCGAGAAATTCCGTAACGAAAATAAGTAACACCTTTCAACAACTCGGTTGCCTGGAGACTTGATATCCAACTATCAAGTCTCCAGGCAACCGAGTTGTTGACTGTCAATAGAAAAATATGGATATAATTGAATAAAGTATTATTTTACATTCCTTATTATTTTATTTGATATTGGCGACGAGATGTCGAATGAACTAAAAAACAATAAGGAAATACGAGCCACATTACGTGGGTTAATGAAACGAACCGAAAATTACATTTCGGGAATAGAAAAAATTGACATTGAAGAAATAAATATACGACTGAATTCTTTACAAGAAAATTTGAACAAATTCTACGCGATTCAAGAAAAAATTTAATGGCTTACAGAAGAAGAAAATTTAGAAGAGGAAATAAAATACAGGTAGGTACGAATTTGAAGAAATATATACAAAGCTAAAATTTAAATTTTTGAATGTACAAAAAGAAAATAATCGGCTAATACCTGAATGTTCTTTTATATCAGCAAGAGCGGAAGTTTATTTGATAAACTGTTAACTGTCAAGGCACGCTTGAGACGTACACCTAATACAAAAGAGTTATCACCTAATCAGTTAATGTTCGGCAGAGAGGTAAGAACCTATATGCCTGCCTTATTTAAGAAATCCGCCCCACTATCCAGATTACATTACAATGCACCGCCAACGCAGGAGTTCGGACAAGGTGATAAGGTACAAGTCCGCAGTTACACCAACGCAAGAGTTAAATGGGAGTTCGGAGTCGTCATCCGAAGATTAGGTAGACTCCATTATGCAGTCAGAACTGAAAATGGCATACTGGTGCGCCGTCACCTTGACCAAATGCTGCCGGCGCCCCTGGTGGTGTAAGTGAAAATAGCGGTGGAGGACTGTTGGATATCAAGTCTCCAGGCAACCGAGTTGTTGACTGTCAATAGAAAAATATGGATATAATTGAATAAAGTATTATTTTACATTCCTTATTATTTTATTTGATAACCTTAATTCGTCAACTTGAACACAGGTGGCAGTAATACACATTTTTTTATAATCCGTGCAGAAATCTTAAAATTGCGTGAAGTATATTTTATATTCCCATTATAAAATTCAAAATTATATTACCATATTATCCAAATAATATGTTTTATCAACATAAGCTATGTTGAATTCTGAATTGATAAAATAACGTAAAAGAGTGTTTGTTATTTTTAAACGTACAATTACAACTGACAGACTTGACAGCACAAAATCAAAACGCCATTATGATTTATGGTACAAATAATTTGTGTACAAAGTGTTTTAAATATGAATAAACAAAGTGCATTTATTAATGAAAAATGCGATGTACCTGTAACATTCGGCCAAATGTCACAGGCACATCGCATTGATCCATTTATATTGCTGGTTATTAATACTTTACGTCACTTATTAAATACTTTTCTATTTTATATTTTAGAATGTTCAGTCTTGCTTGGAGTTATGAAATGTCAGCTGATATTTGCAATGTCTTATATAATAGAAATATGATAAAATAGTGGATAAAGATGTATTAATGTAAATGTTGATGATTATGGAAGAATATATTGTATTTCTGGAATTCCTTCTGAGCGTTTTCATAGCATAAAAAATGCTATGCAATAGCTTTACCGCGGCAGTCTCCGAGTGCCACACATATTTTCTTTTTACTGCCTCAATATCCTTTAAAAAACCATAATTTGGTTATTTAAACTACACAACCCTAGAACTTACAATTGTTTAATGCTAACTATTAGTAATTTACAATCCCTTTGTGAACTTAGTAATCAAGTTCAGTTTAATATAAATATAAATGCTATTCTGTGCTTCATACCACGTGTACTGGGCTTAGTATTACCCCGTCACACTTCATTGTATTCTGTGTTCTTCGTGTACACTTCATGTGTTCCTTACCTATATTGTTTCGATCAGATAATGGTTTATTTATTTTATGAATCGAATAGTTTTGCATTATAAATTAAACTTCTGTTCTCCAAATACATCTCTAGGTCTTTAATCCATTGTAAAACGTAAATTAAATCTACTCAACAATAACGATAACATACATACGCGAGTTGAGCGAATTAAAATTACAAGTGAGTATTGTAAGAATAATGTAATCGTGTAAAAATACTTAAGTACTCTACGACAACGAGTTTCTCGAAAGTTTCATTCTTTGTCATGCGTTTCGCCCAAACGGCCGGTCGGATTTTAACATACATATGTCTTTGAAGTGTCGTTGGTTTATGAGTATTTTTATTACAGTCGGGCGATTACGAACGTGCGGACCGAGTCATAAAAGATGACGTCAAAAGAATGTGACAATGCGGTAAAACTCAATGTCGATAAAGGGATGCCGCTCAGACGCAGTAGCTATAATTAAAAGGCATTTTCTTTGATGATGTCTATATTGATTACAAATGTTTAACACATAGTTTAACTTACATGTTTTACTTGCCTTATTAGATAAGTTAGGTACCTACCGTATGTATGTGAGGGTCAAAACTTACAAGTAAATTTTAAACCAGTACCGAACCACTTGGTTCGGTTTAAGGGTTTGTACACAAAACTGCGATGCGACGTCGCATCGCAAAAATCTGCGAGCTCCCTCGACGCATCGCAAGAACTTGCGAATTGATTCGCATCGCACAGTGGTTGTTGTTGTTGGTCACCCTGAGAGACGCTACGCCGCACGATATCGCATCGCAGCAATTCGCATCGCAATTTTCTGCGTTGCGAATTCGCATCGCGTCGCATCGCAGTTTTGTGTTCGAGCCCTAACTGATTTGAAATGCTGAAATTTTGGATACAAATTGGTTTGGATGCAAAAAACACATACCATTCTGAGATCAATATGGCGGACGTGCCAAGATGGCGAACCGATTATTTTTTATGTGATATGATGATCCCCCTATAATATGGGTATCAAATGAAAATCTTCTAAAGGATACGAATACAAGTACCTACTTAATTACTGTATGTTGAAAGTAATCAATTTATAATGAACAGGAGATCCAACTAAAATTACTTTCTCATACGTAGCTACTCAATAGGACTTAAATAAAGCCCTTTGTTAATCCTTACTAATATTATAAATCCGAAAGTAACTCTGTCTGTCTGTCTGTCTGCCTGTCTGGTTGTCTCTTCTTCACGCCCAAACCAGTGAACCGATTTTAATGAAATTTTGTACAAAGATAGTCTGAGACCCGAGAAAGAACATAGGATAGTTTTTATCCCGGAAATCCCACGGGAACTAGGGATGGCGATCTAAGATCGATTAATCGCAGAATCGATCTTTTGGACCCAAAACATCGATTATTTTCATCGAGATTAGTGAGGATTGAATCGTAGTAGGTACGTAATATTATTTTCTTTTAAACGCGGGCGAAGCCGCGGGCAAAAACTAGTCATAAATAAAATGAAATAAAGTTAATCTCAGCCCAGTTTATACAAAAACACACCAATGCTTGAGTGATTTTCTAGGAAAAAAGTATTGGCAGTAAGAATACATTACATTAGAAATATTTCAGGACTCATGTATGAATCTAATCTCTGTATGTAAATATTAAATGCCTAGATGTTTCTCTTCACTGCTTATTTATGATATTTTTGTAAGTTTATACTTTAAAGTGATTGAATTCGAACTACGTACCATTTTTTGTGATGGGGGAAACCTATGAAAGTTCTATGATATCTTGCTAGAGAGATCGGGTTATGAGGATTTTTTACATTTTTAATCCCCTCGGTGGCCTGTCTACGTAAAGTGCTACGAAAAGGACACCGGAATTAACCAAAGTATTCTTAGCGTTCTTCTTGTGCTTTAACCAAGCAAGTAATTAGCTCATCCCTCCTGCATATATTTATGACGATAATAATGCCTGACATACAATCATCCTTCCGTGAATGGCTGGATGGATAGTTGGAGCTTCCATCATCGGCTTCCACATTTTTTCAAATAAACATGAGGGTTTTATGTAGTCCATTTGACGTATCGCTGTGAAATTTATGATAAATGCTACAAAGATTGTTTAAAAATTGTCCATACAGACAGACAATAATAAAATTATTTTCAAATATCAAAATTGTACCTGCTTTATTTTATAAAAAGTTTTATTTGACAAATTAAACAAATTATCAGTAATATATTTAATTCTTCATATTTACCTCATTTGATTATAAATAAACATAAATTGCACCTGAAAGCCTATTTTCAAATTCATTATCATCATATGTATACTATACGTATAATACAACATATGTACACAAAATGTTAGTATTTATTTTGTGTTACGTATTAGAACCGGTATTAATTCATTAATCTGAATCTAAAAATGGACTTGCAATGAACTAGTTTTTTTACTCTTACTATGTGAATTTCGCAAATTTGCATTGCTAATAGTTGACAGCTAGTAGGTATATAAGCTGGCATATGATTAGGATACACTATCAGTTACTTGTTTATCTACAAACAAACACAACCACAAACAAAATGTTTGCTAAGGTACATTTTATTGTGGTATTAATTTTACAAATTTCTATTCGGATGTAAATACTGAATATGTGTCAGTTTCATCGAATATCTCCATTTGACACTATTCTCTGTAATGCTGAAAATCAGTGTACTTTAGTATTTAGTAAATTTACTGTTACTTACTTTTTTCGTAAATATTATATTTGGAATGTAGAGGTATTTTTTAATTTTTTGTATTGGCACCGATTTTAAAATGTTCTACTCCTAAAGGTACTCTTCATTGCTGCGGCTCTTGGCGTTGCCGCCGCCCAATACCACTCCAGCCATGGTCACGGTCACGGCCATGGTCACGCCGTCTCCTCCCAGAACGTTGTGCTACACCAGACTCACGGACACGCATCTGGACACTCCTCTGGTGGACACCATGAAGAGCATTATGTAAGTTCTACAAAATAATTTATAAAGTTACTGAAGATTATTAATAACAATATAAGTAATATAATGGTTATTTATTATTGTTATCTTAGGCTCCAGCTCACTATGCATTCGAGTACAGCGTAGAAGACAAGCACACCGGTGACATCAAGTCCCAGCACGAGACTCGTGAGGGCGACGCTGTGAAGGGCTACTACACCCTGCACGAGGCTGACGGCACTGTCAGGCGCGTCGACTACACCGCTGACAAACACTCCGGGTAGGAATATCGTTGGATATTAATTTTTCCTCACTAAGAATGGTGCGTTGTATTAAATTCGATTGTATTAATTAATTTATAAATACTTTTCAGATTTAACGCCGTCGTCCACCGCGAGGGTCACGCTCAACACGCCATTCCCGCCAAGCACCACTAAATTATTTTGATAACATATACCTACCAAATACCCTAGCATATACGTAAATAAAATAAGTTTTTAAATCAAACATTTTTCTCTTTTGTTTGTATCTTACAAAAAGTATCAACTTACTGGCATCCCAAAAACGTTTAATTAGTGTAAGATTTAATATAAAAAATGCTTGAAGTGCATACCTAACTAAGTGTTACAATTTTCATAGGATTTTCTTAATGTGTTCAATGAAGTGATTGTGTTCTATGAAAAAAAATGTACAATCAATGAGCATCTAGAATGAAAAATAACTTCTTTAATAAGGAAATGATAGCAAATTTAAAAAAAATGTACGGTTAGTTTCCTCGTATGTAACTGTAAAGATTTTTTACATCCACAAAATTCTAATCACTCAATTCATAATTATTTTCATTACGAAGTTTCCTCGTATGTAACTGTAAAGATTTTTTTACATCCACAAAATTCTAATCACTCAATTCATAATTATTTTCATTACGAATTAATTGGAAAATAAATATTTTTTAAAATAAAACAATACCAGAAGAAAACCTATCTTAATAATATACCTTGTGACCAATGAGGATATAGTACTGGATTTTAAGCAAAGATCGAATTTAAAGTCTAAGTTAATATTATATAATGTTGATACAATGAATATATTCGACCATTAAAGAAGCTATACAGTATTGTGCGAAGAAGAAATTATGAGACAAATCCGTATCTGGTCTGTAATACGTCTTGAAATTTATACCTGATACTAAAAAGTATTGCCATATCCTTTCATAACGTTTAACACGTAAATTAGCTTCACTAGACATCGATATAGGAAGTAAAAAGCAAGTAACATACGCTGGTACCGTCTCTACTATAGAAACAACTGTCTTAATATTAAACATTGTATTAACACACTTGCAGGGGCGGCCATAGGGCGATGCGACCGCACTGGGCGCCATCATACGAAGAGCACCGAAAACACCCGAGCGTCACTGTTTAGTAAAGAGGCTAGGTTGTTAATTGAACGGCTACTTAAGCTACTTGGCTGAAACTTACATATTCTGTAGCATAACTATATAGGGTGCGAGCTAAAAAACCGTCGCCCGGACCTAGGAAGCGCCACAGTGAAATGTAGCACCATCTAAAATATTTTTTTACTACGGGCGCTACAAAACCAGCCAAGAAACAGAAATAAACCATCCCGTAGTCTAATTTCTTTTAATAAATAAAACAGAAAACCTATAAAACTAAATATTAAACAATATTTTTAAATTTATATTTCAAGTCCTTGAACCAGAAAGAAATATAATGAGTTATCTAAATAGCTAAATAGCCATAAGTTGAATTGACATGTAAAAAACCCGTTTCCGTTCTTACTCGACTTACTGAATGTATTACGAAAAGCTACGCGTTACAAGTTTACGCTCAGTATATAAGCTTCGGTAAATCGTTACATATTATCAGTTATTTGTGTATATCCAAACAAACAAGTAGATCATATTCGACAATATGTTCGCTAAGGTATTTTAATACTGATATCATATTTTTTAATTTATTAAAAATTATAAAATCATAACTTTAACTTAACTTTGAAATTGTTCATCATTTTAATTTATAGAAAATTACATTGTTTTGATTATCATTTTCTATTCGGTGACTTCAAGTAACAACACAAACTTCATGTTTAAGCAGTAATATATCACTTAAGTATTAAATAGTAATGGTATGTTCCATAAAAATATTATACATAATATCTAATAATGTATATCAAGAATATGCGTAGATTCCCTTTCTGCTCCGAGCAGAATTCAGACTAAGCACAATTACACTTGAAAATGTTAAATAATTTCCATAATAATTACATTGTTCTCAGGTTTTGATGATCGCTGTTACTCTCGGCGTTGCTGCCGCCCAATACCACTCCAGCCATGGTCACGGCCACGGTCACGCCGTCTCGTCCCAGAACGTTGTGCTCCACCAGACTCACGGACACGTGCAACACACTCCTGTTATCGCTCACCACACCCCCGTCATCGCTCACCATGCCCCAATCATCGCTCATCACGCCCCAGTCATCGCCCACGCTCCCATTGTACACCACCAGCCTTCCCACTACTCGAGTGGACATCATGAAGAGCACTATGTATGTTGCAGAAAATTTTAAAGCTTAATTGTTTAATCCGTTTAAAGTCTATCAACACTAATTTATAATAATATCACAGGCTCCCGCTCACTACGCGTTCCAGTACAGCGTAGAAGACAAGCACACCGGTGACATCAAGGCCCAGCACGAGACCCGTGAGGGTGACGCCGTGCACGGCTTCTACACCCTGCACGAGGCTGACGGCACTGTCAGGCGCGTCGACTACACCGCTGACAAACACTCCGGGTAATTATGGCTACTATTCACAATTTTCTGAAGCCTCACGTCTCTAAAAAGTTGCGTCAACGTTGGGAATCTTATAAATTAATTTATTATATCCTTTCAGATTCAACGCAGTCGTCCATCGTGAAGGTCACGCTCAACACGCCATTCCTGTCCATCATGAAGCCCATCACTAATTTATTATACTTATCTATACCAAGAAACCTAGATTAATACACAAATATGTAAATGAATAAAATTTAAAAACATACTTGCTTCATTTTTTTGGTTTAGTTCTGTGGTTCTGTTCTAATTTATTGGTAATATTTATTTATAATACGAAAGAAACTGAGTGATGTTTAAAAATAAGTATAATACACATATTAGAATTTGTTAGTAAATATGAATTAAAAATTACAGTCTTGTTAAAATTATTTTGTAGTATTGATGAAGATAACTTACACAAAAAACGCTTTCGTTTCATTTGAAAGAGTTTGGTTATAGGAAATATAAAATATATATATCTATAAATATACTTAAAATATTATTCCTTGAACATGTGTAACTAATATATCCATATTTGATTTCATCGTTTTATACTAAACTTAACTAGAGTTAAAGAAAGAAGAAAGAATAAAGGATAATAAAACAATTTTATCAAAATGAGTGCCCGAGTCAATATAATTATGTCTTTAAGGATATTGACATTCGCGTAAGCGTGCTCATTTATTTATTTTCATAACAAAACAATGCGGCATATGAACCACACGTAGAATTATAAAATCCAAATCAATGTGAAACTCTAGTCCCTGCGCCACCATCTTAAAAAGGGACTTAAATTTGAAAGAACAATCATGATCTCAAATTGAATTATTACTTATCTATTTTACTTACCTTTGTGTCGTAGAACCAAAAAGTTTGGAAAATCCAAAAGTGCACGACTCATAATGCTCATTTAATTATGAAATATAAAAAAAAAAAAAAACTTAAGTCGTTCAAAAATAATTGCCGAAAAAACAGCTGTAGTAGGAAGAAGGCACAAGCGCCCCTGGTGGAATAAATGTACATAATATCTATAGATATACAGTCTTGTAGTTTTTTATTAATTGCAATTAAACGACACTGAATTAATTAATCATTCGCATTCAGTGACCTACAATCGTCGATTAGAATTAAAAAAAAAAAATTAACTCAAATGATGGATTTTTTCACAAGTTACAGTGTTTTCAGGTTTCACACATGACGGACAGGAAAAATTTTTGACCTATTTTGGTGTTTTTTTCCAATTCTATAGCAGTAAATCAATTTTTAAAAAGTATGGAATTAATCTCCATTAAATTATTTCGACAATAGTATGCAAAATATCTTGATTCCGTGAACTATCAAGGCTATAATAATAAAAATAGCCGCCAAAATGAAGCGAAAAAATTTTTTCGATCGTAAAGCACTCTCTGATGCTTCGCATCATGAGTCGTGCAATTGACTGAGTTAATAACAAACATATAGAAATCAATTGGGAACAAATATTCATTTATAACATTTTTTTTTGTTCAACTAACAGAAAAAATACATTAAAGCATTTGATAGAACGGTTTTTAAGTAATTTTGGTAGTTAGACAAATAAATCGAAAAACTGCTATTCCTTTATGGCATACTATTGTTATACTACTTACTATTCTTTAAAATATAAAAATTAAGCTAACGTAAACTTTACTTAACGGGGACGCGTCTTGCACTGTTTTCACATAATAATGGAAGTTATAAATAAATGTAAAATCACGACCTATCTAAATTTCTAACTGCTTGAAGTAACCTTAAGTTATTCCCATTTTTATTAAATTAGTGCGTATTGGTTGTCTATTTACTATTGATAGCTATAAAGACAAATAAAAAATCTTCTTAAGGGTTAAGATCGTATAGTTTATGCAACTATGCAATACACAGATATAAATCCTAATATCTGCGATTTACATAAAATAAGTAACGGTGCATACTTAAAAAAATATTGCAATTTTTTTTTATTTATACATACTTAGATGTATATAGTAACATAAAAATATCAAACGTCCAACGATTACAAAAACATATAATGTACATATTAACTCAACAACATACGTACTCGTACTAGAATTTTGCAATAAACTTGTTTCTTTTTTCTTACTCTACGCAAATTTCGCAAATTAGCATAGCTCGTAGTTGACACCTAGTATATAAGCTGGCATATGATTATAATACACTATCAGTTACTTGTTCATCGCTAAACAAACACTACTACCAACAACATGTTCACCAAGATACATTTTATTGTGATATTTATTAAGTAAAACTTTTCAGTTAAGTGCATTCTTGAATTGTCTTCTTTCACCCATGGAGTTCATTGCATTTAAGAATTTCGTATAGTTCATGCCTCAAAATATTCTCATTAAACTTACACTCCTATATAGTAATAAATATGTTTTATTCCTAAAGGTACTCTTGATCGCTGCCGCTCTTGGCGTTGCCGCCGCCCAGTATCACTCCAGCCATGGTCACGGTCACGGTCACGGTCACGCCGTCTCCTCACAGAACGTAGTGCTGCACCAGACCCACGGACATGCCTCAGGCCACTCATCTGGTGGACACCACGAAGAGCATTATGTAAGTTTCTCATATTTTTTTCTATAATTACTGAACACCCTTACAAATAATAAGAGTAATATTAATGGTTATTATTTTTATCGTAGGCTCCAGCTCACTATGCGTTTGAGTACAGCGTAGAAGACAAGCACACCGGTGATATCAAGGCTCAGCACGAGACTCGTGAAGGCGATGCAGTAAAAGGCTACTACACCCTGCACGAGGCTGACGGCACTGTCAGGCGCGTCGACTACACTGCTGACAAGCACTCTGGGTAATAAAAACGTTCGAAATCTATTTTCGATTTAAATAATGATAGAAAGCCAGTGTATGTTTATAACTAATCTATAAATACTTTTGCAGATTTAACGCCGTCGTTCATCGCGAGGGTCACGCTCGACACACCATCCCTGCCAAGCACCACTAATTTACTTTGATTACATGAACCAAATAGCCTAGAATATGAAAATAAAATAAGTGTTTATTTATATGAAAACATGTTTCATTTTATATTTGTAAAAAATATCCTCCTAATAACCCAAATGCTTAATACAAGTAGAAAAAAATATTAATTACAAAAAATTGGTCAAGGCGCATTTATCTAACACTTTTATTTCATTTAGAACATTTATCGTTTTAGTGTACATTACTTTTTCTTATTAATCATCTTTTACAATTTTAGTCATATGTCTGATACGAATCTGAAATGAAATGTGAATATATTACATCCGAATATTTAACATAATAAAAAGGAAACCATATGTCACATTATTGGATTTACTACTACATGGCTTTTACAATTTACTACATCCACTAAAACCGACTCTCTTAACTCATAATTTTTTTTTTAGGTTATAAAACTCTTAACGTGAACCTCAGGAGTTTTATTCTTAAAAGATTTAGAGCTTAGAAAATGTGGTGAATAATTTTAGAGCATTATAAGTTTGTTGATAAAGTCAAGGGCATAGTATATTATTATTTATAAGCATAGTAGATAGTAGATAGCAAGCACACAGATGCTAGAACCGTTTATTAATTACAGAGCCCCAATTGTGTTTATAGTAAGCGTTGAAAAGTATAGCTTGGTTTGGTTTTACATTTGAATAAATTCATAAAAAAATATTGAAAAGCCCGAAATGTAAGTATGAAATAAAATACCAAACAACGTTTTAAAATTATACTCGTATAGATATGCCCTTATTAGTTCAAGGGCATACAGCGATAACGATATCTAAAAACCCATAAGTTGAATTGACATGTAATAAACCAGTTTCCTTTCTTACTCGTACTTACTGAATGTATTACGAAAAGCTTCGCGTTACAAGTTGACACTCAGTATATAAGCTCCGTTGAAATCGTTACGTATTATCAGTTATTTGTGTATATCCAAACAAACAAGTAGATCATATTCGACAAAATGTTCGCTAAGGTAAATAGAAAATTGAAATTAATTGTAAAAAAAAAAATCATACATTTAAAATGAATGTCATAATTAAAAAATATTTATGATTTTAACATATAATGTCATATTCATATTCTGTCTTATCAGTTTAATAACGTTCAATTACAATATTTCAATGCAATAAATATACAATAAATTAAAGACAGGTTTCATAAGATTTATAATTTGTCCAGGTATTCTTGGTTGCTGTTGCTCTTGGCGTCGCCGCTGCCCAATATCATTCCAGCCATGACCATGGTCACGGTCACGCTGTCTCCTCCCAGAACGTTGTCCTGCACCAGACTCACGGTCACGTGCAGCACTCACCTGTGATCGCTCACCATGCTCCAGTCATCGCTCACCACGCCCCGATCATCGCTCATCACGCCCCAGTCATCGCCCACGCTCCCATTGTACATCACCAGCCTTCCCACTACTCGAGTGGACACCATGAAGAGCACTATGTATGTTGCAAACAATTTTAAAAGTTTCATTGTTTAATGAGTTTAATGAATGATCAACACTAATTTATAATAATGTCGCAGGCTCCCGCTCACTACGCGTTCCAGTACAGCGTAGAAGACAAGCACACCGGTGACATTAAGGCCCAGCACGAGACGCGTGAGGGTGACGCCGTGCATGGCTTCTACACCCTGCACGAGGCTGACGGCACTGTCAGGCGCGTCGACTACACTGCTGACAAGCACTCCGGGTAAGAATTTCTACCACTGTCAAATTTCTTAACAAATGTCAATGCGACAACGTTGGACATTAATTAATTAATTTATTATAACTTTCAGATTCAACGCCGTTGTCCATCGTGAAGGCCACGCTCAACATGCCATTCCTGTCCATCATGACGCCCATCACTAATTTATTGTACTTACGAACCAAGCACCTTAGACTTATAAACAATAATTTAAATAAATAAAATTTTAATTTAAATCACATATTTTTTATTTTTTATCTGATATAAACTTGAACTCGTCATCATCATCACCATCAACCCATTACTGTCCCTCTGCCGGTCACGGATCTTCTCTCATAATGAGAAGCTATTATTTGACTCATGATAATATTTAATAATTAGAATATTGAGGAATAATCTTCTAAATCTATAAATAAACTGTTATTAATTCTTCTTACTCACCTGTACATTGGCGCATATTATGAGAATATTGTTTTAATGCGCCGGACCATAAAGTCGCCTAACTTTGGCCAGATAGGATTAGATATTCCTACCTGAGGTTGGCCACAGATGCGTCGCTACCCCTGAGGACTAAGCTGGAACGCCTCGGAAAAGTTTATCTCCCTTACCACACCCTTAAAAACGGATGTTATTAGGTAGAAATAGGTGTGGCGGTGGTGCCGCTGGAGTCGAACCACAAGGGGTTCTACCACCTTCAAACACTTACTACTAACACTTTAGCGATAGTTGCGTATGTTATCACCTTGTCACTTTAATTACTAAGCAGACAGCCGTTCGGACATTCAATTTGTTGTTTAATAGATCCACAAGCGATTATATTCTAAAAATCTGGCAACAGTCGATTGTCTACGCATTGCACGTGTATTAGTATAGATACACCAGTATGAGGCATCGTGAATTTTTCGTCAGTCCCATTTTATCTTTATCTCTCAAGCCACTTCCACTTTATCTCCAAAGCTATTAGTTACTGAAGCGGCAGTAGCCATTGGTCGGCCAACCTAAACCTAAACCTAAATAATAAAAAGATTATCCACTGGTAATAGGAATCCGTAACGAAATGTATATAGAACTGGAATCAAGAAATATCTTACAATACCGTTAAAATCAAAACGCATTAACTCTATACAAATGCTACAGGTACGACTGAAGTAGGTTTTTTTTTTGTTTACGAGTGGGAAACCTTCAAAAGGTACCCGGTGCCGTGGGAGCGACGCAGGGTTATGTGGGATTCTTACCGCACTAAGCCCCCCTGCACATACAACGCTGCGTAGAGGGCTCCGGGATCTCCAAAGAAACGCAACCGGAGCCCTCTTAGCGCGTTGCCCCGTCGGGCTCCGCCCAAGCGAGCTTGGCACTCGCCACACCGTCTGGTGCGTGCAACGGTATGCGACCACACACACCGTCCTTCCTGGGGCCGCTGGCTCGAGCGGTTCGAGCTCCCACTTTTGCCACGTGCAACCCCGAAAGCCTATTTTAGAATCCATTTTGGTTTAATGACCATGTCATATAAATATAAAATACCTCTACTTCTAAATCTCATATCGCCTTCATTTTTTATCAAATTAGAAGCAATTTTCGAGTAGATGCGTGGAAACTTAAGAAATACTATAATATTCAAACGAACCGTATCTCATGATCATTTCTAGGTATTAACTAATACAACATGCGTATTAAAATTGCATTGAATCAATAATCTAAGTCTAACGCAACCTAATTTATCTGCAATAAACCAGTTTTCTTTTTACTCTTACTATGAATTTCGCAAATTCATTTGCTTATATTTGGCAGCTAGTATATAAGGACATATGTTATTATGATACGTTATCAGTTACTTGTTTATCTCCAAACAAACACAACCACTAACAATATGTTCGCCAAGGTATTATTCGTGTATTGATTATTTAAAGATACATTGTTTATGTGTATTGTGATTAAAAGTGTCAATTTCGTCATCTAATGCCAGATTTAGATACTTGCCGAGGACAGACGAAAGGACACAAGTATGAGTAAAAATATAAATAACCAACTCGAGTGCATTCGGTATTTGCTACGATGCTCGTTCGGTCACCGTGAGTCAAAGGAGTACGCGTCTGACGTCATTCACAACGTTTACATACTCGTCATACACTAACACAATATAAAACATGGACAATTATTTTGATATGTTTTATTATTGAAGGTGCTGTTGATCGCCGCCGCTCTTGGCGTTGCCTCCGCCCAATACCACTCCAGCCATGGTGACGGTCACGGTCACGCCGTCTCCTCCCAGAACGTAGTGCTGCACCAGACCCACGGACATGCGTCTGGCCATTCCTCTGGAGGACACCACGAAGAACATTATGTAAGCTCTACAAATTAATTTATATATTTTTGAATATTCTTACAAATTATAGAAGTAATATTAATGGTTATTAATATCTTAGGCTCCTGCTCACTATACATTCGAGTACAGCGTAGAAGACAAGCACACCGGTGACATCAAGGCCCAGCACGAGACCCGTGAGGGTGACGCTGTGAAGGGCTACTACACCCTGCACGAGGCTGACGGCACTGTCAGGCGCGTCGACTACACCGCTGACAAGCACTCCGGGTAAGGATAACGTCCAATATAAATTTTTCATTCGTAATAAAAAATAAAAAAATATGTTGGATATTTTAATTAATTTATAATTTTTTTTCAGATTTAACGCCGTCGTCCACCGCGAGGGTCACGCTCAACACGCCATTCCCGCCAAGCACCACTAATTTATTTCGATTAAACGTACTACCAAATACCCTAGAATATATGCAAATAAAATAAGTTATGTAAATAAAAATGTATTTAATTTTTCTTTATATTTTATAAAAAATATCTTCTCGCTGGGGACTAAATGTAGTCCCTAATACATATTTGTCTGGATAATGTAACAGACAAATATGTATTTACAAAAGTTGTCCAAACCGCATACTTAATACAACGAACTTCACAACACTTGTCAATCCAGTTAACGTCGATTTTTCTTATATTTTTTTTAGTAAATTATTGGATATATTCATGCGCAGGATATGGATAAAACGGTGGTTACACCGGTTAAAAAGCAAATCAGTACGTAGTCATATAACATAATTAAGAAGCAATTTTTAAAAATTATCCACAAACACTCTGAAGTATCAATATTGTTATTATTTGGAACGGCTTTAAAACATAAAATTATACCGAATATTGAACAGCATTGAATTCACTTAACTAAATCTCGTGTGCAAATCTTATTGCTGATATAACCGTCAGCACAATTCTCACGATTTATGTGATGCATAGTGCAACTACTGAAACGTTATAATCATCTCTGCAATGCCATGAGTGCCAACAGTCTCAATATTGAACATTGTACAGTCAACTTTATACATTAAATTTAATACTAGTAATAAAAGAAATAAAAAATATTTATCAAAGATATAGATTACATACGTTGTAAAATAAAATTTATTGATCTGCAAATTAAACAAGAGAAAATAACAAAATTTTATAACTAATATATCGGATAAGACGAATAAAGTAGATTCTATGTATTTTCACTGTAACAGCCGATATTTTAAACTTCTTTCCTGCTTTCTTTCTTACAAATCAACAAATCAGGTTTATATGTCCTTGAACCGAAAATATAATAAGTAATATATCTAAATAGCGATAAGTTGAATTGACATGTAATAAACCCGTTTTCTTTCTTACTCGTACTTACTGAATGTATTACGAAAAGCTTCGCGGTACAAGTTGACACTCAGTATATAAGCTCCAGTGAAATCGTTACTTATCATCAGTTATTTGTGTATATTCAATCAAAGTAGATCATATTCGACAATATGTTCGCTAAGGTATGTTAATAATAAGCCATAAGTGAAGTACATAAAAATAGTTAAATACAAATTAAGTAAATTAGTAAAATATATATATTTTTAATTAACCTAAATACAAATAAACAAATTTAAAAGTATTTTTAAAAGATGCATAGCTTTATAAATCTCTTTCGAAGACTTAAAAAATGTGCTATATACATGTGCTATATACTATCTATTGAAGATTTGATAAAATTTTAATTGTCAAGATATTAACGTAATATTTATAATGCCCCTAGGTACTGTTGATCGCCGTTGCTCTTGGCGTTGCTGCTGCCCAATATCATTCCAGCCATGGCCATGGTCACGGTCACGCTGTCTCCTCCCAGAACGTTGTCTTGCACCAGACTCACGGTCACGTGCAGCACGCGCCTGTGATCGCTCATCATGCTCCAGTCATAGCTCACCATGCCCCAGTCATCGCTCATCACGCCCCAGTCATCGCCCACGCCCCCATCGTACATCACCAGCCTACTCACTACTCTAGTGGACACCATGAAGAGCACTATGTATGTTTGAGCAAAATTAGAAAGATTCGTTGTTTAATCCGCTCATAGAATTATCTACATTAATTGACATTAATATCGCAGGCTCCCGCTCACTACGCGTTCCAGTACAGCGTAGAAGACAAACACACTGGTGACATCAAGGCTCAACATGAGACACGTGAGGGCGACGCCGTGCACGGCTTCTACACCCTGCACGAGGCTGACGGCACTGTCAGGCGCGTCGACTATACCGCTGACAAGCACTCTGGGTAAGCATGGCTATCGTTATCAATTCTCTAGATAAATGTCAATTCTAAAACGTTGGGCATATAATAAAGTAATCTATCTTTACAGATTCAACGCCGTTGTCCACCGTGAAGGCCACGCTCAACATGCCATTCCTGCCCATCATGAATCCCATCACTAATTTATTTTATTTATAATATATTATGTACCAAGCCCCGTAGAGTAATATACAACTATGTTAATAAATAAGGTATAAAACATACTTCATTTTTTATTTACTATGAGGAACTTAAGCTTTCTGACTCTTTCAGAAAATTTATTGTAAAAATTAAAACTGACAATTATAAATCTTAAGCCATGTGAAACCATATTGTGATAATTACTATGCAGCATATAGGTATGTATAAGCTTGGTAGGTAAGATGTATAGTTTAGCATAATAGTACCTATCATCTTTCAGTTTTAATCGACTTAAAAAAAGACGAACTTCTTAATCCGATTGTCTTTTTTGCGGAAAACCTTTCACACAAGGTTTGATTTATTTTAGAGTATAAAATTGATGTATGACTATAGTTTAAACCCTTTTCATTCCGAATTGACCTGTGCCCAGCAATAGGACAATAATGGGTCAAAATAGTTATGGTTGAATTTGTATGTTGTAATTATTGTCGTTCACGTTGATAAAATTTAAAAAATATTTCATATTATTACCCGACTGCCAAGGAAGGGTTATGTTTTTCGCGCGTATCTTGTATGTTTGTCTTTCTTTATTTGATCCGATCTAACAAACGGCTGGATGAATTTCAACAGTTAAGGTGTCATTATATTTGTCTCAATGACCCGAGTGTCCTTAGATAGGTCTTAGTAAAAAAAACACAAAATGGCGGATTTTTGGCGCGAAATAGTAACACATGTAAAAAAAAAAGTTAACCGAACCTATCAAGTAGGGTATCAAATGAAAGGAAATTAAACGGAGATTATAAAAACATATTTGTATATATATAAAACAGCAAGGTGACTGATTGACTGACTAACTAAATGACTTTTTCATTTTTCAGAAATCAACGTACACCCTAAACTAAGGACCTTACAGTTCTGAAATTTTGCACATGGGTTCTCTATATAGCGTGAATAAGTATTAAGAAAAGCCTTTTGGAAATTCTACCCTTAAGAGGGTAAAATAGGGGAAAACAGTTTTTTTGAAATCCTTAAATTTTGAAGCAACTACTATAAAATTTTGTATTTGGCTTTCTGGATAGGAACAAGGACGCACTTATTTATCACCATCCGAAAAATCAACCCTGTAGAGGGTAAAATAAGGGTTAAAAGTACATTTGAACAACCGTCAATTTTGAAGCAATCACTATGAAATTTTGTATCAGGCTTGTTGGATAAAAATAATGAAATTCTACCTCTAACGAGGTAAAATAATGACCGTAACTTTGAATTACTGAAGTTATATATATATATATATATATATATATATATATATATATATATATATATATATATATATATATATATAATATATAATATATTATAGACCGGAAATGGTGGACCTTTTCACGAAATAGTAACACGTTTTAAAAAAAGTTCATCAAACCTATCGAGTAGGATGTCAAAACAAAGGAAATTAAGAGGAGATTACACATACATTATATAATATATCTTTTATATAAAATTCTCGTTTAAGTTACCGTACTCCTCCGAAACGGTTTCACCGATTTTCACCAAATTTTATATTCATATTCAGTAGGTCTGAGAATCGGCCACTATCTAAGTTTTTTACCCCTAAGGGTGGTTCACCCTTAACATTTTTTTTATTTATATGGTAACACAATGTTTGCCGGGTTAGCTAGTACATATATACTCATCGTATAGTATATATATACACATCGAGATGACTGTCTGACTAAATGAGAGAGTTGCTGTGCCAGAGATCAACGCAAAGGGAAACCGCTGAACTTAAGCGTGTTGGAATTTTACACATAGGTTCTTTATATAGCGTAAATGAGCACTACGAGGATAAAATATGATAATATTGTTTGAAGATCTTTTGTTTTTGAAGCAGACACCTACTATGAAACTTTGTATTTGGCTTTCTGGATAAAAATAATGAAATGCCTATTTCACTGCTTTTGGAAATTCTACTTCAGCCTTTTTGGGGCAGTCGGGTTTTTTGATTTTTTAAATTAATTACTTGTTTTTAATGCTTTGTCCGTCAACCTAGTATCAGGTCACGTGAGCCAAAAAATGTTTTTGTATTCGTTGCGTGTGTGTGTGTGTGTGTGTGTGTGTGTGTGTATGTGTGTGTGTTAAATAATTAGGTTTCTTCAGAACTCAAAACATTACTAATAAGCACATAACTCCTCACGACACTGACCCAGTTAAATTTGCTAGACTGCACACGATTATATTAAGCATGCAGGTTTCCTGAAGTCTTTCTATACAAGAATAATAAAATGCACCTGGGATTTCAAGCCCCGCAACCAGCACGATAAGTTGGACTTTAAACCACTAGGCTTAGTGGTAAAAATTCGATGATTTTAATTATCATCGCAATATGTCTCAATGCATCAAACTGCGATGTTAAGCTCATTATGTAAAATAATAAATGATATTACAACGATTTAAATACGGAGGAGACGAACCTATCCAAGTAACAAACCTCGGAATAAAACAGTTTCTTATAACAATATTCTGTCTCTAAAATAAATCAGAGAAAATTGACCATCGCTCAACGAATTCTTTGAATAATTTACCGCCCCCTCCCTGTAAGTTTCTAGTCCGTACGAGTGAGATTATCGTCCAATTTGCGAAAAACTCTGTACTCTGTACTCGAATCTACACATTACTCTACAGTACCATAATTACAACACAACAATTTCAATCCACTTAAAAACTACTTATATTAAAAAAAATTACAAGTTGATTTTATTTAACAACATCTTTCCCTTTTTAAATATTTGCACACCAACGCAATTTTAAACGGCCTTAATCCAATAACCATAATGTAATGAAATAAATAATGTCAATTTGACATGTAATAAACTTGTTCGCCTTTGTTAATTGCACTTACTGAATGTATTACGAAAATTTGCTTCATGTTTGAGTTGGTTGACAATATATAAATTCCATTTAGGTTGACACGCACTATCAGTCGTTTGCTTATATCTAAACTATTAAGTACATAGCTATCGACAAAATGTTCGCCAAGGTACGTTTTATATTCTAGATTTTTAATCACCTAAAAAGGAATTACGGGTGACCAGAGGGCTGACAGCTATTTCGCACAAAAAATTAGCCTCGCTATACAGCGAGGTAACGCTGCCAGTGATCTGGGCACTATGCCACAAGAAAGGGTTTTGGACGATGTTTTTTTTTAAATTGAAGGTTATGTTTAGGTAATTTAATTATTTGTATATATTTTAATTTATTTTAATTAGTATAAATATATTTTAATTAATACGGTCGATTAAATTATTTTCATTATCAATTAATGATTTTCAATTTCTTTTTTATAAATTTACAGCGAAACAATAAATTACATTGATTGATTTTCAATATATTCTTAAGAGACATAACAAAAAATCTCCGTATTTTAAGACATATTTTCTCGAAAACATAATATTTGTTTATAGTTTAATTTATTTTAATTAGTATAAATATCCTCTTAAAATAATTTACACAGTTACAAAAGGTGTTTTAATTTCTCATCATTATTATGAATGGCAGAACCTGTTGGTAACTGAATTTTCGGTGTGACATAATATTATTTTCTCACAGGTATTATTGATCGCTGCTGCTCTGGGCGTTGCTGCGGCCCAATACCACTCCAGCCATGGTCACGGTCACGGTCACGGTCACGCTGTCTCTTCCCAGAACGTTGTACTGCACCAGACCCACGGACACGCGTCTGGCCACTCCTCTGGTGGACGCCACGAAGAGCATTATGTAAGTTTTAGAAATCAAAGTGTAACATGGTTAAGCCTTTTACGTATCAATAAGAATAATCATAATGATGATTGTTTTTATCGTAGGCTCCTGCCCACTATGCTTTCGAGTACAGCGTAGAAGACAAGCACACCGGTGACATTAAGGCCCAGCACGAGACTCGTGAGGGTGACGCCGTGAAGGGCTATTACACCCTGCACGAGGCTGACGGCACTGTCAGGCGCGTCGACTACACTGCTGACAAACACTCCGGGTAAGGATGACGTCCTGTATATATTATTGTTTGTATGTTATATCAAAAATTATGAAATCGCTTTAACTAATTTTAACATAACAAATTTTACAGATTCAACGCTGTCGTCCACCGCGAGGGTCACGCTCAACACGCTGTCCCTGCCAAACACCACTAATTTATTTTAATTAGATGTACCAAATACCCTAGAATATATGCAAATAAATTTAGTTTTTTTACGAAACACTTTTTTCCTTTTATTACAATCCTAAATGCATTCAATCATTAATCTTTAGTTCAACAATTCATGTAAAAGCATACCTAAGACGGTGATTTTCGATAAATTATTTTTACAGTTTACTTTCCTATCCACCGTTCTCCACCTCTGTGGAAAATTAATTTACTGTATCAAGCAATGCATCTGATATTAATGATTTTGTTAAGTTACTTGTCTCATGTGCTACCAATGTTATTAAGATATGTTATGTCTGCAATATATGTTATCAATGAGCCTCAGATAATGTTATAGAAGTAGAGTAGATGTATGTATTTAACGCCTTGAAAACAGGGTAAATAACATAGATTAGTAAAGATTACTCACTCCTAACAAGAAAATGTAACCAGTTTTGACAATTGAAATCATCACTGTCATCTATTTTCATGTTTGAAAAATATTAAAAAATGTAGTTTTTAAATCATTTACGAATGAAATGTTATTTATCCGCACTTTTCCTTAGATTTGGTGTTTTGCACCACTTAACTGCGCATGTCTGACAGAATTGTCAGCCATTTAATGGCTGTCAATTACAAGGCGGTGAGATAACTATACTTATCTATGGTAAATAATTATTTTTAATTAAATTAAAGCAATAATTATCCTATTAACATAAATAAAAATCTCCCTGTATTGATGTTCTCAGCTTAACAAATTTCATCATGTTATACCTCTTAAATTGTTACTATTTTATCATAGGTATGCAATAAAATGCTAATATTAACATGTTCCTGAATACAGGGAGATTTTATAAAATGGGCCGTCACGACTAAATTCAAATCTATAAGAATTCGCGAAAACTGAAAGGAGTTACGCGTGGCGGAGCGGCCCCCATACCGGTCTGACGCGCAAAGGGTCCCGGTTTCGATCCCCGGCCAGACAGATGTCTAAATGATGAATTTACATTTCTGTTTCTGGGTCTGGATGTTTGTGTATTTGTTTATGTGTGTGTCCATGACACCCACGACACGGAATCCTAGTGTGGGGCTGTGAGTGTGGAAAGAGTTTATAATTTTGATAAAAATTAAAACTACGTCTTTCCTTTTTTTAATATTTATCCCTTGCCGCGATTTGAATGAGTTTACTTTGATAAAAACGCACCCTGTGCATTCCACCACCCGTTTTGCTTCTAAGGATCAAAATGTGGGAAGTAATGATAAATGACTTACCAAAGGAAAAGGCACGAGCCTATTCCTTTCTAAGAAATTTTGAAAAAAATATTTGAAAAATTCATTGTGTTTAGCTCGCACGATATTTATTGCTTTCTGTACCCTCAAAATTTCTATTAAAAGGTGTCAAAGATATATAGAAAATAAGTATAAAGTTAGAACAATCACGATACAATTACTTCCAATATATTTAACTACATACAAGTGCATCAAAGGAATAACAGTACTCTTAGTACGAGTTTTTACGTTTGCTCGAAAACGTTCAATGTTTACGAGTTCCCGCATACAGCGCCCACGTGGACCGTATTGGAACTAAAATTCCGTAGTATAAGTTTCAAAAACGGAACTATAACGCTATCAAAATAAAAATAAAAATATAAAAATAATAAAAAGCGTGTAATAAATGCATTCTATTTATATTTGCACAATTAAATGTCGTTACTTATTGACTCTTAAGATTTTTAAAACTGACTTATCAGCCATACAATTACAACAATTTATCGTTTTACCTTTTTATAATTTATCACGTGAATTTTAGCAAGACGTTTCACATTAATTAAATTTGCTACGTGTTTTAATAAATATTTTTATTTATCTCAAAGTAACATCATATCCTTTGAATTTTTTTTTTCCTTTAGGTAATATATCCCATTCCTTATAGGTAATATATTACTAACAGAAGTCTCTAGTATGTATAAAGTAAGTTTTATTTAAATTAAGCAATATTCATACTTCAAACAGAGCTACTGGGCTTATGTATCCCATTTGTGTTATATCAAATAAATAAACAACAACACAACATGTTCAATTGATACTCAAAGTGCCAAAAAATATGAAAACCAGACTAATATTAATAATTTTAATTTAAAAATTACGGAATTTTTTTTTTAGACAACATCGATTTGAACAGAAACTATAAATATCATATTTTATGTTTCCACTTTTGTCGGCAGTACTTATGAGTATATTATTTATAATTAAAAATGTTCCAATTTATTCAATAAGATAAATAAAAGCAATGTCATGTGCAAATTAAGAAAGTATTTTAAAGACCTGTTTACCCATACTACATTAGGAATGTACGTATTACGAAAACTATTTGTTTTACACATTGAACGTTTGTATATAAGGTCAACTTTGATTGTTTCATACTATCAGTTATGAGTTGATATCTGAACCGTAAAATACTGCAAAATGTTCTGCAAGGTAGTATATAAAATCTTCAATATATAATTCGCTAACTTCTGTCACAAATTAAATGCTTGTTTGAGCATTTTTATCTTTCATTCAGTCTTTAATACTCGTAATAACAATAAGAAGGCTATATCTAAAGTTTTATAGCGCCAGTATAGCTTTATAAGTAAACTGTCATTACACTATCAAGCCAAGAAGAGTTAATACTTTATAATTTAAATGTTAAACTTTATATTTTTTATTCTGTAGGTGTTGTTGATTGCTGCCGCCGTCGGCATTGCTGCTGCTCAATATAACCACGGCCATGGCCATGGTCACGCAGTGTCCTCCCAGAACGTGGTACTGCACCGTACCCACGGTCATGCTCAACAGTCCGGTCACGACTCACACGGACACCATGTTGACTACCATGTAAGTAAAATACAATTAATTTGCCTCCAGGTATATTTTATTCGATACTAATTCTTAGTTCTAATAATCAATATATATTTCACCAGGCTCCCGCTCACTACGCGTTCGAGTACAGCGTAGAAGACAAGCACACTGGTGACATCAAGGCCCAGCACGAGACCCGTGAGGGTGATGCCGTTAAGGGCTACTACACCCTGCACGAGGCTGACGGCACTGTCAGGCGCGTCGACTACACCGCTGACAAGCACTCCGGGTAATAAAGAATACTATATTTAATGCTATATGAACAAGTAAATACTGTCATTCTTGGACAGTCTTATGTAGAATTATTAGGTAAAATAAGTTATTTACCCCAAAAATCGTTTATTTCCAGATTCAATGCCGTCGTGCACCGCGAGGGTCACGCTACTCATGTCGCTCCCGCTCATCACTCATACCATTAATTTATTTATTTATTGTTGTTTTAATTGCTAAATAGTGTAAATAATATGATGTTAAACAATAAACATGTTTTTAAAAAAAAATCTTTTTCTCACCCAAAATCTTTAGTAAATTATCGCCAGTCCATACAATATCATATTTTGAATACTTAGTATAATAATTGTAATATACAATTCGTAGTAGCACTCAAATCATTAATCATAAAAATTAAAGTTTATTTCGAAAAGCTTAATAATATGAGCAATGTGCATATATTATGCCCATTTTTGCCGCGCAGCTTCACCCACTAAAAATAAATCGAGCATATCATAAACATAAATAAATATCGTCAAGACTAAATGTTCTCGGAAATGTACCTCCCGGAGCCCTTATTTAATTTCAAGGTTTACCTTTAGGAAATACATTTTAAATATTACGAAAACGCCTATTTGTCCCCCAAAGTGTTGCCTTTGGTGAACCGCCCCCTTGGTCCCCGAAAAGCTACACCTCTTTTATACAGCTAGATTACAATTTTAGAATGTCAGCATCAATCAATACACATTAAATTTATTTAGACTGGATGAATATTATGGTCATTCCAAAAACTATCAGACAGTCAAATGGAAGTCCAACTCAACCACAGTTGCTTACAACTACATATAATTTTCCCTTTTTCAGATTCACTCGCTTAAATAAAAACATAACAAAATGAAAAAATAAAATGGCTCTTATTATTATTTGCCATACATATTTACCAAACGATAGCGATTATAGTATAGTAGTTGGAAACTCGGCCTCTTACTCTGAGGGTGAACTCCGCAGTTCGAATTCTTAGTTGTATACCCAAATTAAAACTCGATTACTTGCTTTAACAACGAAGGAAACCATCGTTAGGTAAACCTACACACCTGAGAGTTATTTAAAAAATGTGTTCATAGTGTGTGATGCCTATCAATTCATACTTGAAAAACGTGGCCGCTGACCTGACTAATTGACTATGACCCGTGCACAGCAGTGGAACTTTCAAGGACTGGCGATATACCAAGGAAGCTCAACTATCTCAACTCGTCCACTTTCTCCGCTTCAATTCACCAAAATATTCCTACACTATACTCTCATTGTTCATTATAAAATCCAAGTATCTAATTATATTTTGTTATTTCTTTAGACAATAAAATTCTTTAAACCTATTCGTTGATCTCTCCCGTTTATTATGGCGCATACTACACTTTACTACAGACGAATCAAGATGAGGTTAGTATTTCACTATCAAATAATTCAAATTAAAGTATAGAATACCATCAAAAGTTCTACTAACGGACTGTCTTCAGTTATTACGTAATTAACTAGCCTAAAAACATTATATCAATATTGAAAATCTTTTATGTTTTATATTAGTAGGTCGATTTGACAATCTTAATTTAACATAATATGTATTAGTTGTGAGATTTATTGTGTTTCCATCGTATCGAATCAAGTAATATGCTACATTTATTAAATTATATTATTTAGTACGATGTAAAAGTTACAGCTCTCATATGTAGAATCTTATTCAATAAAATGTATTTAACGTTATAACAAGCGGGATTGGTTGGAAATTTCTTAAAAAATCAATTTATTTTATGATACTTCTACTAATATTGTATTTATGGGATACTAAAAGCTATAACCGTTTTAATAAGTGATTTGGTGTCTTCGTAATCTGTGATGGTGTGGCAGTTTTTTTATCAGATCTCATGGGGCAATTAAGACATAAAATCCAGGAGATAGGCAAGAGTATGATCTAGAAGACGAAAATATGAAAATGAAAAAAGAAACATATTTCTGGCTCACTTTTTAATAACAGTAATTAATTTAAACATAATTTAGTAAAAACAGTAACATTTTCGTCATGAGGAGATCAGTGGTGGGCGGGAGCGGCATGGGCAGCATGACCCTCACGGTGGACAACAGCATTGAATCTATAAAAAAACAATACGTAAATAAAAACAGAGCAGAGACTTGTACGTATGCTTAAAAGTTGAAAGTATAAACATTGATAAATGTAAAACAAAAAATATTATTTTTTTTTACCCGGAGTGCTTGTCAACGGTGTAGTCGACGCGTCTGATGGTGCCGTCAGCCTCATGCAGGGTGTAGAAGCCTTTCACAGAGTCACCCTCACGGGTCTCGTGCTGGGCCTTGATGTCACCGGTGTGCTTGTCTTCTACGCTGTAATCGAAGGCGTAGTGCGCAGGAGCCTGGTGAAAAGTGAATTGATCAGTACAAGAAAAAAAAGTTAATACAAAGATATTTTGAGCCAGTAAAATAGTATGCTTACATGGTGATCTTCGTAATGTCCGTGCGAGGCTTGAGCGGGCTGGTGGTGCAGGACGGCGACGGGCTGGTAAGCGTGGTGCGAGATCACGGGGGCGTGGCCGTGGCTCTGGTGCAGCACCACGTTCTGGGAGGAGACGGCGTGACCGTGACCATGGCTGGCTTGGTGGTATTGAGCGGCGGCAACGCCGAGGGTGACAGCGAGCAAAGCTACCTAAAGAAAATGAATGGAATTAATAATTCTTTGTATGTTGAAATTTCAAAAAGGTAAGCACTACGTGTACGAAAAATCATCATCATCAACAACCCATTACTGTCCCACTGCTGAGCACGGGTCTCCTCTCATAATGAAAAGGATTAGGCCATAGTCCACACCGCTGGCCAAGTGCGTATTGGTAGACTTCACATACCTTTGAGATTTTTTTTTTATAATTCTCTTAAGTATGCAGGTTTCCTCACGATGTCTTCCTTCATGTTTAGCAAGTGATAATTAATTTCTAATACGCGCTAAGCTTTGAAAAATCAGAGGTGCGTACCTGGGACCTGTTTGAACCTCGGACCCCTCGATCGCTAGGCCAAGTTTTTTAACGACTAGGCTATCACTGCTTTGTACGAGAAATATTTTTTTTGAAATATATTTTTTCATTATTTAAATTATCTCAAATTACCTTGCAGAACATGATCAAGTTGTGAGTTGTTCGAGTTGAAACAAATGACTAATGATATGAAATAATACATTCGCCTTTTTATATTGACGCAACGTCAACGCACAATCAATTTTGCAATCATGTGTACACGTAGATTAAGTAAGAACACTAAACTAGATTTTTCAAAATAGTCATTGAATATAGAATTTAAATTTGTCATATTTGAATTCGGTACACTTCAAATAACCTTCATGAAAGGTGTAACTTTCATATAACTTATATGCAACGCAATATTGACATTCTGCATGCATTTTTTCTTAGAGTAAGAATACTTCAATATACTCGTACCAAGACGGAATAGTACGTGATAGTAAACCCTCCCCTTTCAGGAGCTATTGAAAAACTTCTGAAATATCACAAAAACTATTGAACTGGCTTACCATACCTAAGTGATACAACCGCGCATACTTTTTTTTTATAATATAGGAGTAGCAGACGAGCATACAGTCCACCTGATGGTAAGTGGTTACTGCCGCCCATAGACATCTGTAATCAAGCCCAGATACGATTAGATATTCCTACCTGAGGTCGGCCACAGATGCGCCGCTAGCCCTGAGAACTTAGCTGGAACGCCTCGGAAAAGTCTGTCTCCCTTACCACACCCTTCAGACCGGAACACAGTATCGCCTAACACTGATGTTATTAAGTAGAAATAGGTGTGGCGGTGGTGCCACCGGAGTCGAACCACAAAGGGTTTATACCACCTTGAAACTACTACTTAGTGCGTCGTCTACACACCTCGGCTGTCTAAAAGCTTGCCTGTCTAAAAACCTCTGCATAATGCACATAACCACAATGGTTACGAATTATAAGAGAGCATTCCGTAAGTCCAATTCTAAACACGTATCAATTCAAATAAACACAGAGCCGCAGCACTTCCATCAGTGCTAAAATAAGATTATTTTGAGCTAAGACTGCTATATGTGCTAAGCTAAGATTAGCAATAGAAATCTTATTGACATATGTAAAACATATATAGCTAAGAGTTTTCGCACACCTTATGTGGAAAAAGCTCCCTCAATTGTTATAATCTTGAGCATCTAGGTCTAGGAGCACAAATTTTGTTCCTAATGAATGAAATGAGACATATTATACACTATATTATATTATATATTAGTAGATGATAAAGTCCGCTCTAAACTGCTAATCCACTCTGAAGTTTCTGCGAGCAGTAGTCATACAATTTGCTATGGCGACGGGATTCATTTCTATATTCAGGACGGACTACCAATTTTACGCGAACTATACCTTATTATAAATTACTCGCTTTCTTTATAAAGAATCATATATGTAATTGTACAGGGCCACTTCCCCGCTTATTATTATTTTGTCCTATATTTCTAACTTAGGGTTTTAATGTATTTTATCTGTATATAAAAATCAACATAATATTAACTAAGTATATCATAATTAAACTTTCAAATTAAAGATTTTAGATAAGAATAAATTTCATACTCTAATGAAATGCAAAATAAATTGCAAATACTTTTAAACCTGTTCAGCCTTCTATCTTAACAAAAATGTCACAATTCATGCTTCAATACTTGTATAAAAACTCGAATGTGATTATTACAGTTATCACTTATCTCCTGATTACTGAACAGTAAACAATCAAAATGATCTGCAAGGTTAATATATAAACTAAAATATTACTTTGGTTATAACTTACATTACTATTACCGTCACTTATCACAGAGTGAAGGACTTGGAAAAAACTTGATTGTAGTAGCTAAATGCTATACTACAGTTTTATTTCTACGATTTAATCTTCCATTAGACAATAATCTATCTATCATCATAAGTAGTAACAACGCGTCCGTCTTCGTTTGCGTTTCATTGCAGCATTTTTTACTCAACCAGAAACGAATATGCCTTAACAATACATTACTTATTTACAGGTACTATTCGTCGCTGCTGCTTTGGGCGTTGCGGTAGCCCAATACAACCAAGGACACAATGGCTACGGTAACGGCCATGGCCACGCTGTCTCCTCCCAGAACATTGTGCTGCACCAGACCCACGGTCACGTGCAGCAGGCGCCTAGCCACTACTCTGGTGGACACCACGAAGAACATTATGTAAGCTCTACAAATCAAATTATACAATCAGTAATCATTCGTACACTTGCTGAAATTGATATTAATTATTATTATAATCACAGGCTCCCGCTCACTACGCCTTCGAGTACAGCGTAGAAGACAAGCACACCGGTGACATCAAGGCCCAGCACGAGACCCGTGAGGGCGACGCCGTGCACGGCTTCTACACCCTGCACGAGGCTGATGGCACTGTCAGGCGCGTCGACTACACCGCTGACAAGCACTCCGGGTAAGATACTAATAAATTCGCGTTTTTTTATTTACCAATTTGAAAAGATCAGCACTACATCACTTGCGTGAAGTAGTTCTTGTGTTTCAGCGGAAGGGTTTACATGCCGGCTGACTTACATAATATGAGATGACCTTATCTTATTACCTTAGTCCTCAAGACTGGCAATCTGTAATTAGCTTCAGGTAGAATATCTGTTCTATATGGAGTCGGTTTCAGACGCCCATGAGCGGTACACCTACACCACCTACCATTAGGTTGACTGCCTACTCGTTTATTACTTCAATGTTATTAATTAATTAAAAAATCAAAAAACCCGACTGCACTATAAAAGCTGAAGTAGAATTTCCAAAAACGGAGAAATAGGCGTTTTATTATTTTAATCCAGAAAGCCAAATACAAAGTTTCATAGTAGGTATCTGCTTCAAAAACAAAAGATGTTCTAACAATATTATCCTGTTTTGTCCTCATAGCGCTCATTTACGCTTTATAAAGAACCTATGAGTAAAATTCCAGCACTCCTAAGTTCAGCGGTTTCCCTTTGCGTTGATCTTTATCACAGCAACAATCGAGATGACTCAGACAGTCATCTCGATGAGTAATACATATGTATATATTACATAACGTATGTGTAATCTCTTTTAAGTTCCTTTATTTTGATATCCTACTCGATAGGTTTAGTTAACTTTTTTTAAAACGTGTTACTATTTTGCAAAAACAATCCACCATTTACGCTTCATAAAATATATATCACTTCAGTAATTCAAAGTTCCGGTCATTATTTTACCTCGTATTGGGTAGAATTTCATTATTTTTATCCAACAAGCTAAATACAAAATTTCATAGTGTTTGCTTCAAAATTGACGATTGTTTAAATTAACTTTTAACCCTTATTTTACCCTCTACGGGGTTAATTTTTTGGATGGGGATAAATAGGTGTGTCCTTGTTCCTATCCAGAAAGCTAAATACAAAATTTTGTAGCAGTTGCTTCAAAATTAAAGGATTTCAAAAAAACCATTTTCCCCTATTTTACCCTCTTAGGGGTAGAATTTCCAAAAGGCCTTTCTTAGTACTTATTTACGCTATATAGTGAACTTTTGTGCAAAATTTCAGAACTCTAAGTTGAGCGGTTTTGGCTGTAGTTTGATTTCTAAAAACTGAAAAAGTCATTTAATTAGTCTGTCAGTCAGTCATCTTGCAGTTTTATATATATACAAATATATTTTTATATTCTACGTTAAATTTACTTTCATTTGATACCCCACTCGATAGGTTCCGTTAACTTTTTTTTTAAATGTGTCACTATTTCGCGCCGTAAATTCGCCCTTTTGATTTTGATTTTTCTAAACACCTATCTAAGGACACTCGGGTCATTGAGACGAATATAATGACACCTTAAGTGTCGAAATTTATCCAGCCGTTCGTAAGATCGGATCAAATAAAGAAAGACAAACATACAAGATACGCGCGAAAAACATAACCCTTCCTTGGCAGTCGGGTAAAAAACTAAGCATAAAAACCCCTCAGGACTTTAATTTACTAATTGTTGCTACTTTCAGATTCAACGCTGTCGTCCACCGTGAAGGCAAAGCTGCCCACGCCGTTCCCGTCCACCATTAAATTACAAAATATAAGTTATTTATTATTTAATGAATCTTAAGTTATTTATCAGGCAATAAATGTTTTAAAAAATATTCAGTATTTTGCAATTTCGCTAATTCTTTTTTCCCTGCTTGGTAATCTAACTAAACTACTTTCATGTCTACATGGCTAAATATGTAACATGAAAATTTATTTTAAAAATATTTTCCCATTTTTCTGCGTATCGAACTGGCATGAGCAGCAATATAGTGGCACTGATGTTGACAAACCCCGCTGCGGAGCACAAGTTTCCTTTGATCGAGCGGGCTATTGGCCATAGTCCACCGCGCTCGCCAAATGCAGTTTGGTAATCTTCACACTGCTTTGGAGGTTTTTTAAACAACTTTCCGGCGTGTATGTTTTTTTACGATATTTTCATCCGTTGATAAAGCATGTAATAATTATTTTAAAAGCTTTTACTTACTTTAGCTCTTTAATATACAGTTTAAAATCGAATACATACGTAGGATTTGGAACCTTGAAGCACTAAGCGGTAATGATTACATATTAATATCAATTGGACTACATCTTCTTTTATATCCTTCATTTTAGTTGTAGTGCCTTATAGCTAAAGATATTCTTACCTTTAAATTAGCACTTTAAACCTTTATTTCGAATTTACAAAACTTTATTTCGAAAACTATGATAAAATGATATAATTTACTACTAGATATCAAATTTAGTAATTGTATGATACCTTAGAATGATAATAACTAATCAGAGCAATTTTATGAAGTTTTCTTTTATGATATAGAAGCAGGACACAAGCATACATTTCACCTGATGTAAATGTAGATGTACACTGCTAATGCCATGAATATCAGCCACACCAACTACTGTTATTAGGCAGAAATAGGTGTAGCGATGGTTCCTCTGGATTCGAACCATAAAGTCTTATCACTTTTTCGTTATATAAATTATTTGATAAAAGCTACACGATTCATAGTTACACGTGCTACGCTTCGCTCTACGCTACGATGCTCGTAGTAACCCCGTTTGGCGGCCTTCAAAATTAATTATATATCATTAATAAACAATATAACTATATTTAAACAGTCTACCAAGATGTTTGATTTTGTTTTAATATATTTATCATAAATGAAGACAAATTTTATTCTGCCCGTCTATAAATTTTGTATTTAGCTCCGTAAGTGGTCGCTTATTAATATATTAACCCTTTCAGACCTGATTTTTTTGTTTTTTGGAGTATGTGACTCCAATTAATTTTAGTAGCAAAATTCACTCAATTGTGACCGGAGGGTCTGAAGGGGTTAAGTTAATAAGACAATTAAATTACTATTGTTATTTAACCAGTATAAATAAACAAGGAAGAAGACATAAAAGTAAGTAGTACTTAATCAATACTTTATGCAACACTAAATGCACGAAATAATTATTTCTTATCTACTTCATTCATAATCACTGTTGCAGTTGTTAAATGACTTCTAACCTAAGGAAATTATTCATTAAGCCCCTTTTAAATTTATATAAGCAAACGTATAGTAAGTAATAATATGAAAACATTTAACGAAAAGTGCACTACTTCATTACGTAAATTATATTATACATATTATTAATTATGTTGTACATTTACAGAATTATATAATTTATGGGTTCCATAAATATAATATATTGCAACTCGACATGGATTTTTTAGGAGTTGTCATAAAGCAATGTCTAAAAACTAGGTTGAACATTAATTCAGCAAGGTATTAAAAAGAAGATCATAACGTGAAAGTACTTTTACATATACCAGTAGGACTACCATGAGTTTACAAGAGTATTACTCGCTAGCGACTGCGTAAAATAAATGTATGAAAAATTGTACAGCGCCTCTGGTGGTTACTCGTAGAACTAAAATCCGTAGTGACGTAACTCGATACGTAAAAAACCTATCGAAATCAAATCGCTAGCGAATGTCATTATGATCTATTGCCATACAAATTCGGTCCCATGAGTCATTAATTTGACAGACGTTGTCAAGAAATACCGTAACGATAGTAGTTATAATATTCACTAGCAAAATGACAATAGTTTTCTATTTACCATTTCTATAGTGGCGTTTCTATGCCAACTCATGGTAATGCTACTGGATTTTGCTACTCTATATATTATTGGCTTCCGTGAAAATAAATATATGTCAAATATTTGTAAAAAATAATAATACTTACTTACTTACTAATATTATAAATCCGAAAGTAACTCTGTCTGTCTGTCTGTTTGTCTTTTCTTCACGCCTAAACCACTGAACCGATTTTAATGAAATTTTGTACAAAGATAGTCTTAGACCCGAGAAAGGACATAGGATAGTTTTTATTCCGGAAATCCAACGGCAACTAGGGATGGCGATTTAAGATCGATTAATCGGAGAACCGATTTTTTGGACCAAAAGTCGATTATTTTAATCAATATTAGTAAGGATTGGATCGTAAACTCATCAATCATCATTTGATCAAATGTATAGTTTACGATTTAATCCTTCACTTGAGGATCTTTAACAAAGTTGTTGTCCAAGACCCCACGAAGATTTCTGAGCTGGTACGACCAATTTTTGACAGATGGCGCCATTGTCATTCCAATGAAGGCACAAATTTTCTGTTTTATGTATGTCATATTATTTTTTTTAAACGCGGGCGAAGCCGCGGGCACCACTAGTTAAGTAATAATACATAATCCATGTGAATTACATAATCGTACATGTTACATTTCATAAATGAAAATATTCACATTGTACATTAAAAAAAGGCATAGACATACAATTTTAATGATGCTTTTTTATATAATATAGGAGTAGCAGACGAGCATGCAGTCCACCTGATGGTAAGTGGCTACTTCAAGCCACGGACATATGTAATCAACCCCAGATAGGATTATATATTCCTACCTGAGATGCGCCGCTATCCCTGGGGACTACGCTGGAACGCCTCGGAAAAGTCTGTCTCCTTTACCACACCCTACAAACCAGAACACAGCAGCGCTCAACACTGCTGTTATGAGACAGAAATAGGCGTGGCGTTGGTGCTACCCGAGTCGAATCGCAAAGGGTTCTTTCAAATGATGATGCTGAATGATGCTGATACTTTATGAGAGTACCTCTACGGTAACTCTTATACCCTAACTTATTACATTAAATATATATTAACGGTATCCAAAGTATTAACATAATTTCTTATATTATAAGGAAACAAAAACATGTTTATACAAATTTTATTAACAGTCGTCTAGTTTAAAATAAGTTAACGAAATAAATAACAGTTTTAGTGATGGCTGGGAGCGGCGTGAGAAGCATGACCCTCACGGTGGACGACGGCGTTGAATCTATAAAATAATTAATAACGTTAATAAGGAATTAAGGCTAATGTTACAAGTATTATTATATCAGTACAAACTGCTATCACAAAATTCAATAATTATTATAATGTTTTACCCGGAGTGCTTGTCAGCGGTGTAGTCGACGCGCCTGACAGTGCCGTCAGCCTCGTGCAGAGTGTAGAAGCCGTGCACGGCGTCGCCCTCACGAGTCTCGTGCTGGGCCTTGATGTCACCGGTGTGCTTGTCTTCTACGCTGTACTCGAACGAGTAGTGAGCGGGAGCCTGATTAAATTAAAACTAATTATTACAAGAGAAAAATCCTAATAATATTGATGGTGATAATGCATGCGCTGTTTTCTTACATGGTGTTCCTCGTAATGTCCGTGCGAGGCCTGAGCGGGCTGGTGGTGCAGGACGGCGACGGGCTGGTAAGCGTGGTGCGAGATCACGGGGGCGTGGCCGTGGCTCTGGTGCAGCACCACGTTCTGGGAGGAGACGGCATGACCGTGACCATGGCTGGCTTGGTGGTATTGAGCGGCGGCAACGCCGAGGGTGACAGCGAGCAAAGCTACCTGTAAAAATATTATTGTAAGAGCTTGCCCTTATATCTAACTTATAGAAAATAATTTTTAATCACTGAAAGTATCGAGATGTCCTATAGCTTCAATTTTTTAAGAACTCGTTAGTATAGTATATTTTCTAAGTGTTGTAGATAACATGATCTTTTTTTTTTTGAAAATTTCTGAGTGTATTTTTACCTTGCAGAACATGGTGTAAGCTGTTATGTCTTTAATTATTGACAATCAACTGATAATATTGAACAATCGCGGCCGACTTTTTATAGTAAGGCTGAACTTAAAATGCAAACTCTATTTTGTAATACATAAGAATGTTAAGAACACTAAACTAGATTATTTAAAACTGTCTCGTTGAATATAATTAATATATGTTATATTAGTCTTGCAAAGTACAAATAACCTTCAACTACACCTTTCATACAAATTTGCGCAATATGACCCAAAAGGTGGTAATGAATTTGAAATTTGTCCCCATCAAACTATCATATTTTAATCCTTATCTTGAAAAATACCCTACCTCATAATTTAAAAAAAAAATACAATGCAACAATTTTAATTTTAAACAATGCAATGCAAAAATAAAATATTTTTAATTAAGCCCTAGGTTTTAAGAAAAAAAGAAAAGTGCTAATTTTATTACATTAAAGTAAAAAACACGTGAACATCTGTAATAAACCCCAAAAAAGATTGGAGTAATACATAAGCCCCTAAAGCAAAGCCCATTACTATGCGTTACTACTGAGGAGTTTGGAATATATCGTGTACGTTCCTTTACACTACTACATTCTTCAAACCAGAATACTATAGTATTTGATACTGTTGTTATTTAGCAGACATAAGTGTGGTAGCGCCCACTGACTCAAACTGAAATAGGTTCTACCATAGTCACTATGATTATCTGCAATAATCTGCATATAAGAAATTAACTCTCTTAACGAACATTGCATTTTTCTCTCTGGGGATATGGATAAATATTCTAGACGAAGACTAAAAAACTTAGTGATAGCCTAGTGGTTAAGAAACGCGGCCTCTCGATCGAGGGGTCCGAGGTTCAAATCCCAGGCACGCACCTCTGATTTTGAAATTTATGTGCGAATTAAAAAATAATTATCACTTGCTTAAACGGTGAAGGAAAATATCGTGAGGAAACCTGCATAACTAAGAGATTTATAAAAAAAAAAGAAAAAAATCTTAAAGGTATGTGAAGTCTACCAATACGCACTTGGCCAGCGCGGTGGACTATGGCCTAATCCTTCTCATTCTGAGAGGAGACCCGTGCCCAGCAGTGGGACAGTAATGGGTTGATAGTGATGATGATGATGATTCTAGACGAGCGTCAAACTAATTACATTCCTACAAACACCATTTACTTCAACACAGTATTCATAAACGACTGAATAAAATATTTTAAAACATCATTATCAGTGTGAAATATTTATTCACATTTCTGTGACTTATCTCCTAAACATAATACCAAAACCAAAAATATTTTACAAGATTAAACTGACATTCGTCTGATGAAATAGAAATTGGAAAAAAATTAAAATTCCTATAAACCTGTTTATTGTTCAACCTTCATTCTTAACCAAAGTGTCATAATCCATGTTACAATACTAGTATAAAAAGTCGATTGAAAATATTACACATTATCAGTTATCTCTTGATTACCGTAGAGTAAACAGCCAACATGATCTGCAAGGTTAATACATTTTATAATTATTCCTAATACTGATATTCGATAATTAAAAAAGACTTAGAAAAATAGATTACTTTGTAGTTTCGTAAATGCTAACAGTACCGTTAATCCATATGTTCAGGTATTCTTCATCGCTGCTGCTTTGGGCGTTGCCGCCGCTCAATACCACCAGGCCAGCCACGGCCATGGTCACGCCGTCTCCTCCCAGAACGTGGTGCTGCACCAGAGCCATGGCCACGCCCCCGTGATCTCGCACCACGCTTACCAGCCCGTCGCCGTCCTGCACCACCAGCCCGCTCAGGCCTCGCACGGACATTACGAGGAACACCATGTAAGAAAACGTGACATGACGATAATCACCATCAATATTCATAGAAACCGTCTCTTCTAATAATTATTTTTATTTTTATCAGGCTCCCGCTCACTATGCTTTCGAGTACAGCGTAGAAGACAAGCACACCGGTGACATCAAGTCCCAGCACGAGACTCGTGAAGGCGATGCCGTGAAGGGCTACTACTCCCTGCATGAGGCTGACGGCACTGTCAGACGTGTTGAGTACACCGCTGACAAGCACTCTGGGTAAGGATAAAAACAACTCCTACGAAGTTGATAGAAGTATTCGTGGTCAACTTCAGTGACTTTACTGCCACACATATATTGAACTAAAGTACTAACAGTAGTACCAAGCGCTACTGTGTTTAGGTTGGATAGACATTTACACGAGGCTTTTAAACTTAGTTTTTAAAGGCAACAGTGCATCGGTTGTCGATCTCAGATAAAACTCCAATTCTATCTAGGTTTGATTACAGATGTCCAAAGGCACAATATTTACTTACAATCAGGGGACTGCATGCGAAAGTTCGTTTGCTGCTTCTACATTAAAAAAAAAATGTCTGATTTACTACCTATCCTAACAGTCCCAACTTTTACAGCACTGAAGATTATTATATATATTTTTTATTTTCAATGAATTTTGATATCATTTTGCAGATTCAATGCCGTTGTCCACCGTGAGGGCAAAGCTACCCACGCCGTTCCTGTCCATTACCACCATTAAATTATGTATAAGTTATTTATTACTAAATAATTTAAGTGTTATCAAGCAATAAACGTTAAAATAATATGTTTTGTTTATCTTACATTTCTTAAAACTCGTATTACGTATTTTATTTCATTAAAAATGCATCCAGTGGAAATATTTTAATTACGAAATCGTTTTTTATCACATAACTCTATTATTACTTGTGGTTGAATCGTAGATTATTTAGAAAAAAATTCAATATTATATCTAGAATGAAACTAGAACATAAACAAAAAAGTAAGGATTCTGTCGATCGATATGTAGTAAAATTCCATGGAACAGAACCAACTTGCTTTTCTTTTCTATGTAAAATTCGGTGTCTTTGGTTATGGTACGTGCTTATGCGATGACATTGAGATGACATGATCAGTTGGACCCATAGATATATTATCCTACTGACGTAGGGTCGGACCTTTCAAATTATGACGGCTATAAAAAACATAAAAGCTGCTGAAAATCTCCCGGCATTTAATTTAATATTGATTAAAGGTCAACATTATTTAAGATACAAATAACTGAATTTCCTTTATTATTTTATTTTATTCTAATAAAATAAAAATTCACATAAACATACAAACTAAGCTAAGGTACCAATAAATTCTCCAAGGGTATCTACAATTAAAATAATTACTTTAAAAAAAGTTTGAGTTAATTATTTATAGGTATGTATATTAAGTATATTAAACGGATATTCAGTGTTAATAACTGAATTAGGATAATTTTATGCACAGATAATTAAAAATGGTAATTGCAAGTATTTAAGAAAAAATATAAATTCAAGCACGGAAAATTGCAGGCAAATCTAAGTCTAAGTCTAAGCGTTAGAACCGTTTGTAGATCGACTCTGGCGACACCAGTGCTACACCTATTCCTGCATTAAAGCAGCAGTATTAAACACTGCATTTTAGTTTGTAAGCATAGATTAGTAAAGATACTTCGCCGCCTTGAAATTGAAAGAAGCCACAAACGGCTTATTAGTAAGTTTTTTTTTGAGTTCTTGACAAATAAAATATTTTTAGACAAAATTTACGAATAAATATCTAATACTGCGTAATTTACATAAAAAATAAATTATTATTTCAAATATTTTAGGGACATTTTAGCACGGAGACGTGGCAAAACTTTTTTACGCAACTATTTCAATTCTCAAAACTAGGTACATTTTCTTATTAGGAGTGAGTAATCTTTACTAATCTATGTTTGTAAGATGTGGCAAAAGAGGAACACTTATCGGAGGCGTTCCAATTTAGTTCTCAGAGGCAGCAAGGCATCTGATTAACTTCAAGTAGATCTCTCACTCAGAGGAGTCCGCCTTCAATCACCGGTTAGATATATATTTAAATGAGTGATTAAGTGTTTATTTATAAGTGTCCATACCATCTATCAAACGAGAAATCATAGTGTTTAGCTATGAGTATAACAAAGTCTATTAATTTTTAAGAGATTATAATAAATAAGGGATAGATAATAAATAAGAGACAAAGTTATTTCTAGCATAGTTTTACAAATGATACAAATTAAGATTACCGATTTATTATGTAAAAAAAACATGAAAAATAATATTTTTTTTATAAATCAGCATTTTTACAATATACGAGTAGAAGTAGCAAATTAGAACGGAAGAGTACGTAATATTCTTGTTATAAGACAGAAATAACAAGATGATTGTACTTCCAAATTCGCTTTATCATCTTCATCTTCACGGAGCATAAAATACGCTTAATGTATATATATGTATCCTGTGCTAACATATCCTTTTCAAGTTATCTAATTTAGTGACCTTATTTGCGTTACTAGGTTTTAGCATCATCGTCCCTGTAGTCCCGGGACTAGAATAGGGCTACGGTGTCCCCTGCCTGTCGTAAGAGACGACTAAAAGGGGGCTTCTGGGGTTGTGGGCGGCAAGAGTGGGAGCTCGAACCGTCCAGCAAGTAGCCCCGGGAAGGACGACGGCTTATTTGGCTTCATACCGTTGTTAACACCAGGTGTGTGGGAGAGCGTAAACTGCTCCCCCAGGGAAGAGCCCGATTGGGGCATCGCGTTCGGAGGACTCCAGTTGTGTTCCATCGGATATCTCGGAGTTCTCCACCAAGCGCTGAGGACGGCCACCGGGGGGCTTTTAGTGCGGTAAAAATCCCACATAACCCGACGTTGGTCCCACGTCGTCGGGTACCTTTTGAAGGTTTCCCCCTCGTAAACAAAAAAAAAAAAGGTTTTAGCATCATGTATCGTAACAAAGTATTAAAATTGATTTTTTTTTTATATATTTGAGCCAAAGGATAAAGCAGTCCTTATAGAAAGTAGTCAACAGTGCCTATGGACATTTGCAACACCAGAGGAGTCGCCAATGCATTGCCAGCTTTGAAGGAAAGCTTTTTTACATCTTTTTTTAAGAGCCACCATGCCATAACCGCTCTGAATGAACACCTCAATTTGTGATGAAGTGTATACAATTATTAAACTTATTAGTTAAAATAAAAGCTTGTTCTTACATACAACCATAAGCAGATTAAACAAAGATTTTATTAAGAAGGCGACTTTGCTTAAAATATATGTAAAAAACGTACAGTATAAATGTGATAAGCATCTGAGTCGGCTAGTAGAACATATCTCTAAGCCTTTTGTCCATCCTTCATAAGAACTTATTTTTTAAAATAAAGAGGGAAAATGAATGTAAATATAATGAATACACATTTTTTACGAACATGTAAGTACGGACATATATTTTTTCATTAACTTTCCGTGAAATGCTGTACTTGAACAATTCGAGCAATTACGTAAACCCTGTTCAAGGTCTCCAACCGGTGCTACAAGCTTGTTCAGGATTTATTACTGTTATGTAATTGGCATATGTATCAACATTTTTTGTATAAAAAGACAAAATCTGCAACATACAGTATCAGTTACCACAGGAATCTGTAATAGTGCAGTAAAAATACAAAAATGTTCGCCAAGGTATAGAAATAAAACAATTATTAACGCGTTCATATATGATTCAAAATATGCACTTCATTGCATTTTATAAAAAAAAAACAGTTTAGGCGAAAAATCTTATTACAATAATAAAAACATAATTATTTTCAGCTGTTAGTACTTGCCGCTGCCGTAGCCCTTGCTGCCGCGCAATACGACTCCGGATATGGTCACGGTCACGGTCACGGTCACGCCGTCTCCTCCCAAAACATCGTGCTGCACCAGAGCCACGGTCACGTGCAACACACCCCAGTGATCGCTCACCACACACCTGTGATCGCTCACCACGCGCCCGTGATTGCCCACGCTCCTATTGTCCATCACCAACCTACCCACTACTCCAGCGGACATGAAGACTACCACGTAAGAAGCAATAGTAACATTTTTGTTTCTCACTGTTCTATAGTCGATCTCCATATAGTTTTTTATAACATTAACAATTTAATTATTTTAGGCGCCCGCCCACTACGCTTTCGAGTACTCCGTAGCTGACTCCCACACCGGCGACATCAAGTCCCAGCACGAGACTCGTGAGGGCGACGCCGTGCACGGCACCTACAGCCTGCACGAGGCTGACGGCACTGTCAGGCGCGTCGACTACACCGCTGATGCTCACTCTGGGTAAGGTTAACGAATATTAAAATATTATTTAGCCATTTAACTACATAACATTACGCAAACCAGAATTTTTGAAATTTCTGGTTCTCTCTCTATTGCTCTTTCTATCTTTTTCAGATTCAACGCCGTTGTTCACCGTGAAGGTCATGCTGCCCACGCCGCCCCCGTTCACCAGCAACACGGTCATTCCTACCATTGAAAATCTACTGTTCTGATATAAAATTATGTAATATAAGTATTTAAATAAACTATATTTCAAATCATGAACCAGTGGTCTATCTTCTTTATAACAACTATAGATTTGATGAATACCCATAACTTTTCCATCTATCCTTAACTTAAAAAAAATCTAAATGTAATATTATGTTATGAATAAATAAGCAATAGATTACAATGCCTTTCTCATCCTTCTCATAATCATTATGCTAAAATATTAAAAGTTGTATATTAATTGTATATTTGAAGGTGGTAGAACCTTTTACGGTTCGACTCCGGCGGCACCACCGCCACACCTATTTCTTCCTAATAACAGCAGTGTTAGGCGCTGCTGTGTTCCGGTTTGAAGGGTGTGGTAAGGGAGACATACTTTTCCGAGGCGTTCCAGCTTAGTCCTCAGGTGTAGCGACGCATCTGTGGCCGACCTCAGGTAGGAATATCTAATCCTATCTGGGGTTGATAACAGATGTCCATGGGCGGCAGTAGCCACTTACCATCAGGTGGACTGCATGCTCGTCTGCTCCCCTTATATTATAAAAAAAAATGAAATAAAAATTGACATAAACAATTCTGTCAGGCATTTCTTTGTGGGATTAATTTTAGTCCTTAACTTAAGTGATCTTGCTCAGGGCCTTGTTGTGCGTGTACTAATCAATTTATTACAGTCAATAAAAATGGTTAAAAAGTATAATATTACGTTTTTACCGTTTGATTTATTATGTAAAGTTGAAATATTATTATGATTATTAACGTTATTTAAGGTTCTATTCACACCAAAGTGTTAGGTAAACTAGAATAGTTAGATTAGATATCGTGAAGCTACTCAATTTATATTATTTTAAAAGATAAAAATACTAGTTACTACTCATTCGCAAAGCTGTAAACGAAACAAAACTAAAGTTGTGTGATCCTACTAATTATACATTTAACAAAAACAACTCGTAAACTGTTCTCTCCTATTTTGATTGTATTATTACCCGACTGCCAAGGAAGGGTTATGTTTTTTTTATAGCGTGTGGGAAATTCTCCATTGTTTAACTGCTCTGAGAAGATACTGCGACACACTTACTTCTGTCATAGAATGCTCCTAGAGATTAATTACATATTTGTTCCTACCGGGATAATTTCAATAAGAGCCGAGTGATTAAGGAACTCGGCTTCCGATTAGGGGGATCCGAAATGCCCCTTAGAAATTAATTGTTACATGCTTATACGGAAAACAACGTGACAAACCTGCACACCTCAAAATTCGAAAAAAACTTCTGAAAGATGTGTAAAGTCTAACATTCGCACTTGGCCAGCACGGTGGACTATGACCTAAGCCCCTTACTCTGAGAGAAGACCATGCCCTGCAGTAACATAGCAAAAGTTTGACGATGATGATTACGATGGAACTTCTCCTATGGTAGTGATTTTTTCAATCAATCCAAAAATGGTGGTAATATTATGTTATTGTAGATACAGGTCTTAAGACAGGTCTTAAGACAATATTAAGTATACTGACTTAATATTGTATATGTATAACCTGCAGACTACCCGAATAAAGAGTACACGAGAACGATAAAATAATTTAAAATAAACGTCTAAGGGTAACCACACTTAAGTAAAAAAAAAAATAAACAGGAACCTGAAAACAAAGAAAATTTGGTAAATTAGAAAAAAAAATCTACAAAAAATAAGACCAAAATAAGATAACGATAGATGCGAATAGAAAACAAATCTATAAATAGTTCGGTTAAACAAACTATACACTGAGTTGAGAACCTTAGTTAAATACCCGCATTAAGTTTTGTAGGAAGCTCAAGTCTTAAATTTTTTTCGGTCTACATTTAGCAATTATGTCCCGTCTATTACTAAACTCAGCAGTGTAATGTAGGTATGATACCTCAGACATAGATATATTATGTGCTAAAATTATTAGTCGATCTTTTAAACAATATGACATATAGGTGATTATTTTAAAAAGAAAGAACTTATGATATTAATAGCTGTGCCCTTATTTAAAAGGTTCGTTAGAGTAGACATCAAGATTACGTAAGAGATAATACTGTATGTATATGATTTGCCCTCTGGCCACAACTGTTATTAACTTTAATAAGAAATCATGTCCCATTTACGTTTGGTTATAAACTTGTAGTCTCATGACATGCATGGCGATCAAAATTTAACATCAAATTGCTATTTCACGTACTATTATAATAACGAATGATTTTTACAGTATGAAGCTTACTAGAATTTTATCTTTCATCATTCAACATTTCATCTTTCATCATTTTAACTTTAAGTAAAGCAAACGCCATTTAGTTATCTGAAAGTACGATAAAAAGTAAAAATTCATTTTACCAATATTGTTGAATTCGTAGACACATTTGCCCATTTTTTAATGACGCACCAAAATAAATCACTTTCCTTAGTAAATCATGGAAATTTCTTGAGCGTTTTTGTCTCCTACTAAGGCATTTCATAACCATAACAATAAGTTAATTCAATTAAATATTAATACGCACAATGCACATGGTACGCATGCCTTAGTTCAAACCCGGTTTTAGTGTAGGCGACCATGATTGGTTTGAATAACGAGGCTATCTCTGCCCTTAATTTCTATAAGAAAATAAAAGTTGATATGTTAAAGTATCTGTCTCAGGGCCTTATAGTTAAGTGTGTAACAAACTTGATTTTAACTGAATGAAGTGTACTTATGCAAGTATCCCACTAGAGTGATATAAAAAGACAATTTCAGTTGTTTCTGGTATCAGTTGTCATTTGACACAGCAAGATATCACACAAATATAAAATGTGCTCAAAGGTAAATACGTAGTAAACAATGTATAATTGTAACCGCGAGTGATAAATATTTGAAAATAATATATCGAATTATTATTATGATTTTAAATTACCTGGAAAACGAAACCGAAAGCTAAAATAGTGTTAATCGGAATAAAGTAATTAAATGAGGCTGTGATTATGTAAGTTAATGAAGATTTATATTGAGTATCTTGTTAATCTTATTAATCTTTCAGATCCTAATCCTTGCCGCTACCCTGGCCGTTGCCGTAGCGCAACATGGCTACGAACATGGCCACGGTCACGCCGTATCATCTCAGAACGTTGTACTGCACCAGACCCACGGTCACGTAGCTCACCACACCCCTATCATCGCTCATCATGCTCCAGTGATCGCTCATCACGCTCCAGTGATCGCTCACCATGCTCCAGTGTTCGCTCACCATACCCCAGTGATTGCTCACCACGCACCCATTATCGCTCATGCACCCATCGTCCACCACCAGCCTATTCACTATTCCAGTGGCCATCACGAGGAACACCACGTAAGACAAATATTCCTCATCTACATTTTTTCTGTCTATTTATATAAATCTTTACTAGTTACTAGCTTACTAGGTCGTAAGGTAGTAACTAGTAAAGAATTTACGACTTGAAAATTATTAATTGATTCAATAAAATAATTATTTCTTGACTTATACTTGACTCAAACAAGGAAATTTCCAAATAACCATAAAACTTATGAATATGTATTATGCTAATTTAGGCACCTGCTCACTACGCCTTCGAGTACAGCGTGAACGACCCCCACACCGGTGATATCAAGTCCCAGCACGAGACTCGTGAAGGTGACGCTGTGCACGGCTCCTACAGCCTGCACGAGGCTGACGGCACTGTCAGGCGCGTCGACTACACCGCTGACAAGCATTCCGGGTAAGACTCATAAGAAAAAAAATATTATTAAATTACAACCAAACGTTAACGTAATATACAAACGAGTGATTTAATAAAAATCGTAAGTAAGTTTGGCAATACAACGAGGTAATGCTGCTAGTGTCTTGGGTACACTACCGCGGGGCAGCGATCTGGCTCATTTATTTAATTTATTATAGTTTTAGTTATTTTTTTATTACTGTAAATATTTTTATTTCTATTTGTTTTAAATTTAGTTTAAGTTATTATAATATAATAGGTTTAAATATTTCGAAATAAAACCCTATGATATAACAAAGAAAACTTACAGATTCAACGCCGTTGTTCACCGCGAGGGTCACGCTGCTCATGCCGCTCCCGTCCATCATCAGCCCGCCCATCACTCCTACCACTAAATTACATAATTTTAATAATAATAATATAATATGTCATGACGTGCCAAATTACTGTTAAAATTGAATAAACTTTTTAATACTTATATCATTGTATTATTTACTGACTTTCTTTAGATACATATTACATTTCCTTTAATTATATTTTATAGTTTTACTATTCAAAAAATAATAATTAAGTATAAATATTAATTTATACTACGTTTTAATTTTGAATTTATGTACCTAGAAAAATCTCTTACGTCTTTTTAACACGCTTTTTTTAAATATTTTATAATATTAAAACTATGTTTAACTATATATTTTTAATACATTTGTTGCAGTAGTCTTCAATTTTTGTAAAGCTGTTAAGAACTAGCATAAAATCTGTCATATTCAATGTACGTTTATGTGTACTGTATGTATTCAAGAGATAATTTTTAATATTCCGTATACCAAAAAGAAAAACAGGACGACCAAGTAGGAGTAGGCATCGCATACAAAAAGCTGAACACTCTTTTTTATTGTTTAATCTTTTTTATTGATTATTAATAACGATTAGGCAGACGTACTACCTGATGGCAAGTAGTCAACGACGCCTATCGACATTTGCAACATCAGAGGAGTCGGCAATGCATCGCCGGCTTTGTATGAGAGCTCTTTTTAAACATTTTTGAAGAGCCCCATGTCATACCGCTCCGGGAATACCTCAGGAGGAAGCTCATTCAACATCTTAAATGTTCGCATCAAGAACTTTGTATATGTAAAGTAATAATAAAAAGTTAAAACTACATATTTAAAGATATTTTTTACAAAACGACAAATATGATGATGTTTTTGCGTAGTGTCGCGTCATTGACTAATGTGCCACTTGACGAAGTGTCAAACTGCAGGAATTTAGCGTATTGGGTACAAGAGTGATATAAACCTAATCTAGTTACGTCGAACGAGCACTACAAATAAAATTAAGCCAGAAACAAGCACAATCTTAAAGAAGAAAAGTATACTATTCATTCCAACTGCACAGAAGAATAAAAAGAACAATAACCTTTTTTAAAATGAAGGCTTCGTTTCAGGAGTTATGGGGAAGTTGTGGTCTAATCTTTAAAACCATTTACTTTAATTAAAAAAAAAAACTATATCTTTTTCCCTAACGCGATTTATATATTACAAAAATTTATTTACGTTACACATCTGTGTTTATGTCAAAAATTATATGCAAAATTTTTCAATGTAACGGTAGACCCGGTTTAGAAGAAATAGGCTGTGACAAGGGCAGAAATGACACAAAAGTGATCCTATAGGGATTTCATTTTTTTGTTTTGAATATAACTTGAATGTAATGCAATTAGTATTACGTGTAATACCTGACAAAATGTTTGAAACTAAATCGTCGATTAACCGTCTAAATTATTCGCTACATGTTATTGCCGCCAATTCTGACAAACTAATGCTGTACTCAACATTGGACCTCTAAAGGCTGTTGGACAGGATAGATGGAATGCTGCACTCAAAGAAAATAGCTGAGCAAAATACAACTTTGCACATAGAGTGACTTCTTCAATTAGGCACAGATAGCGACATTTGAATATACGGGCATAGACAATAGTAAAAGGACTAACTAAACAAAGTCTTTGAATCAATATTTGCATAACTGCAATTTAATTAGATTTTAAGCCGGAAAAGCCGGAATTGTACATGTTTATTTTGGACGAAACCACTTCTATGATTCTCTCATTTAAAATTGTCACCGTAAAAAGAAAAAAAAAATGTCGATTATAATATTAACCCCAAATTTTAACGGTAAAATATTTATTTATCAAAACCAATAGGCCCAAGTGATCTGCGCCGTTTGATCAAGTGTTTTTTTTAATATAGAATTCTAGTCTCCTAGTCACGACATCTATAATCGATCCCAGATAATACAGAAGTCTTACCTGAAATAGACCTTATGTTCTACTGCATCTACATGCTTTATTACCCCTGTGGTCTAAGTTCGAACGCCTTGGATGATTAGCCCTTGCCATACTCTAGAAACCGTAATATATCAGCGCTGAACACTATCTTTATTAAGCAGAAAAAGTTTGTCAGTAGTGACTCTAAAGTCAAACCACAAAGGGTTCTACATTCAAAATACCTCCTTTTGAATGGTATTGTCTTAACTTAAAGCGATTGCTTAGACCGGTATATGACGACACAGGTTCTAATTTCGTAGCAAGATGCTTGTTTGCTTTGCTAAACTAGACATACGAAATGTACCAATTTTGTCCGTACAATTTAATCTGTAGGTTGTAATAATAAATTTTGTACCTGTGTTCTATTTGGGATTTCATGGAAGACAACGAGCTTTAGCTTGCCAGAAATAGAAATAAAATTTTATTTTAAATAGAAATTTAAAATTATAGCAAATAATATATACAATACTTTAAAAATAAAAGTTGCTCTAAACGGGATCAACATAATTTTAAATATCAAACTACTTATTGTAATGAAAAGCACAAAAGTCCAAAAAAGTATTGACCCTTATAGTTACCAAAAACGAGATCCAGAACATTATTGATTCTGTAAGAAACTTGATTTCAATTGAATGAAATGTTTACTTATGCAAGCTTATACCCCACTTGTAAGATATAAAAAGACAATTTCCGTAATTTCTGGTATCAGTAGTCATAAGACACTGCAAGGAATTACCCAAAAAATAATAAAAATGTACACAAAGGTAATTGAAAATTACAAATGGTATGGGTAAATGGTATTGGTTTGGTATTGGTATTACAAATGGTTTTTTTTATTTCATTCAAATATTATGTTTTTAAATTACTGTTATCCAATCATATGCAATCGTTAAACGAGGTTGTATAGTTAAGGAAGCAATGATGAAATGTAATCAAACATATATTTATTTTTCAGATTTTGATTGTTGCTGCTACCCTTGCTGTTGCCGCGGCGCAACACGGCTATGGTCACGGTGAAAACCATGCCGTCTCCTCGCAAAATGTTGTTCTGCACCAAACCCACGGACACGTGCAGCACGTGCCAGTGATTGCTCATCACACGCCAGTCATTGCTCATCATGCACCGATCATTGCTCATCATGCACCGGTTATCGCTCATCATGCACCCGTGATTGCTCACCATACTCCAATTGTCGCTCATCACGCGCCTATTGTCCACCACCAGCCCATTCACTACACCCACAGCGGACACGATGAGGAACATTATGTAAGGAATTGAGAACGATATCTGTAATTTTATATCATATAGGTTAATTGCGCAACATTGTAGTGGATTTCGGACCTCTCGCGCCTGAGGTCAGAACAGTCAGTCAGGTCAGACAGGTCAGGCACATGCCTGACAGACTTCTAGTAAAGTGAATAATATCTACCAATTCGCTCTTAGATAGGGGTGGTAAACTATGTTTTTTATCGTTCCAAATTATAAAAGACTAGTACCCAGCAATGTGATTTTAATAGCTTGAAGGTGGTCACTGCAAAATAATTTTACCGTAACTTACCATTAAAATTTAACCTTTTAGGCGCCTGCTCACTACGCGTTCCAGTACAGCGTGAACGACCCCCACACCGGCGACATCAAGTCCCAACACGAGACACGTGAGGGCGATGCCGTGCACGGCTCCTACAGCCTGCACGAGGCTGACGGCACTGTCAGGCAGGTTGACTATACCGCCGACAAGCACTCCGGGTAAAATCTTCTTAAATTCACAAATAATCTTATAAACAGTTAATAATTATTTAATCGTTTAAGAGCTAATAATGATGGAATGTAATCTCTATGGAATAATCAACTAAACTGATTCAATTATCTTACAGATTCAACGCCGTTGTCCACCGTCAAGGTCATGCTGCTCATGCCGTACCAGTCCATCACTCCCACCATTAAACTATTGATAATTATTTTTTATACTACTATAGTGTTATACTAAATATTAATAATAAATATAATAAATAATACATTTAAATTGTGTATACTATACCTAGAATTGTGTGATTCATCTTCTCTAATATCGTTAAATCTCTAATTCATACAGAAGATAATTATAATCACAATAGATACGTACATAATATATGATATGTTTCACGTGAATATTTCTGTTGTTCTATTCATATTTTAAGTAAGATCAATAAAGCTAGAGTTCAACCTTTTATAATAAAAATCACAAAAAAACAACTGTAAATATAAGTTTTCATTTGGTGTAACAGTATATATTTTTTAAATGCAGTTTTAGATGGTGGTAGAACCTTACACACCTATTTCTGACTAAAAACAATGATGTTAAGTGCTGTTATGTTGCGCTTTGAAGTCTGTAATAAGAGAGACATACTTTTCTGTGGCTTTCTAACTTAGTGCTCAGAGATAGCAACTAATCTATTGCCAACCTCAGGTAGGAATCTCATCTTCTCCGTAGGAATCTAATCTTTGGTTAATCACAGATGTTTTATGGAGGGTAGTAGCCATTTACTATCAGATCGACTGGATGCTGCATTTGTTGTTCCTTTATTGTAGAAAAAAGGTTAAAAACCTGACAGCAACATTTTGAGCTAAAAATAAATAAAAATCTTACATACTAAAACAGTTGCTTTAATAAAAAAAGGCACAATAAGGAAAAGGATGACAATTAAGAATTTATTTGTTTAAAAAATAGATACAAAGAAATGAATTGTCATTTCTGTATCATTAAATGTATTCACAAAGCTTGTCTAGTTATTCCAGCACTGAACTATTTTTATCAAGAAAATAAAATGTACTAAACTAGAAAAACAAGTACTATAGTAAATGACCAAATTATTATCCGTTCATCAGCAATGCTAGAAAAAGTTAACTATCTTTATTAATCAACATATTTTTTAATTTATTTATTTAATCATATATTTCAAGCAATATAAAGAAAGACGATTAATTGCCTCTTACTGAGATACGCAAACAAAATATTTGAACATAGCAATAAGTTTAAAGTTAACACAACAACAACACAACTTACTCCTAGCTAAGACCTTGGATAGCGGGTCGTTAGAACAATATCACAGCTCCTTAACATTTTGCTAGCTCATCTGACGGTGACGAACGATCATCAACTTGTTTCATATTTAAGCTATTACAATGTAATATATACTACTGAAGCCTAGTTGACATTTCTCTACATTTATTCTAACACAAACATCTATGAAATAAGTTTTGTCCCACAAAAGCGAACGTGTTTCCTTTTGTTCGTCGATTTCTGTTCCTCGTTGTTCTTCACGCATAAGAAATAAAAAGTTGAGATACAAAACCGAAAGGAGATGATTGAATTACTATATTATTTATTTTATTGGCTTCAACCTACGTGCTACTGTTAGGATAAAATGTGGATCTTTACCTACCACTCGTGGAGACATAGAGTATAATATAGAGAAAGTTACAGCTTAGTGTCCTACATTTTTGAAAGTGGTAGAATCCTTTGTGGTTCGACTCTGGCGGCACCACCGCCACACCTATTTCTACCTAATAACAGCAGTGTCAGGCGCTGCTGTGTTCCGTTTTGATGGGTGTGGTAAGGGAGAGATACTTTTCCGAGGCGTTCCAACATAGGTCTCAGGTAGGAATATCTAATCCTATCTTCGGTTGATTAAGGATGTCCATGGGCGGCAGTAGCCACTTACCATCAGGTGGACTGCATGTTCATCTGCTACTCCTACATTATAAAAAAAACTTTTAATTATTTGTCAATAAAAGGCTTACGCTAAAATTTAACTACTGGAACGTTTTAAGGGTACGTTAAATGTTCTCTCCAATGTTCTCAAATTATCAATAAAGCGCATGTAAAGTCCAATGACTAATAACACATAACTACAGGACGGACAGATTAACATGCTCTTTAAGGCACGAAAACATAAAAATTTAGCAACTGACGGTAACCCATCCAAATTCTACCTCGCATTTCAGCCCTTTCATTTTAAGTTTTTCACATTTCGTGTTATCGAGAATTTTGTAGTTGTGTTTGTTCGATTGTACCAATGATAAAGTTATAAAAGAAAATTTATAAGGTATGAACGCTGAATCTACCCAAATTATAAGGAGTCTTATTAAATTCCCCTAACACTTCACTTCACTTTTACCTGCGACGTATTTATAGCTTATGTCACTTAAAACTATATATACAAAACTTGAATCTGAAGCATTCTCAAAAATGGGCTCAAGATCAGTTTATAAACTTGATCGACATTAATTAAACCATTACTTATGTAAAGCTGCCGTTAAAGAGATATAAAAAGTCAATTTTTTGAGGTATCCATATCAGTTGACTTTTTACTGTAACACCGTAAATACAAAAAAAAAACAAATATGATCTCAAAGGTAAATTAAAACTTTACTAATAGTATTTTAAAACGACAATAAACTAAATTATAAAATTATGTAAAGGATAGAACTAAAAGATCAAAAAGTAAAATATCGCATATTACTAGAAGCCTAAACAGCTTAAACTAAAAAAATAATAAAATAATAAGTATATTTATTTGATTTGAATTAGATTGTTCTTGCTGTCGCTACCCTCGCCGTTGCTGCCGCGCAGCACGACAACTACGGCCACGGACACGGCCACGCCGTCTCTTCCCAGAACATCGTGCTGCACCAGAGCCATGGGCACGTACAACACGCACCCCTAATCGCTCATGCGCCAGTGATTGCCCACCACGCACCCATTGTTCACCAGCCTACCCACTACGCCTCTCACGGAGAACACAATGTGGAATATCATGTAAGACCGAAATTAATTAATGTTTTTAATTATTTATAAAAATCTTCTACTTTCTAATAATGTAAATTACATTAGGCGCCTGCCCACTACGCCTTCGAGTACTCCGTAGCTGACTCCCACACTGGTGACATCAAGTCCCAGCACGAGACTCGTGAGGGTGACGCCGTGCACGGCTCCTACAGCCTGCACGAGGCTGACGGCACTGTCAGGCGCGTCGACTACACCGCTGATGCTCACTCTGGGTAAGACACTCTTAATAACACGTATTGAATGAATCTCGCGCGATTGATAAATATCAAAAGCCATAGGTATCGAAGTTGAATGAACCGTACAATATGTAATACTGATTTTGAGAAGGGATAAAAGCTGCATAGAGCCTCGTGCTCTTTTTAAGAATTTAAATTGTTTGTTATAATCGTAACTAACTAATCGTAACTGTTAGACGTTTCAAATTAATTTATTTTCTTTTACAGATTCAACGCTGTTGTCCACCGTGAAGGCCATGCTGCACATGCTGCCCCAGCTCATCAACCAATCCACAACAACTACCAATGATAATTTCTACATTAACTGTTAATCGATTAAATTATTTATAAATGAATAAATATTTAGAAAAGCAATTCATACTTTGATTCATAAATGTTCACATAATCATAGCCTAAATGTCAAACCCATATATTAGCCCTTAAAATTAAAAAGAAAATATATGTTATGAAACATTTAAAAGGAATTTTATAAGTATCTATTCGTTTGTAGTTTGTACATTAACTACACTACATTATAAACACCTCTTATTGATCATAATCATATTGATCATATTATCATCTTAAACAATTAATTTTCCCACAAACATAACATTAAGTAGTGAATTATGCCCATGTAAGTGTTTTGAATTTTTTTTTTTTTTTTTTTTTTTTTTATAATATAGGAGTAGCAGACGAGCATGCAGTCCACCTGATGGTAAGTGGCTACTGCCGCCCATGGACATCTGTAATCAACCCCAGATATGATTAGATATACCTACCTGGTCGGCCAAGGATGCGCTGCTACCCCTGAGGACTAAGCTGGAATGCCTCGGAAAAGTATGTCTCCCTTACCACACCCTTCAAAACGGAACACAGCAGCGCTTAATACTGATGTTATTAAGCAGAAATAGGTGTGGCGGTGGTGCCGCCGGAGTCGAACCACAAGGGGTTCTACCACCTTTTCGAATAAATACTTTTATTTATCATCGATGAGCTCGATCAAATATTAACTTGGTTACGATTAGTGTTTTCAATGTTCGACAGTACTCTTACCATGTGTTTTTACGTTTGGACAAATATTACTGTTTTGTTATTTGTTTACGTATTGGCCCATACAAATTCCAATTAGTGCCCCTAGCGGATTGTATCGGAACTATAGTGTCAGTAACGTAGCATTAAATGTCTAAATTAACAAAATGGCGCTTCTTGTTTGGTCTCTCTTTTTTGCGAACATGTGAGGCAGACAAACAGACTGGACCACTTACCACTTAGCAAACGGAACAGAATGATGGGTTGAGTAAACGAAACGTAAAATTGTGGGATGTTTTGAAAACTCATGGTAAGGGGACAGTTCGATTTAGCATACCTACAATGTAATTGTCTACCAGCATCGCTAATAATGTCTGAGTTAAGATTCCTTAAGATGCTTTCATTTATCTAAGTGTACAGATTTTATTTCTGACAAATTAATTAACATTTTAAATACTTTACATTTACAGCTCAATAACACAAGATTATTTACTATGCCCTAAATATCCGTGATAGAAGGAGGATTGAATGAAAATACGATTACAATATCTTTAAATACTCAGATTAACGCTAAAAATATATCATATTACAAGTATTAGTCCTAAAAATAATCTCATATTTCGTGTATTATCAGGAAGGCTTGTGAAAGAGAAGCCTTTCCCTAAAGATTATTATTTGCATATCAAATTAATGACACACGTATTACAGCTCCATAAAAATAAACAGTTGCGATCGTTTATCTTAGAGAAGCTATACAAATGCGAAATAACATAGCTTTTCGTAATTTATATTTATTACTCCTTCGTTATTATAACAAATGTAACAAGTAGATTGCTATTTTAATAGGTAGATAGGTTGCGATGCGAAGAATCCCACATAACCCTGCGTCACTCCCACGGCACCGGGTACCTTTTGAAGGTTTCCCCCTCGTAAACAAAAAAAGGCTGTGATGCGGATGAGTAATATACGTATTTATCTTGTATGTTTGTTTCCTTTTCATTAAATGAAAGGTTTTTTCTATAATAGTAGAAGCTTTATTATTAATGTAAAATTGACTGCTTAGAATAAACTATACTCTCTTAAAATCTCAAAGTCGTTTTTGCAGAAATTCACTAATGTCTATGGCCTGATTTAATAATTTAATCATCACCTACTTTGTCATAGGAAGAGAGGGAGTCAAAGAAATTGTGTTATCTCTGTCCCAGAATACACATTTTATCATCATCTTTACAACACTGTCGAAGCCGTATCATAATCACTGTATTATCCGGTGCTGTATACATAGCTAAAACGAAATAATGTGTTGCTCTTGTACCATAATTGAACAAAAAAGATCTTTAATAGATCTTTAATAGAAATGAACTTTTATTTACTTACTTATCTATTTTACGCTTTGAGGTATTTTCCAACACAATATGACGTATAATCGACGTAAACTGGCGAGGAAAAACTTTTATGCGATATAAATATGTCGGAACGGGATGATCGAATTAGTTAATTAATGTTCCCGAACCGAGATGTTCGACGCGCGCGTCAACTTCAATCATCAGCTTCAATTTGTTTCATGTGCGTTTGCCCCATACGACCGACGCGCCGAGACTCTGCTGAAGCTTCACCAAGTGCTTTCGGTGTTGCTTGTGTCCTCAAGTACTTATTTGATTACGTCACAGGTAACCACTTCAAATATAGAAACGACAGAAGATCACTCGTATCCAGTAGAATAAATCGATTAATTAGATCATACCTAAAAATAGAATATCAATTCACCTCAAAAAACAGCGTTTCGGACCGATTTTTTTATCATTTGGGTGCCTGCTTTCTCTGCCTTTATCCTTCCTATATTATATAAGTCCTAAAAGATAACTTGTATCTTACCAATGGTATTACAAATGTTGTTAAGCAGCTTAACCAAGGTCGTATGGTCATAAAGTGAAACATTGCTATGTGGACAAAACTGGCTTCAACCAATATAATTATCTTTAATTTCTTGCGTAAATTTCATGAGTTACTTTTCACTTGGTATAAAAACCTTGCCGTGTTATACCAGATATCATTCAACATTATTCGCTGGTTAAAGAACATTAATTTACCAACAACAATATGCTTACTAAGGTACATTTATATACTTGACAATAAATAATTATATATTTACTTTCAATGTTAAATTAATATTAATTTATTAATTTTAATACATTCGTTACAGGTTACCTTTGTTGCTGCCATCCTGGCCGTATCTTTGGCCCAATACCACAATGGTCTCGGTGGTCACGGCTACAGCGGCCATGGTCACGCCGTATCCTCCCAGAATGTCGTTCTCCATCAGACTCATGGACACGTGCAACATGCGCCAGTGGTAGCTCACCACACTCCGATCATCGCTCACCATACTCCTATCGTCGCTCACCACACCCCAATCATTGCGCACCACACCCCAGTCATCTCCCACCACGTGCCAATTATTTCTCACCATCAACCTGCTCATTACTCTACTCACAATGAACACCATGAAGATTACCACGTTAGTTACTATGTGCATTACTTTGTTTTCGTTATTTATTTTTATTATTTTATTAGAAGGTATCTTCATAAATAATATTTATACAGGCGCCTGCTCACTACTCATTCGAGTACAGCGTAGAAGACAAGCACACCGGTGATATCAAGGCCCAGCACGAGACCCGTGAAGGCGACGCCGTGCACGGCTTCTACACCCTGCACGAGGCTGACGGCACTGTCAGGCGCGTCGACTACACCGCTGACAAGCACTCCGGGTAAGAATAAAGTATTTTATAAGTATTTTAATATCGTATTCTCATTCTTAAAGTGCTCATATACAAAGCCAAACTACTACAAACGAAGAGCAAGCATTTAAAAAATGACGATGAATCAAGCGATTTTTGTCTAACAAGCTAACTTCAGCAAATAAATGTTAATTCAGGAATCTTAGAGTACTTCAAAGTAGAGATTTATTTTATTCTACATCTGTCGTCATAAAAGTAAACATAACCATTTTTTAATTTATTACCTTTTCTTCACAGATTCAACGCCGTAGTCCATCGTGAAGGTCATGCGGCTCATGCTGTACCTGTACATCATGGATCTCACCACTAGATTCTAGTAATAAATTGGCTACCATTGTGATATGACTTGTAAATAAATATTAGTATAATTCAAATAAACACTTTAAAATATATTTCTCTCTTTTTATTCGTCGTAGCTATTTATGGTACTCGTACTTAAAGAAATATTGATTATGAGGATTTATTAAGCGCTTAAAGATATGGATATGTAATTTCTTAATATAGGGTGTCTATGGATTTTCAAGTTGAAAGATAAAAAGAAAAATAAATTCTCAAATAAAATTACATATATAAAAAAAAATATGAATTGGTTTCTCTCACAATCATATTGTTCATGTAGTCTTATTCTAACTATCGATCAAAGTAATATTTGAAAGAAAACCAAGACTGCAATTAAGTCGTAGTCCTCATCAGGCCAATAGTGAAAGAATTTAGAGAATAGTCCACCGTATTGGCCAAGTGAAATTTGATAGACTTCACACACCTTGGAAAACTTTTGTAAGAATCCAGGCGCGTAGGTTTCCTCACGAGGTTTCCTCTGTCGTCAAAACAAGTGATAATTATTTTTTAATAGAAATAACTTGGAATAATCAGAAGTGCATGTCGATCAAGATGCGAAAGCAAACAGTAAAGTAGTGTTACTATAAATCATTGTGTACTAAAATTAAACGAAATTTAGAGCGTACACCTAAAAAGAGGCACGTATTCATGGTCCCTGAACTTGATGATTAATTATTTTTTCTGCTTATTATTTTAAACATCGCATAATTAAATATAGTGTCATTGTCTCCGAAACTAGTCAATCAATTTCAATGAAACTTTGTTAGCGCACATAACACTTTTTTTATAATACAGGAGTAGCAGATGAGCATATAATCCACCTGATGGTAATTGGCTATTGCTGCCCGTGGACATCTGTAATCAACCCCAGGTAGGATTAGATATTCCTACCTGCGGTCGACCACAGATGGGTCGATACCCTTGAGGACTAAGCTGGAACGCTTTGGAAATGTATGCCTTTCTTACTAAACCCTGTAAACTAGAACATAGCAGCGCTTAACACTGCTGTTATTACGCAGAAATACGAGTAGGTGTGGCGGTTGTACCGCCGGAGTCGTACCATAAAGCATTCTATCAGATTTATACACTCACAATACAATTCTCAGTTATTTACAATAACTACGGCTCACTCATAGGACTCAACCCTAATATAAAATAACATAAGTGAGCTCTATATAAACGACTGGCCTAGACACTTCATTTTTAGCATCATATTATACCTACATTCCTAATTATATCTATCTTATATCAAATATTCAGTAGTCAAAGAAGTAAGTTCAAACTACAGGCCTGTTATTTCTTGTCCCTGTAGTTCCGGGACTAGAATAGGGTTACGGTATCCCCTGCATGTCGTAAGAGGCGACTAAAAGGGGGATTCGTATGCATGAAGGGGCGGTCGCATGCCGCCGTAAACGTTGAGGACGGCCACCAGGGGGGTTTTAGTGCGGTAAAAATCCCACATAACCCGGCGTCGCTCCCGTAAACAAAAAAAAATGGAAAAATTAGATAGATTTTTAATAAGGGAAATTAACCGATATTTTGTCTCTTGTGTATTTATCATTCCTACTCGGTACTCACATTTTATTATGAAAGGAACAATGTGAATATAGTTATTTTATTAATGTATTTTTACTGTTCAAAATTCAAGTTGTGGCTGACATACCACTTTTAAAATATATGTAAATTAAGTATTCTGGATTACATAGACTAGATAAATATTTATGTATATAGTCCTATTATTTAATTTAAATATTTAGTTTAGTGAATGCAATTAGTAAAAAAACATTAATAAGGATATAATAAACATTGCAGAAATAACTACTACGGGAGAAAGGTAGAACATAAGACAGAATGAGAAGCCTTTGAGATTTTCGTACAAGGACTCAATCAATAACAAACTTGTTTAAGAATAAACAATATTTCTTACTGGTTCGAATGACAAGCCATCCGAATTTCGCTGTGTATAAAAACGCGAACAAAATTTCAATACATGTCAGTTATCGCACAACTTTAGGTACTTACGGAACTGTGTTCAAATCAAAAATGATTTCAAAGGTATTAGCTTCAGTTTTAACTCCATTTATTTAGACATCGTTAACAGCTTCATCTGGTTATAGTTATGGATGTTAAGTGGAAATAGTGGAACGTATGACAAGAAGTAAGAAGGATACATAAACATTGCAGATCGTGATCGCCACTGCCATCCTCGCTGTAGCCGCCGCGCAGCACAGCGGCTACGGCCACGGTCACGGCCACGCCGTCTCCTCCCAGAACATCGTGCTGCACCAAAGCCACGGTCACCTACAACACGCGCCCGTGATAGCTCACCAAAGTTACCAGCCTGCCGTGGTTCTCCAACACCACCAGCCTACCCACTATGCCTCCCATGGACACGATGTGGACTACCATGTAAGTAAACATCAGACACGAGTTATCAGAGCTTTGATGTATTTATAATCTTCCTTGAAGGTTTCCATTAAAACTTTCCATCAACACTATCTTCGCATTTCTTAAAAAAAACAGGAAAAATAGCATTAGCCAAACTGCACACATCTTTTAAAAGTATTTACTTACGTTTCATTTAGTATGCCTACATACAATTCAATACGTAAATAATACTTAAATAACAGTTAGATTCATGTTTCATATACTTTTATAGGCGCCTGCTCACTACGCCTTTGAGTACAACGTACAAGACACTCACACGGGCGACATCAAGTCCCAGCACGAGACTCGTGAGGGTGACGCTGTGCATGGCTTCTACAGCCTGCACGAGGCTGACGGCACTGTCAGGCGCGTCGACTACACCGCTGACAAGCACTCCGGGTAAGTTAAATAGCAATTGTTTTCTGAACTCAATTACTCATCCCTAAAAGGAATTTTCTAATATAAGATTTTGCAATGGTTTGTAATCATTCATGTATATGTCCCGGTTATTCGCTTCGCGAAATCAAATGTTACTGACGGTCATATTAGGAGTGGAAAAATGCATTGCAAATTTTTATTCACATCCGTTCTTTAATTACTCACTTTTTTACTATTTGTTGAGATTAATTAGACGAAAATTTATAAGAATTAAATACTTAGACTTCTTGCTTACTTAAATTGTGTCAACAATTGTCTAAGAATATTTTAATGTGAATGGAATCGGAAGATACTGTTATCTTTCGTTAATTTATCAATTTATTTCCCTAATATTTGTGTTATACCCCCCAGATTCAACGCTGTGGTCCACCGTGAAGGTCACGCTGCCCATGCTGTCCCCGTGCACCAGCCTTCTCACTCCTACCACTAAATATTAGTTGCAATACCTCTAGTCGAAACGCAATAATTATAAGCATTAAATAAGATTATTCTATAAATTTCATCTTTTATTTTTACAGTAATATCCTACATATAGACTAAATTCCAGTTTTAATAACAATTATATAATTTTTACTATAATTTCCAATTGTATAACAACTGTATATTACCTAGCTGATACATTTTATTCTTGAAACTTTATAATGAGCACTCTACGTAATAAGATTAGTAGTGGCTCTGTTTTTGAGTACTCTTACTACGTGCTCAAATCATGCTCATGTTCTAACTACAGCAATTGGTCATCCTTGTCTAAAGCTATAAATGCATGTATATTTGATATAAGTGAATTACTCAAAAATAAGTCGCTCAATTTAAAGTCAAATTAATTTGCCACCAGTATTTGAAATTTGAAATTTTCTCAACAATCTCAAATGAATTTCAAGATGTTCAATATAAAATGACAGTAATATTAACTAAATATACTAACGTTTAACGTTTACGAATTCACTCGAACAGCGGCCGCATGGACCGTATCGCAACTAAAATTTCGCATTATGAGTTTTAAAAAACTGAATAGTCAATTGTAACGACATTTAATTTTGCAAGTATAAATAGAATGCATTTATTTTTACAGTTTTATTTTTATTTTAATATTTATAGTTCCGTTATAGTTCCGTTTTTGAAACTTATACTGCGGAATTTTAGTTCCGATACGGTGCACGTGGACGCTGTATCCGCAATTTCGTAAACGTTGAACGTTTTCGAGCAAACGTGAAATCTCGTACTAAGGGTACTGTTCTAAATGAGTTCAATCGGTAAACATGTGACATTGAACTATATAGACCTATTACTTAATATATCTTACTCGTAATTATATAAGGCAACTTTCTCTACACAAGATTACGGTCACTAGTACAAAAACGTGCGTGAAGTATGTTATGTAAAATAAGTTTCAAGGGTGTAGCCCTAATACTTGTTGATCGTATCTGTGTCCATATTGTTATGTAATGTTACTATTCTTGCCTTCCTATATGTCCACATTGGCAATGTTACTACTTAAAGTGTCATATAAATTAATAAAGTAACTAGCGTTTATATCCGAAGAGGTGTTTTATTTCCAAATAAGATTAATTTAAGAACATATGTAATTTTCTTTGTTTTAAAAAATGTACACAGTAGTGCATGGTAAAGTAAGCTCTACATATTAATAGTTGAAAGACATCGCAATTTAAATTATACAGCTTTTGAAGCACAAAGTAAAAAGCACAAATGTACTTTCTCATTCTACAAAATTGATATCGTAGGTAATAGTACTTATTATAATGACTTTCCCCGATTCGTGTATTCGTGTGTTATATATAGACAACCACACCTTAATATACTGTTCGTAGGGGCTTGTCCGTTGAAGATAAATCCATATCGACGCGTATTTATCTTTTGTAAGTTGTCAAATTGACATCTTTTAAGCTGCAAGCTTCGAATCACCTTAATAAATCCAAATAACGTAGAAAGAGCTCAAATGTGGTGCGCGACCGTCCGTGGTTACCAGCCGTGCGTGCTATGTGACATAAAGTGCAACGTGGGAAGCCACCTTCACGTATTAAGTGTCACTTACCGTGTGTTCTAGATTAGTCATAAGCTAAAACATGATATGATAGTGTCGAAATCGTGTGTTCTGACTCACATGTTTTTAGAGATAACTTACTTGTAAAGTATGTTTCTAATACCAATCACTTCTTTACGATAGTGATAGACTAGTGATTAAATTTCGTTCTTTTAATTACGAATCTGAGGTGCAAAGTCCCAAGCATATATATTTTTTCAGTTACGTGTGTAATAGAAATGATATTACTCGCTAGAACGGCGCAGAAAATTATCGTGAGAGCCTACATGCCTGAGATTTTTTTTTTAATTGAAAGGGGTGTCTTCCAATTCTTACTGGGTCAGCTAGGTGCATGATTAGATTATGGATTTGACTCTTAGAGGAGTAGGAGGTACAGTAATAAGTTGATGATGAGGACAACTAAAACAAAAAACGTAAGCAATCGGTGAAAATCTAATCTTACACCAATATGAGCTTTAACGGTTTTCCTTGCATACGATACTGATTCCCCTCCGACTCCCCTTCAGGTAAATATCAAAAATTATTAATTGCTCTAGATGTGTATATGTGTATCATTGCCAATTTGTTATTAAATTACATGTACAGTTTTGCATATTACTCGTTAGCGTGTTAAGTGAAATGAACTAATTAATCGAAATTAAAATTAACCAAAGTGTAAACATTCTTCCGCTAATTGTGACATTATCATAGCAGTTATTTGAATAAAAAAATAAAAAGTTTATTATAAACGTTAAATTTATTTTTAAGGATAAACATTGACTAGATTGGTAACTAAGTTCTAGTGGTAGGAATGGTGAGCTGGCTGATGCGCGGGCACGGCATGGGCGGCGTGGCCCTCACGGTGGACTACAGCGTTGAATCTGTAAGAAAACGGTACCTTTAATAAACATAGATGTATAAAACATAGAAACATAGTTGTAGTAGTTTATAATGTAATATAATAAATATAAAAGAAAGCTACTATATAGTAAATATGTCATAGATTTTCTTGTGTTGCTAGTTCTTCATAAGAATCATACCGAGAATTGCTTAGAGTGAATTGTGAAAGGAATTGTGTTGTCTAAATTAATATTTACGATTCGTGGTTGATGACTACAATTTACTTATATTTACTGTCACCGAGGAGACAAGCAATCATATTTAATCATGAGTTTTTGATTACATTGACAATTCGACATTATTTATTAACAACTTGAAACTTTTCTTCAACATAATCACTCAAATCATATTATATACAAGTAACATGATTTTGTATTTTAAAACTTGAGGCAGTCCTTACCCAGAGTGAGCATCAGCGGTGTAGTCGACGCGCCTGACGGTGCCGTCAGCCTCGTGCAGGCTGTAGGAGCCGTGCACGGCGTCACCCTCGCGAGTCTCGTGCTGGGACTTGATGTCGCCGGTGTGGGAGTCAGCTACGGAGTACTCGAAGGCGTAGTGGGCAGGCGCCTACGAAATATAAACATTTTCTTTAAATAAAAGTTAGCACGAACTGTATAGAATTTAATTTCGGTTTTAAATAAGACCAGTGCACACAATGCTACACGATGTATTGCGTAAATGTTCTGTGGAGTCCAACGCATCAGCTTCGGCTGCTAGGCTCAGCTTAAAGTTGAACCCCTGAGCTATATGGAGCTGGGTACAGAAGCCCATGGGTGGCACCAGCTATTGGTGGAGGCGGACAGAAGCTTATTTTTGACTTCAATCTTACAAACTACAATTAACCTACATGGTAGTCAACGTGGTGGTCCTCATGGGCGTAGTGAGTGGGCTGATGGTGGGTGACGGGAGCGTGAGCGATGATAGGCGCGTGTGCGATGACTGGGGCGTGGTGCGCGATGACCGGTGCGTGCTGCACGTGCCCGTGGGTCTGGTGCAGCACCACGTTCTGGGAGGAGACGGCGTGGCCATGCCCGTGGCTGTATTGCGCGGCAGCAACGCCCAGGACGGCGGCGAGGAGGACGGTCTATATCAAACATTAACAATCAATATGAAAATTTATTTTTTTGCAAAATAACCTTTCGTTTAAGTCCCAATTTTAAAATTAAAATGGGACCAATTTCAATTACCTGTAAATAAATAAATAACGTTTTTTTGATAAATTTGTAAATGTAGCATAAAAGAGGTGGAGTATAAATTGGCTAAGTACTGGAAGACTTAAAACTTGTAAATGGACTGTCAAATAAATCTATTACCCATTTTATATAAAATTATCAACAATAATAATAAAATTAATAGTAGTTTCAGCTATATTAACAATAAAACCTCCAAAAGTCTAAATTAACAAAAAGTACCTTAAAATACATGATTAATTGTTTAATTCTCTTCGGCAGCTAACCGTGGACTGATATTCGACAATAAAACTTTTTCTTTTTATACAACGTGTAACGAAACCATAATCCTCGTACTATTAACTCAATCAGGCTTCTTAAACCTTGAACGGTTAATAAACACCAGATTATATTGTCACCTAAAAATGATATTGTTCCTTTCTCTAGAAACCCGAATTCGAAACCTGTGGTCGCGGTCCGGTTACATCAAATAAATTTATCACTATAGGTCATGTCTCATGTTTGTTAACTTACTGACTTTATTCGCTAACAATACGCAATCTTAATTTGGTATCTAATCTAATAATGAGTGATTAAAGTTTGGTTGTAACATTATGTTTAAAATTATTTTTATTTGACGACCCACGTGGCGGAGCGGTTACCATACTGGTATGACACGCAGAGGGTTCCGGGTTGGATTCCCGGCAAGACATATAAAGGGTGAATTTTACAAACGGGCCTTCAAGGCCATATCCGAAACTAAGGATTAGCGAAAAATGCTGAAAGGAGTTACGAGGTCGATTTTGATAAAAACTAAAACTGCATCATTAGTATTATAAAATATATTTTTTTCCTAGCCGGGAATCGAACGACTTCATTTTGAAAAACAATACATCCTCTATATTATTCCACTATCTCATATTGTTACTTATAAGGATCAAATTCTGGGAAGGAAAATCAAAATACGCATATAATTTAGTTTCAAAGACTATCACTGCTTTATTAACTTACTAGCTGACCCGGCAAACTTTGTGCCGCCTCAAATCTATGTATCAAATATATTTCATATAAAATATAGCCTTTGTTACTCGTGGATAATGTAGCTTTTGAATGGTGAAAGAATTTTTAAAATCGGTCCAGTATTTTTTGAGCCTATTCATTACAATCAAACAAACAAACAAAGTTTTCCGCTTTATAATATTAGTAGGTATAGATAATAATGAAATCAAACGTTTTCATTATACTTAACACGATTTTTATGAGCACGTCGCAAAATTAAAACGACCTTGTCGAGAATCAAATTCGCAATATTTATTAAATGATAGTGATCACCTTTTTAACCCTTTACTACTACAAAACATCGATTGCTATGGCGATAACATTCATTCATTATTACGTTTTTATGATCACGCGAACTCATTACTTCTGTTATAACGTGTCTTTTGTAGTATTAATATTGAAATTATTACTGTTAGTTAAATAAAAAATATAAGGTACGAATTTCTGACTAAATTTTGTTACATAATTATGACATTACATGAGTACATTAATTACCGAAGCTTATAATGTTTCTCATAAAAATAATAAATTTAAATTTAAAGCATTTCAAGGTACATAATTTATCGTAAATAAGTATTCTCCAATTAACTGAATTGGCACTAATTCCATATATACATTTTTTTTTATAGTATAGGAGTAGCAAACGAGCATGCAGTCCACCTGATGGTAAGTGGCTACTGCCGCCCATGGACATCTGTAATCAACCCCAGATAGGATTAGATATTCCTACCTGAGGTGGACCACAGATGCGCCGCTATCCCTGAGGACTAAGCTGGAACGCCTCGGAAAAGTCTGTCTCCTAACACTGCTGTTATTAGGTAGTAATAGGTGTGGCGGTGCTGCCGCCGGAGTCGAACCACAAAGGGTTCTCCCACCTTCAACATATATGGAAATAACTATAGTTATTAAGAATATATTTTTCTGTCTGATAATAGCAATGTTAAGCTGCGGTGTTTTTTATTAGTCAGATAAAATATGGATACTAAGCTAAGATGAGGTGTTTCAACATGGTCCGCTTTGGTGGCGACACAACTATAGAGTGCCTCTTCAACTAGTGCATAGAACTATTCTTACTTATAGTTATCGCCAAACTGCTAGTCCACTCTGAAGTTGTTCCGAGCAGGTGTAATCATACAATGCTACGGCGATTTATTTATATATTCAGAGCGGACTAGCAGTTTTACGCGGACTATAGTTACTTAACAATTAACCGTCGTAGAGTCTACTTACCCTGATGATGCTCCGTTTTGGAGCAAAACACATGTTGGTGGTGGTATGTATGGTGGTGTTGCATCTGCACGTATCCTTTGTGGGAGGGAGGATGGTACATACTGCATGGTTTAAAATATACCATCAAACATATTTGTAGTTTTAGTCTTATTTTAATAGCATGGATTTCTGCAAAATAACGCCTGATACAATTAACTAGAACTATACTTTTAAATTGCTTTAAAAATAAATATACGGTATTATATAATAGTTGTTTTGGTAGTACATACCAACCTTATCCGACCACTTAAATTTACGTAGCAACCTAAATATTGTGATTTAAAAGGACAATTTCTTAATTATTTATTCCTTTCAGTAATATAAAGATTAAAGTTTAAACGAGGGTATTATGTCATTGAAATGAACCTTAACAGTCCACTGCAGTTCCGGTTTCCATTATTTACTTGTTTTTCAATTCATTACTGTTGACTAACTAATCAGTACTAAGTTCATTTTAATGAAACATTTGGCTCTTCAATCTAGGGGTATTTTTTTTCGCCAACTTTTACGCCAAGAATAGACTCGGATTAGCTTACTCCCTCCCTACTACGTGTTTATTAATACTGAACTTGGATAAACTTTCATTATGGCTAGTTTTAAAGTTACGCTTGCTCTAATCCACATTTATTAATAAGGCAGAGTTTTAAAAAAAGTTCTTAAGTGCATGTTAAGATTACCAATTCGCACTTGGCCAGCGCGGTGGACTATACCTCAAAAGCTCTCTTACTATGAGAGACGACTACATGCGCAGCAATGAGACCAAAATCGGTTTAATGACGAGTTAATATAAATTCTTATTTCTTACTTTCACGATTGAAAACCTAAATTTAGTTTTCTTAAATTCACATTCAGTTATATACTGCTATATAGAATTACGAAAAATAGCGATAACGTTTAAAAATTCATACAGTGTTGTCGACATTTTTGATACACACATACTTTGCTGTAAAATATATACTTTCATTAATATAATACACATACTAGAGTGTATGTATATTATATTGTACAAAACACAAAGGCTTTTCCTTCATTACTCATTTAAAATGATGTAATTAATCCGCCCGTTTTATTCCGGCAGCTGGAATCTAAAATTACCAACACATTATTATCGATATGTTATTGATATACGTAGTTATATCCATTATCCATGTCAAAATGATTATGAATAATATTTACTCTTAATGATTATTATAAATGTAAATGTGAGTTGCTTGTTGTTTTTATTTCTACACACTTCACACCTTAACAACATAAACTTTTCAGAAAAGGATCCCTTTTATCCCGTTGTTTATAAATAAGGGACGTCACTGCTATCTGAGAAAATAACTCTACATTCATAGCCATCCACACACTAAGACTTTTCCTGTATTGTACACAAAAAACAATGAGTACCCTTACCATGAGATTTAAAACATCCCACAATTTTACGTTACGTTTACTCAATCCATTATTCTCTTCCGTTTGCTTAGTAGACTGAGTAAACGTAACAAAAAGTGCTCAAGTCTTTTTGTCTACCTCACATGTTCGCAAAAAAGAGAGACAAAACATAAAGCGCCATTTGTCAATTTAGACATTTAATGTTACGTTACTGACACTATAGTTCTGATACAATCCGTTAGGGGCGCTGATTGGAAATTGTATGCGCAAATTCGTAAACAAATACCAAAAGAGTCATATTTGTCAAAACGTAAAAACTCATGGTAAGGGTCCAGATCCAGAACGAACATTAAAATTCATTATTTATATTTCTGTTTGGCGGAAGTTCGATCCCGGAACCTATTGCGTGTCAAGCGGGTTTGGTGACCGCCGTTCTTCACTGAAAGCCCTCGCTGTTACAGTCGCTTCACACTGAGTACACCACATAATTACTGGTTATTAATAATCTACGTCTCTTATTTAATATGTACTTTTCTAGTTTTCTATTTTTAGAAATATTAAGTCTTGCTTTGAGTATGAAATGTCATCTGATTTTTGCAATGTCTTTTGTAATGGAAGTGTGATAAATTAGTGAATAAAGGTGTATTATTGTAAAATAGTTTGTGCCCGCGGCTTCGCCCGCGTTTAAAAAAAAATAATATAACATACATAAAACTGAAAATTCGTACCTTCAACTTTGCTAAAGATCATCACTTGATCAAATGCATAGTTTACGATTCAATCCTTACTAATATGGATTAAAATAATCGATGTTTTGGGTCCAAAAATCGATTCTACGATTAATCGATCTTAGATCGCCATCTCTAGTTCCCGTGGGATTTCCGGGATAAAAACTATCCTATGTCCTTTCTCAGGCTTTCTCAGACTATCTTTGTACAAAATTTCATTGAAATCGTTTCGGTGAATTGGGCGTGAAGAAGAGACAATCAGACAGACAGACAGACAGAGTTACCTACTTTCGGATTTATAATATTAGTAAGGATAAATAAGGATGTTGATAATTATGGAAGAATATATTGTATTTTTGGAAATTTCTAAACGTTTTAATACTCCTGAAATAAGGCTATTGATTTACTTGCCACTTTGTATAATATCTACACATTAGTTAATTACATCCTTTATATGGCCGGATATAATCTGACCTTGTCAAACCTCAAACGCGGCGTATAAAAGCAGTTCGCAGGTGCCTTACTGCATCTAGTGCATCGGATATTGCACTTTGATACGGTCGTAAAATTAGATATCACAAAATGATTTCTAAAGTAAGTTAAATAAAAAATATAATTTACATAATTATAACGTTTGTGTACAAAATATTTCACTCTGAAGTTTTGTAATAATATGCGAGTTTATTATTATATTGTTGAAAAACTAATTCGGTTTTGATTCACAAATAGCGAGTAACATTTACACGCATTGTTTAGTTTTTAGTTCTTCACAATAAATTTGCATTAAAAGTGATAAGTAATGCACAAATAGCTTGCAGTTGGTTTCGATTAAAAACTGGTTTCTTACAGAACTATGTGTTTACAGATTATCACCTTAGGCTGCGTGCTAGCCGTATCCTCGGCGGGTCTGTTGCCCGAGGCCCACTACTCGCCGGCAGCCGCTGTCTCCTCCCAGAGCATCGTGCGCCACGAGCAGCCCCACGCTATCGCGGCTCCCGTCGCCTACCACGCTGCTCCTGTAGCCTACCACGCCGCGCCCGCCCACTACACCTCTCACGCTGTTTCCTCGCAAAACATCGTGAGACACGGTGTCGCTGCGGCGCCCACACACTACGCTACCTTAGCCGCCCCGGCTCACTACGCCATCGGTCACGCCGCCCCCGTACACTACGCTGCGCCCGCCCATGTTGTTGCTCACGCTGAGCCTTATGACGTAAGTTATTAGATTATATATTTCTTGATACATATATTAAAATTCGTACTTTGCTGCTAATGGTATTTAGTATTAGGCAAAAATAATATAAATAATTATTGAGTAATAGTAGTATCTGGAATAGATTTTAATACATTCAATTATTTGCAGGCCCACCCCAGATACGACTTCGCGTACTCCGTAGCCGACAGCCACACCGGCGACAACAAGTCCCAGCACGAGAGCCGCGACGGCGACGCCGTGCACGGCGAGTACTCGCTGCATGAGGCTGACGGCTCCATCCGCACCGTGCACTACACCGCCGACGACCATAACGGCTTCAACGCGGTGGTCAGCCACTCCGCGCCAGGACACCACGCCGCGCCCGCTGTACACTCCGCCCCCGCCCACATCATCGCTCGTCATTAATACCAAATGTGATATTTTATTACCGACTTGTGTTCATAAACGTTGTTATGTAATAGTTAATACTTACTTAAAATAAATAAGAATGTCAATATAATATAGAGTACTTATTTAAATTAACCTCGACCTCCAACAGAGTTGGTGACCTAGCCGGTGATTAATGCTTACTATGAGGATTAAGTTGAAATAACTAGTGTCATTTAAATAATGCGTTTGAAGGAAATTTAGGAAAAAAGAATATTCAAAAATAATATTGACATAATCAAACTATGTATATTATGATTCCCTAAAATGGAACTTAATTGATATAAATTTAATTTCGATTTTCTTTGTACTTTCGTTATTTGCAATACGTGCAATTCGCGATACTTTTTAATATTCCTGTTGCAAACATAATACTTTTGGAAACAAATTATGTGAATAAACTAAAATATGAGAGCCCTTTTACTCGTATATCTAACTTATTAGTATTTTGAGTTAATTCCACTATTTTTTGTATAAATAATAATTAATGGTATACTTAAAATAACGGATATCTCATAACCTGACTTTCTAAAGAGAATCCAAAATAAAGAGTATTAATGACTACCCTGTACACCAAACATTAGACTATAGATCTAGGTTACAAAAGCAAGGGTAAATTAATAGAAAACAATTTGTTAATAAGTGCCCTAGATAACAATGTTAAAATCATATTGAATACTCTCGATCTTATATATCATCAATGTATCCATCATCCGCTCTCGCTAACTTTCTTGTTCTCCGAAGATTGAAGATTGATTGTAGAATAAAAAAACGAGTGAAGTGACGTTTACGTGACATTAAAATGTTTATTTTTTTACAAGCTGTTGCTGTAATCCGTTACAGATAATAAGCCGAATGGTAGTATCGTTTAAAGGTAACATCGATACGTATATTTTATGCAGGTGTTTTAATTATTACCCGACTGTCAAGGAAGGGTTATATTTTTCGCGCGTATCTTGTATGTTTGTCTTTCTTTATTTGATCCGATCTAACAAACGGCTGGATGAATTTCAACAGTTACGGTGTCATTATATTTGTCTCAATGACCCGAGTTTCCTTAGATAGGTATTAGTAAAAAAAAATCAAAATGGCGGATTTTTGGCGCGAAATAGTAACACATTTAAAAAAAAAAGTTAACCGAACCTATCGAGTAGGGTATCAAATGAAAGTAAATTAAACGGAGATTATAAAAACATATTTGTATATATATAAAACAGCAAGGTGACTGACTGACTGACTAACTAAATGACTTTTTCATTTTTCAGAAAACAACGTACAGCCTAAACCAAGGACCTTACACTTCTGAAATTTTGCACATAGGTTCTCTATATAGCGTGAATAAGTACTAAGAAAGGCCTTTTGGAAATTCTACCCTAAAGAGGGTAAAATAGGGTAAAACAGTTTTTTTGAAATCCTTTAATTTTGAAGCAACTTCTATAAAATATTGTATTTGGCTTTCTGGATAGGAACAAGGACGCACTTATTTATCGCCTGCCGAAAAATCAACCCCGTAGAGGGTAAAATAAGGGTTTAAAGTTCATTTGAACAATCGTCAATTTTGAAGCAAACACTATGAAATTTTGTATCAGGCTTGTTAGATACAAATAATGAAATTCTACCTCTAACGAGGTAAAATAATGACCGAAACTCTGATTTACTGAAGTTATATATTTTATAGACCGTAAATGGTGGATTTTTTTGCGAAATACGAGTAGTAACACGTTTTAAAAAAAGTTAACCAAACCTATCGAGTAGGGTGTCAAAATACAGGAAATTAAGAGGAGATTACACATACGTTATATAATATATCTTATATATAAAATTCTCGTGTTAGTTACCGTACTCCTCCGAAACGGCTTCACCTATTTTCACCTAATTTTATATACATATTCAGTAGGTCTGAGAATCGGCCACTATCTATATTTTTTACCCCTAAGTGATAAGGGTTGTTCACCCTTAACATTTTTTTATTTATTTGGCAACACAACGTTTACCGGGTCAGCTAGTACATATATACTCGTATATACACATCAAGATGACTGTCTGACTAAATGAGTGAGTTGCTGTACCAGATATCAACGCAAAAGGAAACCGCTGAACTTAAGCGTGCTGGAATTTTACACATTTTTTAGGTTCTTTATAAAGCGTAAATGATCACTATGAGGATAAAATAGAATAATAACACAAATAAACAGGATAGATAGGATAGGATTGTTTGAACATCTTTTGTTTTTGAAGCAGACACCTACTATGAAACTTTGTATGTGGCTTTCTGGATAAAAATAACGAAATCCATATTTTACTGCTTTTGGAAATTCTACTTCAGATTTTTTGGTGCAGTCGGGTTTTTGATTTTTTAAATTAATTACTTGTTTATTAAAAGTATTTAAGTAAAAGTAATTTTATTGAAAAAATCGATGATTATAATATTTTTTATTCATTGTCATTTAATTCATGCTCAGATACATATTCTTAAGTAAATTATATTGGAGCACTTAAAAAAGTATTTTAGCACAATTTTTTCACTAATAGTCTAATATTCAAAATAAATATTAATATATATATTTTATTGCCACATATATAATTCGCACTTGTATGAAAATAAAACACGTGTTGTGACTGTAAAAACTAAAACCATGTGGATAAATATTATAAATAAATATTAAAACAGTGATCAGAGGCGACAAGCGTACCAACATGCGCGACTAAGAGAGGTTTTATTTCTATTTCGTTGGTAGCTTTTTTCCGAGACTTAATGAATTCGGTTGAGTGGGCAACTTCATCCTGTTAATTTTGTGTTACAGTGATGCGCGCGCATCTTGAAATTTCACTCTCATCAGTTTTTCATAACGCGCCTAAAGAAGTATAACTTCAATAAATGTAACTTTCTAAAACCTTCAAAACAAATGCTACTAAGCACCATAGTAACAAACTAATTACGTCTACAAGCAGTTCGACCACTCTAACTTGACCATCAGGTTATTTCCATTTCTACCGGAACTATATGTGTCACATTATCGTAATATACTATTCGATTGACACCTATAATGATATGACAATCAATGTTATTGACATTCACCTACATTCTGAATATTTGATTATGTTTATATTATTAAAGAAATGTAAAAATTAACACAGTTATTTTAATGATACATATAATACTTATTTAAAGATATTATAGCAACCTTGAAAACAAATATTAATTTTATGCTATTATGTTAAGGCAACACTAACTACTAAAAATGTTTTAACACATAATTACATTATTATTTTGTTTTTCTGTATTGGTTTTTCAACAAAAATAATCGTAGAAAAGAATATTAAATAAATGTAATTCATAATAAATCAGAACGAAAATGAATAATTATAATTATTACCAACACAACTTTTAGTTCATTTTTGTCCGAACTTTCACTGTAAGTGGCAAAAATAAAGTGAAATATTAGCCCTTAGCTCATAATGCAACGGGTTTCAACGCATTCGGAATTCTTAGACCTCCAAAGAGGTTTAGAATATCCAATATGATCAATAAAGTTCAATACAGATTGTAAATAGGGCGAAGTTTTCGAATGGGCCTTCAGGGGCCAAATACGAATCTATAAAGATCTAGCGAAAAATGCTGTAAGGAGTTATGAGGTCGATTTTCATAAAAACTAAAACAGCATCATTAGTTTTTTTTTTTAAATATATTATTCTCTAGCCAGGAATCGAACGAGTTAATTTTATTATTCCACTATTGCATAGTATCGCTTATAAGAATCAAATTCTGGGAAGTAATGATAAATGACAACCTGGAGTTTGATTTGATTAAATTATCCCTATGCCATTTGTTAATTAAATATATTATAAACAATAAACACATAACAGTGGCTTCTTCCTATTGGAAGGAATATTTTCCTTCACAGTATCGGAAAAACTGCTTTAGAACGCCCTACCCGAAAACATCAGGAAAGCTCCAAGCAGGAGCACGATCAAGAGATTGGTTCGTGAACATTACTTAAGACCCCCGTCCAGAATTTGAGTCTTTCTTTTTTACTTTTATATATATAATAATTATTCTTTATATGTATTTATATATTTATTATTATGTATGTATGTAAGTTTATATATATGTAGGTATATATATTTGTATGTATAATATATCTCAGTTTATTTTACTTTTGTGTAAATGCCTACCACATACTGTCGCCATCGCCTAGGGTTGACTGGTAGAGAATGCCATTAGGCATTAAGTACTCCCTTGCTACCCTTAGTTAAAATTAAAAAATAAATAAATAAATGAATAAAATACACGTCAACAGAAACAAACCATTCTGCATTTTAACAAAGTGGTAGGTCACGCAAATTATTAGATAAAACAATAAATAGTGCTTTACCTTGTCTTTTAAGCTCTAGTCGGAAGGAACTAACTTTCATAATTTATTGGACATTTAAGTTGACGTAAGTGGAAATTATTGGATAATCCGGATCTCGTCGACCTTGTAGCGTTCAAAATTCATGAACTATATAACGCGGTCGACACAGGCCGAATACATCAGTTGTCACATTGCATCCGAGCAACATGTTCTCCAAAGTGAGTTCATAGGTCAAATTATAGTTCACTATAGTGCTTTATAATTGAAGTGAATATTAATTTGCTGGAGTAAACGTTTGCCTATATTAAGCCCAGTAAAGTTACAGTGTCTTTTTGTAAAATCTAAAAAACTGTGGCCTGTGCACATGGAATTGAAAAGACAATATTATTTAAACTAATAAAATAAAACATGAATTTACGAAAGAAGTGGTATCCATCATTTGAAACTAGTTACTAATTAATACTTGTTTTTTTTTCAGATTATTATCGTAAGCGCCGTTCTGGCCCTCTCTGCGGCTGGGCTCCTCCCGGAAGCCCATTACGCCCCAGCGGCTGCGGTTTCCTCTCAAAGCATCGTTCGTCATGAACAACCTCATGCCATCGCCTCCCATGTGGTGGCTGCTGCGCCCATCGCCTACCACGCGGCTCCCGTCGCCTACCACGCCGCTCCCGCCCACGCCGCCGTTTCCTCCCAAAACATCGTACATCACGCTACTGTGGCCGCGGCCCCCGCTCACTACACAGCCATCGCTGCTCCGACCCAATACGCGTCCCACGGGGCTGTGTCCTCTCAAAACATCGTCCGTCACGCCACAGCGGTCCATGCCCCTGCCCATTACGCTACTGTAGCGGCTGCCCCCATCGGCTACGCCGCTTCTGGTAACTACGGTTCGCACGGTGCCATCTCCTCTCAAAACATCGTTAGCCACGGTGCCGTAGCCGCTCCCGCTCACTACGCCGTCGCTCACGCCGCTCCCGTCCACTATGCCGCCCCCGCTCATGGACTCGTTGCTGCTCATCAACCTGAACCTTACGATGTAAGCAAAATGTTTTACAAAGTATCCTAAAAATATTAAATTTGTTTCGTTTAACAAATTTTGAATATATTTGCAAAATATTAATATCTTTATTTTTACAGGCGCACCCCAAATACGACTTCGCGTACTCCGTAGCTGACAGCCACACCGGTGACAACAAGTCCCAGCACGAGAGCCGCGACGGCGACGCCGTGCACGGCGAGTACTCGCTGCACGAGGCTGACGGCTCCATCCGCACCGTGCACTACACCGCCGACGCACACAGCGGCTTCAACGCCGTGGTCAGCCACTCCGCGCCCGGTCACCACGCCGCGCCCGCCGTACACGCCGCCCCCGCCCACATTCTTGCCCATCATTAACTTGAACGGATTAGCAACTTACGATAATTTATATTAATGGAGAACAAAAGTGATAATAGTTAATACTTATTTAAAATAAATAAGAATATAAACGAAACAGTTTATTATTTTTTTATTCTACTGGAATTGTTATTAATGTTTTAAAAACAAAATGAAAAATTGTATTCTAATTAGCCATGACTAACAGCTTACAAATTAGTCATGAGTGTCATGACTAACATGCATATTAGAAACTAATTCATCGAATAATTTAATAGAAATAGTCACTTGCGACCACACAATACAGATATATCAGACAGCCAGTAAGTATAACCCTAACCTAAATTCCTTTTAAAATTGAAAATCGTTTCTAATTCATATAAAGTACATGTAATGCTGCAAAACAACAAATAGCCAATAATAATATGTAAATATCAGATGAAATTCAATTCTAGAAGTACACACATTTTGGAGCCTATAGAAACAGGTCACGGGATAACGGATAACCGGATAAACCAAGATCAACCGTTTAACCCAGTTAAATAGGCAATAATTGCAAGATAATACAAATAATTACTAGAGGTGAGGCGCATATACTGGAACAGGTTCAGGGACTAAGTATTTTACCGGACTAGGTCGGACCTAGTCCAACTTTTAATATGTACCTGGTCCAAGAATAAGTACGTAGTCCAAGACCAGATTGTACGCGTGTCGCGTACACGAACCATAAGTAATGAGACTTTATAGGACTAGGTGGAACAGGTTCAGGGACTAGGTTGTAGAAGTGAGGCGTATATACTGGAACAGGTTCAGGGACTAGGTAGTTTATCGGATTAGGTGGTTTACCGGACTAGGCAGTTTATCGGACTAGGTAGTTTACCGGACTAGGTAGTTAACCGGAGTAGGTAGTACTTATTACAAGTTATAAATATTCGATCCACCTAATCTCATCTTGTAGCTACTACGGGCGGTACTTCCGCCGAAAGGGAAAATAATATACGTTTGCGTTGTTTTTTTTTGACGCCGCGCCGGCTCACGAAACCTTTAAGGATAAATCAAACTACTATTTCGATATATTATGATAATGAATATATGATAAAGTATGAAGGAAAGATTACAATTCATTGTTACTAGTGAGTGCGCGTGCAACCCTACCGCCCTTACGTATTGATGCAAGGCATGAACGAACTAGCTTCCTAGTCCAAGAATAAGTACCTAGTACACGCCAAATTGTACTAACTAATGAGACTTTATGGGACTAGGTGGAACAGGTTTCTGGATCACGTATTTTTAAATACTAGGCACAGGCATACCTATTACCTAGTCCCAAATTTACCTTGTACAACCATCTCTAATAATTAGTCTACGTCTCTACGACTAGTGACTTAGAGCTATCATATATCTAGCTGTAACGATCTTATATATGATTGCGGAATTGAGACATTTTATTATGTGACGAGTACTCACGATATGCGTTTTTTATTTCCCGTTCCCAGTTTCGCAGTGACCCCGATCCATGCAACTGGGTCGAAATATCGGAAATAAAGGATTAATAATCGGATTTAAAGGTGGTAGAACCCTTTGTGATTCAACTCCGGCGGCACCACCGCCACACCTATTTCTACCTAATAACAGCAGTGTTAGGCGCTGCTGTGTTCCGGTTTGAAGGGTGTGGTAAGGGAGACAGACTTTTCCGAGGCGTTCCAGCTTAGTCCTCAGGGGTAACGGCGCATCTGTGGCCGACCTCAGGTAGGAATATCTAATCCTATCTGGGGTTGATTACAGATGTCCATGGGCGGCAGTAGCCACATCAGGTGGACTGCATGCTCGTCTGCTATTCTTATATTATAAAATAAAAGAAAAAAAAAACGCATATCGTGAGTACCCGTTACATAATTGAATGTAACGATCTAAATTAATAAGTATCAAAGCGTTTCTAACGATTCCTATGAGAAACATAGTATATCGTTTACAAAAACATCTATTTAGGGTTGGTTACAGATACTCTACATACTTTCTCCTCAGCTCTTATAGAAGCTACGTCGTACAAGTGTTAGCGTGATTCAGGGAACAGGTAGCGCCATCTAGTAACAAATAAGACAATATCCACACCCTTCCACCAAAGTTCTGACACAGTGCGCTAGGGGCGCTGATTGGAAATGTATGGTAAATATGTAAACAAATACAAAGCAGTCATTTTTGTAAAAACGTAAAAACTCGTACTAAGGGTACTGCTTGAAGTTAGGTATGTGGGACGATGTTATAAAATACGTATCATAAATGTTCTTACTGTCTTTCTGCCAATCTCGGGCTCACGATAAAAAAAGCTTATATATCATAGTATATCTCAGCAGGTTAATACGGATTCATACGTTTGACTCATTTGGGATTTTATAACATTATGAAGAAGTCTCAAGCATACCTCTAATAAGCCACTCCTGTCAAAATGATCTGTTTCACCATTTGGTATTTGATCCTCAGGAAAAAAACCTTGGCCAGCACAGTAGACTGTAGCGTAACCCTTATATTGAGAAGAGACCCGTGCCCATCAGTGGGACAGTAATGGGTTGACGACGAATTAATAACGGTAATAGTTAAATAAAGAAAATAAGTCTCGAAGCGTTTCTAACGATTTCTATGTCAAACATAGTTTATCGTTTCCAAAAATACCTATGTACATTGTACGGATGGTTACAAATACTTTACATAATTTCTCCTCAGCTCTTATAGGAGCTACGTCGTACAAGTGTTAGCGTGATTCAGGGAACAGGTAGCGCCATCTGGTAATACATAAGACAACATCCACGCCCTTCCCCTAAATACAAGAACTGCTTAAAGCTCAATGTGGCGATGGTATAATGTTTCGAAATACGCATCATAAATGTCTTTGTTATCGTTCTGCTAGTGAAGCCTAGCTCAAGGTTTAAAAATGTTATAATATACTCGTATATTATCAGTCTAGTAGTAGTAGTAGTAGTAGTAGTAGTAGTAGTAGTAGTAGTAGTAGTAGTAGTCTCGTAGTTATCGTCTATCTCAGCGGGGTAATACGGATTCATACGTTTGACACATTTAGGATATGATAACATTTCGAAGAACTCTCAAGTACATCTACACTAATATTATAAAGAGGAAAACTTTGTTTGTTTGTTTAGTTGTAATGAATAGGCTCAAAAACGACTGGACCGATTTTAAAAATTCTTTCACCATTCGAAAGCTACATTATCCACGAGTAACATAGGCTAAATTTTATAAATAGATATGAAATATATTGGATAAATATTTTTTTAGGTGGTATAAACTTCGCCGGGTCAGCTAGTCTCTAATAAGCCACTTCCCTCAAGATATTCTGTTTCACCACTTGATATTTGATCCCCAGAAAAAAAAAACATATATTAATATAATGAACAAGGCGGCCATCCTCAGCCAAGAAAGTGGAATATGGCCTAATAATTTTCATTCTGAGACGAGACCCGTGCTGAATAGTAAAATATTAACAGGTTGACGCCGAATAAGTAACGTTTTTAGGCCATTAAAAAGCTGTTTTTAAACTTAAACTTGAAATTATTTAAGCTTTTTTTTGTTTATTGCATATGCATTGAAGTAACCTTGCTGTCTTTTACACTTGCCTGACATGCTTTTGTAACATACATACAATTTAATTATTTTCAAGCTATTAATACCGACAATTAACACTTGTGTCCTTAAATTATAATATCGATATTTAAATGTTAACTGATCCGTAATTAATCGTCCGACGTTTATGCCTGACTTAGATATTAAATAAAATTTGTATTAAATTATTGTTATTTTGTAAGATGATAAACTTGATACTAAACTAAAAAAGCTGTTTTTATTTTGATTGTCGGCTAAGAATGGTTTAATTTTGTACTCATGAATCGGTTTAGACAGAATTTCAATTTGAAGATAGGTAACCTTATGGACAATATCATAGTCTACTCGTTACTCTGAAAATATTTTTCATAAGTAAAAGTTTTTGTTTAAAATAGAAAGCCATAAGGGCAACACGCGAGTTGAGAATTTTAGTAAGTCATTTTAAAAAATATAATTAATACAATAATAATAACATCTTTTATACAAGACCATTGCAGCACCAATACATTTTTTTTACTAAAAATACAAAGATGAAAGTAAAATAATAAATGGAAAAAGGACACAAACTGAATAAATAAACAACACGTTTACAAAACTTTTAAATAATACGGTTATAATTTCCTGGTGTAATTAAAATAATATGCGCTGCAACAATCGCCAAGGGGAATAAACTCAGCTCAGACTAGCGGGTCAATCATGCCATGTTTATTTCGTGCACGTAAATTATACATAGATATCTATGTATACATATACATAGATAGATATCTATGTATACATATACATAGATAGATATCTATGTATATGTATACATAGATATCTATGTATACATAGATATCTATGTATAATTTACGTGCACGAAATAAACATGGCATGATTGACCCGCTAGTCTGAGCTGAGTTTATTCCCCTTGGCGATTGTTGCAGCGCATATTATTTTAATTACACCAGGAAATTATTATAAATTATAAATTATAATATTATAAATTATAATCTATAGATAGATAGATATATAGATAGATATCTATCTATCTATATATCTATCTATCACATAAATTAATAGTTTTTTTTCTATATACGGTGACCAATAATCTTATAAAAAAAGCTCGTGAACTAAACTTGTAATGTCCCTCCACGGTTCATTTTGTAAGATAATCCTTACTAAGAACATTAAAGATGTGGAATAAATCTCCTCTTCAGATATTAGCAGAGTGCTATGACATGGGGCTCTTCAAAAGAGGTGCAAAAAGTGTTTTCTTTTAAAGCCGGCCATGTTTAAGTGATCGGTCTATTGTAAATGTTCATAGGCAGCGGCGACAACATTTCATTAGGTAGTCCGTCTACCTTGTACTACCTTTTTTTTGTTTTCGAGGGGGAAACCTTCAAAAGGCACCCGACGATGTGGGAGCGACGCCATGTTATTTGGGATTTTTACCGCACTAAAACCCCCCCGGTGGCCGTCCTCAGCGCTTGGTGGAGTACTCCGCGATCTCCGATAGAACACAACTGGAGTCCTCCGAGCGCGATGCCCCGGTCGGGCTCTGCCCTGGAGGGAGCAGTTTACGCTACTCCCGAACACCTGGTATTTACGACGGCATGCGACCACACATGTCGCCGTCCTTCCCGGGGTTGCTTGCCGGACGATTCGAGCTACCACTCTTACCGCCGGCAACCCCGGAAGCCTCCTTTTAGTCGCCTCTTACGACAGGCAGGGGATACCGTAGCCCTATTCTAGTCCTGGAACTACAGGGACAACCTTGTAATACCTACCTTTATGTATAACAGCGATAGAATTGTCGCGCCCATACATAGGTATCAAACCGGTATGAAAATCGCTTCACTGCGTGTCACATAAAAATACATACTATGCACCTTACATAATATGCAAATATTAATATATAATGTATACCTATAATTATTCATGAGAGATCACGTTACAGCCTAAATTCAGGTTTGATACGTTATGACATAACTTTGGTAATGTGCACGGAGTCTTTGACCTTGCTGCGTTCAATTTTTGTAAAGTATAATAAATTGAACAGTTTATCTACAAATATACCGATAAATCTACCATATCTGTCTTCCAAACATTTCATAGATTTTAAGGATTTCAAAAATTGAGACAAGATGGTAAAACCCTTCCTCGCGCGACTCCGGAAGCACCGCCGTCGTACCTACCTATTGACCGACTTAGGTTTAGGTAAACAGTAATTTAGTCTTGTTTGTATTGCTTTGTATTTTGATTTTACAGGACGATATGTTCGCCCAGCGACAAAGTCCTTTAATAAATTAAACTAAATATATATACTGCTGCATCTCTATCTGCCTCATATTAATAGTGTGAAGTACTTCTGTGTTCTTGTTTGAAGATGATTGTATCTGGTTAGTACAGGAGTCAATAATATGAGGTTAGGTTAATTAAGTTAGTACCCAACTTAGTCCTCAAGGGTAGCGTCGCAATTGTGAACGAGCTCACGTAGGGTTCTAATCCTATTTAGGGCTTACTATAATAGATGCCCACTATGTCCATCAGTAAGTTCTAATAAAAACAAACCTAAGTATTATTATTTAAATAAAAAAAGGTATTGGGAGAAATAGTTTAATTCAAAGCTCAAGATAAGTTGGAAGCAATAAAAATATCTAGATTTTTTTCTTCAAGATTATATGATGAAATAGAGCTTAATCCAAGGCCACTTTTTATTCCGAAGGCTTTCCAGTAACTGTAACAAAATTGAAGTTAATTAAAAAGGTTCGAAAACTTTCACTCCTTGTTAATGTAGAGGAGTGGACCACATAACCATTTAACGAGAAATCCCTGAGTAGTCGACCTTGTATTGCATAAAATGAATCTACTATATAACGCGCTTCATTTTTATAAAAATTATCAGTTGTAGAATAAGCTTTATACAATCATGTTCACTAAAGTAAGTATTTCAAAAAAACAGAAAAAATGGAAAATAACTCCTAAGTAGCGAATAAACTAAAGATTAATATTTTTTCAGGTGGTAGTACTCAGCGCCGTGTTGGCCGTGTGCACTGCGGGTATTATTACGGAGCCACACTACTCCTCAGCCGCAGCGGTGTCCTCTCAAAGCATTATCCGCCATGAGCAGCCCCATGCCATCACCACCAAAGTCGTAGCAGCCGCTCCCGTCGCGTACGCCGCTCCCGTTGCCTACCACTCCGCTCCGATTGCGTACCACGATGCTCCCGTCCACACATCACATGCGGTCTCCAGCCAGAACATCGTGCGCCACGCTACCGTCGCCGCAGCTCCTGCGCATTATTCTACCAACTACGCCACGATTTCCGCTCCCGCTGAGTACTCCTCTCATGGAGCTGTATCGTCCCAAAATATTGTGAGTCATGCAGCGCCCGCACTCTACTCTACCGTGTCCGCCGCCCCCGCTCAGTACACGATCGGATATTCAGGTGCAAGCAATCACGGATCCCATCAAGCTGTTTCTTCCCAGAATATCGTCCAACACGCTACCGTATCCGCCGCTCCTGCACATTACGCAGTCGGATACTCAGGTGCTAGCAATCAGGGATCCCATCAAGCTGTTTCATCCCAGAATATCGTCCAGCACGCCGTATCCGCCGCTCCTGCACATTACGCAGTCGGATACTCTGGTGCTAGCAATCACGGATCCCATCAAGCTGTTTCATCCCAGAATATCGTCCAGCACGCCGTATCCGCCGCTCCTGCACATTACGCAGTCGGATACTCTGGTGCAAGCAATCAGGGATCCCATCAAGCTGTTTCATCCCAGAATATCGTCCAGCACGCCGTATCCGCCGCTCCTGCACATTACGCAGTCGGATACTCTGGTGCAAGCAATCACGGATCCCATCAAGCTGTTTCATCCCAGAATATCGTCCAACACGCCGTATCCGCCGCTCCTGCACATTACGCCGTCGGATACTCTGGTGCTAGCAATTACGGATCCCACGGAGCTGTGTCTTCCCAAAACATTGTCCGCCACGCCACCGTAGCCGCAGCGCCCGCACACTACACTACTGTATCCGCCGCTCCTGCACATTACGCAGTTGGATACTCTGCTGCAAGTAATTACGGATCCCACGGAGCTGTTTCTTCCCAAAATATCGTCCGCCACGCTACCGTAGCCGCAGCGCCCACACGCTACACCACAGTTTCCGCAGCCCCCGCGCATTACGCTGTCGGATACACTGCTGCTAACAATTATGGATCCCATGGAGCCGTCTCTTCTCAAAACATCGTCCGTCAGGCTACTGTAGCCACCTCACCCGCACACTACACCACAATATCCGCTGCCCCTGCACATTACGCGGTCGGGTACGCTGCTGCCAACAACTACGAATCCCACGGAGCTGTTTCTTCCCAGAACATTGTCCGCCACGCCACCGTAGCTGCGGCGCCCGCTAGTTATGCTACCGTCTCCACTGCCCCCTCTCAGTACGCCATTGGCCACAGTGCGTCTAACTATGGATCTCACGGCGCTGTTTCTTCTCAAAACATCGTAAGCCACGCTACTGTGGCTGCCGCGCCCTCACACTACGCCATTGGACATGCTACACACTACGCCGCATCCCATGAACCAGAACCTTATGATGTAAGTATACTTAATAGGTTAAAATTTAATTAAAAAAAAATAAACTCAAAAAAATATTTTGTTTAGAAAATTTGTTCTATAAACATTGCAATTTACATAATTAAACGATTCGTCTTTAATCGTAAACATTTTATGGTTTAACAGGCTCACCCCAAGTATGACTTCGCATACTCGGTAGCTGACGGCCACAGCGGCGACAACAAGTCCCAGCACGAGAGCCGCGACGGCGACGCCGTGCACGGCGAGTACTCGCTGCACGAGGCTGACGGCTCCATCCGCACCGTGCACTACACCGCCGACGCACACAGCGGCTTCAACGCCGTGGTCAGCCACTCCGCGCCCGGACACCACGCCGCGCCCGTCGTACACGCCGCCCCCGCTCACATTCTTACTCACCATTGATTAAAAATTAGCGAATACTAGTCAATAGATAATAAGTTCATAATAATAACAAATGAATTAAATGCCCAGAATTTTTTTTATTTACACCTACAAACATTTTTTTTTTTTTTACACCTACAAATTATTTATTATGTTACTTTTAAATACATTAAAAAAGAGGATCAATTCATGTGTTCATAATAACAATTTAAAATGACAGTATGTCATGTAAGCCATTTGAATTAGCATAAATTTAAATTATCTTATTATTATATAGTTACATTGAAATATAGTAGACTTTCTTATGTAAACTGAGCAAAAAATGCCGCAAGACTTGAAAGTTGTATCAATCAAAGAGATCATGAAGATATAAGTAATACAAATAATTACATAAACATTTATATATATAACTGTTTGTTTTTATATATTGTTATATGTATTTACGTTTAAATTGGCATTATTAAACTATTAGATACCAATTATTAAATGATAATGATTAGGTAGGCAGTAGGGTTCTTCCAACGTCAGGTTGATTAGTGTAGGGTAGAATCACGAATATTCTTATAATTTGCTGTAATAATATGTATATCTATAGATTTCGCTTGTGACCCTTATCACGGGCAATATGAAAATCATAAGCCAATACGCAGTTAAATTCCCCATTCCTCGAAAACAGTACTACAGTCATTTCTTTTACATTCAATTTACTTGCTTCGATGTACTAAAATTTTGGTATTTTATACTATAGGAGTAGCATGTAGTCCACCTGATGGTAAGTTTCTACTGTCGCCAATAGACATCTGTAATCAACCCTCGTTAAGGTTAGTTTCCTACCTGAAGTCGACAACAGGAGCGCAGCTACCACTAAGGACTAAGCTAGAACGCTTCGGAAAAGTATGTATCCCTTACTACACCCGTCATACCAGAACACATCAGCGCTTAACCCTGTTATTAGGCAGAAATAGGTGCGTCGGTGGTGCCGCCAGAGTTAAACTACGTAGGGTCCTACCTCCTTCAAAGTTGAAGCTTTTAATACTCATGGATGTCTGAGACGTCTTTACAAAGTAATTAAAACGTTAAAACTGATTAATAAAATGTTTGTTAAAAAATTAGTAAAAACATTATGGATATTGTGGATAACAGCTGTTATTAGAAATAATAACACGTTTAATAGTTTTCAATAAAAGTTTTCAATGATATATTTTACTCTTCTTTTATCATTAAAACAGATAACGGCTACGGGTTGCGATTTCATATACACTTAATAAAATTTCGGAAGTCAACATTATGAAAATATAATATGATAGTATTTAGAAACAAGTTCTGTGTCAAGCCTTTAATATTAATGTTTAATTTATGCTAAGCTATGTAACTATTAACTTAAATCTGTTAGAGAATATGACTTCGAATTGTTACATAAATATTGCAAGGCAATGGACCGGAAATAAACTTGTAAAATCTTAGACTCGCTTTTTTATTGCCAAATAATGTGATAGTAAATTTCTCATATTACGCACGTTATTTAAAAAATCGGAGATTTTTGAGTTTCGCACCTCGATCTCGCTGGCTGAGCGTCTTCCTGTAAAGATATCACAGCGCCTTTCTATTATTAAAACAAAAATATAATCAGCATAAAAGTAAAAAAAAAATACGTGAAAAGTCTTTCTCTTACAAAATAATCTCAAATAATCAAAATAATTAACAATTACAGATCTTACACATAGCATCTGATATCTTTGTTAAAAAACCTTTCAAAATACTTGCTTTTATGCGTGACAAGGTCGACATGAAACAAAATATAGAAATATTGTTTTCAATTGATATTTAAATCTTTGAATTATTGCAAGTGCAATCTGTAATGTAATCTCTATGTCACATTTTTACAGGTATTTCGTCAACATGATAAGCATTTTATTTGATACTTATCATCGTAATTCGATTTTATTTTAGTTTAGAAGCATAGATACAGTGATAAGTAACTTGTATGATTTTGTTGTACGAGTCAATACAACAACTTTTTACGCGAGTATTCAGGTGGAGAGCAATTTTTTTGGCACGCGCTACAGCCCAAATTATTATTATAGTGTAATGACGTAGTCGTATTTCACATTGTAGAAGTATCTGGAAATATTAAACTTGTCTTTCATAAAAAGAAAGTTACATGTTTCAAAGGAAGAATTTTCGAATATTCTGGGTTCTTATATAAACATAGAAAAGAAGTAGGGGTGCAACCGCGTATTTATTTACTTATTTTATTTAAGTATTTATTTAAGTATTTATTTACTTAAGACACGTACAATATGTACCACTAGATGGCGTTACTCTATCCCTGTAGCTCCGGGACAAGAATAGGGCTACGGTATCCCCTGCCAATCGTAAGAGGCGACTAAAAGGGGGCTTCTGGGGTCATGGGTGGCAAGAGTGGGAGCTCGAACCGCCCAGCCAACGGCCCCGGGAAGGACGGCGGTATGTGTGGTCGCATACCGTCGTACGCACCAGACGGTGCGGTGAGCGATAAGCTCACCTGGGCGGAGCCCGACGGGGCAATGCGCTAAGAGGACTCCGGTTACGTTCCTTTGGAGATCCCGGAGTCCTCTACGCAGCGCTGAGGACGGCCACCGGGGGGGTTTTAGTGCGGTAAGAGTCCCACATAATCCTGTGTCGCTCCCAAGGGGTGCAACCGCGTATTTATTTAACAATTTCAACCACGACCGTTCCCTCACAAATGTCTTCAAGCCAGTCTGAAATGTAATCGTCGTCAACTCTTTACATTATTAAAAGGAACTAAACTTTTTATTTTTTCCTTATAATCATACAGTTGGTAGATGGAAATAATTAAGTAGTGTAGTTGACCATTTTTCCTGATATCTTCACGATTTAACAAGATTTAGTAACGTAAGGTATTCAGTGAGTTATTTTTTGTTGCTTATACTAAAAACATTTTTCATAAACAATGACTTCGGAAGTGTACAGCGTGTATGGGTACAAATCTTTTGATGGCGTTTCAGAGTAAAAATATTTGATATTTTTAATTTAAATTTATTAATAAATTATTTACAGGGCATTATAAATATATCAGATAAACTTTTCCGATAATATCATTGACTAGTAAGATTAGTTAGTATTAGTGGTGAGCGAGGACATGGACGGGGGCGGCGTGTAAGGCGGGGGCGGCGTGGTGTCCGGGCGCGGAGTGGCTGACCACGGCGTTGAAGCCGCTGTGTGCGTCGGCGGTGTAGTGCACGGTGCGGATGGAGCCGTCAGCCTCGTGCAGCGAGTACTCGCCGTGCACGGCGTCGCCGTCGCGGCTCTCGTGCTGGGACTTGTTGTCGCCGGTGTGGCTGTCAGCTACAGAGTACGCGAAGTCGTACTTGGGGTGGGCCTGTATAACAAATTATGTGACGTATTATTAAAAATAGTCCCATAATTACCAAATTATTCTGAATAGTATTTGTTATTAACATACGTCATAAGGTTCCGGCTGGTGCGCGGCAACGTATCCATGTGCGGGTGCCGCGTAGTGGACGGGAGCGGCGTGAGCGACGGCGTAGTGGGCGGGAGCGGCCGCTACGGTGGCGTGACGCACGATGTTCTGAGAGGAGACGGCGTGCGAGCCGTAGTGGGCAGGGGCGGCGTGGACGGCAACAGGGGCAGCATGGTAAGCAACGGGGGCAGCGTGGTAGGCGACAGGAGCGGCGTGGTAAGCCACGGGGGCGGCTACAGCCAGGGGCTGCTCATGACGCACGATGCTCTGCGAGGAGACGGCGGCGGCCGACGAATAGTGGGGCTCGGGCAGCAGTCCCGCCGCAGAGATGGCCAGTACGGCGCTTAGGATCACTACCTGCAACGCAAACCAAAATATTTCAGTCACTGTAATCCTCGACAGTACTTCATTCCGTCTAATAATTCAGTGAATTGACTTACTTTAGAGAACATGTTGCTATAAAACTGGGCTTCCAACTGATACGTAGCTTGTGCTGTGAAACGCTTTTATACTCAACCAAAATCATGAAGGTTAACTAGTAACACGTTCTGATACGAATTAAATCTGAAATATTGAAGATACTACAGTGTTGAATAAATTTACCAACCTGCCTTATACTTACTTGACCTTTACATTGAAATCCAAAGTGAAAAATCAGTAGGTTTGTAGATATTTATATGGGAAGCTTTTATTAAGGAGTAAGATCATAAGAAAGTTCTGTCCATGAAAAAAAAATGAAAATAGTAACAAGTTACGTAAGTAGGCAATTATGAGTTACCTGTAACTTTAACAAAGCTACTAAAATATTGAAAGTGATCGAACTTTAACCTATGTAGCAACTGGTAAACTTTTAAGACAATAAGTACGTGTGTCATAATACTTATTGATATGAAATAACAAAAGTTGATCAATGCTATGGACGAGTATTAATACACATTTTTTTTAGCCCTATAAATTTTTTAATCAGGAGCTTTGACAAATCACGGGGTGGAGCAGTCACATTAGCGGTGTCACAAGCGTTGTGTAATGTGTATAGGTCCGAACTCTAGCGATATGATATCTAAACAAACGAATTAAGGTTTCTGTTCCACATCTGCGTGTGTGTTCATTCGAGTTTTTGTGTATCCGTGGTATTTTCGAAACAGAAAAAATCGTAATAAAAATGATTAAACCGAAGTTCACCTTGCTAGCCAATTAGAAGACTAAACAAAACTTTGAGAACTTTTTTAAAGAGATATACGTATCTTCGCGATAATTTCCTTCGCCGTTAAGTAAGCAATTATTATTAATATACTATACGCACCTACAACCTGTGTGCCTAGGATTCGAACGTCGGACCTCACGATTGAGAGACCATGTTTCAACCATGTCATCATTATCATCATCATCATTATCAACAACAACTCATCACTGCATCATTCCATCATCATTGTCCCACTGCTGGGCACCGATCTCCTCTCATAATGAGAAGGATTAGGCCAGAGTCCACCACGCTGGCCAAGTGCGTATTAGTAGACTTCACATACCTTTGAGAATTTTTTTATAAATCTCTCAGGGGCATCCCTGAGAGATTTATAAAAAACATCGGAAACCTGCATAGGTTTCCGATGTTTTCCTTCACCGTTTAGCAAGTGATAATCAATTTCTAATACGCACATAACTTTGATAAACCAGAGGTGCGTGCGTGGCATTTGAACCTCGGACCCCACGATCGAGAGGCCGAGTTTCTTAACCACTAAGCTATCACTGCAACTGCAACCATGTCAAATTTCAATTTATCCTATGGTTTGTTAAGAATATATACTTTACAGAGAGTAAATAATTGAAGGTTGTTGCTTTCCACAGTTTTATTAAAGTATTTTAACGCCATACCTATTCCTGCCTTGTAACAACGATGTATTAAAAGATCCTGCTCTGCTCTGCGCTCTGTATCCTTAGTATAAGTTTTAACGTTTTCACAAAAAATACTATTTTTTTATTTTTTTAAGTATTTCCCATATTTCCAATCAGTCCCGATAGGTGCGCTGATTGAAAATATATGGGAAATACTTAAACAAACACAAAAACAGTCCTTTTTGTCAAAACGTAAAAACTCATGCTAAGGGTACTGTTTTAAAGAGGGTGGTAAGACAGAAATAATAAAATGATGCATTTTATTTTAGCCTTCAAGGACATATGCTAACCGCATTCCTTATTCCCTTAATCCCCACTCCTTTCATGTTTGAGGTCGTTTACATACCAGTATGGCTTCTATAAAGGTCATGATACACACTTGATAAGTTGATGATAACTCCTTAAAAATAAATTCAGTCAGCTGTACAATAAAAAAAAAGTTTTAAAAATGTAAATTTCATTTTTTAAATTTGTTGTTAAAAATGCATTAAGTTTCATCGTACATACAAGCAAAATATGCTTAAGTGCACTCCTAGGGAATTAAGAGGATAACCTGTTTTGGCTTAAATTGTATAAACGGCTACATAATTGTCATTTTTATATAATTCAACACTTTAACTGCACTATGAAGTATAATAATTATAATTGTTATATTTCGTAGTATATTCACAAATTATTATTGTCTTAACCCTAGAGTGCTCGCGCTATGAGCATTTTGCCGTCCGCGGTGGAAAAATCCTAATTTTATAAATACGGTGCATTTGTCAAGATCAAGCTTCCTAGTAGCTGCCCCCTCGTGCCTAACCTACTTATTTTAGAAATTAGAAGAAGTTTAGGGCGCGGGCCACCGCAGGAGGAAGCGATTATTGATGGTGTGTCGCGTTTGGCGGCAACTTGCTAACTGCGCGACTACTCACGTAAGTAAAATTAATGTGTCTGTTTTTTAGTGCAGTTGAAATATTATTAGTTTTAATTGTATATAATGTTATTTTGATGTAAATATCGTAACACCATTGATATTTATTATGTTTTTGTGAATTATGGGCGATTTTCTATATTTTATTTTTATCTACTAAATAATACTTTTTAGGTAAGTGACACCGGTAAACTACAAGAAAATGAACAAGTAACACTTACAAATATATATCCTCGGGTAAAGAAGATATATACGCAGTATGTCCATCAAAAACAAAAAAAAGAAGAACCAAAAAAGGGTGCAATAGATGCGGAAAGTTACTGTGCAAAAAACATTGTATTTATTTAACTAAAATTAGCAAAAATAAACATGGGCGGCAAAATGCTCACCACGCGAGCACTCACGTTACATGGAAAGGCGCGACTACTCTAGGGTTAATATATTTTTTAAAGTAATTGTACAGATATCCCGCACACAATTCAATGAAGTGAATTTGAAGAGGATAGACAGTGTGTGTGGTCCGACTCCGGCGGAATCGCTGCCAAACCTAATAACAGCAGTGTTAAGCAGTGTGGTAATCTAATTTGAAGGGCGTGGTAAAGGACATATACTTTTCCGAGGCATTCTAAGTTAGTCCTCGGGAGTAGAGGCACATCTATGGCCAACCTCATGTAGGAATCTAATCCTATCCAGGGTTGAATACAGCTGTCTACGAGCGGGAGCAGCCACTTACCATCAGGTATACTGCATGGTCGTCTGCTACTCCGATATTAAAAAATTTGATCCTTGTTGTCCATGTCTGGGTTAATTAGTTCTTAGTCTAGTCTATTCAGAAAATTCTATTTGTTACCTGGATATATGTATGTAGGTAATTTTAACTTGACGAAAATTCACAAATACAACAACAATCTTATCGTTAAACCAGCACCTCAATTTCATTATTCTTCTTTGGAGCAGTAAAATAATCGGATTTTTTATTCATTGAGACAATGAAATTATCAAATGAAAAGTTCCTGGGCTTACCGAGACTTCAATTCGATTCCATGTGAGGAGTGAGATATTTTAATTAATATTTCCATACACTAGATCTTTGTACAGTAAAGTATATGTACACTTGCATTTCTTTATTTGACAATAATTCCAAAAACAGTTTGAAGTTATTTGTTAATCATTTATTTATTATTTAATAACATAATATTTACACAGCAGTCGGTCTTTTTGCAAACACCGCCTCAATTAAATCTATCAACATTGACTAGCATCTAGGTTGTAGGACTTAATGGTGGGCGAGGACATGGACGGGGGCGGCGTGTACGGCGGGCGCGGCGTGGTGTCCGGGCGCGGAGTGGCTGACCACGGCGTTGAAGCCGCTGTGTGCGTCGGCGGTGTAGTGCACGGTGCGGATGGAGCCGTCAGCCTCGTGCAGCGAGTACTCGCCGTGCACGGCGTCGCCGTCGCGGCTCTCGTGCTGGGACTTGTTGTCACCGGTGTGGCTGTCAGCTACGGAGTACGCGAAGTCGTACTTGGGGTGGGCCTGTATAACAAATTATATGACGTATTATTAAAAATAGTCCCATAATTACCTAATTATTCTGAATAGTGTTTGTTATTAACATACGTCATAAGGTTCCGGCTGGTGCGCGGCAACGTATCCATGTGCGGGTGCCGCGTAGTGGACGGGAGCGGCGTGAGCGACGGCGTAGTGGGCGGGCGCGGCCGCTACGGTGGCGTGACGCACGATGTTCTGAGAGGAGACGGCGTGCGAGCCGTAGTGGGCAGGGGCGGCGTGGACGGCAACAGGGGCAGCATGGTAAGCAACGGGGGCGGTGTGGTAGGCGACGGGAGCGGCGTGGTAGGCGACAGGGGCGGCTACAGCCAAGGGCTGCTCATGGCGCACGATGCTCTGCGAGGAGACAGCGGCGGCCGAGGAGTAGTGGGGCTCGGGCAGGAGTCCCGCCGCAGAGATGGCCAGTACGGCGCTTAAGATCACTACCTGCAATGCAAACGAAAATATTTCAGACACTGTGATCCGCGATAGTACTTCATTTCGTCTAATAGTTCAGTGACTTTACTTACTTTAGAGAACATGTTGCTATGAAACTGTACTTCCAACTGATACATGGCTTGTGCTGTGAAACGCTTTTATACTCAACCAAATTCCATGAAGGTCAACAAGTAACACGTTCTGATACAAATTAAACCTGAAATATTGAAGATACTACTGTGTTGAATAAATTTACCAACTTGCCTTATACTTACCTGACCTTTACATTGAAATCAAAATTGAAAAATCAGTAGGTTAGCAGGTATTTAAATAGGAAGATTTTGTTAAGAAGTAAAATCATGTGAAAGTTTTATCCATGAAAACAAAAAATAATAATAACATGTCACGTAAGTAAATATGTATTACGTGTGTCTTTAACAAAGCTTCTAAAATATTGAAAGTGGTCAAACTTTGACCTTTGCAGCAACTGTTAAATTTTTAAGACAACAAATATAATTATGTCATTTTACTTATTGATATGAATTAACAAAAGTTAATCAATGCCATGGACTGGTATTTTTTTATATACTGTGGTGGTAGTTTAAATTAGCTCGATTATTTTAGGTAGATTAGGTACGTATTATAGACAACTTTAATCTGTCCCTGTTATCCTGTGTCTAGAATAGGACCACGATATCTCCTGAATGTCTTAAGACGCGACCAAAAGGGGGCTTCCGGGATTGCGGGTGGCAAGAGTGGGAGCTGGAACCGTCCAGCAAGCAACCCCGAGAAGGACCCGAGGTATGGTCTCATACCGTAGTAAAAGTCGTAACACCACATGATGTAGGAGGAGCGTAAATTGCTCCCCTCAGTACAGAGCCGATAGAGGCATTGCGCTTGTAAGACTCCGGTAATAATCCCAAATAACCTGATGTCGCTCCCAAGGCGTCGGGGGCCTTTTAAAGGTATTCAGACCTTTGATAACTCACGGTAGTCACATCAGCGGTCTGACAAGCATTGTGTATTAGTTCGAACCCCAGCCAGACAGAATGAATTTAAATATCTGTTCTTGTTTATTGTTATTGTCGGTCTTTGTGTATTCATGTTTGTGTATGTTAGACCATAGTCCACTGTGCTTTACCTAAAAGTGCAAATGGTTAAACCTCACATAACTTTGAAAACATTTTTTAAAGATGTCTTTGGTACCTAGGTAGGATTATCACGAAGTTTTCCTTTACCGTGAAGCAAATTATTATTAACTATGTGTACCCCGCCTGCGCCCGCGTTAAAAAGAAATCTAATAATATCATAAAACAAATTGTCAAGATTAAATGGTCCCGGGACCATAATTTAATTTCAAGGTCTTCCTTAAGGATATACATGTGAAATAATTCAAAAACGCTATTTTTGCCCCCAAAATGTGTTGCCTATGTTGAACCGTCCCCTTCTCGAAAGCTACAACCTCTTAAAAGGGTTTGCAAAATTGCTAAGTCAAATTATTATCATAATAAAATAAAATCATCCGATAATAAAATAAAGGCAGTATGGAAAGTAATAAATGCCGAAGCGGGTAAGTCAAATATGTATACTGACGATATAACTCTTAATACTGAAAAAGGCATTGTCACATCACATAAGGATGTGGCACAAGAATTTGAATCCTTCTTTACTAATATTCCCATGAAAACTACACAATTTCTAAAGTCTTCGCCTGCTCTTTCTGTAAATTTCCTTAAAGAAAATGTAAAAAGTTGCAGTGATAGTTTTATATTTAGACATGTTAATAGCAAAGAAGTAATTAAAGTGTTCAAAGATATAAATATTAAAACTACTGAGGATTTATGGGGAATGTCTATAAATATTTGTAGTTTTATTATTGAGACTATAGCTCCTTACTTAGCCAAAATTTTTAATTTATGCGTAGATCATGGTTGCTTTCCTGATCTAATGAAACAAAGTAAGGTCATTCCTCTATTTAAGTCTGGTGACAACAAAGATCCTAGTAATTATAGATCAATTTCTGTTTTGCCTGTTTTTAGTAAAATATTTGAAAAACTAATACTTAATCAATTATTAGTACACTTTAATTTTTATAATTTATTCCATAATAAACAGTTCGGCTTCACCAAAGGTAGATCAACCGTTGATGCGGGTGTTGAATTAATGCGAAACATTTTTGACGCTTGGGAAGATGCGCAGGATACTATAGGTGTATTCTGTGATCTTTCTAAGGCATTTGATTGTGTAGAACATAAAACTCTCTTGTTAAAGTTGGAATATTATGGTATACGCGGTACGTCTCTAAAACTGCTTAGGTCTTATCTAGATAATAGAGTACAACGAGTTCAGGTTAAGGGACACAAATCGTTAGGTTCTGGTGTTAAAGTAGGCGTCCCACAAGGCTCTATTTTGGGGCCATTCTTGTTTTTGGTATACATTAATGATCTACCGTATGTAATGCAGGACTTATCAAAGGTTGTGTTGTTTGCTGACGATACTTCCTTAATATTTAAAGTTAAAAGACAATCTAACGACGTGAGCGCTGTCAATAAAGCACTTGACATAATTCACAACTGGTTTAGCGCAAACAATCTTGTATTAAATAATAAAAAGACTAAATGTGTCCGATTTGCTCTGCCTAATGTTAAAAAGCTGACGATGAATGTTACCCTTAACAATGATCACTTAGAATTTGTAGATGAAACAGTTTTCTTAGGGATAAATTTAGATTCTAAACTACAATGGAGCCCTCAGATAGCAAAGTTATGTAGTAGACTTAGTTCGGCAGCCTATGCGGTAAAGAAGATAAGACATCTTACCGATATACCAACCGCTAGGCTTGTTTACTTTAGTTATTTTCATAGCATTATGTCTTACGGTATTCTGCTGTGGGGTAACGCTGCTAGCATAGATGTCATTTTTATACTTCAAAAACGTGCAATTAGAGCCATTTATAGTCTTCGCCCCCGTGAGTCCTTACGAGAACTGTTTAAATCTATAAATATTTTGACAGTGCCTAGTCAATATATTTATGAAAATATCTTATATGCTCGCAAAAATTATTCTTCTTTGGAAAAAAATTATAATAGGCACAGTCATAATACTAGAAATAAAGATAAATTGGCCATACCTCAATTTAGATTAAGCAAGGTGTGTAATTCTTTTATGGGGAACTGTATTCGTTTCTACAATAAAATACCAAAAGACATGATCGATCTATCCGAGAAAAGGTTTAAATCTACTATAAAATTAACTTTATGTAAAAAAGCTTATTATAATGTAAATCAGTACTTAAATGATAAATCCGTATGGTATGACAACTCCAGCTCCAACATCAAAAATTAATTATATGTACCACTATGTAAAATTGTATATTATTTACCCTTTAAAAGATGCAAATATGCACACGTATGGAGTTTCTTGCGCCGCTTCTTCTCCATAGCGAAATACCTTCCGAAGCGGTGGTAGTTTGTTGACTTTCAAAAAGTATTCTATATGAATCAATTTTGAATAAATGAGATTTGAATTTGAATTTGAATACACCTCTGTTATGCGGCTAGATTACAATTCTAGAATGTCACATCATTAATAATTACATATTATATTGTAGGTCGGAGACTGGATATATATTTTGGACAATACAAAAATAGACAGGCAAATGGGAGTCCATCTCAACCTCTGACAGCTGCTTACAGCTATATAGAATTTTCCCTTTTTCATATTCACATGCGTAAATAAATACATAACGAAACGAAAAAATAAAAGACCCTTATTATTATTTTTCATACATATTTACCAAATGATAGCGTTAATAATGGTTGGAAAACCGGGTTTTCGCTCTCCTCGCTCGACCGCAGTTCAAATCCCAGGCACGCAACTTCTTCTAAGTTGTGTACCCACGTTAGATCTTAATTATAACTTGTTATAAAATATTATTAAGTAAACTTACACACCTAAGAGTTTTTACAAAAATGTGCTTGTAGTAGGTACGTGATGGCTATTCAAATCCACACTTAAAAGCGTGGCCCGTAACCTTACTGACTGACCATGATCCGTGGACCCGTTTAGAAGTTATTAGGGATTTTCACTATGGAAAATCCCCAATAACTTCTTCAAGAATTAACTGCACATCTATTCCTGCCTTGTAACAGCTATCTATGAAAGCATGTGCTCCGATTTGATGGGATGGTAAAAGCGAGATAATAATAATGATGCATTCCATTTTAGTCCTAAAGGACATGCGGTTGAACTTATGCACCACTCCTTTCATATTTGAGGTCAGTTATATATATCCATGGACGGCAGTAACCACCTTAATGTCTTCCTACAAATTACTATGGTCTTAAAATAATAATATCCCGCATACAAATTCAAATATAAGATTCCTATGTGTCTCGGTTGGTCTGTTCTTTATGTAATTTTAACTTGGCTAAGACTTACAAGTATGACCACAATCTTAACCAACATTCATAAACCAAAACCTAAATTTATTTATTATTCATTCAAATAGTAAAATAAACTGTACTTATTTGGAAAACTGAAATAATCAAATGAAAAGCTACTGTTCTCCCAGAGACTAAGTTTAAATAATATTTCCATACACTTGATCTTTGTATAGTGAATTAATGTAAACTTAAAAATCTTTGCATCATGATAATTCACAAAAGCAAACTTCTGAATTTATTAATCATTTATTTATTATTTAATAACATAATATTTACAGAGCAGTCGGTCTTTTTCAAACACCGCCTCAATTAAATCTATCAACATTGACTAGCATCTAGGTTGTAGGACTTAATGGTGGGCGAGGACATGGACGGGCGCGGCGTGTACGGCGGGCGCGGCGTGGTGTCCGGGCGCGGAGTGGCTGACCACGGCGTTGAAGCCGCTGTGTGCGTCGGCAGAGTAGTGCACGGTGCGGATGGAGCCGTCAGCCTCGTGCAGCGAGTACTCGCCGTGCACGGCGTCGCCGTCGCGGCTCTCGTGCTGGGACTTGTTGTCACCGGTGTGGCTGTCAGCTACGGAGTACGCGAAGTCGTACTTGGGGTGGGCCTGTAAAACAAATAACGTTACGCATTATTAAAAATAATCCTATAATTACCAACTTACTTTTAATAGAGTTTGTTGTTAACATACATCATAAGGTTCGGGCTGGTGCGCGGCAACGTATCCATGGGCGGGCGCCGCGTAGTGGACGGGGGCGGCGTGTGCAACGGCGTAGTGGGCGGGCGCGGCCGCTACGGTGGCGTGACGCACGATGTTCTGAGAGGAGACGGCGTGCGAGCCGTAGTGGGCAGGGGCGGCGTGGACGGCAACAGGGGCAGCATGGTAAGCAACGGGGGCGGCGTGGTAGGCGACGGGAGCGGCGTGGTAGGCCAAGGGCTGCTCATGACGCACGATGCTCTGCGAGGAGACGGCGGCGGCCGATGAGTAGTGGGGCTCAGGCAGGAGTCCCGCCGCAGAGATGGCCAGTACGGCGCTCAAGATTACTACCTGCAACATAAATTCAATATTAACCTTCATCCTTCACTATTTATTATTAGCACATTTAACTCGAATAACTTACTTTAGTGAACATGGTTGGTATCAAACTATCAACTGATACAAATCTGTGTGGAGAACCGCTTTTATACCAAGCGGGGTACATCGAAGGTTAACAGGTCAAACAAGTCTTTCAAATTTCAGCTCATACCATTTTACATTCTTATAGGGAACATTGTATGAAAATATTATTTACGACTCATAATTTGTCCATGCCAGTCCAATAGCAGGAGTAGATAAGTATTAAAATAGGCTCTACCTGTAGAAATTGCTTATTTTTAGTTAACTATTTTCTATTTGAATGAGCTAAATGTGTTAAAAGTACAAAGAATATATCTCTGTTTGTTTCTTTTCTTACAAAAAAAATTGCCTTTAAATTATAGATGACATTTAGCCTTCAAAAATGCTTTATTGGAATAGTTAAAAAAAAACTTAAGGCTACACTGAATTCCGTGAAATACTCCCAATTCATTCATACAAGCTTTTTTGAATTTGACACACAACAATAGTAATAAGTCTTGTTACCTTAAATTGATGATTTTTTTTGCATTTCTCATGATATTATGTAGATAGCATCCATTTGTGTACACGCACGGCTGTGCATTGGACTAATTTTATGATACTCAATTAATACCAAAAACAAAGCCATAGAATGAAAATTATTATACATAACCTTTCAACCAACATCACATTGATATCATCGCAGATTTATATTGACATATATTCCAGTACAACTTATTGGTAATAACTCGTATAACCAATTGGTAATAACTCGTTAATAACACTTCTCCCCAAGTCAGGTCTATTGGTGCTACATACTTGAATTTCATTAATTGAATTAGAAAATAAAGGAAGTAAGTGTAAAAGATATAAGTTTAATGATTTTACACATTTAGTTTGATTGTGACTCGAAATTTTGCTACGTAAAGCAGAACAGCAAAAAACGGCGTTAAGCTCTTGCGTCAAGTTTGCTTTGTGCTTTATTGCATTAATAGGTAATCGTAGCATACCAGTCGCCAGACCAGTTTGACACACGGTTTCCGGTCCCATGAGTTAAAGATATCTTCAAGTATCTACTTTAAATCTGGGTATTTGAATACACTACATAATTATTATGAATACATACATTTCTCTCTTAAGCTGACAGTCTTAAGTTAGCAATTATGTTTAAGGTTTGAAGATAGTAGATCTCTTTGTGCTCCGACGGCACCACCGCCATACCTATTTCTGCCTAATAACAGCAGTTTTAAGCACTGCTGTATTCTGGTTCGAAGGCTATGGTAAGGGATACATACTTTTCCCACGTGTTCCAGCTTAGTCCTGAGAGGTGGCGATGCATCTGTCGCTGAACTCAGGTAAGAATGTAATCTTGTCTGGGGTCGATTACACATGTTCATCGGCGGTAGTAGCCTCTTATCATCAGGTGACTGCATGCTCATCTGTTACTCCAATATTATAAAAAATAATGGTAGCTAAGCCTTATGTGGATAGCTTATCAAACACCGTTCTGTCAGAAATAATAGTGTCTTATGTTTAGCATTCCTAACAGTATCGTACGACCTGTAGGTATGTATGTATTGTTTATGATCCAATAGTACATAGTATAACGAATTACGTGTATGTTACTAAACTTAAATGAGTATAACCGGTAAAAACATTTAAATTATTTTTACAAAGTTCAGATTACGCGGTGGAAAGTCACTATTCTAGTTTCAAGGTTGTGGTTATTTAATATTATCAAGCTGTCTAATTTATATTTTCAAGGGCAGGATGTGTGGTTGGCCTCAGGCATACTTTCCTTGTCTGATATACATACATGAAACGCGTAATATCATAAGAAACACGTAGATATAAAGTTATTAAGCTACAAGCTGTAGACATGAAACTTGTAGAACTTGTTGCCGTTCAAATATAGACTTAAGCAATGATAGCCTAGGGGTTAAGAAACGCGGCCTCTCGATTGAGGGGTCCGAGGTTCAAATCCCAGGCACCTCTGATTTTCAAAATTATCTGCGTATTAGAATTTAATTATCACTTGCTTAAACGGTGAAGGAAAGCATCGTGAGGTGAGGTGAGGTGTGCATACCTGAGAGATTTATAAAAAAAATGTCAAAGGTATGTGAAGTCTACCAATAGGCACTTGGCCAGCGCGGTGGACTATGGCCTAATCCTTCTCATTCTGAGAGGAGACCCATGACCAGCAGTGGGGCAGTAATGGGTTGATGATATACAGGGTGTCCCGTAAATACCACGACAAACTTTGGGAGAACATAGGTGAGCGCCTGACCTCTCTGGGAAAAAAAAAATACCTTAGTAAAAGTGTCACCGTTTTAGACGGTAAATATAGACGTAATTCTAACTTAGAGTTGACAGTTTCTTTCTTATAGCGCCGTGATGTTATGATCAAAATTAACGGCGTTTAAACTAGCATTATCCTCGGGGACACCGTCGTTTTTGAGTAGGAATCTACGCAATTTTAACTAAACTGTAGTTATCCAAAACATAAATTGTCCTCGAGAATTCCATCTATCAATTTTGGGTAGGACGCTACCCTGTTTAAATATTGATTAGTGTTATTCATATCTATAAAACGAACAGCAATATTTTTAAAAATCTACATATTTATACATAGAATAACTCAAAGAAGAAATTATATCAAACATGAATTAGACGATCAAGACAGACAGTAAGTTACTACTCATTTCTTTGTACGTAAGAATAACTTACATTTACAAGCAATTTTATTTTATATCGGCAGATACATATTAAGGGTTTTAAGGTTTTTTTTTTTTTTTATTTTATATTTCTTATTCCGATACCAAAATAACTAACTCTAAAAATTCTCAGTAGAGTAGGGGCGAACAATAGATAAACAGTAAATAATTTAACAATTTGCTTTTTATTTGCATAAATAATTATCAACTATTTACAATCAGACTTAATCATTATGATCAATTCCTGACAATAATTAACTTATCGCACTATCGTGGAATATAATCAGTGGTGGGCGAGAAGGTGGGCGGGAGCGGGGGCGGCGTGGTGGGAGGGGGCGGAATGGCTGACGACGGCGTTGAAACCTTGGTGGTCGTCAGCGGTGTATTGCACGGTACGGATGGAACCGTCAGCCTCCACGAGAGAGTACTCGCCGTGCACGGCGTCACCGTCGCGGCTCTCGTGCTGGGACTTGTTGTCGCCGGTGTGGCCGTCAGCTACGGAGTACGCGAAGTCGTACTTGGGGTGAGCCTGAAGAAAAAGAACATATTATAAGATAAAAAAAATACTTTACCTAAACTAAGGTCACATAAAAATCTTGTATAGCAATCTACAAGAGTAAAGATAAGATATAAAATTACTTACGTATTCCTCAGCGTGAGGAGCTGCGATCAGTTTAGCGGCAGGGGCAGCGTAGTGGATAGCAGGAGCGGCGTAGTGGGCGGGAGCGGCGTAGTGGGCGGGAGCGGCGTAGTGGGCGGGAGCGGCGTAGGAAACAGGGGCGATGGAAAGACCAGCACGGGGTTGGTCATGACGGAGGATGTTTTGGGAGGACACGGCGTGACCAGAGTAGGCAGGGGCGGCGTAGGCGACGGGAGCGGAGTGGTAGACGGGGGCAGCGTGGTAGACGGGAGCGGCTACGGCGACCTTGGCAACAGGGGCAGCCAAAACTTTAGTGGCGATAGCGTGGGGCTGGTCGTGGCGCACGATGCTCTGGGAAGAGACAGCAGCAGCGGAGGAGTAGTGTGGCTGGGGCAGGAGACCAGCGGACGCTACGGCCAACGCGGCGCTAAGAGCAACAATCTGGAATGCAAAAAATAATGTTATATTTCTATAGAGGGACTAAAATTCCCTATATACAAATCAATTCTAAATCCAGGTTTAAAAGTCATTATATGTTTATAGATGTAAGTCAGATTATGATTTTAATCCAAATCCATAGTCCAAAGGAATCAGAGAATGACTACGTGAAGCAATAATGTTAGGTTATTCGGAATTATCTTTTTATTTCTTATTTTATCCTTACTTTAGAGAACATGATGGTTTGTTATTAAGATTTCAACTGATGTATGAGCATCGCGAAAAGTTGTTTATATAGTGTTCACATTTTGGGTGCGACAAGGTCGACGAGCCACGAAGCTACTTTATAATGGGTATTACTAAGGCTTTCTCTATATTATTTGACAGGAAATTTATGAATGGCTTCAGTTTAAGTTTCGTATCTAGTTTATCTTTGTCGTTAAAAAGACTTGAAAGAAAGAAAAAAAGAAAGAAAACACTTTATTAAAGAATATTGCACACAGTACAATTGCAAATAGACAAATTTAATAAACAAACTGCACGGTTATAAAACTAGTTAATAATTTTTCGTAGGTTCTGTTTCTTAATTCCATTTAACTGAAGATCCCTAAGTATAGTAACAATATTATAAATTGATAGTATTTTATATGAACTATTTTAACTAAATTTCAATTAAGTTTTAGTAAGTGACACTATAGTTAAACACTCTTATAGTTAGACACTTGTTATCCTCTATCAAAGACTTCTATTATATTTAGGAGATCCATTCTAAATCTATCAGGGCTATGTCCACACCATGACATAGAAGTCATAAACTTAACATAAAAACATCAAGTGTAGTAATTCTAATTACCTACATGTATACAATGCCACAAAAGAATATGACATACAAATTATATTCAAATTAGTGACCGTTGTTGTAAAAACCTGTTTAGTTTTTATAAATTCCATTCATAAACTATCTTCATTGATAGAGTATAACTTAATGTTAGTGAGCGGTCAATAACCTTTACATCTGAATGAAGATGATTCACACACGCTCGTCTTTAATATATAAATCTAAATACTCGTATATATAACTCAAAGGTGTCTGACTGACATAGTGATCTATCAACGCACAGCCCAAACCACTGGACGGATCGGGCTGAAATTTGGCATGCAGGTAGATGTTATGACAATTCTACCCCCAAGAGGATAAAATAGGGGATGAAAATATTACTTCGTAACGCGAGCGAAGCCACGGGCAAAAGCTCGTAAAACATATATAGCTATATTCGTAAACGCTCAACGAAATCGCTCTACCGATTTCTAAGTTTTGTGTATGGTTGATTCTATTTGTAGCACTGTTGTGAAAATAAATTAAAGTAGAACTCTTTGTGGAACCCGAAGGTGCACCGCCACAACTGTTCCTGCCAAATAGCAGGAGTATTAAGTGCTGCCGTCTTCTACTTACACAAATACGAATACAAAAATCTTTATTTGTAGATTAAGGTCTATACATTGGTGTTATAGTCAAGAATTTTCGCTCGCTATGCCATAAATGGCGTAAAAATATAATTTTAAGTCGCATTTTATAAATTTAAATTATTAAACTTTACTTTAAGTAAGTAAGATCTTTTCTAGGGGTTCACTACAGATCCCATCAGAGTCTATAAGCAACAGTGGCCACTTACCATCACGTGGACTGCGTACTCGTTTACAAAATTCAATTTTGGCATGAAAAAGTATGTATGGAAAATAAGAAACTCTTAGACCAGTCAGTCGTGATGTCAAAACATTTTTTGCAAGAGCAACATCTGCCCGCACTTACTAGTACATATATAGACTGTAACATCATCATTCAAGACGCCAAATCGTCTACCTTTTCGTAACAGTAATAATTAAAGTACCAAAACAGTAAAGGAATTACAGGACCAAATATAGTATTTTCTGATTTTGTTACCCAAGGCGAATTTGCTGTAATTTGCATTTTGGCATAATTCTTGATTAAGCCCTGAAACAAAGCTATTTTTGACGTTCAATGATTTATATAGTGAGTGGAATATATACGGTCACGACCTTATGTAGGTCATGACATGTCTATTCATGCGGATTTGTCTGCATTCATCAAGTGCCGTTTTTCGTTTTACACAGCAACCCTAAAGATTTGTAAAATGTAAAGAAGCTTATATTACCTACTCTCTATAAAGTCCTAATTAATTACACGAAGAACAGACGTATCGTTACAGTAGGTATTTTTTAAATCGTTTGAGTAGTTTCTAAAACATTAAAAAAATATAAACGCAATCATACATATCAATAGATGATCTTAGAACATGACAGTTATTTTTTCTAATTTCTTTAAAAACAGACAAACGTCTCAATTTAATTTAATCATATATTATGAAGGTCGCCAAAATGTGGCCTACACAAAAATTTGCAGGACTTGAATGCTTGTTCCGGTAACTTTTGCACCTACATTGCTTTTACCGCAATCCTTTCACAACACAATAAGCAAGGTCGATTACTGATGGATTGATAAAAAACTATTTATTAAATTAAACGACGTAAATTAATACGAGATATCTATGCATCGATATCAGTCACTTCTTATTACAATGATTAAATATGGAGGTCCTATGGTGTTCGTTGATTAGTTGACTTCGAAGCTGAATTTCAATATAGGTTGTATTGAAATTAGCGACTACTAGTTTCAACAGAAACTAATAAGTAATGCTAATAATCTCTTTCTTGTTTGTTTAATTTATTCGATTAAGAAAGCAGATTTTAACTTACATTGTTAGCTTCAATTTCTATATTTTGTCGACTATTTAAGACCCTTTATCTGCGAACTGTCACCTGCTTTAACGGTGAAGGAAAACATCATGAAGAAACATGTATACCTGAGAAGTCTAAACATGCAACTTTACTTAGGTACGTAAAGTCCAAGAATTTGAACTTGGCCAGCGCGGTCGACTATGGCATAATGCTTCGCACACTGAGAGGAGATACGAGCCCATCAGTGGGACAGTAATGGGTTGATGACGATGATGGTTTAATTTGTAATACGCACATAACTTTGAAAAATCTGAACAAAAAAGGCCTAGAATTCGAACCTCGAACCCACAATTGATCGGCCAAGTTTCAACCTAGAATATACCTAAATAATATTCCACTAATATTAAACGTTCGAGACTTATACATAGACATCATTCGTATAATATTATGAGTGACAGGTGTTATCTCAAATCTGTATCAAACGGTATTAAAAGAAAGCAAAAGCAATGCTTTGTGAGCGTGAAGCGAGTTATGACCCAGTTTTAAGGTCACGGATAACCGGCCACATATTTGACCGGCTCGCGTCACAGTGCGTTGCATACGCTTTCATATGTTCGTGCTGTGGATTATGTGTGGTCCAAGTCACAAGCAGTTGACTTTTATGCTTTAAGAATCGATATATGGCGGTCACAGATCAGATACAAGTCTGTGATGACAATAATGTTTTCAATTACGATGACTATGGTCAAATTAATACATGACAATATTTTTCTATATTTTTTACTTTTATTAATCACCCGTACAAAACAAAATAAGTTACTTATTGAGAAATACTTTATTTTTATAGGGATTGCTTTACAGTTCATCTAACATGAAATAATACCTGCTATAGACTTTTATAACTGATCCAAAATATTTAAAACTAAATAAATTATTACTAACTAGTGGTGCCCGCGGCTTCGCCCGCGTTTAAAAGAAAATAATAAAACATACTAACATACATGCAACCGAAAATTCGTACCTTCAACTTTGCTAAAGATCATCACTTGATCAAATTCATAGTTTACGATTCAATCCTTACTAATATCGATTAAAATAATCGATGTTTTTCCAAAAGATCAATTCTTCGATTAATCGATCTTAGATCGCCATCCCTAGTTCCCGTGGGAATTCCGGGATAAAAACTATCCTATGTCCTTTCTCGGGTCTCAGACTATCTTTGTACAAAATTTCATTAAAATCGGTTCAGTGATTTGGGCGTGAAGAAGAGACAACCAGACAGACAGACAGACAGACAGACAGACAGAGTTACTTTCGGATTTATAATATTAGTAAGGATAAGGATAAATGTATCCCGCAGGAAATACGTACCTATATCGTTTACTTTTTGCAAGTTCTTTTTAAATTTCTTTCTTCAAACCAGAAAACGGCAATTCACACAACTATTGTAAAAATATGTGTTGCAGCTGAAGTTTAATCACAATTCATAAAGTTCTACTGATTAAAATCTACATTAATAAGAGAGTCTAATATAATAAAGAATTATTCGCAAAATTTCCAGTGTATCCTTACCGGCGTTTTTGGCTTCTTCACATAGCACACAAAGTTTAATTGACAAGATACTACATAAAATGTCTTTTAGTAATCCTGAAATTGCTTATGTGAACGAAGCCGAAACTGCCTGGACATTGGCCTGCCCAGGGCAAAATTTTCCTGATGACAAAACTATTCAGAGATTGTGGGACGAGCCCATTTGTAAATATTACCAAAAAAAACTTTTAGACAACTCACAAAATCTTTCAGAGCGGGCTCGTCTTTTAGCAGTCTCTGAAAAAGAGTCAGGTTTTTGGCTGCAGGCTTTACCATCATACAATTTAGGTACGTTTTTTGATAATATATCATTTTCAATTTGTGTCTGCCTGCGTTTAGGTATGAAAACAAATGAGCCACATCGCTGTCTCTGTGGTGAAAATGTCAGCCAGTTTGGCCACCACGGACTGTCTTGCCGCCGCAGTGCTGGTCGCTTGTCGCGTCATGCGTGTGTCAACGATATCATCCGAAGGGCCCTTGTTACCATCAACGTGCCGGCTTGCCTTGAGCCGAATGGTATTGCACGTGATGATGGCAAGCGGCCCGACGGTATGACTCTCGTTCCCTGGAAACAGGGTAGGTCACTTGTATGGGATGCGACTTGCGTGGATACGCTGGCTCCATCCCATATTTCAGTGACCTCGACGCATGCGGGAGGTGCGGCAGAGGCGGCTGAATCTGTGAAGCGGCGCAAATATGCAGCCTTGGGGGATGGCTACATATTTGTGCCATTTGCGGTAGAGACTCTGGGTCCGTGGGGGCCAGAAGCACGACGGTTCTTCAAAGAAATGTCGTCGCGTCTGGTTGACGTTTCTGGAGACCCAAGAGCTGGTGCGTACTTTGGCCAAAGAATAAGTTTGGCCATACAACGCGGCAACGCAGCCAGCATTCTTGGGACTCTACCGGGAGGCAGTGATTTGGACTCATTGTTTTATATTTAATTATTTAAGTTTTAATATTTCTTTTTTGTTTAAATTATATTTTTTGTGTATATTGTATATAGATTTTAAGTTTGTAAATAGATAGATATATTATATATAGAAAATTGTAAATAATAAAAAATAAAGAATAAGGTAAATTTATATTCGCAAGGAGCAATTACGACCAACTTTTTTTTCTTAAAGTGGAATCACTAAATATTTTCTGTGAAATATCCTTTTTATCTTACTTTTTTTGAAAATGGTTTTCATATAAAAATTAGAATAGACATTGTATCTTTTTATGCGCAAATCGCTCCGCTTATAACTTAAACATTTGCAAAAACCCCGAGGCATTGGCCTCCAAATTGCCGGGCGAGTGTCAACAACTTATCTGGCACTTATGCTCGCGGCTTATTTAAAATAGATTAGTTTTCGTAACAAGTATCATACTATGAAAATCATAATGGCTCTACATGTACGTATTGAATTGTTATATGGTTACTAGCTGAGCGGGCCAACGTTGTGTTACCATATAAATAAAAATATGTTAAGGGTGAACAACTCTTATCACTTAGGGGTATGAAAAATAGATAGTAGCCGATTCTCAGACCTACTGAATATGCATTTAGAATTTGGTGAAAATCTGTAAAGCCGTTTCGGAAGAGTATGGTAACTAACATTGTGAGACGAGAATTTTATATATAAGATACACAACACATGTTCTATGGCGAATTCAATAAGTGAATTTTGATATAATTACATTATTACATTGGTCAAATTCTATGACGATATTTTTGTTAATAGAGACACAAATAAATAAATAAACGCTTTCTAGACTCACAGCCCCACACTAGGATTCCCTCTATCGTGGGTGCCATGGACACACACAAAGACGAATACACAAACACTTAGACCCAGAACATATATCTAAATTCATCACTCATATCTCTGTCTGGCCGGGAATCGTACCCGGAACCCTTGGTGCGTCAGACTCATATGGTCAACGAGGGTCGCAAAAGTAAGCAATGATTATCTTTAACGGATAAGAAATGTAATCAACTCGCCATATGATTAGATTCCTTCCTGCAGCGGGCAACAGATGCGCCGCTACCCCTGAGGACTAAGTTGAAACGCCTCGATGAATATTTCAGCCTCACCACACCTTTCAAATCAGAACACACCAACGCTTAACACTTCTGGTATTAAGTAGGCGTGACAATGGTGCCGCCAAAGTCGAACCACAGAATAAATCTTATATCTATTACCTACATTAAATTATATTACTACAACTGTAATTTTAGAATATATTTTATCGTTAGGTTTTATTCTCTTGTCTCAAAATCTGGCCCGCATGTCTGTGTGCATTTTAAGGAAGGAAATACGTTTGTATGCTGTAGGTAGTAAATTTTCTGTTTTAAGGCTCATTAATTTCTTAACGTATATAGCCTTGAATTGTGACCTCGGCCTTTCATATTAGGAATATATTATCATCAATTGACATATTATGTATACGTCCTTTCTGAGAAATGTATATTAATATTACATTTAATACCGTTAACTATTTGATTGACGTTTCCACTAAAACCGCGGTCAAAGCCTGTATTTGACAAACAATAAATCGGCCAAGTGCCAGAACTCACTCAGATGGTTCCGTACCGTTAAATTATAAGCTTTTATATATGTTACCGTGGCAACTATAGTACATGCATAATTAAAATTCAATCAATCTCATGACTGGCAGAGAATGCCATTAGGTATTAAGTTTACCCTTTAATACACTAGTTTAGGGTGTTACAAGAAAATTAAATAAATAAATAAATAATCTCAATATAAATTTAAAATAGGTATGTTCAATAAATAGATAAACGAAAGACGTCAAAAAGTATCGGTTTCTTGTATAAGGATTTAAGGATTCTCCTTTTTAACAAACTAACTTAAAAGAGACAAACATAATCGAATTAATCATTCAAGATAATCTACTTAAAACATGCCGTAGGAGATTCTCATAAGAGATTGCGATTTAAATGCAAGACGTAATTCAGATGTGGATCGTATGTTGCACAATTTCATCGTAAAATTAAAGTTCAATGAAGTGTTACAACATTACGAGTGTGGCCGGTGCAAATAATTTGTGCAGCTGTTTATAATGTATAGCGTTTTGTTATATAAGCAATTTGTAAAACGGACCCATTTTTTTATTACCTTACGACTTTATTAAATGAAATATGGATGATCTGAGGCTACAATACGAAATTTTGTAAGTGGCTGAATTTCATCACAGATAGGTATTTAATAACCAGATTAAGTAGATGTCAACCGGTTATTTTTAGTGATGTTTAAAGTAAGCCAATTTTAATAAAACTTGTATCGTAATCCAGTGGTGCCAAATCAATCAGATGGGAAAAAGTTTCTTGATAAAGTTTAGGTACGCACATACCTTGAACATTTATTGACGTAGGTATCTGGGATTTAAAGCTCACATTCCGATTGAGAGGCTGAGTTTTTAACCACTAGGCTTTACTGCTGCAAATAAATATGATATTTAATATTTAACTAACATTTTAGAATAAAAATCAAGACCAATTATTTAACATATCCTCGCACAAAATCGTTTATTAAAATCAACTCAAATCGCGCCTATTCTTGGGTATCGTGTAGACATATACCACCCGTACAACCGTATAAATTATCTCTTCACAATAAAAACCTAATTAATCAACAACTCTTGGAGAGAGTATGATGTAATGGTATGCGTTTATCTTTCACAAACAATAGGGCTGGTCAGTAATTAGCTTATTGTTGTCGGCCGCCGAAAGAAAATATGCGTCCAACAGCCAAGTCTTAATCACGTCATTGATCAATCGATACACTTGTGTCAGTTAAAGATGTTACATTTCACGAGCGCGCGTCAGCTTTGCGTGTGTGGCAAGCATAGATATCGTAGTTACAATTAGTCGTTAATGTGTGCGTAAGCACTACTACGTATAGCGTATCCGTACTCATACTAGTGCATTGTGCATATACACGGTTCATCACAAATGAAGTTGACGTGCTTTCGTGAATTGCAACCTCTATAATAAAAAACGGGTGAAAGGTCCGGCCCATCGGTATTACAGGATTTACTGCCGGAAGCGAATAGACAATTACATACGAATAAGTTTTAATATTTGTTATGTAACATCCGATTTCTCTTTGTGATTAGTGTACATATATAAGTGGAGTATTTGCATCTGGTCACACACTTCCTACTTCCACCATACCCAGGCAAGATGTTCCTTTGTTGCTATGTAAGTTTCTTTTTGTATAAGGTTAAAGTATCACACCAGAAGCGGTCTAACTGATGGTAAGCAGTGACTGACACACATGGACATCTGTTACTATTCTATTCGGAGCCCATCACAGGCGCATTGTCTCTCCTGTGGACTAACATGGCCTCACTTGTATAGGCGGTATCCATACCCTTTCACTGAAATGTAAGAACTCCTTTTTACTAGAAATAGATTTGGGGGTGTACTTCCTCAAGCAGACCAAGTATGGTTTACTAGTGAGTTACATCACCTTTCAACAGATGGCATAAATATTCAAACAGTTTTATCAAAGAACTCATCGATCATTTTAAACAAATTCTAAAAATAATTCAAATGTCTATCATCATAACGGAGCTAATGAGCTCAAATTTGATACAATCACCCTGCATTAATGATTTATTGTTGAGTTTTAATTAACGTTCATTTAACTTTTATCTTTACCTCAATTTTACACATCAATAGCTTATTGACGTGTAAAATTAAACTTTTTTTATATATAATATAGGAGTAGCAGACGAGCATGCAGCCCACCTGATAGTAAGTGGCTACTGCCGCTCATAGACATCTGTAATCAACTCCAAATAGGATTAGATATTCCTACCTGAGGTCGGCCACAGATGCGCCGCTACCCCTGAGGACTAAGCTGAAACGCCTCAGAAAAGTCTATCTCCCTTACTACACCCTTCAATACGGAACACAGCAGCGCCTAACACTGCTGTTATTAGGTAGAAATAGGTGTGGCGGTGGTGCCGCCGGAGTCGAACCACAAAGGGTTCTACCACCTTCAAATATATATTTGAAAATAATATTTGTTTTGAGTAATTCCTGTCATGTTATCTGATTTTAAATGATGATTTTAATTCTTTTCCCCAGATTTTTATCGGAACATTAATTTCGATAGCTCGCGCAGAATCAGCAACGAACCAAGCTGTCTCTTCACAGAGTTACCACCGTGATGATGTACCTTTATCATACAAAAACAACTTCATACATATTTACACGACTCCTAAGCCCCATTTATTAAACCCTCATGAATATAATCAACAAAATACAAAGCTGCAACAAAACTATCATCAAATACAATACGCTCCACTGCCCTTAAAGAATCCGGAACAACATGACAAAGCAGGACGCTACACAGAAGGATCTGGTTATAACCACGAAGATGATAAAAAATCACAAGTTCACGAACCAAGAACCCATATAGAACCCCGTGTCATCAAAACCCAAGAACCTACCTACGTTAATCCACGCTTAGTGCCGAATGTACCTGGGATCTCTGGACATAATCTGATCTTCCAGGCATTGAAAAATAGAATGTTACAAAGTGGACTGTCCGCAAATAATCATAATCTGCCCATTAACAATAACCAAGCAAATGCAAGTATTAAATGTTATATTCTTCCGTCGCTAAATTATTAAAAAAATAACTTGGCTTGAGTACAAATAAATTATACTAACGTATTTTGATTGTTAAAAAAATAACTGCCTATCTATATGCTTATAGGCTTTATACATATAATATAGAAGTAAGTAACAGACAACCACGTAGTCTACGTGATGTTAAGTGGTTACTGCTGCCAATCTACATCTATAATCAACCACAGATAAGGTGAGCCCTACTTTGGCTACGTTCTTCTCAGAGGTAGCGCTAAGAACTGTTGTATAAATAGGCAGGAAGATGTGGCGTTTGTAACTCCGGAGTCGAACCAGAACAGGTTGTACCACCTTAAAAATTACCCTAATTTCATCTTAATAATATATTGCTATATAATTTCAGATAAAAACTTTGCAACCTCAAATCACTTACAAGAGACCTGAAGGAATCCAACCTATACCTCAGAATACTCAAGTGTCTGTAACAGAAATGTATCCTACTCCTAAGCCAATATATTCGATATTACCGCATCAATATGTTCAAAGTGCAAAAAAGTAAGTTCGTCTTTTATGATTCTTCATGTTATTTTATATACTGTTTAAAAAGTTTATGCGTATTTAAAGTTATTTAGTTAGTTAAAAACATAAAATTGATTTAAATTTAAAGGTGATTTTATGATTGTTAAGAACGTCCTAATTATTGATCATATCAAACTTCCCGTAACGTTTCTGCCATTGTGATGTTGCAATTGAGATATTTTGGCTATGAATAAACAATGGGCATGACAAATTTTGAAGTCCCCTTGTATAATGTAGGTACATATCTACTGATTCCAAAAATACTGTATTATTTTGGCAATAAATTCAGTATTAACGGAAATATTAGCATTTTTAAGACAAATTTTGAATTAAGCGCGAAAACGCTCACGGGTGTCATGGCGTCCGCGAATGACGTCACGCTTCAATATCCCATAGAAAAGTTCAAGCAATACGGTGACACGCCAAAATAATGACGTCATTTCGCCCCGATTAGCATTTTAGACAAGATGGCCGACTGCATTATTTTACACTTTTATTTTATTGAAAATATAATGAATCCTAAAGTTTTTATTAAAACTGGGCTATTTTTGAGAATGCTTTCAACATATTGTTTTAAGTAAATCATTTGTTCTTCGATTTTTTAATACTGTCATGATGCCCATTGTTTACGTGATTCGCCGTCGTGGTGAACCTGTCACTGTCAAGCTGCTGAGTATGGACATCCTCTTAGAGGGCGAGTGATAGACTTCACACACCTATTATAACATTTATTCTCTAAATAATAATTTATTAATGCTCACATGACTTTAAAATAACTGATGATCAGATTCTAACGTCAAAACTCTTCATTTAGTGACTGAGTTTAAAACACATTACCAGTTACATTAACTTACGTTAATCAACTTGCTTAAAACGATGCAAAATTTACAAATAATGTTAAATATTTTCTACCTTTCAGATACAACGAAGAAATTTCTCCTGGCAAAGAAAATGACCCGCAACCAACTTACGTAAAAGTACCCAAAGTGCAGTTAAACGTCGCACGTTCCCACAACATTGCGCATGCGCCACAAAAGGCGTCGGTTAACTTTAACTCCAATGTTAGGAAACCAGCTTCGTCACAAGAGATCTTCTTCAACAAACAATTATTACAAACACCAAACATTAAGTTGATTCCAGCACAAAAGCGAAATATATTATTTAATCATCGTTCAGTTTAGTTTAAGACGGTTTTAAGTCGGTTATAAGATACTATAAGAGTTTTTAAGAAAAAAATACTTATTTATTAAAAGACAAATGTTACCCATAAAATTAATGTAAAATAAAAATTGTTTAAAATTATTGAAATATTCAATGACTCCACAGGATACAACCAAGTAAGATGTATCTACAATTTCCTTTATCATTATGAAGTAACTGATATTCTCACATTCACGGAAGTTTTAATATGCATTACAAAATGATCAATGATGATTCAAATACTAGGCTCAACTTGTAATACAGAAGCTATCCGGTGAATGTAGAACAGTTTTGTCAAAAGTGACCCGAGGCAAGGTTGTTCAGTTCGCGATTCTAGGTACAGGTGCGTAATGCTGACAGGGGCTATAAAAACGTTGTGCAAATCCATCAAACATCATTCAGTGGTCCAACACCATAGAAACAATCAACATGTTCTCCAAAGTAAGTTTAATTGAACAAAAAATAAAATCATTAGTAAAATAAAATGTGACGAATTAAAATTTAATTATTCATTTAATCATTTTTTCAGATCATCGCTCTGTGCGCCGTAGTGGCGGTGTCCCAGGCAGGTCTCCTGCCCGCGCCCGCGCACTACTCCTCCGCCGCGGCCGTCTCCTCCCAGAGCATCGTGCGCCACGACGAGCCCCAAGGCATCGCTACCAAGCTGGTGGCTGCCCCCGTCGCCAAGCTGGCCGTAGCTGCCCCCGTCTACCACTCTGCTGCCCCCGTCTACCACGCCGCTGCCCCCGTCTACCACGCCGCTGCTCCCGTTTACCATGCTCCCGCTCCTATCGCCTACCATGCCGCCCCCGTCGCTAAAGTCATCGCTCGCGAAGAGGAATACGTAAGATGTTTTTAATAAAAGGAGTACCGTAGTAATATTACATTTAAATATTACGGAATAAAGTAATTTGAATAGCTGAGTAATAAATTAAAATATTGTTTCACACAGGCTCACCCCAAATACGAGTTCAGCTACTCGGTGGCGGACGCGCACACCGGCGACGACAAGCAGCAGCACGAGGCCCGCGACGGCGACGTGGTGAAGGGCTCGTACTCCTTCCACGAGGCCGACGGCTCCATCAGGACCGTGGAGTACTCCGCCGACGACCACAGCGGCTTCAACGCCGTGGTGCACAACACCGCGCCCACCGCCGCCCCCGCCATCATCAAGGCCGCCCCCGTCGTCCTCAAGGCCCCCGTCTACGCTGCCCCCGCCCTCCAGTACTACCACCACTAAGTCAAAATGTTATAACGCTGTAGCTAATGTTTGTTGACTAATATTATTTATTGCAATATACGAATAAGTTCGATAAAATATTTTGTATTACTTTTCCCTCGACAATACTTTCGTCGATAGCTTTCGCATAGAGTAAGGGAGGTAGCACATAGCATTTTACTATTATGGCATCTCAATCGTTATAAATGCCATTAGTGTATGCTTATTTACCTGTCAACGCAACAGTCATATAATAATTTTAGTGTAACCTATTTATACATAAAAAATCCAAGGGGATATTTATCCGAAAAAGGCATATAGATACTACAATTCCCATCTCATTTAAGGCCAATAAAAGTACGTTTCTTCAAGAGTGCACATCAAATATTTGATTAATAATGCTGATAACAGGAATATCTGATATCTATTTAATTTAAAAGCGACTTTATGCCATTATTTCTTCGATCAACAATACCAACAAATATTTACAAATTTTTAAAGATAGTAAATCGCACCAGCGAGAGTATTTTTATTACAAAATAAAATAAATTAATAATCTAACCTCATTTGAATTGAAGCCACCTCCATGCAGGATAATACCACGCCTTGTTAGTTTAGTTCTAGGATGTATGAAGCAAGCTATAAAATTGGGTGGATCCATATTATCCTACAGTTTCTTGTATTACATTTTCACATGGTTACCCTATTGCTGGGTAGGCGAACCTTTATACATCAACGTGCCATTTTTTCTAAAGATTAATAAAGGGTTAATAGGGTCATTAACGTGCTATTAAATAATTTTAACTTTCTAATTATTAAGGTGGTGATAGCCTAGGCTTTAAGAAACTCGACTCTTGATCGAGGGATCCGAGGTTCAAATCTCAGGCACGCACCTCTAATTTTTTCTAAGTTATGTGCGTATTAGAAAATGATTATCACTTGCTAAACGGTGAAGGAAAACATCGTGAGGAAACCTGTATACCTGAGAGATTTATAAAAAAGAAATCTCAAATGTATGTGAAGTATACCAATACGCACTTGGCCAGCGCGGTGGACTATGGCCTAATTCTTCTTATTATGATAGGAGACCTGTGCCCAGCAGTAGGACAGTAATGGGTTGATGATGATGATGATGATGATTATTTGGAAAATAATAATAATAAATACTATCAAAACAGTTTATTTGCTTCAAAACAGGTACATTTTGAAATGTTTTTATTACAAGCATAATTTAGATTACTGTAAAATTAGTGTGACTTCTGTTGCTGTAGGTTAGATGACAAATAATTTATGTCAGGGTTGTCAGATGTTACTTTTAACAAAATGCACGCTGAACTGGATTCATCTGTCAAAGGGTTTCTAACCGAGTTTTTAATATTTTATGATCGGCGATGTGCCCAAAATATTGTGTCGCGTGCCATTGGTCTGCCATCCCTGCCCTATTGTATGAATGGCCTAAACATCAAGCAGCCATCTTATTAACCTCTACGGCTACAAAACGAATATCCAATTGGGATCATAAGTACACGAAAATCTAATGTGGAGTTCAAAACAGATTCCATATATTGCAATAAAGGACGTTAAAGAAAATACCCAAAAGTACTTCAGAAGGTAAATAAAAGTAATTCACAAAATTAAAGAAAAAAACACATTTTCTAATTTTACTTTTCTGAAAAATTAAGTTCTATATTACGTGACCTATATTCATTCAAATGGTCGTAAATAAAGCATAATATTAGCTAACAGTAGGCATTAAAATTATAACTGCAAGTAAAATACTCGTGAATTATGAATTATGATAATTTGAATATGGCCTTGACAATGTTCCCAGATTTCAGCGGTAGAAGAAATGCAAATGTACCATCCAAATGAAATTCTGCGGCTGAAGAAAAATTAAACAAAAATCGGTAATTTATTGATAAAAATATACGGTTATTTTTTTACACTCAAGGCTCCAAAACTGATGACTACACAGTAGACACCATGTCCATTAATTCAATTGACCGAAAGTGGTAGACCTCCATGGCTAGTTCAAGTGCAAAGTCACTACTACCTTACCATACTTGTACTTGCATCTATTATGTAGGTCATAACATTACAACACACTGTATTACTGAAGCTTTCTTATCTAATGTAATACATAATTATACAGGATACATAACATGTACAATGTACATAATTATGAGCTATCAAATTAAGAGGGATGCTAAATCATAATGAACTTTTAAGACAGAAAATCTCTATATGCCAATTACTGATAATAATTGACGAATTCGCAATCATACATTTTAACTTCAAGGAATGCGAATTGTTCCACCGGAAAAAGATGTTACACAAGCAGCCTTACAACATTAACCATAGAGCTTATAAGGTTCAACACAGATTTTGTACCGGATTTCTTTTATATTGGTTGATTACTATCATCTACATCCAGTAACCAGACAAGAATTGAAAATATCACAATTTCCGTAAAAATCTTAAGGAAAATTACAGTTAAAAATAACCTGATGTACTTAGATAAACATATTTTCATGTTAATAGTTATTAAGGCATAAAATTACTTACAGTATAATAAAATTAATTAACGATTTCAAGTGTAAGTTAAACTTATTTACCCGACTGTTTTCATCAATGCAATAATAATATCCCTATCATTTACACAATAAGTAGTTCAAATAATATTATATGCCCGTCTTAAAAAAAATACTTAAGAAGTAAGAAGCTTTTGATTCCTATATGATAATGGTTGTCACATCATATCAACTACAAGATAAATGTTAATGGTCTAAGTGTGAATGTAGAACCGATCAAAATTGAACCGAAGCAAGGTTGTTCGATTCGCGGTAGTCAGTAGGCTGAGGGAGCTGCTATAAAAGCGTTAAGCATGTTTGTCGATCATCATTCGGTGGTCAAACACGATACAAACAATATCAATATGTTCTCTAAAGTAAGTACTGATACTAGATACTCGTAGTATAGCGCAATGCAAAGCGTAAAAAATATTTAAGAAAAATAATAAATATAATTAATTTACATCGATAAAATTTATAAATCGAATAATATTTTCAGATCATCGCTCTTTGCGCCGTAGTGGCGGTGTCCCAGGCAGGCCTCCTGCCCGCGCCCGCGCACTACTCCTCCGCCGCGGCCGTCTCCTCCCAGAGCATCGTGCGCCACGACGAGCCCCAAGGCATTGCTACTAAGCTGGTGGCCGCCCCCGTCGCCAAGCTGGCCGTAGCTGCCCCCGTCTACCATGCCGCTGCCCCCGTCTACCACGCCGCTGCCCCCGTCTACCACGCCGCTGCCCCTGTCTACCACGCTGCTGCCCCCGTCTACCACGCCCCCGCTCCTATCGCCTACCACGCTGCCCCCGTCGCTAAAGTTATCGCTCGCGAAGAGGAATACGTAAGTCAATTTTATAAAATCAATACTTGTAATAATTTAAGATTGGCTACATACGTATTACCAAATAAATTAAATTTAAAACTAATAAAATAAAATATTGTTTACAGGCTCACCCCAAATACGAGTTCAGCTACTCGGTGGCGGACGCGCACACCGGCGACGACAAGCAGCAGCACGAGGCCCGCGACGGCGACGTGGTGAAGGGCTCGTACTCCTTCCACGAGGCTGACGGCTCCATCAGGACCGTGGAGTACTCCGCCGACGACCACAGCGGCTTCAACGCCGTGGTGCACAACACCGCGCCCACCGCCGCCCCCGCCATCATCAAGGCCGCCCCCGTCGTCCTCAAGGCCCCCGTCTACGCCGCCCCCGCCCTCCAATACTACCACCACTAAGTCAAAATGTTATACGCTCCTAGTTAATATTCGTTGACTAATATTTATTTCAATATATGAATAAGTTCGATAAAACTTACTTTGTCTTATTTTGCCCTAAGATTATGATTGTAATAACTTTACGTTACCTTAATGTACGTTATACCTATCGTGGCATTTTAATAAAATTAGTAATGAATGTAGAGAAAACCGTTACAATATGAAATGAATTTCAAATAATGAATTTCCAATACATATTCATTTAATATCGTGAAGGAGCTTATTTAATAAAATCAAGCGATCTTGTCATTAAAAATATGACTTAATGACGTACTAAGTATGTTATGTTATAGCATTACATACTTAGTACACATTAACAATATTGAAAAGTTATAAAAATTGTATATCATCCTCTAACTCAATTTAATACTGTAATGTTGGTAAGAAAATAATGTTAAGCTATGTTAATGTTAAGTTATGTTAAGGGTGAACAACCCTTATCACTTAGGGGTATGAAAAATTCCCAGACCTACTGAATATGCATATAAAATTTGGTAAAAATCGGTAAGGCCGTTTTGGAGGAGTATGGTAACTAACATTGTGACAAGAGAATTTCATATTTATGATATGTTTTAACATTTACCCCGTTTTTATGATGCAAATACTTTAAAAATTTATAGAAAGTATATCAGAAAGTGACCCCATATCAGTTCACATAATTTGCATGATAATATGTAAATAATTTTGAGTTACACCATAATACATATAATATTTTATACTGTATAGTCCGTTATCATAACATAGTAGGTATCTTTAGTGAAAATAATTTTCCAAACCAAGATCTTTTTCTTGACATTTACTCGTAAAGGAAACTGTTAACACAAAAATACCTGACAATGGATTTAAGAAAATCACATTAATTCTCTCGGGCACATATTTATTTTTATTTATTCATTTATTTTAGACAATAAAGTCCATATCACATATACATACCTTACAGACTAACATATTTCCTAATATATATTTATAACTAAGTCACGTATTTGCTACGACGTGAGACGCTGGTCTGGGGACTGGTGGGGGCCTCTCCGTCCACGAAACTTCCGGAACACAACTCCCTTCGGCCACAGCTCCTCCTTCAGGAAGGTCGACAATTGCTCGGTTGGGACGCGTACAAAAAATGAACTAAAGTTCACTGCGTTACGCGCCTCCAACTGATGTACAACTACATATAATGTATTTGTTTTATTTAATAATTTTTATGGTTTCTACTAAATTACAGCTTCATTAATAATGTATGAAACAAGATAACTAACATATCAGACTAAATTTTTGTAAGACAAAATGGCTCTGGTCTCTGATATTTCAAATAGAAATAGATTTTTTTCTTAGCTGGATTACCATACTGCCACTTTTGTAAAAACTCTCATATAACAGCAATGTAACACTTCTGTTCTGTTATTATATTTATAAGCATGGCAACTTATGGAGATAACACCAATTTTGCAATTATGGTTCGCTGCAGGTTAAACTTTTGTTATACATATTCAGTGAGAGAGATTCATTAATTACTAGTTTTTGCCCGCGGCTTCGCCCGCGTTTAAAAGAAAATAATATGACATATAATCGATTATGATATGAAAATAATCGATTAATTTGGTTCAAAAGATCGATTCTCCGATTAATCGATCTTATATCGCCATCCCTAGTTCCCGTGGGATTTCCGGGATAAAAACTATCCTATGTCCTTTCTCGGGTCTCAGACTATCTTTGTACAAAATTTCATTAAAATCGGGTCAGTGGTTTAGGCGTGAAGAACAGACAACCAGACAGACAGACAGAGTTACTTTCGGATTTATAACATTAGTAAGGATTTTATTGTTATAACTGTCAAGTACCCAATTACTCCGCCGTTAGTGAACCGATTTTAATAATTCTTTTTTTATTGTGTTATTTTTTATTGTAGGTTCTAATGAAATTACAAAGTCAGTTCATCATTGACTATTTAAGGGTCTGATAATGTGGCTCGGAGACAAAATATGTAACTCCTCAACCGATGGGGATATTTGAGTTGTGTTTGAAGATATTTGGTGTAAGTTCTAACGAAATTGCAAAGTCAGTTCATCATTGACTATTTAAGGGTCTGATAATGTGGCTCGGAGACAAAATATGTAACTCCTCAACCGATGGGAATAATTGAGTCGTGTTTGAAGATATTTGGTGTAGGAGGTTCTAATGAAATTGCAAAGCCAGTTCATCATTGACTATTTAGTTAGGTTAGGTTGGAACACATAAGACAATATAAAACTAAGCGGGCAGGGCGCGGCAGCGCCCTGCGAGCGGGCGGTTCCAATCAATGTAAATTCAGACCTTACCTTAATTCATGATCACAATTTTATATTGTATTATACAATTTTATATTGTATTAATATAAATGTTATTATGTCATCACTAAAAAGGGTAAAAAAAATTCTAACAAAAAATACAACCGACTTCTATGTCACTACATAGTAAAAAATAATTCAAATAAATGTTGGTTTAGTACATATTTCTGAAGTCGGCGCTCAATATATTTCGTTCGAATTATTTTTTACTTTGTAGTGACATAGAAGTCGGTTGTATTTTTTGTTATTTTTTCTACAAACACGCGAAAAGAAATAACGGTATAACTATAACTTCAATAACGGTTTTTTTTAAAGAAAGTTTATTTACTTATAGTACTCTAATCGGGTTGTTGAATAGCTAAAAATGCTGAAACAGGTGTGTAAATAGAAAGGCGGTTTATAACAGTCTTAAGGGTTGATCTAAAAAAACAAACAGTGACTCAGATGCTTCATTATGTCTTATGATAATTTTCTTAGTGCTCCAAATTAACGGATATTAAATTAAAGTTCCATACCCGATTTAAACGACCCTAAGGGTTGATTTTCCAAAAACGGTGAAAAATGTGTTCTATTATTTTGAATCAAAAAGCTAAATTCCAATTTTCATAGACTTTGCTTCAAAATCTGCCGACTTCTAAACGAAGTGTCTTCTAAAGCCAAATGCAAATTTTTACAGTCTTTGCTTCCAAATTAACGGATTTTAAAATAAAATTCCAACCCCTACTTAACCAACTTAAGGGTTGATTTTGCAAATATCGTAAAATAGATATTTAATTACTTTCTATCGAAATCCTATCAAATACCAATTTTCATATAGATTTGCATCAAAACTGGGGGACTTTAATACAAACTTTCAACTCTTATTTATTCACGGAAACGCGGTCGAACAGGATAAAAAGTATCCTATGTCCGTCTCCTGGTTCTAAGCTACCTCTCCACCAATTTTCAGTCAAATTGGTTCAGCCGTTGTTGAGTTATAAAATGCTTCACGAAAACGCGGTCGAACGGGATAAAAAGTATCCTATGTCCTTTTCCTGCTTCTAAGCTACCTCGCGATTAATTTTCAGTGAAATCGGTTCAGCCGTTCTTGAGTTATTAAATGACTTCACGGAAACGCGGTCGAACGGGATAAAAAGTATCCTATGTCCGTTTCCTGGTTCTAATCTACCTCTTTACCAATTTTCAGCTAAATCGGTTCAACCGTTCTTGAGTTATAAAATGACTTCAAGGAAACGCGGTCGAACGGGATAAAAAGTATCCTATGTCCTTCTCCTGGCTCTAAACTACCTCCCTACCAATTTTCAGCTAAATCGGTTCAGCCGTTCTTGAGTTATAAGTGGAGTAACTAACACGACTTTCTTTTATATATATAGATAATGTGAAATACGACGATTTTTGTTCAGAATCAGTTTAGTATTAAATCAAATACCAAACTTACCAGTAAATATAATGAGTATACACATACTTATTTTTAGATGTAGCGGTTATCTAAGCTGCTTTTATATTTTGCTCGGCAAATCCGAGAAAAAATATTATTTACAAAATTTCCGATACATATTTTGCGTATATACGAGTAATTTCCAAACATCAAATGCATTATACCTATTCTAAAATATAAAAAGTCAGTTCAACGAAGTCCGTATAATGCATGAAAGAAAGTAGTTTATTTCATCAGGCCCACTAAATTGTGACCTTCGAATTCAATAAAGGTCAGAGATACTTAATATAAAAAATAAAATATTGAGATCATAATAATACAGTAAGAGATATTCAAGAAAAGATTTAGCATCACTTCAAATGCAACTTGTCAGCGGAAGGTATGCGAGTGTGAATGTGGAACAGGATTATCAAAAATTGACCTCAGTCAAGGTCGTTCGCCTACAGATAAGACAGTATATAAACGTTGAGCAAATTAGTTACTATATCATTCAGTGGTCCGACACCATAGAATACAATTCAACATGTTCTCAAAAGTTAGTATCATATTATGATTTATGAAAATTGGATAAGGAATTTAAAATACAACAGATCGAATAACTTATTGAAATTATATTTTCAGATCATCGCTCTGTGTGCCGTAGTGGCGGTGTCCCAGGCAGGTCTCCTGCCCGCGCCCGTGCACTACTCCTCCGCCGCGGCCGTCTCCTCCCAGAGCATCGTACGCCACGACGAGCCCCAAGGCATCGCTACCAAGCTGGTGGCCGCCCCCGTCGCCAAGCTGGCCGTAGCTGCCCCCGTCTACCACGCCGCTGGCCCCGTCTACCACGCCGCTGCCCCCGTCTACCACGCCGCTGCCCCCGTCTACCACGCCCCCGCCCCTATCGCCTACCACGCTGCCCCCGTCGCTAAAGTTATTGCTCACGAAGAGGAATACGTAAGTCAATTTTATAAAATCAATACTGCTCTAATAATTTAAGATTGACTACATACGTATTACCCGAAGGTATTACCAAATAAATTAAATTTAAAACGAATTAAATAAAATATTGTTCCCAGGCTCACCCCAAATACGAGTTCAGCTACTCGGTAGCGGACGCGCACACCGGCGACGACAAGCAGCAGCACGAGGCCCGCGACGGCGACGTGGTGAAGGGCTCCTACTCCTTCCACGAGGCCGACGGCTCCATCAGGACCGTAGAGTACTCCGCCGACGACCACAGCGGCTTCAACGCCGTGGTGCACAACACCGCGCCCACCGCCGCCCCCGCCATCATCAAGGCCGCTCCCGTCGTCCTCAAGGCCCCCGTCTACGCCGCCCCCGCCCTTCAATACTACCACCACTAAGTCAAAATGTTATAATCTCCTAGTTAATATTCGTTGAATAATATTTATTTCAATATATGAATAAGTTCGATAAAATTTACTTTGTCTTATTTTACCCTATGATCATTATATATGACAACTTCACAACCCTTGTGCGTTACCTAAAGGTACGTGTAAATCAGTAATGAATGCAGAGATAACGGTTACAATATGAAATAAATTTTGAAGAATTAATTTCCAATATTCATTTACTATCGTCTTTATGGATTTGCAAAAATTCAACTAAATCGAGGTAAAGATCTTTAAAAAACTACCTGCCATTACCTGCAAGCGAACTTGTAGGACTTTAACAGATATGACATATCATAGTGAACATTAACGATACACTGGTGAGTGTTCCGAGGAACTATTTGACCTGGTACCTATGTAGATACCTGGTACCTATGTACCGATGTATGGTGATGTCACCATTCCTCATCATACGACTCGCCAAAGACTGAAGTTCCAACCACACCAACTGGACTCGTGGCGGTCCTCTACAATTCGATTTGCATGGACGTCCTTGCCACGAACGTGTAAGATGTGGAATGAGCTTCCTCCTGAGGCATTCCCGGAGCGCTATGACATGGGGCTCTTCAAAAAAGGTACAAAAATAGATCTCATTTAAAGCCGGCAATGCATTAGCAACTCCTCTGGTGTTGCAAATGTCCATAGGCGGCATTGACTACTTTCCACCAGGTAGCACGTCTGCTTAATTGTTAGCTTAATCATTAAAAAAAACTTTAACTATATTGAAAAGTTATTATATTGTAGATATGTCATCCTCTAACCTTACATTAATTAAAAATACTAATTTTGTTATGAAAATAATAGATCGTACGACGTACGTTATCAAATTGATTAGTTTTCAAAATCAATTTGAATATTTCTTTATCTGTTTAAATTAAACACAACTCGAGAAATAAGAATTATGTGTAAAAAAGAAAAATGTTAAAATTTTCACACTCCCACGGCTAAGAGGCAGAAAATAAATATTTAAGAAAAATATATTTTAATACCTGTGCCCCGTTCTTATTACAGACTAAAAAGTAAAAATATAAATTAAATTATTCCAAAATCTTTAGTGAAACAATTTTTCCAAACCAATATATTTTTGTTTGCATTAAAATATTATAAAGGAAACCATAAAAACAAAATGATTGATAGATTTAAGAAATTGAACATTACTTATCTCGTATTAATATTATTATGATTTTCTTTCATTTATCTCATTTTTATGGTTTCTACTAAATTAGAGGTTGAATGAATTAATATTCGAAGCGACATAAAATACATTTAAGACTTACACATTTTTTTTAACATACTTAATATGACTCTATGTCTATATATATGTATCATATAATACCACATTCCTACCAACTCTTTTATAGCAGTAAAGTAACAATTATTTTTGGCTAAAAGTGCACTTATAAGTATATAAATAAAGTGCTCCATTTTTTTTTGGGATAATAACACAAATTTCATAATTATAATTGGCTGCGGGTGACATTTTTGTAGCACATTTAGTGATATATGTTCCATTATTACGTGAATTTCACATGACTCACATGGACTTATTATGGTTAGTTCCATAATAATAAATAGTTAGTAGAATCAGTTTAGTATTTAATTACATATCTGAATTATTTGTAATATAATTGGATTGCACGTACTTAGTTTTATATCTAGCTGCTATCGATGCTAGTTTTATATTTTCCTAACCAATTCCGAGAAGAAATGTGATTTACAAGATTTCCGAAACAGCTGTTGCATATACTCGTACTCGTACCTTCTCTAAGATATAAGAAGTCAGTTCAACGAGGTCCGAATAGTGCATGAAAGAAAGTAGTTTATTTCATCAGGCCCAATAAATCGTGACCTTCGAATTCGATAAAGGTTAGAGACACTTAATATAAGAAAAAGAAAATCTTAAGTTCATAATAATACAGTAAGAGATATTGAAGAAAATATTTAACATCACATCGTATTATACAAGTTGTCAGCGGAAGGTATGCGAGTGTGAATGTAGAAAAGGATTATCAAAAATTGACCTCAGTCAAGGTCGTTCGCCTACAAATAAGACAGTATAAAAACGTTGAGCAAATCAGTTACGATATCATTCAGTGTTCCGACACCATAGAAAACAATTCAACATGTTCTCAAAAGTTAGTATCATATGATTTATAAAAATTGGATAACGAATTTAAAAGAGAACAGATCTATTAACTTATTCAAATTATACTTTCAGATCATAGCTCTGTGCACCGTGGTGGCGGTGTCCCAGGCAGGTCTCCTGCCCGCGCCCGCGCACTACTCCTCCGCCGCGGCCGTCTCCTCCCAGAGCATCGTGCGCCACGACGAGCCCCAAGGCATCGCTACCAAGCTGGTGACTGCCCCCGTCGCCAAGCTGGCCGTAGCTGCTCCCGTCTACCACGCTGCCGCCCCCGTCTACCACACAGCCGCCCCCGTTTACCACGCCGCTGCCCCCGTCTACCACGCCCCCGCTCCTATCGCCTACCACGCTGCCCCCGTCGCTAAAGTTATCGCTCGCGAAGAGGAATACGTAAGATCATTTTTATAAAATCAATACTATTTTAGTTTTATTGGATTGGTTGCATACATATTATCGAACAAAATTTTAACACTTGAATATAAAAATAATAATTTCTTCGCACAGGCTCACCCCAAATACGAATTCAGCTACTCGGTGGCGGACGCGCACACCGGCGACGACAAGCAGCAGCACGAGGCCCGCGATGGCGACGTGGTGAAGGGCTCGTACTCCTTCCACGAGGCTGACGGCTCCATCAGGACCGTGGAGTACTCCGCCGACGACCACAGCGGCTTCAACGCCGTGGTGCACAACACCGCGCCCACCGCCGCCCCCACCATCATCAAGGCCGCCCCCGTCGTCGTCAAGGCCCCCGTCTACGCCGCCCCCGCCCTCTAGTACTACCACCACTAAGTCAAAATGTTATAAAGCTGTAGCTAATGTTTGTTGACTAGTTATTATTTATTGCAATATACGAATAAGTTCGATAAAATTTATTATGCATTAATTATCCCCCATTCCAATATATTTATTATAAAAAATATACCTATCAATAAATATCAAATAGATATCAAATGAAACCACTTAACAAACCCATTATATAATGTATACATTTACTTATCAACTTTGTTAAAGTTTTTGAGTTGGCCTGAAGTTGGTTGAAATGTTTAAATTAACAAATGGCGAGAACTGCGCTGACTTTTATATTATGACATTTAATATTATGAAAAAATATGTATCGTCTTAACAGTGAGCCTTTTCCTTTAGTTTGTTATTTATAATTTCCATCTTCCAGAACTTCATTTATATAAATCTAATTAGCGACGCTATCCGACGGCGCACTAGTACAGAGCATATTTAATTCAAAGTGAAATCGTTCATAAACTAATGATGCAGTTTTATTTTATATCAAAACCTTCTTTTTTTTCATTTATTTAATAAAGAAGACTTACAAAATAAACATAATTTGAAATCTGCCAAACTGTAGGCCAGTTTGTCGGCAGTACAGATCCAGCTCTCGTGGTCCTCATATAAGTTCTCGTAAGTACTTTCAGGATTTTTCGCGTATACTTTTCGCCTTTCAGGCCCATTTAAAAAAAACATTCTGTATACAAATAATAAATTCAGAACTCCTTAACTTATTTCAGAAGCACGTCTTTACTAGTGAAATGTAGTATAGACTAAACGCTGAGGGAATGTATATTAAAATTTATTTGTATTTATTTGTATCTCTAACTTCTGAATGTAAGCATAGTGTGGCGACTTTTCGCTTCTCGTAAAGAGATGGCGCCACGCGTATTCTGAATCACGCTATAGAAGTTTTTTTAACATCTTGCATATATACAAGTTCCGAACTGAAACTGTCTAAGCACCCCCGCACCCCCGTACATGATCAAAAATCGCGATGGGAGATCTCCCTTTGCCAAAATAGCATAAATAAAATGAGATAAATATGTATAAATAAAAAATATTATTGTATTGTATTTATTTAACTATCTTCAACTGCAAGTGTAAAATAATATTATCGATCATATTATCAATTCTGATAAATCATTATTTTTTTTATAAAATCACATATTTAGGTATTATTTATAACTTATTATTATTAGTTTACCTTGTAAACGGAGGGCTACATTTTTGTGCCGTATGCGGTACAGACTCGGAGTCCGTGGGAGCCAGATGCAAGACGCTTCTTCAAAGAAATGTCATTGCGTCTGTTTGAAGTTTCTGGAGACCCAAGAGCTGGTGCGTACTTTGGCCAAAGAATAAGTGAGGATACAACCCGGCAACGCAGCCAGCATTCTTGGGACTCTACCGGGAGGCCGTGATTTGGACTCATTGTTTTATATTAATTCTTTTTTTGTTTACATTATATTTTTTGTATGTATTGTATATAGATTTACGGTTAGAATTATTTAATTAATAAAGATAACTTATTATTATTTATTTATTTTATCTTTAATATATAAGAAACAAAAAAATATACGGCCATAAAAATGACCTTACGTTTATGATCCGAGTTCACTAAAGAAAAAAATAATATGCAAAAGTACTTACTTCAAAATTTCCATATTTCTGTAAATATAGAATGTGAAATCAATAAACCAAAGTACATTTATTAGGTGATGGTTTTCCCAGGTAACACTGGCAGGTAACATAGGCAGAGATAGCCTAGTGGTTAAGAAACTCGGTCTCTCGATCGAGGGGTCTGATATTCAAATCCCAGGCACACCTCTGATTTTTCATCACTAATTATCACTTGCTAAACGGTGAAGGTAAACATCGTGAGGAAACCTGCATTCCTGAGAAATATAAAAAAGATCTCAAAGGTATATGGAGTCTACCAATACGCACTTGGCCAGTGCGGTGGACAATGGCCTAATCCTTTTCATTCTGAGAGGAGACCCGTGCCCAGCAGTGGGACAGTAACGGTTTGATGATGATGAACACTGGGAGCGCTTTTCAAAGTTTTTATTTTTTATTTTTTGGGAACATTTAAAAGCAAAAGTCACCAATTTTGTGAAAAAGGTCGGCTGATATGTATTAGTAAAAAAAATACATTAACAAATTTGAGAAAAACTCTTCAGCTTTACCTCTTAAATCATGTAAATAAATTGTGTTTAAAATTTCAAAAGGATCAGTGCAGAACTTTTAAAGGTATAAATTAATAAGCACCGAGTTCTAGACCGTTGGGTTTAGGAAAAACGCTTTAAAGTTTTGAATACTAAAATTGTGAAATAACATTCATAAGCGATTTTATCCAATTATCTCACACTGAATTATTGATGTCAGGTCCATAAAGTATGTTGCTATCGTCGACATCTAAAGCATTTTATCATTACTTCTTCATCATCCAATTCAAAACATGCTTAGGAAGAGCACTGTAAGCGCGGTTGCTTGAACCGCTGCATTTTCGTCAGTTTTTCACCGATTCATCTCACATATTCACACAATATTCTGGAACATGTTTCCACTCCCAAAAATAAAAAGGGGAAATATAATAAACTTTACACTACCCTTACATCTCTATACATTTGTATTAAAGATTAAATATACAAAAATTCACAATTTTTTTACTGATACGAAAGACAAATAAATTAGGATCGTATCATACAATTCGGCATTGGCAGGCATGCGAGCGCAAATGCAGAGCAGATTTGTCAAAACTGACCCGAGGCAAGGTCGTTCACTTGGGTTATAGGTGCAGCTGACGGAGTATATAAACGTAGAACAGATCAGTCGATTTATCATTCAGTGGTCTAACACCATAGAAACAATTTCAACATGTACTCCAAAGTAAGTTGCAATTAATCCTATACTAATTAAAAAAAAAATTGCAAATTGAAAAAAAAAAGGATAAGGAATTTAAATTTGAAGCCTTATTAGTTACTCATATTATATTTTCAGATCATCGCTTTGTGCGCCGTAGTGGCGGTGTCCCAGGCAGGTCTCCTGCCCGCGCCCGCGCACTACTCCTCCGCCGCGGCCGTCTCCTCCCAGAGCATCGTGCGCCACGACGAGTCCCAAGGCATCGCTACCAAGCTGGTGGCTGCCCCCGTCGCCAAGCTGGCCGTAGCTGCTCCCGTCTATCACGCTGCTGCCCCCGTCTACCACGCAGCTGCCCCCGTCTACCACGCCCCTGCTCCTATCGCCTACCACGCTGCCCCCGTCGCTAAAGTTATTGCTCGCGAAGAGGAATACGTAAGATCCTTTTTATAAAATCAATACTATTTTAGGTATATTAGATTGGTTGCATACATATTCTCGAACAAAATAAATTTTAATACTTGAATAATAAAATAATAATTGTTTCGCACAGGCTCACCCCAAATACGAGTTCAGCTACTCGGTGGCGGACGCGCACACCGGCGACGACAAGCAGCAGCAGGAGTCCCGCGACGGCGACGTGGTGAAGGGCTCCTACTCCTTCCACGAGGCCGACGGCTCCATCAGGACCGTGGAGTACTCCGCCGACGACCACAGCGGCTTCAACGCTGTGGTGCACAACACCGCGCCCACCGCCGCCCCCGCCATCATCAAGGCCGCCCCCGTCGTCCTCAAGGCCCCCGTCTACGCCGCCCCCGCCCTCCAATACTACCACCACTAAGTCAAAATGTTATTTCGTCGTAGCTAATGTTTGTTGACTAATTATTATTTATTCCAATATATGAATAAGTTCGATAAAATATGTTATCTATCAATTACCACCTTCATCTTTACACATATTATCTACTTTTAAACACCACAAAAGCCAAACATTACACAAAGTACGTTTTTACCTACTACAATAAAATTTTACAAAATACTCAGGTTACAATTTAAAAATACAGGAAACATCTACTTATTACACGTATTTATAATTATACAACGTATTATAAATTTGTATAGATACGCCAAAATAACGAACATCGCACTGCAGTCGTCATTTGTTTTTTCTTATATTTATTTTACTTTTTTTTTTCAACAGCCAGTGTTAAATTGACTGCCGGTATTTAATATAAAAAATAACCGTATCGTTTTAACAAACTATAGATAAATATGATAATTACACTTATACATTACTTTGCCTACCATAAATATATGATATATAATGAAGTATTTTACAGTTATAGTCATAGATTAAATTTCACAAATATAACAAACAATAGAAAGTTAATTTTTATTCATTGCAATTTCTAATATCGGTTCGACCACTGCCAAAGTGAAACCTCTCGTGATTCGTATTCGGAAAAAGCAGGTTTTTATTTTTCATTGTAATGTTTATAGATACATGCCCTTAGAGTATATCGGGTGTAATTTATTTTATATCACGGCGTGCGTAAATGGACGTTTTACGCACGCTTCGCGTGCGCAAAACCCCCATTTCCGACCCCGTAATATAAAATTTTATACAACACGCGGACGAAAAATGTTTTTCTGACTCGTGTGATTGCAGTCCTCGCCTGCGGCTCGGCCTGCAAACTCACACTTGTCAGAAAAAAATTTTTCGTCCTCGTATTGTAATGTACTATTTTGAAGCATTAATATAATATTCAGACGTGTTATCTAAAAATGGGGATATTTTACGATGCGCGCAGAATATAATCGAAATTGGTCGCATAAGTTGCTTGCTAAATTTGTTAGATATTTTTTTAGAACTATCTATTATTATGCATATCAATTTTATTATAAAGTGTCAGCTGCAGCCATGAAATATACATATCGATACCTTGATTCGCAAATCAGCCAACTCCACTTTTTGCCAAAATGTTTTATTTATTTTGGTAGTAAATGGCGTTGAACGAAATCAAAATAAATTAAAAAAAAACGTAAAACGAAAGCATGATATATTATCAAAAAAAAGTTTAAGTCTATGGTTAAAGCTCATACTACTTTGACCATAGATAGTATCATGATAAAACACTGAATATTTATTTCTTATTTTCTTTTCATTTATCTATTTAATTTTTTAAGACATAAAAAGTTGCATGAATACAGAACTTTACGCACCTTTTTACCATGACCTATGCGAAATGGGCATATCAAAATGAAATTTTATATGTTAATATATTTTACATGGCAATACTATAGTTTGGAATCTCAAAGCTGATGTGATGATAAATTTAGTCGGTGGATGGTGGAACTCTACAGGGGTACTAAACCTCATGTTTGCGCTAATTTAATTATTTTTGACAAATAAGTATATTAGTCTTCTTGACGGTCCTAAGCAAACATCACATGCATTCATGATACATTCATATTCACAAGGTAGTTAGTCGAACTTTTCAGTAGATATTTGATTTCCATCAAAAATCTACTTCGAACCATTCGTTTCTCATAATTAGTATGTTGCTTAAAATACACGTATTATTACTACTAAAAGATAAAACGTAGTATTCTAAATAAATTTTGCTATTTTGTAAGTACAGGGTTATCAACTACTAAGGATCATGCTAATGAAAACTGTTTAACCAGACATCGGAATGTGTGGGTTTGAACCTAACCTAACCTTATGGCTGAAGGTTAGGACTTAAATTTGAAATTTAAAAGTTTAATCAGAAATTATAAAAGGTTTATTAAAAAAAAAAACTTATAATTTATATGTATTTTAAAATTTCTATTATGTTTATTGTTCTCCGACCTACCTGTATCTGAAAATATTTGTTTACATGCCCTACAATAGGTGGTAAAACCCTTTGTGGTTCAACTCCGGCGGCACCACCACCACACCTATTTCTACCTAATAACAGCAGTGTTAGGCGCTGCTGTGTTCCGTTTTGAAAGGGAGACATACTTTTCCGAGACGTTCCAGCTTAGTCCTCAGAGGTAGCGGCGCATCTGTGGCCTACCTCAGGTAGGAATATCTAAACCTATCTGGGGTTGATTACAGATGTCCATGGGAGGCAGCCCAAGTCACTAATGCCGCATTTAGACGGGAGTATCAGATAGGATCTTAAGGCAGATCTGATTCAGACAGTTAATAAAATAATTATCGCCTAATGCACTAAATTTTTACGTTTCTAATGTAAAAAAATCTTAAATATTCTCTCTTTGTTTGCCTATTTTAATTGTTACGCGTATCTATCTATAAGTAACTAAAGCAATTTTTTCATCATCCGTTTTAGTGAATGGATTGATTAGGTAATAATCTACGACCTAGAGTAGAGTACGGCCCAGTTTGACAACTTCCACTACTATTGCTCCTAAGGATTCCTTGTAGTATTTGCGACTATAAAACGTAGACACACATTTGCAAATTTATTATTCGTACTCTTTCATCCAACAAGTCAGTACCGTTTGCATAAACATGTTCGCCAAAGTAAGAATCGAAAACAAAATGAAATAATTAAATTTACTTATTTAAAAAAATGGACACTAATAATATTTATTCCCATAGATCGTAGCCCTTTGCGCCATGGTGGCGGTGTCCCAGGCAGGTCTCCTGCCCGCGCCCGCGCACTACTCCTCCGCCGCGGCCGTCTCCTCCCAGAGCATCGTGCGCCACGAGCAGCCGCGCCTCGCCGTTGCTGCCCCCGCCTACCACGCGCCCGCCCTCGCATACTCCGCTGCGCCCGTCGCCATCGCTAGCCACGCTGAGGAATACGTAAGTATCAACACAACCCTGTCATACTAACACCTGTGCCACCTCAACTGCATGCACCACACTAACTATAACGTTACTGCGCAGGCTCACCCCAAGTACGAGTACACTTACTCGGTGGCTGACGGCCACACCGGCGATAACAAGCAGCAGCAGGAGTCCCGCGACGGCGACGTGGTGAAGGGCTCGTACTCCTTCCACGAGGCCGACGGCTCCATCAGGACCGTAGAATACACCGCCGACGCTCACAATGGTTTCAACGCGGTGGTGCACAACACCGCGCCCAAGGCCGCCCCCGCCTACTCCGCCGCCATTCCTCAGTATTATCACTAACTTTAAGATACTCCGATTACCCAAAATGTTGTTGACTGTTTATTTATTTTAATACAAGAGTAATGTAAAAAATTTATGAATTTTATTTTATTATTTGACACATACCAAATTGTGTTTTGAAGAATGATCATTAAATTAAACCAGTTTAACATTTATCATTGAAGTATTATAAATGTAGAGTTGTCAAATATGTCATATTGCAAGGTGTCTCTAATTTATCGAAGTAACGTGCGCTAATGTGACTCGGGTACAGACTTGGATCTAGAGACAAGCGATGCATCAAAGAGTGTGATTTTTGGGGCATGAAGCATGCGCATGCATAATAGAAACATGCAACAGTGATGCGCCCCTAGTTGCGATACTTATCGCTAAGGTAGAGACCGTGGACGAACAATACATCTTTAAGGTTCTTAAATTTACTTAGTCTAACAATGCAATCAAAGGCCGTAAAAAAAAAGGAAATTCTTTAACAGAACAATCGAGCGAGATTCAACAGAATTGTTCTCCTTGTTATTAATTATTTATTTTTAAAAAACTATTTCAAAAATATTATTCATTATCAATAATTAATTGTTATGTAAAATGTACATACACTTATTTTAATAATAAACACTACTATCAAATAGAGATGTCTTACGCCTGTTATTCATAATCAATCTATCTATGTTTTTTGGCATACGAAATTCCTACTAAAATATCTAATATTGGTCTTTTTAAGACAACAATTTTAAAGATTTATTTATTGCTTAAAGTTTTTGCATTTTTTTGTTATTGCAGTGATGATCCATGATCTAATATCTAACTTATTCTAAGATGAGAGCCATGTTTACAATTAGGTAGGTATTCACATAAAAATATAAATACGTTGAAAGTATACAATATAAAGTACGATTACACATAAATAAAGAGCTTTAAAATGCTTTAAAGTTTATACGCTTAAAACGCCTTGGTCACTTTCACGGCACTTTGACTTACTCAGTGCAATAACTATAGTTACAAATAGGAGTTACTTGAAACTTTACGATAAACTTGACGTTTACAATTACTATCATAAATAGAAGTAAATTAATTATATGGAAACTTATATTAGCCTAATTTTATTGGTGTAATAAATATTCATTTCATTTCATTGGTGGATAAAATATTACTAAAGCTAATTTAAAACAGAAATCTTTAACGCCGCAAGTGATCAATAAGGTTAAACAATTTATGCAAATACTACAGGAATTAGGTGTATTTATAGCTACACAACATATAGAAATTTTATGTTACATACTCTTACCTCGTAAACAACTTTTAGTCGCAAAATCAGTCATAACATTTTTTGCTTTTAAATAATGGTAATTAAACATAGGAAACAATCGACTCTGGTTTTGCAATAAAATTACTTGTTGTTCAGATCATACATAATTTATTAATTATAAATCGTGAAACAGAAAAATTTTTGCTCGCTAAAAAAGAATCTACTTTCATAAAAATAAGATTTTAGAGTCTACTAAAGTTTAAATTCGGATCGGTAGTTTACAGTCATATTACAAAATAATTATGAAAAAGTGTTACAAAGGATTTTTTGATGAGGTTATCCTTCGACGTTAAGAAGTTAGGTTTAGTTTTAATACGGACATAGTTTTGAAACACTAGAGATGCATACCCGAGACCTGGACTTCTAACGGAGAACATGGAAGTTAATGCAACGACTACCTAAATAGTAGTAACTGTACTAAATTAGCGGTCTTACATTTTGGGTAAACGAAAAGATGTTTATTATGTATGCGAAGGACCATGGGATGATTTTGCAAAGTAGCTTTTGTTTAGAAGACCAAAGTTCTTATAAAATCAGTTTAGCCGTTAGCCAACATTCAACGTTTTCCCAATATTGAAAGACTGAAGTTAAAAAATGGCTCTTAGTTTAAACCCACAAAGACACATCAGAATTATTTATCTGTAAAGACCTTGTCAAAGCCGTTTTATTTACACCACTATCCTCTCGACCGTAATGACCGATATTACCTACTTGACATTCAGAAAGTTCGCAGAAAATATGTTGTAATACGATGGCGAATTCGATAAGAACATTAGTTTAGGTATGTAGTATGTACCTATAATTATGTTACTTTGGTCTCATATCTATGTATCATAAATATTTTACAATACAAAGCTATTACGGTCTAATGACTAGTAGGTACTATAATTTAAATACATTGGAATGATATAAATCTATTCACCACACCTAACGATATAGTTTTATCATAATTATTTATTGAAATCTATTGAAATGAGGTAAAAAATTAAACTACACGATAGGTAGGTAGGTATAGAAACTAATAGACTGAAGTGAATTTTAAAAATTTGAAGCACTTTTTTAAAATAAGGATACGACAAGTTAAAACCAAAAATATACTTATTTTCCTTTTCATATATTAAAATAAATAAACAGTCAACAATATTTTGGGTAGTCAGGGTATCTTAAAATTAGTGGTAATACTGAGGGATGGCGGCGGAGTAGGCGGGGGCGGCCTTGGGCGCGGTGTTGTGCACCACCGCGTTGAAACCATTGTGAGCGTCGGCGGTGTACTCCACGGTCCTGATGGAGCCGTCGGCCTCGTGGAAGGAGTACGAGCCCTTCACCACGTCGCCGTCGCGGGACTCCTGCTGCTGCTTGTTGTCGCCGGTGTGGCCGTCAGCGACGGAGTAGGTGTACTGGTATTTGGGGTGAGCCTGCGCAGTAACGTTATAGTCAGTATGGTGCGTGCAGTTGAGGTCGCACACGTGTTAGTATGATAGGATTGTGTTGATACTTACGTATTCCTCAGCGTGGCTAGCGATGGCGACGGGCGCAGCGGAGTATGCGAGGGCGGGCGCGTGGTATGCGGGGGCGGCGATGGCGAGGCGCGGCTGCTCGTGGCGCACGATGCTCTGGGAGGAGACGGCCGCGGCGGAGGAGTAGTGCGCGGGCGCGGGCAGGAGACCTGCCTGGGACACCGCCACTACTGCGCACAGAGCGATGATCTAAACAATAATACAAAATATTAATTTTCATTCATTACAAAACTATAACACACAAAATGATTTATCATTCAACTTTCGTAACTGACAACTTAAAAATGTAATCTATCAACTTACTTTAGAGAACATAATTGTTTCTTTGTAACTATTAAGTAGTTAATGATAAGTGCAAGTAAATAGATCAATATTTATACTCGCGAATTATATTAATAAGTAGGGGAAGTTGTAAAACCAGCTTCTATTTTGACCATGACCGAGTCAAAATTTGCTAATTTCCATTCACTATAGATAACTTGTGCATGTACATTTATGATGAGTGACAATTTTATTTAGTAGGAATGTATATGGGTTGTAATTTTATAGTCTACGAATACCAATAGTAAGAAATGATCATAATAATATTATACTTTTATTTTTTGCATATGAAACCTGATTATAATAGTTAAATATTGAGATGAGGATGAGTGATCACTAAAAACATTTTTTTTGAAGATCACAAATATTTTCGACTAATTTGGAATTTGGACAATTATCTGGCAACACATCAATGTAAATTTACTTATGATAAATTATACGGTTATTATATTTAATTATTAATTTTAGCTATGCAAGACATTAAAAAAGGCATTTGCTAAAATGGAACAATGGAAAAATGGACGCTACTACTACTTTTGACACTGTAGAGTTCATCTACTTTTGAAACTTTAAGACTTTCATCTAATTTAGGTGATAGTTGTATTTAGCTACTTATGGAGCCTTGGGTGTACGTATACCTAAAGTTTTCAAAAATAACCTTAATACCTACTCGTTCATTACTTCTGGAGCTTGAACTGTAATTTTTTTTTATAATATAGGAGTAGCAGATGACCATGCAGTCCACCTGATAGTAAGTGGCTACTACCGCCCAAGGACATCTGTAATCAACCCCAGATAGGATTAGATATTCCTACCTGAGGTCGGCCACAGATGCGCCGCTACCCCTGAGGACTAAGCTAGAACGCCTCGGAAAAGTATGTCTACCTTACCACACCCTTCAAAACGGAACACAGCAGCGCCTAACACTACTGTTATTAGGCAGAAATAGGTGTGGCGGTGGTGCCGCCGGAGTCGAACCACAAAGAGTTCTACCACCTTCAATATTATTTACAACACATATTATTTACAATACGTTTCCAAATGTTTCTTTGTTGACAAATGACTGTTAGCCTAGTTTTGACCCGACTGCGGAGGGTAATGTTATTCGAGCGTTTGTAAGTTTAATTTTTTGGCACGCCCTACACCACAAAAAGCTTGACAGATTTTATCATATGAGGTGTGAGGAGGATTCGTCTAAATTGTTAATTGTCATTCGCCTAATAGTCGGGATTTTTTATAACAATTTTGTAGTTTAATCTCTATAATATTGAGGATCTAATCTGTACGCGCGGAATCCGTAGTTTCAGAAATTTCCAATTTTGTATTTATGTATAAGCGTATTGGATATATTGAAGATGTAATAAATAATTATAGTTAAAAAAAAACTCAGGCTCTCATACGAGGGGTCCAAGATTCAAATCCCAGGCACGCACCTCTGATTTTTAAAGTTATGTGCATATTAAAAGTTAATTAGGTTCTTGCTTAAACGGTAAAAGAAAACATCGTGAAAAAACCTGCTTGTGAATAAAGCCCAAGGGTGTGTGGAGTCTACCAACACTTACTAGACTAAACTAGAGGGGCCCCGTGCCCAGCAGTGGGACGACAGGTCGACGAAGTATTGTATGGAATTAATAAAATAGAAAAATTGGATTTGACACATTCGAATCGTAATATCAAACACGAAATCAGTTCAGTACTATCGACGTACAGACAGACCTGATTCAGACAGAACCAGTTAAAATACCAAACATATCATACAATAGAAATAGTCTTAACAAGGTGCCTTCGCAAATAACAAATTGGCAAGTTGCTTATCAGCAGATCATTTGTACCGAATTCGGTTGTAGAGAGGAGTATTACAATGGAACATCGTGTTTATCGGGCAATGGCGATGACGGCCAAGATAGCTCGGTAACAGATACCACTCTCTTCGAAAAATGTATGAACGCTTTGCGGCTTTAACATATAATACTTTTAATAAAGACTAACGTTTGCACACGGCTTTGCATGGAAAAAAACCCCGTCAGATTTTTTAAAGTGTACGTAGTTGAATCTCTCATAAGCCTACCAATAGCCTATATAATATATATAGAAATATTTCTATGATATGTCTATCTCTTTGATATATAGAAATATCTCTATGAATAACACGAAAGTCGAATTATTGTTTGTTAAAGTAATAGTTTTGGAAACAATAACGTGACAATTTCAATCCTTTTTCTATAGAAAAAAAGATCTTACATTTTCTTTATATCATTTTACTAAGTTTATATACATTGCGCGTTAAAATTTGAAATACCTCTATGTATGTCCGTTTATCTTTATTTGTTCCTATCATTATATTAAGTTTGTCTACTTAAAAATATTAATAAATATAATGAGGGGATTATAAAAAATTACTTAACCCTGGCACAAAGAAGACGAACTTAATAGAAATTTTCGCAAAATTTCAAAATAAATTACTATGATTTTCTTATGAAATCTTTGTATGTATTCATGCCTAATTATAGTATTTTAGGTTTTAGGGTTTTAGGAAGATTTACTCATATTTTCTTTTAGAGGCACTTACTTATAGTGTCTAAAAATATTATAGTTGGCACAAAAGGTACATATGCGGGATTCACAAAATAATTTTAGTTATTGTTTAAACTATAGAAAAGTACTTACATATAAGTATAAATTATCATTATGTTGAACATGATAGCTGGTACGGTTTCGAATTCGACCATTTCGAAAAATTTGCTTGTTTAGCGATTAAAGATCTCGTCTCATAACACAATGGATACCAAAATTATTGGGGCACTGATAATATCAGAAAAAGTGATTCCACCTTATTCTTGCCTAACTACAATCGAACTCCGGTATTAGAGTTTTAGTGAAATTTATATAATAGGTGATAGGAAAGTATAAAATGGATAATAATACCTCGTTTAATCAACAGTTCGCTAGTACGTTCCGATAGCGACGGTTCATCCTATACATTTGAAGATGTCTCCAATGGTAATAACATTTCTTAATAATATCTTATTTTAAATTAAAATATTTATTTAGAAATATTCTAGCTTTACTTGGTCCTATAGTAGAGGTACTTCCATTTAAACCAATTGTGGAAGGAAATGTAATAACATTTTTGAGCTTCCTCGTACACATTCGTCGGCCCGTGCGGCGAAACACGATACCAGTGTGACATGCAGAAGGTTCCGGGTTCGATTCTGTGCCGCGAAGTCATCTAAAAAATTCATTTAGATTTTTGTTCTATGGATATTAGTGAATTTCCCTTTGTGTGGTTCCTTTTCCACCCACGATAAAAATAATGCTAGTGTGGGCGCTATGAGTGTCTATATAAAGTGACTATATTGTCTGTATAAGTGTATCAAGTGTATCAACTTTTTTCAATATACTCAGATATTTTACTACTAAAGTAGGCTCAAAATCCAGTAATGTGACTATTTGTACAATTTCCAGATGTTATTGTTCTTCTGCTTTGTGGGTATCAACTCGGCAGTGATCGTCGACAAAGCCGACGGCGCTCAGAAAGGCTACGACTCAGACAACAACAATGGGTGGCAAGTGTTCAAGATGTACCACCCCCCTGGCGCCCAGTCAGTTGTTAAATATGAAACCTTTGTGAGTATTTTGTATTTAAATTATATTTTGGATATCGCCACTGGAAAGGCTAAGGGTTATTTTAGATATTGTTACAGGAAAGTCTAAAGTTCTAACACGTAAAGGGACTTCTTTGCGTCCTAGACCTTTCAAGCGACGATATGTATTTATTCTTGTGCAAAGATGCTGGTTAATCTTAAAGATATTTTCTGCCACATTACCTGAACATTTGTTCATGCTACTCTATTGTTAAAATTATATTAACCCTGCAGACCAGAAAATCTACGTATGTAAGGTTTTAACTTAGAGAATTCGAGGGACAGTCGTGTCTTAGGTTACTGTCTCATATATGATTCCATACTTAGTCTAATATATTTCATTCAGCATAATCGCCGGCTTAGAATACAGGGGACCCAAGTTTCATTCCAGAACAAGTTGAAATCTGTTCAAAGTTCAGGTGTTTATATACATACGTATCTCCCTATACGTGTACACAAGATACATTCATAGACTTATATTTTGTAACACCCTCACATCATACCGGCCGCAACAAAGTTAACAATCCAATTGTAGAATTATTTATTTATTTCACCTCTATAAAAATAAAAGATACAATAGGGCAAATGCCTGATGGCATTCTCTTCCAGTCAACCCTTGGTGGATGGAGAAAATAGAGGCAGGTGTTAATTATATATACATGAAATTAATAATGTAATTTATTATAAAATACATAAATAAAGACGTATAGTTCAGGTATATATCAAAATATACAAACAAATACATACATATTATATAAAATAAACAATACAGATGATTAAGATATTGACGAGATGTTAAGAAAATACTCTCGGACAAGTTTTTTAAATACTGTTTTACTGGGTGCTTTCCTGATCATGATTCTTGATAATTTTATGTGTGTAGAAAGCGCTTTTATTACTACTTTACTATTTTATTACTATAGATTATTTTGATATCCAGGCTTATCCCAAATACGAGTTCGAATACGCCGTATCGGACAGGAAGACTGGTGACCACAAGCATCACTACGAGAGTCGTGATGGGCACCGAGTGCGGGGGGAGTACGGACTCGTTGAAGCTGATGGCTCTTTGAGGAAGGTGCAGTACAACGCTGATGATTTCAATGGGTAAGTTTACTGTGTTTTACTAGTATCTTACCGACGCTACGACTTCGGTCTAAGGTTGTGGCGATGGGTAGTTGTACTGTTATCGTTACTAGTATCCTACCGATGTTACGGCTTCGGCCGAAGGTTATGGTGATAGTCGATCAATTAACTTCGGCTTTGGATTCGGCCAGAAATCGACCTTCGGGTGAAACTATCGCTCATGTATAGGTAATAGCAAAAGCAGTTGGTAATTAAACCGCTAAATAGGGGGATCTAGGTTTGAATCCCAGGCACGTAACTATAATTTTACAAATTTATTTGCGTATTAAACATTAATAACTCTTACATATTAAATTAAAAGATAAATTTTATAAATACAAGTGATACATTATTATACAGGTGTAAGATTTTTTTAAGTATTACCTACCGAATGGTCACCACATCACTCTCGGTTGCAATGCACTACTATAATTCGATTATTGGACCAACGCGTTATTTTAGTCTTGTGATTGTAATCTTAAAATAAACCTACTATTACAAAGTTTGTGCCTACGCAATAAATTTGATTGCGTGAAAGTGTTTAAAACTTGAGATACTGAGAGATTATCGTACTGATAAAAAATCTTTTATTTGTGAAATGTTTTAAAAATTGTTATTATATATCACTGAATCATATCCGTACCAAGCGATTTTGCTTGTTATTTTTTACTATTTATTATTATTATTCTTTCATTTAAAATACAATAGTTATATAGCAAGGCTTTTTCTAAATTAATCTAACTATTTACAGATTTAACGCAGTAGTGAGCAAGACGGTGAACAAACACAGCGATGCTGCGTACTCAGTTTCTGGACACACCAGACAGTTCCTACCCATCGGCCAAGGTGTGAAGATCAACCACTTCTTCCCTAGCAAAGACTATCAGTACCAGGAAACTAAGTTGAACAAAGAAGTCGCGACCAAACCCGTGCAAGAAGCTATCGTGGAGTCTTCTTTGAAACCTGACGAGAGTAGCATTGTAGCCGAAACCAGGGAAGCCGTTCTCCCGGAATCTGTTCCACAAGTTAATACAGAATATCAGCCCATTAAGACCACTGATGCGTCCATCATTAAAATGGACACGGTAGAAGGGCCTTCCTACAAAGTATTACCAGCTGACCACGAAAAAGTCAATTTGGAAGCCGAAAATGTATCCGTCGTGCCAATTACCGAAAAGTCCGTAAAGGACTTGCACACAACGCAAGAAGAACAAGCTCATAAGGAGGATCCTCACGACTCCGAGGTAGCCTCATCTTACTACCACTCCAAAGTTTACTATGTAGGCTTTTAGGTAGAAACATAATGTTTAAATATAATGTATAAATAACTTAAAAATGTAAGCGTCAAGTCATGTTATTTTGTTATTGTTGTTGTAGTAATAAATAGTTTTTGTGCACAGTTCCACCTTTCATTCGTTCAACAAACCACACGCTCCGATCACATACGTTGAAGTTCTTGCAAATGACACTAGATGTCTCTGTAACCATTTTCTTGAACTACCCAGTAGCTTCATAGATGGCGTTAAAATGTCTAAACCACGGAGTTTGTAAACTAACTGTAGTACCTAAAGTTTGTTTCATCATAATTACTTGTTTAAATTGCCACTTAATTAAGAGCTGGCTTATTTTCATTTGGTAACAAGAAAATATGTAAGACGACCTTGAGTACTGAACTTCGTCATACAAATAAACTACACAATCACTCATTATAGTTAAATAATAGCATATCGTAATAATTTTAAAGTTACATTCGGAAAAGTACCGCCACACCTATTTCTGCCTGCAGGTGGTATAACCCTTTGTGGTTCGACTCCGGCGGCACCACCACCACACCTATTTCTGCCTAATAACAGCAATGTTAGGCGCTGCTGTGTTCCGGTTTGAAGGGTGTGGTAAAGGAGACATACTTTTCCGAGGCGTTCCAGCTTAGTCCTCAGGGGTAGCGGCGCATCTGTGGCCGACCTCAGGTCGGTATATCTAATCCTATCTGAGGTTGATGATAATGTAGTGTTGATTACAGATGGGCAATAGAGACCACTTACCATCTCCTTAAAACAGTAAAATATTCCGTCATACACAATTGAACAAACTTAAACCCTTATTAATTTTTCGCTTATCTATTGTATAAAACCAACTGAAATTGTCATATTTTGCTTAAAAAATTTAATTTCCTACAAAAAAAGTAAAAGTATGATTAAAATAATATTGTGTTAAGAGATGTAACCCCCCAGGCGGACTGTAACATTACCAGTTTTCAAATATATCGTTTACATTTCTACATATTAGAGAATCGAACCTAGTCCCTTTACAAAATAGTCTACGCACACAGTGCTTCACATACCTGCCAAAAGAGCTTGGGAGCCTTCTACTGTCATATAACTAACAAATACGAAAATAGCCACTTCTAGGCTAGACATACCGTGGTTCTAGTTACTATAGCTTTACGTTGGGTAATACAAATTAACTAGCCGCCTATATTTCAATTTTAATACACGGGTAGGGATCGATCTTTACGTAAGGGCAAAACCTAATAGTGCTAGAATACATAATTTAGTCAGATGACATAACTGTTTCATTTAATCTGCCCATTTCTTGTGTTGGCGGTGCATAGATTATGAACGCCATAGCATTGCAAAATGTTCCGATATAACACTAAGATAGGTACTACTACACTACGCTACGAACGCTATATTACCTTAAACATGTACGGATATTAAAATATTAGAAAAATCGTCTTAGCTATAAGGTTTGGAGAAAATTGTTATGTGCGTATTACAAATTCATTATCACTTGCTAAAACGTTGAAGGAAAACATCGTGAGGAAACCTGCATACCTGAGAGATTTATAAAAAAAATCTTAAAGGTATGTGAAGTCTGCCTATAAGGTATACGCACTTGGCCAGCGCGGTGGACTATGGCCTAATCCTTCTCATTCTGAGAGGAGACCCGTGCCCAGCAGTGGAACAATAATGGGTTGATGATGATGATGGAGAAAACATTAAACAAAGTTATGTTAGACTTGCAAATTAAATAACAACATACATGGATTTTTCATATCAATATTTAAACAAAAACTACCAATCGTAACCAATCGTAATTATTACAGTTATTCGTGGTCTAAAAATATTCTTATGTCTATGTATTCGTAGGTACTCATCATGGCAATAATAACTCGATATTCATTTTTTTCAATACAAATACTAATGAATTTTACGTAATATTTATTTAACAAAAAATATTACTCATAGAAATAGACCACGATATACTTATTTATTTATGTACTTATGTTTAACAAACACGAACATTGTTCGTTACAAAATAAGTTGAGCCATATAAGGAAAACAAACAGATTGACTTTAGCGTATTTATAGCTATATGTGTGATACATATTTGAATTTAATTATTGCGTTTTACGAAAATCTGCAGGTGTTCATGTATTACCGACAGTTTAGTAAGCCGTGAAGGAACCATAATAACCTAACGCTTTTCTGACACTCTACTGCTGTCCATCATAAACTTACTACAAATTTATATACTTATTGTTTATGCCATAGACTAGTAAAGATTACTTACTCCTAACAAGAAAATGTACCCAGTTTTGACAATTGAAATAGTTGCGTAAAAAAGTTTTGCCATGCCTCTGTGCTAAAATGTCCCTAAAATATTTGAAATAATTATTTATTTATTATGTAAATTACGCAGTATTAGTTATTTAATTATAAATTTTCTCTAAAAATGTTTTTATTTGTCAAGAATTTAAAAAAAGAACTTACTAAAATAAGTCGTTTGTGGCTTCATTCAAATTTAAGGCGGCGAAGTATCTTTACTAATCTATGGTTTATGCAAAATAGTTCACAAGTAAGTTAACTAGTTTATACGTCAACAAGTTCTTACATACCATGCAGCTTATAAATAAGATTATTGCATATCAGATTAAATGATTGCAGTTAAAAATATGTTGATTTTATGTTTATTTATTTGTCGTTCATACCCTTAATTTATTAAAATTAACGGTTAGGATAAGGGTAATAAGAATTAATGATTAGGGGGCAATATTAAATCTTCTAAACATAACACGCAAATAAACATGCTGCCCTGCATCTGGCATCTCGAGTCTTCCAGAGTTAACCACGACCTTAAAACTAGAACCTTCTATTGTTATTCGAGTGTTATATCTACGAGGATGCAACCTATCTGCACGTTGTTATGAAAGCACTGCTACGCATAGACATCTGTAAGTTCTCTAAAAAACCCAAATAATATTCAGTCCGTGCTTGGGTTAATCATGATGTCTTTTCCTTAGATTAATAAGGAACGCCTCATATTTTATACTAGTAATAACTACCTCAAAACCATTCAAACTAAATAAAATAAATAAAGTAATGCATACTCTATAATTAAATAATACTGTAATGATACAAAAATTACTCTATAACACACAATCAAATTTAGTAAGAATGTCGTACAAAATGTAACAAAAACTTATGGATTGAACGTGTTAACCGTATGTCATCACATGTAGACGTTAAGTGCAAAATAATAGCTATGAAGTAGAGAAATTGTTTACGTGAGCCCAATTGAACTCAATTTCTGACCTAAATTCTAGTTATACAAAACATACTGGCATACCTATGTCATACGTGGATATATGTAACTTTTTGGGACAACATTTTTATAATTTATTTTAGAATTTGACAAACAAGTAATGAGATGGACGGTGAGCCTAGATTACTAGAACCGATAAATTTTACAGGAGCTCATTATATAAAGAAACTAGCTGACCCGGGAAACGTTGTTCCGATATAAATAGAAAAATGTGAAGGGTGAACAACCCTTATCACTTAGGGGTATGGAAAGTAGATAGTAGCCGATTCTCAGACCTACCGAATATTCATATAAAATTTGATGAAAATTGGTAAAGCCGTTTCGGAGGACTACGGTAACAAACATTGTGACACGAGAATTTTATATATAAGATAATGAATATCGATTTCTACATAGCTACCTGTGGACCTAAAAAGACCATGGACATAAAATGACTAATACATAAACCTAGACGCAAAGACGCAAAGACGCAATCTAAATTTATCTTTTAGACATCTGTCTGGCCGGGAATCGAACCCGCAACCCACTGCGTATCAGACCGGTTTGTTGAGCGCTCCGCTACACGGATCGTCAAAGTAAGTAGTAACATAGGATTTATAGGACCACATCCAATAAACGGGCTCAGTTAAATATAAAAATTTGAAATATTACATTCCTGCATCAGCCCTTAGAACTCCACTTCTGGAAATAGACTTCCACCTTGAAACGTCTTTTTAATTGTTGCCACATTGTTCAACCAAGAATGTCAGTTAATACAATTAAAGAATAAGAATACGTAGAGAAATACCACCAAACAATAAATCTGCTGTTATGAAGCAAAAATGTTACTAATACTTAGTGTCACCGCAGTTGAACCACATAACCACATCATTCTTAATCTTCATCGAAAAACTAAAACAAACGTTCACTTAAACGCCTCTTATCAGAAGGGTCGATGAGTAGATCACTTCCGCCCTCTTAAAACTATCGTAGACGTAACATGAAATTATTGGTTGTAATAATTATACCAGTTGCTCAACGTGGATGCTGATCGATTTGCTTGGTCGCCTCTCAGCTATGAACATGAGCTCTAATTTCCTACTGAACTTATGACGAGAATAAAACGGTAAATCGTATAGGTATGTATGTTGTATGTATGTGCAGTGATAACTGCATCCCAATTATGCGGACAAATTAAAAAGTGATAAACATTTCTGTGGTGTCGGAAATGATGTGTATATTTTCAAAATGGCAACTATATAATTTTAATGAAACTCAGGTGCCTCTAATTTCCTACTGAACTTATGACGAGAATAAAGTGAAATAATGTGTATATGTAGTTACTGAGTGATCACTGCATACCAATTATGCGGACAAATTAAAAAGTAATACCCATTGCTGTAGTTGGGGAAATAAAGTGTATATTTTCTAAATAACAACATTATAATTTTATTGGACCCAGGTGTTAATAAAACTTAATTACTTATTATTACTTTTTCTTTACGTGTGCACAAATTAAAAAAAATATGATTCAGTCTAAAAAGCAGACTTAGGAGGTGCAACAGCCTCGCAATGGTATGGTTCAAGGCTCGAACCCCATGCATTTAAAGAAGTTTATTATCTTAATTTAGAAATTTAAAAATACTTCTGTCCAAAACTTGTATATCTTGCATCAGATTCTTACATGAAGACAATTTTTCAGAGTTTATGCTAACAGGATTGTCACAATTAAAATAATTATACACATTTCTGTTTTTGTCCAGAAAAACCTAGTCATTCCTGTACAAAATACAGTACATACTAAATATGGTAAAGAAATAAAATTAGATTCTCAATACGGATATACCAATCGCGCAGGCTTAACTCAAACAAAACGTGTTCCATATTCATTAACGAAATACGTTAATCACAAGAAACCAAGTCGACACGACTTTCGCTATAGCTGACCAATATACCTTCCTACAGAGTAAGCCTGGGCCCTATTTGCAAACGATCTCGTAATAATGTAAATTACCTAAAGAAACCCAGTTACACTCCAGTTTACTTAAAACAATAGACAACTTTCTTTCAATTAACATTGGAATCCAATTATCATAATAAAAGATAACAATATAAGTAGACTAAAAGATAAAAATACGTCGCGATTTTAAACGATCGACATTGTCTCGAACCGGATTTAAAAATCCGATCGTTTTAACTCGAAGCGAAACATCGAAGTGATAGCGCTTCGAGTTGCATCACTATTTGTACCCGATCTTTGTATTAATTTGGATTGGAAACAATTGCAAAAAATTGAAACAATATACACCTCTCACTTAATGTCCATTTTCTCTACATATTGTAGCTATATCGAAGTGTCGCAACTCGATAAAGTGAGCAGATTGGCAACGCAGCAATTACTGTGATCTGATCGGATATCGTCAGGAATAGGCCCCCACCAGCACCCGCTTATGTTTTGTTTGTTATATAAAAAGAGGCACTATCACAGCATTACCAGTCGACAAGGCATTTGAGAGTAGAGCAAAATGTTCTCCAAAGTAAGCTACTGTCTACTAAGCCTTTAATATTTTAATTAAGAAAATATTTGCATAAATATTTTTTGTGTTAATTTCAACGTTTTTATTTAATCCATTAATAATTAAAAGCACTTTAAGAGTTTAAAGAAAAAAAAATTGATTTTTAATTAAAGAAAATAGATAGTCGAACATATTTTCCTGAATTGTGAATTTTGTTTTTAAATAAACATATTGTAATAACATATCTATGTTAATTTACTATTTAAAAATGATTTCAAAAAGATCGTACAAAAACTTTGTTACAATGACTTTACCGAAAATTTTTTGCTCATTACATATGCAATCCTATGTGAGTATATTAACTGTTTCAGATCGTAGTTGTGTGCGCGGTGGTGGCGGCTTGCCAGGCTGGTCTGTTGCACCATGCCCCAGCTGTGTCCTCCCAGAACATCGTCCGCCACGACCAGAGCTTCCACCACGAAGTGCCGATCCACTACTCAGCGCCCGTGTACCATGCTGCGCCGGTCCATGCTGCGCCGATCCATGCTGCGCCGATCCATACTGCTGCTATTCACTCCGCTCCCATCGCTATCCACGCTGCTCCCGCTCATCACGAAGACCACTACGTTGATGAATACGTAAGTATAATAATAAAAATAACAAAATACCTTTAAAACAGCTTTGGAATTGTCTCGTCTTCCTAAGTACTAAGAAAGACCAATTCCAAAGATGTATGTATTACAGGTAATCATTATGTAAAATCAATGAAGTACATAATATGAAACTGTAATTGTTATTACTTTGTGTAGTAAATTTTATATTCCCTTTACTACTTTGAAGTCTTTATAACTCGTAATTACAGTAATCAGACTTTACATAACTTTTAAGTGTTTTTAAATATTATAACGATAAGATTATGATACAGAAATTACTTTTCAAAATTGCAGCACTATGACGTCATTGCATATAGCTTTTTATTAATTAATATTGAGTACAAGACTCGTTAAACGACAGATGTATTTTATTCAAATATACTGCTTCATTTTCGTTTTCAAATATACTGCTTAACCCGTCTAAAATGGATAAGATGGAAATAATAAACGTGTTCCTTTACTTTAGGCTCATCCCAAATACGGCTACTCATACTCCGTGGAGGACCCCCACACTGGTGACCACAAGTCCCAGCATGAGGAGCGTGATGGTGACGTAGTGAAGGGCGAATACTCCCTGCTGCAGCCTGATGGTTCCTTCCGCAAGGTCACCTACACCGCTGACCACCACAATGGGTAAGAAATAATTTACTGGTACCAAAATGCTAAACGGGAAATCATTTTTGAGTGCCATTTTTAGAAATCCACGTGCAGATTCTCCGAAAAATATCTCAACTATGTTTATAATTCATCGATCTGCAATTACCCAACTTAGTGGCAATGGTAGATCACATTTGTTAGACTAAAAAAAAAACAGTTTTTATATCACGGCGTGCGTAAATTGACGTTTTACGCACGCTTCGCGTGCGCAAAACCCCCATTTCCGACCCCGTAATATAAAATTTTATACAACACGCGGACGAAAAATGTTTTTCTGACTCGTGTGATTGCAGTCCTCGCCTGCGGCTCGGCCTGCAAACTCACACTTGTCAGAAAAAAATTTTTCGTCCTCGTATTGTAATGTACTATTTCACGTTTACATGCAAAAGTATTTTAGGTAATGCAATTAATTGCAAACGTTTGTAATGTTAAGCGTTTTAAACAAAGTGTTTCAATTTAGTAGACCACTAAGGTTGCATAGTATCTCTAAACAAAATGACACATTGTATAGAATTGTATTTCGGATTGATTGATCAATCCCATCAAGCAAACTTAAAATTCATAAATAAATGTTACTGTACATAAATTGCAAATCCAATCAAATGCGTAATGAGACATATACTCGTATCTATTATCTATCCCTAATAAGGTAAACATTGTTTGCTCAACAGATTCAACGCCGTCGTGCACAACTCGCCCCCAGTAATCCATCATCATTAGGCCTCCGACTGTGATATTAGTGTTAGGTAATGTGCTCCACTTCTCAACTCACCGAAACGTTTGAGCGCACATCGAAAATCGATACGAATGGAACCCTAGCGTATTTGTGATGCATGTGACATATTTTCTACTTCCCTATTAGTAATTTTATAAGCGTAATCCATTAGTGTAAATATCAGTAAGCTTGATGATATTTGTCGCAACACGCAAAAACTGTGATGTCATCTCTTAATTACTTCATTTTCTTCACTTCATTTTCTAAGCGTAGACTGTTTGTATGGTAAGAATGTTACGTATGATGTACATTATCTCATTTGTATATAATTCATAAAATAAAACATGAAAAGTATTTATTCTTTCATTTCTTACAACCCTCGTCTTTTTTATATTTATCTTTTAATGATACAATTCCTACATTACAAAAAATATAATTATGTAAGACCCACATTACAGAAATGAAGATTATTGGAACGTTTAATTAATCCACTGCTTTATAAACGAAAATATCTGTAAATAGTCATTACAAAATAAGCGTTAATTAAAGTAAACAGTTGTTAAAACGGAGAGTATTGTTGCATTTTGAATTTGGAGCGATTTCGCAAAACAAAGAGTTGCAATCCTACACGTAGGTTTCGTGTTAATTACTATTTACAATGGAGCGTGGGAATCGATCCTTGGTTCTATTATCTCCAGAACTGGCCGAAAAGGAGTGAAAGGTGGAACCAGTATGTCCGAAAAATACGGATAGTATTTCCTACCTCTTTCTTATGTGAAGCAGTTCTTACCATTCAGTGGGAGACGGCTGTATTACAATATGATTTAGGGGTAGCGGCACGTCCGTCCGTGGCCGACCTACCTAGGTTCTCATCTTCTTCCTTCCTACTCATTTTCATTCCTACCTAGGGATCTCATCTTACCTGGTGTTGATTACATATGTCCCTGGGTGGCTTGTGTCCACTTATCATCAGGTGGGCTACGTGCGCGTCTGCTAGTCTTATATTTAAAAAAAATTGGCGACGATCATAGTCCTCAAGAGTGACAAAGTATCTGTAATCGACTTCAGGTCAGCCCATCTCTATACGAAGTATTTTATAGATGTCCATGGCTGGCAAGGCCCACATACTATCAGATGCTGCATTCTCTTTTAACTCAATCTTTTTCCCACTGTATATAGTTCCTATAGATGTTTTAAGTTGTCCAGGATGTGAGACCCAGATTTACACGAAACTGCATATTAACGACTTAGCAATGGTTTCCATAGCATTATTACAACATTTCCTATTTCATATTTTGTGAAATGACCAGTTCTTACCTCACGCGCCTAATTGCTTATTTGAATAAAGTGGTGCGTAAGGAACTAATAGTAGGTATATAACAAGAATTCTATTTTAAAACTTAATTTTTGAAGAACGGAAAGTTAATGTTTGTATTTATGAGTGTTCAATTTTGATTAGAATACGTGTAAAAACGTTTGTTGGAATACAAATACTATAACCACATATACATAGGTTATCGATAATAATTGAATGAAAGTAAAATTAAAAATATCTGAACAAAACTTGAAATATTTAATAACAAAGGAACTAAATGTACAAAAAAACCGTTAAATGGTTATCGAACGAAATATAAGGATGTCACACGAGCAATAGCCAGCGGCGGCGATGATCGCCAATAGTTGGCTGCAGTCGCTGACGACAGGCCGACGACAGTCGTCGATAGTCGTAGACTGTCGCCGGCAATCATCATCGACATCTAATGACAGTCGTTAGTGCGGACTATCACTCGTATTCGCTTGTTGTCGATCGTGTGGAACCTGCCTAATACTCGCTGACGGTCGCTAGAGATAGGCGGCGACATTTGGCGACAGTTGTTGATGACTTGAACTGTCATTCGTGTCGCACCTTCCTAAAGAGAACTTTGGGACATTCTTGATACATCAGAAATAACTACAATCCTGATTCCGAGAACGTTTACATCATTAGCGAGTTACATTGTTCCAAATGGTCATTATTTCAAATTGACCTAAATATTTTGAGACGATGTAGGCTATGTACTGACATCGGTAACCGTATTGAATTTTGATTTGTTTAAGGCAGTACATGCATGCGGAACCTTAAGCTTGAAACCTTAAACGGAACCTTAATTAACACAAATTCTTACTGCTTTATCATATAAATTAGTATATTTGAGAAATAAAACCCAATATAGGTACGTTTAAAAATGGTACATACGTTGTAGGTGGTTGAACCCTTGGTGGTTTTCTACTCTTCACACATATTTCTGTCTAATAATAGCAGTGTTAAGCGCTCCTGTGTTCAGTTTTAAAGGGTACGTGTGAGATATACTCGTACTAACACGTTCCAATTTAGTCCCCAGGGGTCCACTAGGTCCTCGTATGACTATCTGTGGCTGATCTCAAACTGGACTATAATCCATTTTGGGGATGATTACAAATGTCCATCAGCACCAGTGATCACTTAGCATCAGGTGGACTGCATGCTCGTTTGCTCTGGATTATAAATTAACTCGAAATATCTTCCTTTTCACATTACCAACTTCCCCTATTATATTATCAGTATCAAAAAAATCGACAATCTCTAAAAAATCACGAATTAGCCCCGTAAAAATCGATAAATTTTTTCCAAGAAGATGTGGACAAAAGACCCAAAATTTTGTGAAGTACAAATTTAATAGCACACGCTTACATCAATTTTAGCTTTATTTTATTTATAGGCAACGAATCTATAATAAGCTTATCAACATTCTTCATACCAACACGTTATTATATAACTCAAAAGTAAAGTAGTTTGACATTGAGCTCCTTCAGAACTGGTAAAAACGTAATGTAACAACGGGTTTAAAAATACTTGAAGTGAAATTATAAAACCGGCGTACATCCAAACCTCGGGAGTGAATTCGCGGGAAATACCTTGATGTCAGACCGGTTTCAGATACGATGACAATAAAGTTTTTAATGACGAAATGTTGGAATTATCTTCGAACATGACGTTTTTTTTTATAATAGGAGTAGCAGACGAGCATGCAGTCCACCTGATGGTAAGTGGCTACTGCCGCCAACGGACATCTGTAATCAACCCCAGATAGGATTAGATATTCCTGCCTGAGGTCGGCCACAGATGCGCCGCTACCCCTGAGGACTAAGCTGGGACGCCTTGGAAAAGTCTGTCTTCCTTAACACACCCTTCAAAACGGAATACAGCAGCACCTAACACTGCTGTTATTAGGTAGAAATAGGTGTGGCGGTGGTGCCGCCGGACTCGAACCAAAAAGGGTTCTACCACCTTCAAATGAAGGTGGCAGAACCACCTTCTCCTTCAGGTGAATATCAAGTAAAAAATATTTTTTACACTAAAACTTATCGATAAGGCGGACGGTCTACATAATGGAAAGTAATCACCGTCACCCATAGACATTTGCAACACCAGAGGAGTCAGTGCATCGCCGGCTTTGCAGAAGACCTCTTTTTGCACCTATTTTGAATAGACTCACATCAATGGTTTTGAAATATAGGCACATTTTGTCGTACTAATTTTATTTTTACCACGCTTTTGTTATTAACTTATTTATTTAATTAGCTTGACCTGTATATGTAGATAACGGAATTTTTGAGCTCGATTTTTACCCACTTTCAATGGTCAACATTAGGATTACCGATTTTCCTTGTGCGATTTTAGCGTGGTTTTTAGTTTTTACACTACATAATTATTATTTTTGTAAAACTATGTCGAAACTATTTAACTAGTTATAATTAACGTAGAATGATGAAACGTACTACGTTTTTATATAAACTGCCATAATTAAACTATTAATATAGCCCTAAAGATTCGAGGACTTAGTAGTGAGAAGTAAATTATTTTTTGCTGTCTTTTCCTGTTACATACAGGAGAATAATATTACTGTATGTTGATTATTGAAGCCCTTTAATCACTACGTAAAAATATGACACTGTCATACGTAACTGACAAAAGTACAAGCCAGACATAATGGAGATGGTTACCTACAGAGAGGCGAAAAAATGCACTACTCCCTCTCTTCATTCATCATTTGAATGGATGGACGTTAATTTATAAACGTGTGTTCTGCTTCAAAATAGAGGGAAAACTTTAAAATATGGTAAAAACAGTATATTCCAAATTGGAAGGTATCATTGCCACGCCCTTTTCTAGCTTCAAGTAGTTTTTGCGATTCGGTGCTGGTAGATTTTCTTATATGGCAACCATCTTAATTCTCAGGAATAGCGACATATATCTGATCGACTTTAAGTAAAGACTCTACTATGTATGAAGTTGGTTACAGATGTCCAAGGGCGAAGGTGACCACTTAACATTAGATGGATTTCAGTTCATTTTCGTTACAGTTCTTTTCTCCTTTTTATTAAATATTTTGATGATTTGATGAAATAATAAATAAATATTATGTTTACAAAATGTTAAGTAATCTATACAAAACGATGTGGGTTTGTAATTGATTTGCTGTAAAAATCGGTTTCTTTCGTTATCGATTTGTATACCACATGCTTAGTGCTTAGCGATGACATGTGTCAAAATGGGCCTGTTAAATTGTGACGACTATAGTGTTACTTCAATCATAAACAAAAGACAAACTATTATATGTAACAAGTCATAGATATACTACTATATCTATGTAACAAGTTATATTGCACGACTCATGATGCGAAGCATCAGAGAGTGCTTTACGATCGAAAAATTTTTTTCGCTTCATTTTGGCGGCTATTTTTATTATTATAGCCTTGATAGTTCACGGAATCAAGATATTTTGCATACTATTGTCGAGATAATTTAATAGAGATTAATTCCATACTTTTTAAAAATCGATTTACTGCAATAGAATTGGAAAAAAACACCAAAATAGGTCAAAAAAATTTCCTGTCCGTCATGTGTGAAACCTGAAAACACTGTAACTTGTGAAAAAATCCATCATTTGAGTTAATTTTTTTTTTTTAAAATTCTAATCGACGATTGTAGGTCACTGAATGCGAATGATTAATTAATTCAGTGTCGTTTAATTGCAATTAATAAAAAACGAAAACTACAAGACTGTATATCTATAGATATTATGTACATTTATTTCACCAGGGGCGCTTGTGCAGTACCTTCTTCCTACTACAGCTGTTTTTTCGGCAATTAATTTTGAACGACTTGAGTTTTTTTTTTTTTTTTTATATTTCATAATTAAATGAGCATTATGAGTCGTGCACTTTTGGATTTTCCAAACTTTTCCAAAATGTTATGGACTAAAAAATACTATTACGTAAATCTTGTATGTAACGTCTTTAAATACGTGCGTGTTTTCCTTGAAACCATTTTCAACTCAAGATAATTAATGACACCCAAAACTTTACGTACCGTCTTGGAAAGTAATGGCAGTTTTCGCAAAACCGAATAATAAGTCCCATGTTAACATCGCACTGTGAATTAATTATCGTGTCATAAATTGAAGGAGACATATTGATTGGACGTTACGAAAGTCACCCTTTAAACTTGGGTTTTACTTCTTCATGTTCACACTGTGGTGTTGAACCATATTTCTTATTCGTAGGTAAATGACTGTTGTTAAGTTCGGATCTTCCTCCATCCCGCTGATTAGGAAACTAAATTTCAACCACTAGGCTATCACTGTTTGGTTAGTTTGAAATTTGGCCACTTCAGCAATCTAGGATCCGAGTCCCAGGCATGAATTTTTTTTTTATACGTCGTAGAAATTAAATATCCCTGCTTCAACGGCGAACGAAAATATCATGATGACACCCACATGGACGAGAGTTCAGTAAACAAGAAAAAAATACCTAATGGTGAAGTCTAATAATCTGCACTTAGCCAGCGTAACAGACTATTTCCTAAATTGCCTAGACTCGTCTCTCTTAGAGAGGAGACTGCCGGGGAGGAGAGGAGACAGCCGGGAAAACCTATATACAATACTAAAGAGAGAAAAAAGGAAATATAATATGTAATAAAATGTGTAGGTACGCCAAAGTGAATCATATTATTTCCGATTTCGTACAAATAGGATAGCCAAGTAATAGGTTTTGAGCCGGACAAGTTTTTAGTCATATCCGGCCTAATATTCAAACATCCGGCTTTTAGCTTATAATGATGAAATTATGTCATTATGACAGATACAACCTAAGTATTACCTAACAATTTTTGTTAAATGTAAGGTCGTATTTCTAAATTAGCAATTTTCAAGGGACCAATGTAAGGAATACATTGAAGAAATTAAAAAATATCTGAGAAATTTTAATTTATTGCAATGATTTCAAGTTACAAAGTTTATATTTCAAGAACATGTAGTATTCGTGTAATATTGAATGAAAGAACTTAAATCTAATCTTCCCTAAAAAGACATTGAGACTTTTTGTGTGGGAGTTTTTTTTTATAATATAGGAGTAGCAGACGAGCATGCGGTCCACCTGATGGTAAGTGGCAACTGCCGCCCATGGACATCTGTAATCAACCCCAGATAGGATTAGATATTCCTACCTGAGGTCGGCCACAGATGCGCCGCTACCCCTGAGGACTAAGCTGGAACGCCTCGGAAAAGTCTATCTCCCTTAAATGGTGGATGGTATGAGCATTGAGTTTTGTGGTCCTGAATTTAAGCTTAAATTTCTGGTAAAATATGCTGGAAACCATCATGGAACCATCGCACATCAATGGCACGCGGTTGTAGGCTCCCTCCCGAACAAACTACTAGAATTGTGCTGGTTTTGGTATTATACAAGTTTAAAGCTGCTGTTAAATAACTTTGTTTGAATGTGGTGACAATTGCTCATACTTGCACTGTAATTATGTTTGTATACGTCATTATATCTGATTTGTATATCGTGCTTAACGATTTTCCATCCCATATATATACATATAAACCTCCTGTATGCTATAGAAGGTTAATAAACTATTATTAAATATTATATAATAATATTCTAGTGTAGTATATTGGTTATAGTCTACTTACGTACTAGTACTCGTACTTCTATACTACATGGGCATCATTGGCGGTAATCTGTGGCCAACAGTGGCCATGAATCTGTCCCACTAAGTTTGAGATCACAATTTAATACTTTATTTATTTTTTACCTTTTTAAAGCACATTTGTACGATACTAAACTATCTTTTATTTTTCTCTGTCTATATGAATGGTCTAGGAATTCTCGACCTGATTTAAAAAGCTTTATTAGATGCCCATACATATGATACTTACGAGTACAATAGGTAACATGTTATTAGAAATTCGGATCATTAAGCTAATATGTAACACAATTTGTACACAAATAAAATAAAACCGGCTAGATTTTAGTAAAAGCTCGTGACCGAGAAACGTCAGTCATTGTTATCTCACAGTCAAATGTAACACACAATACATAACTTTGCCAAGTATACAGTTGCCTTGACAAATAGCTATTAAACAGAATTATTCGTTAGCAATGACATTGGAATTTGTTCCGATATGTAAAATAGCGTGACTTAAGTATAAGTGTATGCACGATAGTTATTGATTACGTTGAAGATCATGGGTTTGGATCATGTTATTTCGTCAGTTCAAGGGTAGTATAATCGTTACGTTATGTTACCTATAGTGATTCATTCAGAACAATTAATATAAGAAATAAAGTTTACTTTATATTTTCGTAAAATTGGAATACGTAAACTTGGTTTACTTGAAATAATTTTAGATTTTTTTTTTGTCAAAATTGAATATGAAAATTTTTGCCTATGTTTTAATTTCCTTCTATTATAATAGTATATAATAATAATAGAAGATTCCATACAAAAATCGCAGCTTTAAAACAGATTATAAAGTAGACCTCCAATACTTCACTGCATTAAACGAGCCGTAAAAATCACGTTTTCACTTCCAAATCTTAAAGTAATAAATCTCTTCCACGTAATTAATAATCAGAAAGAGGCTAGATTTCGACGGCAAGGCTGAATAAACTCAACGCATCCCTCACGCTGCACAGATGGTGCATAAAGAAATATTGGCAACCAACATGAATCAACTCATCCGACGTATATGGGGCCGCGAGAATTTAAAGTTTCACATGACGTGATGGACGACGCACAGATAACAATCAGTAAATAATTGGCCAAGTGTAAGTCCGACTCGCACCCGAAGAGTTCTGTACCACCAAATGTTCATTATTTTAGACTAATTTTTAATCAATTTATTATTTTCAGCAATACATAGTTATATGAAACAATAATAGACGGCTTTGGGTGATAATTAATGATAACATAAGTAGTAAACGGATTGTAAAAATGTCAACCGTCTTCCTAGTACGGTTTAATAGTTAGATCGAAAGTAGCTGAAAAATACCTGTTTGTTGTATGAAGACCCCCTTTATTTTATTTTTAGTATTTGTTGTTATAGCGACCATCGTTATGCATTCTCTGTGAAAATTTCAAATGTCTATTACGGTTATAGAGATAGAGCCCTGTGACAGACGGACAGACAGCAGAGTCTTAGTAATAGGGTTCCATTTTACCCTTTGGGTGCGGAACCCTAAAAATGAACGTCACCAAGGGGTTTCATTAAACCGATGTACCAATCGACCTTCACAGAAAGGCAGAATTAACGCACATTCACATCGCGCCGGCCAGTTGAAGGAAATATGCAGAACGGTCGTTAAGGCCTGCATTGGAAATGATCTGAGAACACACCGAGCGCGAAATTAATATGCACATGCAAGAGTGGGATTCAAATAGCTTTTTTTATAATATAGGAGTAGCAGACGAGCATGCAGTCCACCTGATGGTAAGTGGCTACTGCCGCCCATAGACATCTGTAATCAACCCCAAATAGTATTAGATATTCCTGAGGTCAGCCTGAGGTCGGCCACAGATGCGCCGCTACCCCTGAGGACTAAGCTGGAATGCCTCGGAAAATTCTGTCTCCCTTACCACACCCTTCAAACCAGAACACAGCAGCTCCTAACACTGCTGTTATTAGGTAGAAATAGGTGTGGCGGTGGTGACGCCAGAGGCGAACCACAAAGGGTTCTACCACCTTCAAATAATAAATTTAGAGCTTTAGAATTAATAAATTATGCAATCAATTTTATTATATATGTCACAGCTAGCAAAAGTAGCTTAATTAGCCGCTTAATTAACAATCTAGCCGTAGCGTCTGATACAACATCTTATATATGCATGACAATGCTTAATTAGCTCAGTAAAGTGCCATTCGCGAAGAAATTTGTGATTCGATTTGCGATAAAACATATACTGAAATGGTAAATTTATTCAGAATGAAAACACTAAAAACCACATAGGTAACCTAGAATTCTATCTACATATAACTACAAATATAGAAAGAATCCAATATATTTATTTTTACCGAGCTGCGGAGAGTAATGTTTTTTGAGCGTATGTATGTATGTCTCATTCTTTGACAGGCCTTAGAGCTTTTGCCTTAGGTTTTTGTACTAGTTCTTGCTAGTTTTTATCTTATTTAGTTATTTATTTAGTGCCCAGTGTATCGCCGGCTTATGTATTGCGTAACAGTTTACTAGAGCACTCGGTGCAACCCAGAGAGCTACTTTCTTGCCGGATCGTTTCTACGGCTGCGGCCACATGTATCATGTTTACTAAGACAACAAACAAGTTGTTTGTTTATAACAACTCGATACTTTATATTATATGATATGATACACTTCGATCTTTTGTAGTATGGTTTTGTATAAAGGCGTATTGATCCATAACTTGCCCACTTTTGAACATAAATTTCTGGTCATAATAATATAGGATTTTACTATTATCTAACTACTAAATCTACAACAACAGAAGATGAAAAGAAATAACTAAGTATATTGGAATTAAATAGAATTGTCATCAAATAATCAAAGTTATAAACACATGTATAATTTTAATATTATTTTGAATACGCCTTTATATTAAGTACAATTTTAACTACTATAGCTAGGAAGGCACGATAAATATTAATATAAAGCCGAGAGAAATGTAATCTACGTGTCTAAAATAACTGTTTAGATTAAAATTATAATATGTTTACGTTTCCGTGATTCTCGGGTTCGATGACCGACTAGGCCACAATTTAGACAAATATATGATTATTAAGATACATATTTTTAATAGCTTTTTATTAAATTTGGGTATATCTTAATTTTGTTTTATGTGTCCAATGATTCCGTATCTCCAAATCTTAAAACACTCAACACAATAGAAGAATTAATTTAACACACTATTTTGCTATGATTATTTTAGCAAGTACTCTACCACACAACACACTATAATTCTATGGTAGGAAAAAAGTTAAAGCCCCGTCAAGCCAGCCTTGATGGTACCTGAAAAGTGACGTAACGTAAGGTGATCGTGTGTCGGTGTCATATGTTGGGCCGGTTTGGTGTCTGGTGACATGCATCCACCTCTTCCCAACTATAAAAAGTACCACCCAACTGGACCCTTTATCAATCGAGCCAACGATTCAGTACAGCATCAACATGTACTTCAAAGTAAGATTTTGAAAGAATTATCGAGTAATAAACAATTTTTTAACAAAAAAACAGCTTCTATATCGCTAAAAGTTAAAAATAAATCAATTTTGCTTAAGTACATAGTTTTGAAGTCGGCGCTCAATTAGCAGGAATTTCGCTGGATACGAGTAAACTATGTCCAATATCAATGATATTCAAATCGCGTAACAAACATAAAAAACACTATCTAATTTAGAAACTCTCCTTTTATGAAGTCGGTTAATACTAATAAAACTAAATATCAAACGATTTCGGAGCTTTACAACAATTATTTTTACAGATTGCAGTAGTGAGCTTCCTGGTGGCTTGCCACGGAGCCGTTGTCCCTGACGAGAGCCATGGCCACGCCGTGTCATCCCAGAGCATCGTTCGCCACGACCAGCCTACCCTCGGCGCCACTCAGTACTCTCCCTTACTGCAACACTCCCCTATCGTCCAACACGCAACTCCCATCATCCACTCCGGTCCCTTAGTTCACTCAACTCCGATACTCCACTCTGCGTCCCTCGTGTCCTCAATCCACGCACCAGTTGTAGCCCATGCCGCTCATCCCATCACCATTGGACGTGCTGAGAACGTTGAAGAACATGTAAGTTAAATATATATCTGTGCTAACTATTAAAAATAAGTTGACTTCCATGATCATTTCACCCAGAAAACATTTCCCAGCAGAAACCATATCATCAGACATTTAAAAATATTTCTAACGTAAAGTTTCAATTCAGTCCTTAACTTTTCCGCCGTGGCCTCGAACGCACGTGTTCGAAAAAAAACAATATTCCCCTTTGCTTATCTGGCATTACTTATTATAATATAACAACACGTTCAATTTAAAGACAATACCGCACGCACAAAATTTTAAGTTTTATTATCACGCATAAGTAGGTTAATGCTTTGCTTAACACTACATACTATACTTTAATCTATAGTTAAAATTTCTAAACAGTGCACGCAGCACTTTAATAAATAATTACGAAACTGTAATAGAATTTTCGAAACATTATTCACATTGACGAGTAACTGCGCGGTGTCATTTCTATAGCTTCCTGTTTAACGATGTTATCTAGAGCTCTATTAACTTACCGACAATGAGTTATGTAACAGTTAGGACTTATTTACACCTGCCTCTAGCATTAAACTGTTGCCTTTTAAGCTACGTAAGGATACTTTACTAATAGACCGCGTTTGATATCTTTAAGCGCGTTTAGAAAGCTTTAAAATTAATTTACAATTTCAATTATTTACGAAAATTTAACGAACAATAACTTATTTTAATAAACGCACAAATCATTTATTACAAATCAATTTTATTATAACAAAATTTGTACAAAAACAGCGGATATGTTATATAAAAATACAAATATTTGAGAGCCTGATACGTGATTCTAATCAGGCGGCATCTTAGCTTACAATTACTTGCTCAATTTTACTAACACAAAGAAAGTGAAAGGCGAACTACATAGGTACTATGATTAAAAATATGTTCAGTTAATACAACCCAATTAAATATTTATTGTGCAAGCTTCTTGTCATTATAAGACCATACACCGTTTTGTAACCATACTCAGGCTATCTATCACGCCATGATTGGCATTAATCACTATCTATCATATGTATATCATTACAATTACGATGTTATGTTTGAATACTACAATAATATGGTGTATTAAATAACAATATGTACTCAGCATGTTCTTAGGTAGTAAAGCATTCGTCTCACTTATCAGTTTACGGCATAAAAAGCGCAATTTAAATGTTTAAAGTCTATGAAGAGGAAAATTTTAAATTAATAAGTAAACGTTTTTTCTAAGCAAAATTGTTAATGTTTCATCCGTAACATTATACATCATGATATATAATGATTTAGTATTCATGTATTCCAAACAGTTAAACCCAAATAAAATATTTTAATGTAGCCTACATACGTACATTTGATGTAAGACATTGCCCTAAATTATAGATCCTTATACATTTCTTGCTATTTACAAAACCTTTTAAACCTGAACACAATGGTGCAAAGATATAGACAGCAGAAATAGATCAACCAATTGTTTTACAAGATATTATACGACTACAGATATGTAACGAATGCAGTGTTGTCACACTATCGATAGAATTCTATCGATAGTTTGAATCTAAAAAGCTTATACTTTCCATAGGAAATTCAAATTTTAATCGAATTTAATTTTATTAGCTAGAACTAACTATTACTATGTATTATTTTATGTTATAAAAGTATTCCTACAATGAAAGCTATCGATAATATCAATAAAAACGACACGAGTTACTGTCGATAAAAAAATAATAGTTTTATCATCCATCAGATGACGGTAGTTTTTCGATAGCGATAGTCATTTTAATATGTAACTAGTAAGGATGAGTAACCGTTGCATATTAAAATGACTGAATTCCGCGCTGATATTCGTCTAAAATCATAGACAGCGAAAATCTGTCTCTTTTTGTGGGCAATCGATAATTTATCGATAACTATCTATCAATATATTCGACTAACACTCAACAACACTAAACGAAAGGGACCGTTACGTTACGTACGTTCAATAGCCCTACGATTACGAGTCGCGATTTATGTTGAAGTAATTGCGAATGTCTCGTTTAACGGCACGTTCACAAATTACGGTGACTACTTTCTTAGCTAGGATAAAATTAGACTAGTTTCAACGCCCTACTTAATTAGGTTTCAACTAATTGAAACACTTTGAATTGAGCTGTTTAATTATGTAGTGTCTACGTAGACTTGGTTTAAAAACGTTAAGGTTGAAAAGCAGCTATTGGGATATTTTGAGGTATAAAGACTTCCTATTATCAGTATTTTAATAAATTTGCAAGTCATGAAAGGTTATTAGATTCATTGTGTGTAGTTTTTTGGGTAACTTCAAAATCAAAGTTCCTGAATTTTTCTTTAATTTTGTCACTTATAATAGCGTTATATATTTGGTGTTAGTAAAATAATTATACCACGCTATTAAATAAGGATGATGATCCAAAAATTTGATTATAGAGTTGATAACCTTTATTTATATATTCGTATAGAATTAATTAAGAAAAATAAAGAGATGAGAAGTAACTGTAATTTTTAGGATTTCATCATGGCGTAATCGAAAGTTTCATCTTTCATTTTCTTTTCAAATTTTTAGAATACCTACATTAAAAACAGCAAACAAACAATGATTATTTAGCACAAAAACGTGTACTCAGTACTTATATTTTATTGAAGACTTTAGATATGTATCTGTCATACACTCTCCATATGGACACCAACATTAATACACTATATTCTTATTTGTCCCCAGGCGCCAGCTCACTACGAGTTCTCCTACTCTGTTGAGGATCCCCACACCGGGGATCACAAGTCACAACACGAGGCTCGCGATGGTGACGTGGTGAGGGGCGAATACTCTCTGGTCCAACCCGATGGCTCCGTCAGGAAGGTAGAATACACCGCCGATGACCACACTGGGTAAGCATGACGTCTATTGACGAAATTACCAGTAATTTTGGTAAAAGGAATGACGTAGGACAAAGCAATAGTTTCTCTAGTTTGACTGCGACGGTACAACTGACATCCCGATTTCGATCTTATCAGCAGAGTAACTATATTGGGTTTATATCACGTACGAGTAACATTTTAAAGTTTAGAACTACGTTGATAACCAGTACAAATAGGTCAATTAAACATAAGGTCTTTGTCCGCCCTGTAAAACGTGCCCTCCCAGGCATTAGTAATATTATACCGGTATAAAAAGGTCAACGAAAAAATCGTCTAGTCTTCCAAACATTATGAAATTATTTGTACACTAAAACATGCTGGGGCACGCTTCCTAAGGCGAGGTGGGTCGCATTCTTTCAATAAGCTAACAGTTATTTATTTTAGTAAGAGGTTTAAGGGGTAGTTATTTTGAAGGTGGTAGAACCCTTTGTGGTTCGACTCTGACGGCACCACCGCCACACCTATTTCTGGCTAATAACAACAGTGTTAGGCGCTGCTATGTTCCATTTTGAAGGGTGTGGTAAGGGAGACATACTTTTCCGAGGCATTCCAACTTAGTCCTTAGGGTAGCGGCGCATCTGTGGCCAACCTCAGGTAGGAATATCTAATCCTATCTGGGGTTGATTACAGATGTCCATGGGCAGCAGTAGCTACTTACCATCAGGTGGACTGAATGCTCGTCTGCTACTCCTATATTATAAAAAAATACATACAGTATTCGAAGTACTCTGTGGCGGATTTTAGGTAGGAAGTTCTTTGAGGTCGATCACCTTAAAACGTCTATGGGCTGGAATGTCCTTAAGATAAGACGCTATTTTTTATAACATGAGATGTCGATTTCTAAATCACTATAACAAAAAGGCGAAGGCAACATCAAGCCGCATGTTTACTATTCTTTTATAACAAAAACCGCGCATATTTAAACATAATAAGGATAATTTAATCCTTTTTGCGTTATATACAATACCGTCTCGGGAAAATGAGAGTATAATGAGCCGGAACAAATTAGGCGGAACCAGGGTATGACTTTAGAATGGATTAGAATGGATACCGGACAAAAAATGTATTGAAAAGGCAAGGATATATCGAATAATTTAAAATGTTTAGAAAATATAGTTTTTATTGGCTCAGCGGTTACTTGTACAATGAGAACATGAATCACGACGAATCAGATGCTTTGCAACTTATGTAATTTCGCGATACGGGAAAAATATGGGTAAAAGATTTAGAATACAGTGATACCACTATCATACACGTTGTATTTTGTTTATTTTATTAAAATAATATAAGTAGTAAACGAGCGTCTGTAATAACCCCGGGTAATATCAGATTCTCACCTGAGTTGGACTGACGGAGTTGGAATGCCTGGGATAATGATCTATCTCTCATCACACCTATCAAACAAGATTAAAGCAGCGCTTAATACTACTGTTATGGACAGAAATAAGATAAGAAGAACATAAGAAAATACAAATATGATATAGATAAATAAAATGTACTAAAATAACGCCTAACATCATACTACTGCGTGTAATGATGCGTAAAAATGTTTAAATATCAGTCTCATTTCCCCAAAAGAAGTATAACTTCAAAAATGACTTATCATTGGACTCATTACGTCGATCGACGACGCGGAAACATTTTATAATCATTCGATAAAGATTCGCACGCAACACGAATTGGAACGCGAAAGTGTTCCATTATCACTCATATGAACTTGCCGTGCATATGCGCATGCATTGCGCAAACATGCGTAAGTTACCAAAGAGCAAAGCTAGCGAAACTAATAACTAGCAGTACTTAGGGCAACGTTGTTTTATCTTAATACAACTGTTGTTCCGGTCAATAACTTCGATAACATCTTAGAATCCAAATCTAGTGCTGCAATTTTGATGGACATCCGTTTGTTCCAATCGCATAATGTTGATTAAATTCATATGTTAACAGCATGTTAATTGTATTACTTAAAGCAATGCAATACTTACGTTATTAATTAGTCGCGGATGGCAAATTTTTGATGAAAGCAAGAATAGCCTAAATCTACTTAAGTTTATACGAAATCAAACAAATATTTAACATATATTTTGATCAAATTACATTGTTACAGCATTGCTACACTTGTAACATCTTATTTCAGTCTTACGTCAGTAAATAATAATATTAATTTATTTCAGACGTAAATTCATATTTTGGTTAGTAACAATTTGTACTTAAATGACGAAATTTAAAAAACTAATGTTAGAAGACTAATGTTAGTAAAGTTTAACTTTTCTGATTTAAAGGGTAAGGTAAACATAGGTCGCGTTTATAAACACTGTTATTTCAAACATAGCAGGACCTTTTAGCGGATCTTAAGTAGGAAGCCAATCCTATCTAGTCCTAGTTCATTACAGTTTTCCATGTTCACATACTGTCGATTGAATTAAAGCGTTAGTTTCCTCAACGAAACTGTTAGAATATTAGTTAATTTATTTGTAAATTTCGCCTTCTATAAACTGTTTGGTCTATGGCACTCTCTACTCCGTGAACATCGCAATGTGTAATATGTTATATTAAAAATCTCATTTAATAAACAGTGAAATAACTTCATTTAATAAAAAAAATTGGGATTACAGGTTCAACGCAGTTGTCCACAACTCGCCCGCAACCCACGCGGCGCCTGCGCCAGCGGCCCACGCTCCTGTGGTCCACGCCGCCCCTGTGGTCCACGCCGCCCCCGTGCTCCACGCTGCGCCGGTGGTCCACGCTGCCCCTGTGCTCCACGCCGTCCATGCCGTCCACTCCGCGCCCTTAGTTCATGCTCCGTTGATCGCCACCCACCATTAAACTCACCGACTCACTATTCTGTAATTCCTATTAGAAATATAACGTTTTTATTTATAGTGTACTTTTTTTGTTTTATTTATACCAGAAAAAAACAATTTTATTATTGAGGTGTTATCAGATTATCATAAGATATCAGAGTATCATAATATACATATATTTAACTATGCGACTACCAATACTATGAGACAGCATACCATCTATCACCATCGCTAAAATTCAGAAACAAAATACTTTTATTCGGAGCCACTGCTTGAGCAGAAAAAGCTCTCCTACCACGCATGGCTTAATACGGTCGAAACTTTCATAAGCAAAATATGTGCCATTAATAGATTAGAATTTAATGTAAATAGGGAGAGATTGTAACGGCATCCTTGAGCCGAAACGCGGATCTGCTTCGCGGTAAAAGTTAGTGTGGTGGTACCTCCCCGGTTGAACCATGCTCCATTCTCTACCATACTCTACCATCTTTTCTTTTTATATTAATGAGATAATATTAATAAGGATGAATTCATAATCATATAAATATTTATTGATTATAAATATGTATTGTAATTGATCGTTTAATGTAACTTAATTAAAAAAAATCGTAGTTAATTAATTACTGTAAAACAAAGATATTTAATAATTTCATGTATTCTTAGCTAGTCTATTAAAACGGCGGCATAAACACGGCTTAAGAGATCATTAATTTTCCAAGTTTAATTGAGTCTACAATTTCATATCTTTCATATCTTCACGTTCACTTACACTGTTCAAATACTATACTGTAATAATCATTTTACTACGATTATTCTTATTATTTAATTAACCATTAGAACTTGATAATATTTTGTAACAGGTAATTTATAACTACTTATGTCATTTACTAATTGGCAAAATAAACTGAAAGTGCCACAAATCAGGCAATATTTCCAAAATGTAGCTAGCAATCCCTTAGGAAGGTACTGCAATTTTCTAAACTGATTTTTTAAAGATCACTTTGTAAAAGCTACGAGCAAATGTTGAAAAAATAAGAAACTGTTTTGTGGGCTATGATAACCTCAACTTGTTTCTTACCCGTCCTAGTATTTTAATTACCACAAATCGTAGAACTTTGTTTGCTTAGCTTATGATAACTCATTTATATTCATAACTAGCTGTGCCCCGGAGTTTCACACACGTTAAAAAGAAATCTAACAATATGATAAACAAAAACAAACGTCAAGAGTAAATGGTCTTTGAAATTTGCCTCCTGGGGCCGAATTTAATTTCAAGGTCTTTCTTTAGGATATACACGTAAAATAAAACAAAAACGCTATTTTTGCCCCCCGAAATGTTTTGTTATTCCATGTCAGATGCGTTTTTGTTATAGCACGTTTTATAATGACTTCACGGAAACGCGGTCGATCGGGATAAAAAGTGTCCTATGTCCGTCTCCTGGTTCTAAGCTACCTCTCCACCAACAATTTTCAGCCAAATCGGTTTAGCTGTTTTTGAGTTATAAAATGACTTCACGGAAACGCGGTCGAACGGGATAAAAAGTGTCCTATGTCCGATTCTTGGTTGTAAGCTACCACTCCACCAATTTTCAGCCAAATTATTTCAGGCGTTCTTGGGTTATAATTAGTGTAACTAACACGACTTCCTTTTATATATAAAGATGTGCTATTATGTTCTGGACTATAATAATCTTGGGTGTAATACTCGAAAATTACATTAGTGTTATCAGCTATTATTTAAATACCGTATATACCATATATATGTAGTAGGTAAATAAATAGTTAAAGAAATTAATTAATCACATCCACAAAATGTATTATATAGTATAAATACATAGTTTATTTTTTATAAGAATAGCGGTTGATGCAATTAATAGTTAAAGAAACTCCATTACATCATAGTTAATTTGGAATGTTACTCGTATACAGTATCTTAGAATATCGCAAGTGTAATATATATGCATACGTATACCAAGTACTTAAATTACACTCGGTCACGTAATTTGAGGAAAAGTAAACTAAAATTCAAAATATTCGTTAATTTTATGGAATTATCTAATCTAAAGTAATCTTAGGTTATTAAGTGTAAGAAATTATGTATTTACTATTCAAAATATTATAAGGAACAGCTTGTTGTATTGTATATTAGTACGATTACCTTTAGTAAATAAAATTATATTTAAAAAGCAGGACTGGGAATGTACCTACTACCTAGCGTGAAGCAGTTCTTCGTTTCGGTGGAAAGGAATGAGGCACCTATATTATTTAGTTCTTAGAAGTGACAATGCATCAGAAGGCTTCAATTAGAACTCCAGTTTTATGGAGTGGTGGTGGTCAGTTTACATCGGCGACACTGACCACTTACCATCAGGGTCAGCGCATGCTCGTTATTTCCATGTTATATAAAGAAATGTCTTCCTTAGTAACCTACTCAAAAAATATTACATTAGACAGATATCTTTGAAATTTAATCAAGATTTTTGTCAGAAAACTTGTATTAAAACCCACAATCGACCAAACAGCTCAATTATGAACATGTGAAGTTAGGTAACGGTAATTGCTAATTAGCACTTTACACTTGAGATCATTTTGCAATAAAAAATCGTGGTAATTTAAGCGAATATTTTAGAATTTTTAATGTAGGAGTAACGACTACAAAATCTATTGTTTCAGACCTTCACACCCGCCAGTCAGGATACTCTTTAACGCTCTAGTTTTTTTTTATTCATGCAAAAATGTATTTTAGAATGTTTGTATCGTTCATAGTCAGGCAAAAATGGGTAATGATGGTCAAATGCGAATAAGATGTTATAATTTTTCGCCTGTTCAAGATAATGACACAAACAAGAAATAGTTTGTATCATCCATCCTTCCGTTAGCCTTTGAAAGTCCACTGTTGGACATAGGCATTCCCTAATCTGTTAAATATTAGTTTATATAAATAAGAATTCATACAACATAAATAAAACGGACAGTAATTAAACAAAACACCTCAACAGTATCTAAAATTAAATGCTGACAAAATAATAACAACTCTTACCTACGAATTAAATATGCCACCCTAAACACCTAATGGACATCATCCCCATAGCGCTGAGAGCGTTTTCCCGGTATGGATAATTAATTTTCAATGTTTACCTTATCATTAATTAACTTACTTTATAAAAAAAATATAAATAAAATATTAGTAAAAATTATAAACCTCTTCAACAAGCTTAGTATATTCACGATGGAGATAGAGATCAAATGGTATCTATTAATCATAACAAGTGCATCTAAGACATCAAATTATTCGTACAATGTTAAAGCGATTTAACCGCAAAGTTATCGTGATGATCTTGCTGAAATAGATAAACAGACCTACTGATACACATTAGACAAGGCCGAGTAGCATAACAATGATTGCCTAAGTTGAGACCTACAAATTATCGCGCATTCCGACTAATAAAATGTATGTTGAACGCTTACTATTTTGGGCTTTAACGGAGTTTCCAAAGGTTACCAATCTTCACGTTCATGTATTTTATAGTTATGGGCGAATATTTCGGGACTAATTATTCAAACGCTATTTATGTGACTAATTTTGAAAATGGTAGAACTTTTTATAGTTCGACTCCTGAGGCACACACCACCGCCACCCCACCTATTTCTGCTCAATAATATCAGTATTCAGTGTAATTGCATATGAATAGAAACAGACATCGTCATCATCCCGTTACTGTCGCACTACTGGGCTCGGGTCTCCTCACAGAATGAGTATGATTATGATATGATATGATGAGTATGATTAGGCCAAAGTCCACCGCGCTGGCCAAGTGCGATATGGTAGACTTCACATACTCGTACCTCTAAAAACTTTGTTTCTTTTTTAAGATTTCTCACGTCCAGTTTCGTCACGATGTTCACCTTCACCTTTTAAGCAAGTGATAATTATGTTCTAATTCATAACTTTGAAAAAATCAAAGGTGTCTGAGATTTGAACCTCGCCAGTCGATCAAGAGCGCCGGGTTTCTTTAATCACTTGACTATCACTGCTATGCTACAAACACATAGATATATCTAAATAAACAATGCTCATTTTAGTATAGAAAACAGATGACATAACAAAACTCTCATTAAATCATACAATAACAATAAAATAAGGTGATAAATAAAAAAAAAACTCTATTCAGGAATGCAGACTGTGATTATCCCACGAGATACTTTTGGGATCAGAGACAATATAAAATCTTACAATTGTTACAGACGACGGCTTCCCAGCCTCCCAGCATCACGCTTGAAATGCAAGACAATGTACTCGTTTCTTAATATTCTCTTTCACCATCTGTATACCTTAATCGACTGTACGCATATTATATTGGTACATTTAGACTGTACCTACATCGGTAAGACTTGAAAAATGCTCTTATGAGTTGCTAAGCGAAAAAATTAAGGGATTTTAATAAAGCAGTGATAGCCTAGTGGTTATGAAACTCGGCCTCTCGATCGACGGGTTCTAGGTTCAAATCCCAGGAACGCACCTCTGATTTTTCAAAATATATTCGTATTAGAAATTAATTATCACTTGCTAAACGGTGAAGGAAAACATCGTGAGGAAACTGGCATGCCCGAGAGATTTAAATTTGTATTCATGGCTTTTCAAAACATTCGAATATTAAGATGTATTCATAAAAATATTATTTCCTTATATTCAGTCTTGATGCAATATAAAGGTGTGATTTTAAGGTGTATACAAATGTAAATAAAATTATGCACTTTCCGGTAACTTTGTAAACGGCAACAATTTTTTTCAGCTACTAAATATTCATAACGATGAATATAATTATTATTTGCATTATTTCATAACGCGACACGGTTCATACAATTTACTTACGCCGGAAATTGGTACAAAAAGCCTTGAATTATATAATAACGTATAGGAATTTAAATAAATATAATATTGGAAAATTAGGCCAAGTATGAGTCACACACACGGAGAGTTCCGTACCACCAAATTATCATTTATATTTTATTTTTATTATTTGTTATCCTCGCCTTAGAAGTAACATTGTGAAAAATTGAATTGTATAGAAAAAAGTTCAAACATGTCGTTAAACAAACGCTATGTAAAAAAGCGTACTATAAACTAAGTGATTTATTGACTGACAAAACGGTGTGGTCTGAAGTAGTTCCAGCTCTACATGTACCATGAGGTTAAGTTTAAAATTGTAAAAAACATTTTTTTAAAAGATGTGTGTTATGGAGTTTCTTTCGCCGCTTCTTCTCCATAACGAAACACCTAGTGAAGTGGTGGTAGTTGTATTGACATTCAAAAAGTGCTTTGTAAAGAATTTGAATTTTGAATAAAAATAATGATATCATTTGATTTGATATAGTTTAATAGATTTCTTTTTTCTTGTAGTATTCAGTTTATTGTAGAAACATAAAATAAATAAATGTGTTATTCTTATTTTTTTTTGTATTTATTGTTATAGCGACCTCCGATATACGTACTACGTAAACAATTCAAGCGTCTATCTACTATGGTTCAAGAGATAGAGCTCTATCTTCCGAACTGTAACAAAGGTTTAAAGGTGGTAGAACCCTTTGTGGTTCGACTCCGGCGGCACCACCGCCACACCTATTTCTACCTAATAACAGCAGTGTTAAGCGCTGCTGTGTTCCGGTTTGAAGGGTGTGGTAAGGGAGACAGACTTTTCCGAGGCGTTCCAGCTTAGTCCTCAGGGGTAGCGGCGCATATGTGGCCGACCTCAGGTAGGAATATCTAATCCTATCTGGGGTTGATTACAGATGTCCATGGGCGGCAGTAGCCACTTACCATCAGGTGGACTGCATGCTCGTCTGCTACTCTTATATTATAAAAAAAAAAAAAAAAAAAAGACAGAGAGCAGAGGCTAGTAATAGTGTACCGATGTTACCCTTTGCGTACGGAACCCTAAAAAAATTAAAACACTGAAAGAAAATTTCAATTACTTATTCCGCTGTAAAAATATTTGATACAAATCAGAACTGACCTTCACCTTGGATTCGTCACAGCCTGACAACTTTATCGCTAAGATCTTACGTAAAATTTAATATTTTCAATACGCACCAAATTAACCTTTTTGTAAAGAACGCGTAAACGACTTTCAATAAATTATTTTTGAAAGGTTGCAGATAAATTTTAATTGGTATAAAATCTAAATCGGATATCTAAAACCTTTTAATTTTTTTAAAGGTTTTAGATTTCCAATTTATCATATTCCTATAAATCTAAAACCTATTAATTTTTTTTAAATAATAATAACTTTATTGACACAAAATATATATACATAAGTCAGTCGGCATCTACACCCTATCACCGAAACGCATATAAACATAAGCACGCCATAACCTAAATATTAAATAAAAATATTATAAAAATCAAATACCTATCTTAAATAAATAGTTATACTTAATTTCGCAATTCAGACGAATGCAACGATACCTCATATGCTAAAGTCGGTCCAGCCGTTTGGGCTGTGTAGCATGCCAAAGGATGAGACTTACATACATACTCTCGAAAAGCATTACCGCACATTGCCCTCTGCAGTCGGCTAAAATATAATAATGATGAAAGCAAACGTAGTCTAACTTCCTGTACTACACATTTTATTGCGCAAAATTGTAACCAAATGAATAATACTGAGATATTATATAACAGAACAGCTGTAACAATTTCTAGATCCGTAAATTACTCACTAAGCGAAAGGACCTTTGTCATAACAATCACTTAAACTTTTACAACAAAAACATTTCCTAACAATATGTCCATTTCAACCATAGAGAACTAATTTAATAGAGTCTAAATTAGAAATAATTGTTTTTATGTAATTATTAATTTACTTTTATTTTACCCATTTTGTGTTGTGATATGAATGGATTCATTTATAACACGATAAAAAGCAATATTGAATTGGTTCGAATAAAAATAATCTAATTTAGAAGTGAGCATAACATATCGAAACTTCAAATTAATAAGAAAATGTACCTCTATTTCTATGAATATTTAATTATTAATTTAAACAATAATATCTAAATTATTTAATGAGAAAGTTTTTAATTTACCCACCTGTGTAAGGTACCATGACAAACAGTTATTTAGTGTAATTTAATTTTCAATGCCGCCAAATATACACCGAAAGAGATTTTAATAAGCATTGTCTTACATAATATTCCTATAAATAATGTCTTACGAATATTATGTATATGCTAAATGTCGAACTAGTTTTTGCCCGCGGCCTCGCCCGCGTTTAAAAGAAAATAATATATCATACTAACATACATAAAACTGAAAACTCGTACCTTCAACTTTGCTAAAGATCATCACTTGATCAAATGCATAGTTTACGATTCAATCTTTACTAAAATCGATTAAAAGATGTTTTGGGTCCAAAAGATCGATTCTCCGATTAATCGATCTTAGATCGCCATCCATAGTTCCCGTGGGATTTCCGGGAAAAAAATTATCCTATCCTTTCTCGGGTTCTAGACTATCTTTGCACAAAATTTCATTAAAATCGGTTCAGTGGTTTGGGCGTGAAGAAGAGACAACCAGACAGACAGACAGACAGACAGAGTTACTTTCGGATTTATAATATTAGTAAGGATAACGACTAGTAAGGATTAAGAGTCTATATTGTTATTTCACTTACGATTTCAACAGTCTTGTAAGTCGATATCTGTCAAATTGCAAACGGATAGAGTGTAGCATATCCCTTACAGGCTCAAGTTTCAGCGCAACATGTATCAGTATGTTTCGCAAGAGACCAATCATGTAGGAAAGGCTTAATTAGATCATTACTACAACACTATGTGATAATAGTCTCATTCAGTACTTGATATATATCAGTGACAGTAATATAATCCTACTTATATTATAATGGAAATATAAAGGAAAAAAATGCAAATGCTCAAATACTTACTATCAGTAATACAATAATGATGTAAGTAAGAATAAATTAAAAAAAAAAGTAAATTTTTCTTTGATAATTTACAAATAGCAAATGAGCAAGCAATCTATCTGATTGATGTCTACTGCCGCCCATAAACATCTGTTATCAATCCCAGATTAGGTTAGAGTCTTACCTGAGGCCATCGACAGCTGCGTTGCTATCCCTAAGTGGAAACGCCTCAGACAAGAACATCAACCAGACCAATGATATAGAAAATCATTCAAAATCCATAAATTCTACCGCTGAAGATTACTGAATGGATTCGTAATCAGTATGATGATAATAAGGACTGCTTAACAAAGTCCACCACTAGAATATTATAAATATTATTTAAGTTACTTTTATTACAAATATTATTATTAGTTATGACGTAATCGCTATAGCTCAGTGTTAGGCGCTGCTGTGTTCCGGTTTGAAGGCTGTGGTAAGAGAGACAGACTTTTCCGAGGCGTTCCAGCTTAGTCCTCAGGGGTAGCGGCGCATCTGTGGCCGACCTCAGGTATACCTCATCCTATCTGGGATTGATTACAAATGTCTATGGGCGACAGTAGCCACTTACCATCAGGTGGACTGCATCTCGTCTACTACTCCTATATTATAAAAAAGAACACATTTAATTTTAAATGTGTAACGATTCGCACACTATTACGGAATGGGCATACATAATACAGTATTTTATTATCTCATTCCACTAAATACAACTCAAGAATGCCTCGTATTTCCTAAAGTGATTACCACAGAAAGGATATATTAATTCGTTGCAGACTGTTAATTTGCTTATAACATATTACTGTTTTTTAATTACAACATAACCGTTTAATTACATCAAAACTGTACAATAATTACGTTGTAAATATTTCAATCAAAGGATATTCTTATAAATGTGTTTTATTTTCAAAATTATTAACAAGAACGATTACACCTAACGATATAATTACGAGTGCAGAACATAAATACATTCGTATTAAAAACAATACTAAGGTTTTTTTAATAATATAGAAGTAGCAGACGAGTATCAATCAAACCCAGAGAGGATTAGATATTCCTACCTGAGATCGGCTACAGATGCGCCGCGGAAAAGTAGTTCAAACCAGAACACAGCAGCGCTTAATGCTGCTGTTACGAGACAGAAATAGGTGTGGCGGTGGTGCCGTCAAAGTAGAACCACAAAGGGTTCTACCATTTTCAAAGGTAACATCACCACACCGTTTTATGCTTAACAATCGATATATTCATCCATGATTATCATCACAACGGTGGAAAACCTTCATTAGGAATTTCATCATGTTTAAATTGGGTTATACGTGTATATCCGTTGAGTTTTCTTACCAGTAGTTGCTTTATTTACCACAAAAATTGACTTTTATATAACAACGATATGACCAATATACCCATCCAAATAGCACAGTGACCACTTTACTGCTCTGCCAAGCAATGAGTTCGGTTTCCGGTCTAGCAAATATCAACCACAAATATATTTTAATTAAATTTTAGACAAAATTACTTTATTTCTTTACATAACGAATATTGAAAGTAATACGTAAATATCTAACGTCGGAACTAAGATAATAATACTTTTCATTATTTGTTTTTGATCATATGAGTATAATGTTTGCCTAATACACACCTACACCTATTTTTGCCTATATTTATTTATTATTTATTTATTTAATAAAGTTTGCGAGATTACAGCTTGCGCCAATGCCTCACAAACGCAATAGTAACACAAATAAACTTAAGATAAACATAAAATATATAAATTACAAACAAGCACAAAAAAATACATTTTAAAATAAAATAAAATAATACAAAATTAAATTACAACCGAACTAAAATAATATTTTAAAAGGAAGGCGTTTAATTTATCATTAAATACGTCGGCGGTCGGGATCTGGACATGAATGTCATTAAGAAGGCTTAATGACATTCATATAGCAAGCTTATAGCAGTGTAAAGCGTTGCTATGATCTGATTTAAAGGGTATGGTATATATAAAAGACATACTTTTCCGAAGCGTCCTAACTTAGTGTTTAGGTACAGCGGCGTATCTATCGCAGACCTCAGGTAGTAATGTCTAATCCTATCTGGGGTTGAGTACAGTTGTCCATGGGCTGCAGTAGCCACTTACCATCAGGAGAACTGCATGCTCGTCTGCTACTTCTTTATTATAAAAACTAGCTGACCCGGCAAACGTTGTGCAGCCATATAAATAAAAAAATATTAAGGGTGAACAACCCTTATCATTTAGAGGTATAAAAAATAGATAGTAGCTGATTCTCAGACCTACTGAATATGCATATAAAATTTGGTGAAAATCGGTAAAGCCGGCACAGCCAGAAGATTACGGTAACTAACAATGTGACACGAGAATTTTATAAATAACAATATAGCATTAAGACCTTTTTTAGCGTTAAAAGTGCTAACGTACATATACATATATTGGGGTACTAACAATAACAATACTGACTAAATTTGTATCGAAAGCCAAATAAGAAATAACATTTACATAAAAACCCAAGATAAAACCCTTTCAAAGAGTTACGTACAACAACAAGAACATACGTATTCATATCTAAACAAACAGATACAGCCACAAAACGTGATCGAGATATGTGATAAAGCAATCTAGATGTCTCAATGTGGGATGTGATGAAAGAGGCTATTAAATTGTATGTGGCATTGTTATAAGACTGGCTTCATTGTAGCTATTCCACGTTTTGAAAACGTTTTTAGATGAAACTATTAATCGTTACGCAAATGGGGATGAAATAATGAAACTTTTTTTATAATATAGAAGTAGCAGACGAGTATGCAGTCCACCTAGGTACGTGGCTACTGCCGCCCATGAACATCTGTAATTAACCCCAGATAGGCTTAGATTCCTACCTGATGTCGGCCACAGATGCGCTGCTACCCCTGAGGACTAGGCTGGAACGCCTTGGAAAAGTATATCTCCCTTACCAATGAGTGTTTAACTATGTATACTTTTATTCACTTGTATTTTTATTAAATTACTTTGAAAGGTGGTAGAGCCTGTACCACCGTCACACCCATATTTAGCATGAAGAAGTTCTACGTTTTTGTAGTAGGTTGTGGTAGCTGACTTGCATATAAGGCGACCATCTTAGCCACCAGAAGTGGTAACAAATCTGTGATCGGCTTTAGGTAAAACTCGTTTTATATGGAGTTGAGTTGGAGCAATACTTAAAAGAGGATTTCGAACTTAGACAAGGGGTTAGTAAAAGGGGAGGTTCGTTACAGGGTAGCAATCTGTAGCCGACCGAATATAAATAATCCTATCTAGGTTTAATTGTAAATGTCCGTGGGCGGCAGTAACCACTTGTCATCGGTTAACGGCTAGATAAGAAAATAAATGCTGATCAAGTGTGTGCTAATAGATTTCACACTTTTGTCAACATTATGGAATCCAAGGTGTAATTTCCTACATGTTTTCTTTACTGTTAGAGTAATGACACCTAACTTCTCCTAATTGTGTTTATATACAATGTCTATGATAAATAATCAAAGAAACAAACAATAATAAAGTAACACTTAAAGTTATATTACGGAACACTTATCACATTTTATGATGAAAATAAGAAAGAACTCTACTAACAACCAACAAAACACATATTGCCATGTTATGTATAATTATATTCAGAATCGTAAAACGTTACGATGAATACTTTATTTCTTATTCATCTCACATCTGCTTTATGCAATACAACTAAACGTTTTCGTACAAATAACCGAAAAATCACAAGGTATCACTAAGTTTGCAATAGATAAATCAAAGATGATGTAACACTTATATATCAATTCATCATGTTCTTACATATTCCGGTTGGTTGCTGAGATTCAAATCAACTGAACTGTTGCCTTACTTTCTTCTCAGAAATGAAATGGAATAAATAGGCTTCATCGTAACTAATAGCTTTAAATACAAGACAGCATATTTTAGCCATTACTTATTACTATATCATATCACAAATCATCATAATATACAGGATATCAACACATTGTAAGGGAATGCTAATATACTCTTAAGAATAAGGGTGGAAGTCCTCGTATAAGTGTCTTCCACACCTCTTAGACCAACATAATTTCAGGGCTAATTTACAGCAAAAAATGGTAACAGTAATATTTGGAAAAGCTTTAAATTTAAAGTTCTAGAAGGACAGCCTCCCAGAAATACATATTTATATGTCATCCAAACTTTTCATACCGAAAATCCAACCCGGAAACTTCAAAGCACCTAAAAACACTACGAAGCCTACGCCGTCCGGTCATTAGGCGAAAAAATTACCGTCGCGCATTCTTCGTATTCGCAACTGCTCTACATTCCAGCACCATTCCATTGTTTATGACACACATGATTTATTCACCTTGAACCAAGAGCAGTGCTACATAATTTTACGTAATTGCTATATTATTATCAAACTACCGTATTCTTGCGTAGACAGCGCGCTGTGCGTCGCATCTCGGTGGTTAAACTAATATAAAAGTCGGCGGTCCCGCGGTTTGGTATCAGTTGTGTGTGGTCGGTGAGACGAAGCAAACCTTATTCAAACAGAAAATGTTCGCCAAAGTAAGTGCAACCGTGACTATCCCGTTGCGTTAAGTGAAAGGATCTGACCACAAAGCGCTTGGCCGAAGTGATCTGGAGAAGGATAATGTTTCGTCGAAACGAAGCTATCGATCACTTTGGACAGCCTTTCTGGTCAGCTTGTCGCAACTAGTGCTGTCAGAGAGTTTAGTTAGCGTTTCTGTGACATTTCTGTTCACCATCTAGATATCTTTGATAATTCCTAGCTCTGAGTAAATTAGTATTTGATTATATAATGAATTTAGCCTTTTTATGTGTTATTCAGTCAGCCGAAACATTGCATTGTTAAAGTAACGCTGCATATGCAAATAAGTTGCTACGTAACTTCATTAATTCAGGTTTAACGCATAAATCAATTACCGGGGTGCACTCGGCTGCAACTGAAAGCTACTGCATTATTCTTTTTTTCACGTTTTAATATTCATAGACTCATTAATAATACGTATACAGTACAGAACCAAGGGTATTTTTGTAACTTTATGAATTTGATGGGAGATAAAATAGGAATCATACTTTTAAGCATCTTCATTGCTTCCTAAGGTTATTCATTCTTATTTTTGATTCCGTCTTATTAATTTTTTTTCTTTTGTTCCAGGCCGCAGTAGTATTATCCGTAGTGGCGGTGGCAGCCGCTGGCGTGGTCCAGCTTTCTGGCCACGGATACGCCGGCGAGGGCTACGGCCACGAAGCAGTTGCGTACGCACCAGTAGCTCAGCTAGCACACTATGAAGGCCATGAACAGCATGTTGACTACCATGTGAGTATACTTAAAACAATACAAAAATTCCTAAGGATGTCATATAACTGCACTTTAATGGTTTCTAAAAAATCACCTATAACAAGGTGTACTTATACGAGGCAATTAATATTTAAGCCTTCGAGAGGTCTACAGAATGACCTCCGATGAACCTATCTGTTTAAATATTTTTTATGGTTGGTTATAGTTGACCTTAAAATGCCTTGACTATTAAATGGGTTCAATGAACTTGTTTACTAAGTTTCACTTTATAGAATGTAAAATATATACTACATCCCTATTTCAAAGAACACTTCTACTATTCGTCTGAACGTCTCAGCCATATATTTCTAACATTTTCATACAGGTCTTTATTATTTCATTCAGAAAAACGTTAAAAAGTAGGAAAGCATTCCTAAACGTTAAAAAGTAGGAAACGTATGACCTTTAATATATTCAGTTGCATTTTTTTCTGAAAGAAAATTTACGTCAGAATTCTTCCTTATCAACCAAAAGCCTCGAATAATAATCAAATGTATACTCTTATATGATTTAGTTCAGAATCAGTTCAGTAACTTATTTTACTAGACATTTATAGTTTTTGAAAGTAATTTCATGGTCATGATAATTAATATAAGAAATTACATTTTATTCACATTTTTTGTTAATTGATAGTAATCATGTGCAGTGCAGTTGCACTGCACATGATTACTCTCGTCAACATTGCTCTACATAGCAATGTTAGTAATCAACGCACCTTACAGCAATCCTCGTGTCACAGACATAAATGAATAGCTTCAAATAACAGCTTGCGTTACAATGAGATCATATAGACAATGTAATGTTCGCGAAGCTCATTATAATTACGAAAGGCACGCACTGTCTCAGACTGCCTTTAATAAACTAAAACGAAAATTTGGTCAAGGGCACGAACGTATAACATTTTATTTGTGTAACGGTATTTTTAACTCGGACACTGAAAGTAAATAATTGTAACATTACAATTATATAACTCGCACAAACGAAGATTCAAAATATATATTGCGGAGTTTAAGAAAATTCGTATATTATAAAAATAAGTCGGTTTTCACAAACCGCTTGGTTGGCGTAATACAATAGTAGCCAGCTAATTGATAGCTTGCATAATGCACGTGCTGTTCACCCAATTCTACCAGTTTCGATTCCGGGACGATATCTAATCTAAGCAGCACAATGCAGTCGCCTTACTTGTCCGTATTGCATAATCCCATCAATTTTCGCGCTAAATAGGTCCCAGCGAATAAACGCAATTATATCACTCCTGCTTGGAGTAACTAATAACGTAATCACGCGAAACAACTAGAGTTGCGCTACAATGAGTAGTGATAAAAAATCATGCATACTTTACTGACCAGTACGTTGTAACAGAAGACAAATAAACAAAACGAATTTATAGCTGTTACCGTGTCGAGATACCCGAACTAGATAACTGCATAATACTCGTAGTTACAGATCTAGATAACACACCGCATAACTTATTCGAAAGAGCGGTATTCTTCTAAACAGATGAAATTCATGTGATAACTGATTAAGTAACTTTAGTAGTGAAGTTGTAGTGCGCAACACGAACTTTCGTTGACGCGGATCTTTACGACTTTGTCATAAATAGGTCGTAGCGGCCAATAATTTGATATAATCCGCGGTATTACGTAACTGCTTTGCATTCGAGAGTATATCCCGGTCGTGACTGCAGGCCGATATCGGCGCGGTTCCCAGGGCGGTTGCGAAATTAGCGCCTACAAGCGTACTAGGGGACGTAATGACATGATACATGGGGGAAATGGACCGTTGTCTGTCTGGCGCGTGCTCTCACGCTCGTTTTAATGGCTGATGCCGATTGTTGCCGGCCAGTGTTGACCCAAATACACTTGCGTAAGCACATGACAGTTCTAAATAGTAAACATTTTGATAACGATTAAGATTAAGAAACGCGCTTAAAGTTTACGTTCATGCTCGCTTTTAGCACTTTCGCCAATTTAATTAAAATGTTACATAGTACAATTAGCTAATTATAAACAAACCAATATAGTAGCAATGCTTCTCAGGAGATCAATTACAGTACTGACACCCGTTGAAATCTAATATACTGAGAATTGATCGAGATTCTAGACACTTACGCAATATAGTAATGATCCTATACATAATGTATTCAGTCATCTAATCAACAGTAGAACTAATCATTACACTCCACTTTATTTTTTATATGTTTATATTTAAATGCAAAGTAATTACTTTTATATCAACGCACTACTTAGACACGTGTTGTCTGTAAAGAAATTCACTTGTTTGAAAGTTTAATAAGATTCTATTTACACTACTCGAAATAAACCTCACATATTTATGTAAGAAAGTTAATAGAAGAATTTACATTAGGTACTTAGTAGACCGAAAAATACACTTAACACTTCTGTTATAACACAGAAACAGGTATAGCTGTGGTGCCTTGATAAACCACAATAGGTTTAACCACATTCCAAAAGAATGAGAGTTTTTGCTCACAGACCACCACTCCATTTGAGTAAAGATTACATTTTAACTTTTATTTATTATTTTTTTAAGAATATTATGGACAACTTGAGGTTTCCTTCGTCATTGTATAAAATAAAATCGAAAAAGCGAGTCAGGTTTTTTAATTACTATTTATTTTTATTTATTTTGCGGTTTTGATGCTAAGAGTACATATTAACTTTAACATTATAAAGTTTTATTGAATTTAATGTACGTGATTATTATTTATACATCACTACACACATTTTAATAAATAAATAATGAAGTATTCACACAATCACTGTAAGTTTTTATCGTTTTAAAGCGTTCTCTTCGTCATGATGGTACATTTTAGTATTTATTACATTTTAAGTTTATCAGCTCTGACTAACTACTTTTCATTCAGGCTCACCCCAAATACGACTACTCGTACTCCGTCTCCGACCCCCACACTGGTGACCACAAGACCCAGTTCGAGGCGCGTGATGGAGACGTCGTGAAGGGAGAGTACTCCCTGCTGCAACCCGACGGCTCCTTCCGCAAGGTCACTTACACGGCTGATGACCACAATGGGTAAGAAAATTATAGCAACTATACATAATTATAGTAATTATTGTTAAATTTATTTTGCTGAAAATCAACACGTTATATAATGAATTTAAAAAGTAGACTTTATTGTTTGTTATTGAAATATAAGTTTAGGAAAAAATACTCAAAATTAATACATAGGTCAATAATCAATAATGAGGTTTTCACATTACTTAAATTTAAATTACTCAAGTTTAAGAAGTTTTAAATATAATAATACATTATAGCAAAATAAAAGAATCATATGTTTACTTTTCTTTCAAATATAAGTCAAATAGTACTTAAATCTTATAATTACTTATTTACTTACGGAATACTACAAACAATTGTATTTTATCTATCTATCTTACTTAACCTTACTCGATATTATGGAGTTCACATTAACCATTAACATTAGCAGTGAGCATATTATCTAAAAGGAGTGTGAGATCTAACAATTCTCACTCTGCCACTTTACTGTGGCCTTAGCCGCTACCCCTCTGCGAGGAGACCCGTGCTTAACAGTGGGACAGTAATAGGTTGATGACAACTATATTACGATGTAACTAACAATATAATTATGGTATTTTAGTAATGTCATCATTCTGTATACTGCTATCTGCTTATTAAATACATAAGTCTGTATGTACAATTTCATTGGTTAATAAACTATTATTATTTTTATTTCCAGTTTCAACGCGGTGGTACACAATACCGCGCCCGCCCATCATGACTACCACTAATCATCGACATTGGCTCCGGCCATACGAGTAGCTTCCATGTGATATTATTATGTACCTTTATTACTTATGTAGATAGTCTTTAGTCGACAATGACTTTTATGGTTTAAGACTGCGGCGAAAATAAACTGTTTAAAAAATATTACCTTGTTTTCTTTTCCACTTGTTTCTTTATGATAAAAAATGTCAAAATATTTTGAATTATGGAAGTTGCCAGTAATTATAAGTTCTCCAAATGTTTATACTACAAAGTTGTTTCAAATATAATAATTACTAGTGAAAAGGATAATTGATACTTAAGCAATTTTATAATTAGTATGATACGCTTGTAGTATTTTAGTATTCTCAAGCAATATTTTTCGCTGAATTGAATTTAGGAAATGATTGAATTTTATGCCAACCAAAGTTTCAATAAATCAGACTTATCAAAAACTATTCATGAAATTAAAACAAAAATGAGAATATGACGAGTTTATTACTTTTTGAATTGTGTATTTTCAATTCAATATTAAAAATATTTTCAGAAATGTGTTTAATTACCTACCTACATCAAATTCTGCAAATGTTCTACCATTGCTTTTCCGACTTACTGCCTAAAAACATGATTTACTTTTTTATATGCCATAGAAACATTAAATTCATTCTATACTTGATTGTAAAAAAAAAAAGTAACTTTACGTTATGCATTTACATTTGACATGAGTAATTTCAAAAAAGCTCAACATTATAGAGACAATATTTTGCTATGGAATTAATGGCAAAGAAAGTATAAAGTCCGAATATGGACAATTTTGGAGTTAAGAGAAACTGAAAAGTTTGCATTGTGCAAAATTGTCCAATTTTACCTGAAGATAGCCTAGTGGTTAAGAAACTCGGCCTTTCGATCAAGGGGTCCGAGGTTCAAATCCCAGGCACGCACCTCTGATTTTTCAAAGTAATGTGCGTATTATAAACTAATTATCACTTGCTAAACGGTGAAGGAAAACATCGTGAGGAAACCTGCATACCTAAGAGATTTGTAAAAAAAAATTCAAAGGTATGTGAAGTCTACCAATACGCACTTGGCCAGCGCGATGGACTATGGTCTAATCCTTCTCATTATGAGAGGAGACCCGTGCCCAGCAGTGGGACAGTGATGGGTTGATGATGATGATGACCTGAAAATAGTCTTATTTGATTGTAGTTTAATACATACTCTAAGTAACAAGTACCTTTATTTGATATATAGTACCATACAATCCGTAATAAGTACTATTATAAAAGGTGATAAAACCGTGTGACCTGGAAGGTACCACTTCCACACCTATTTCTAGCATCAAGGAGTTCTTCCGGTGCAAGAATATGAATTCCGGCTTATTTACATACGAGTGGCAATATATCTGGAGAGCAATTTACGCTCCTCTCATATTCCAAACCGCTGTCCTTCTCAAGGTCGCTTGCGGACGGTTAGAGCTCCCACTCTCGCTGCCCACATCTCCAGAAGCCACTTTTAGTAACCTCTTACGACAGGAATTAGGGAATACCGTAGCCCTATTCTGGTCCCGAGACTACAGGGACAAACTTAATCATATACGTAGTAATATCTATCACACAATATTTTTTTCCTAAGTCACCACTTAGGAATATTTAACAATTGGTTACGTTACTAAAACCACAATAGTTTTTCGAATATTTTATTGTAATAATTATATTTCTCTTAGCCTACTTTCTCAAAAAATATTCAATGCTGAATTAACTTAAATGCTATAGAATTACCTTTTTTATTTATTAAAATGATAACCGTTACTAAGACAGACTTAATTAATTACCTCAGTTATATAAACTTCTTAAAAAACTTGAGCTAATTACTCAATACAAATAATTATAATGTGAACGTTTCTTGCGAGATAGAGTTATGTTTTGATGAGAAAATTAAATTGTTTGCTAAATTATATGCATTGCTTGTATCATTTTTAAAAACTTCAATAAAAAATTGAATATTAACAGTAATAAAATCATTTATAGAATAAAGAAATATGTTAATATTTTATTATGATGTGAAATAAATCTCTCAAAGCAACGCGTTGAAGTCTTTTCCATAAGAATCCATAAAAGTGACAAATAAACAAACACAGTTGATATTGAAATTTATGTAACAATATAAAAATCTGTTCTTTGTCTTATAAGCTATTATTTTTATGAAATGAATATCCTTGAACCTATAAATAATGAAAGCAGTGGTCAATATAAAATGTTAAATATGAAAACGCCTGTTGTTTGTTTGAAGCAAATTCATTGTAAAGTTAATATTACAAGCAATATTTCATTTTTGTTACTTGTTTAGTTAGTTAAGCGAGAACGGTTTTAGCAGGCGCTACGTCTATTACTAAATTGCGTACTTTCTTAAGAAATCTTATAATGACATTCTAAATAACATTTTCATTTTTTTTTTGTTTGTCATTGTTATTCTTTTCAATTAAAAAGATTTACGGTAATTTAGAAATGTTACAGAATAAAAATAATATCTACTTATCACCATGAATAGCAAAGTTTCTTAACAGTAACTTCATAGAAATAACGAATAATATTCTCAACCCCGGTTATTAATTTTCCATGCCGTGGGTGCTATGGACACATAAATACGAATACACAAATATCAGAAGAGAAATCTAAATACATAATTTAGATTTCTTCTTGTTTGGGATACTACTTACACATTTATTAAATTATTTTCTCTTTGTGTTAGTTACGGAATTACGTGACTTAAAATGAGTCCTAACATTAAGTAGACTGAAAATACTTTTCCATCTAGCTCCATCATCAGACCAGTTTCAAGATACCAAATTATGGTATTGTCATTCAAATTACACATACGAAGTTTTACTTCGACACGACGGTTACAGTAAATTAAATTTGTATTACTAGATCAAAAATTGTATTACTTTTTACACGCTTTTTATTAGCTTCACCTGTATGTTTGTATGTTTGTAACCGACTTCTTTGGGCGCGATTTTGACCCACTTTAAACGGCCAGATTTCGTTCAAACTTTGTAGATTTATTTTGCTAGTTACTTCGTTGTTTTTTTACAACTGAAGAAGGATATTTTTAAGTGTCTAACTAGTCAATGCTGTAATTTTGTACTGTTTCACACGCTGAGAGTAGAGCAAGCATAATTTAAATAAAAACTCAATCATTACGTTTTAGTTGGCTTCAGTCCCTTTCATGCAAAAACAGCCTTAACTTTTTTTCTTCAACTTTAAATACCTGTGGTACCTTTTTGAAATCTCTATTAACTATGTCTAGTTAATTTCAAAAAGGTATTTTATGGATCAATGTGCACTTACAGTTCAGTACGTTTATTCTTCACCGCGAATAGTCAAGGTTGAGGAAAAGGTAGTAAAAAAATGAAAATCTAAAAATAGCCCTATTTTTTTCATGGTTCCTTAACATCTTTAAACCAATTTACATTTAAATATGTTAGACCAACTGTCTGATAGTATTTAACAGAAAAAATAAACACTGCATCACCAAATTTGTACACGCAGTTAACGAAACAAGATGAAGAGAGCTGAGTTAAAAAAAATATATAAATAATTGATAATGCAAAAACGGTGACACTTATACTAAGTTTTTTTTTCTCTGAGAGTTCAGCCCCTAAACTATGTTCTCCGCAAGTTTGTCGTGGTACTTACGGAACACTCTATATAATAATATTGTTATATGCATGCCTATGGTACTAGAATTAACTTCATTTCATTAATTAAAGTTCGTAAAATTGTAATAAATGTAAAACCAGTAGTCATTATGCGTTTAAGAATTATTTACACCTGTAATAAATATTCAGAAATATAATACACATACGACAGATAATGATAATGACTTCACAATCGCCATAAACTTAACGAATTACAATAACCCGTGTTAAACGTACGACCAATTTTTTACATAATTAATAGCCCAATAAATTAGGAGAATAATTTTACTGATACGAGTTTATTATCCGAATGTCGAATGTGTACTTAATAACCTTTACGTTGTTTCTCATTACATTACATGATTTTTCGTGCATTACGAAAAATACCTCATATAAATGTAAACTAAATTAAATAATTATTATCGGCGTTCCTTGTCACGTAAAATACGTCTCGTACAGCGTTGCTATAATCATTCACTAGATGGCGTAATCTTACAAGTATAGGATTGATGTGCACACCTCTAATTTTCCTATATATCACTAGCTTAAAACCGTGATAGAAAACATGATCATGGCCATGATACCAACAAGCCTAAAAGTCCTTTAAAAATATTCTCAATAACGTGTGAAGTCTAACTCTGGGAGGAGACCCATGTCCAGCAGTGGGACAATAATAAGCACATTTATTTTTGTAAGACGAAAATTTAGTCTCATTATAATTCTTCATGCTTTGTGTTTTGGTGTAATAAGGCAGAGACACACAAGATAATCCAACTTAATCCTTTCGGTTACCAACAAATTGAACTTTATACAATTGAATATGCTACGCCTTCTTAAAATGGTAAATAAATGAAAAAAAACATCATCATCTAATTATTATTGCCTAATTTTATACCAAAGTATTAGGAATATAATTATTGCTGTAAAATTTCGTCTAATGCTTTTATGTTATAATTCAATACAATTATACTTACTGTAATATTCCCAACAAAGGAAATTATGATAAGGAATTTTCGTTTTAAAATTTGTGTCCTTATTCAGAGATACTGTGAAGTCTAAATAAATAATATTGAGTCAATTGCTCACCAATAATCTAGATTACACCTACACTACTACTGACAGTAGTAAAAATAGGTTAGAGAAGGGTGATAGCTATCGACTCAAAGCCTGTAAAGTTGGTTGTATAGCCAGAAAACGTGTTCAGTTGCGTGTACCGTATCACTTATTTATTCAGATATTTTATTAGGAAATACTTTACACATATTTTTACTAAGTTTAGTTATTATCTATAATATTTATTAGGAAATCGTTTACACATATTTCTGCCGAGTTTAGGTGTTTTAATGTAGGAAACGTTTTACGACTTGCAATTACAGAATTTTTGTATTGAAATATGCCTTAGCGTCGTATTGTAAGTAAGCTAGTGGTTGAAACTTGGCTTCGCGATCGAGTGACTGAGGTTCGAATCCCAGACAGGCATGACTAACTTATCCAAAGATGAACATCATCTTAAAAAATAATCATTACTTGCTTTCACGGTGAAGGGAAGTGTCATGAGGATGCCTGCATACCGGAGAAATCTTTAAAAAAGTTCTGAAAGGCGTGTGAAGTCTATCAATACGCATTTGGTCACCCAGGTGACCTACAGCCTAAACTTTCTCCTTCTCAGAGGAGACCCATGTCCCCATGACCCATATGACCCAGTCCCTGGTGTGGGACAGTTACGGGTTGAAGACTTCCAAAGAAAGCAAGAAGCAAGTTTTTAAAATATTTTTTTTCTTCTTCGTAAAAAAGAGATACCTACCTAATTAAGCTCGGGTGTTCGAATCGAATCAGAAGAATTCGCTTAGAATAAAAATAAATATTAAAAAAAAATGCACAGAAAAACCACACAATTACCATCAGTTTAGTGAGGTCTTAATATAGACTACACTTAACCGGATCTGCATATTGTAATTATAAATATTTCCCTGAAATATTGCATAAGCTAAATAGAACCCGGACTATAAGTAACAAAGCGAGAAGTCACGGTTGTTACGCACATTTTACTGTACCTCGTGAACTGAATACAGGAGTGTGAAGTGGAGTCTGCGTTAAATCGTCATTACCATTTTAATTGTCCACACTATTCATCTGTACAACGACATTGATGTTTTGTTTCGGTATTACCGAACAGCATATTTTGAGACAAACAAAGCACCTTATAAGAAGAGGTACATTCCCAAAAATATCAGTTGTCTTTCACAAATCCAAAGAATCGCAGGAAAGATGATTCGTACAGTAAGTTTGAAGATTTTTAAATTTTAAATATTTTTCATATTTTGTCTATTTGTCTCATGTAACTGTGTTGTTTCAGCCCACATTCTCCGCGGTGCTTGCATGCGTCAGCTTATTGCAAGGCATTTCTGGGGCAGCATACTCCAACGTGTTCGTTCAAAGCGGCGCGGACATAGTGCCTGTGGAGTATGTCAAATATGGTGCCCCGGCGGTACCGATAACCGGATCGCAGATAGCTCAAATATCTGCGCCCGTGGACTCGATCGTGTCTCTGCCTTCGATGCCGGCCGTGGTGTCTCCTTGCGTGGCACCTTGCGTCATTCCTGGCGCGCCGCTCTCCGCGGTGGCGCCGATAAGTTCCACGGCTAATGCTAAAATTGTAGCCTACAAGTCACCGATCGCGAATGTGCCCGTTGTATTGGCAAATAAGGATGTAAGTGCAATAATGGGCATTCGACAAGGACGCTTATCTGTCGACGTGAGACGGCGCCTATGATTTATTACATGCGTAATTTTGTCTCTGTAAATCTGTATCTTAGTTTTCGGATACGGATGTCAATTTTAATATAACCCAAATTCAAAGTTCGAGAACTAATTTTATCCGTTTTACCATCTACACTTGCCATACTTTTATCTTGGGCTGTCAATCAACTTTTTGGTAGTTACAAAAACAATGAATTTAAAATAACATAGTAAGATTCAAATCGTTCAATACTGGTAATATATTAATTTCCTGAAACCAGCTCTACGTATTAATACTTTTGCACGTAGCCGTATTATCCGGTTACATTGTTACCTTTGTTACCCATCCATCCATCTCTGTGTAGTGTAAGTGTCCATTCATGTGTCATCATCATGTGTCATGGGTACAAAAAGATGAGATTAAATAAAAAACATTTATATAAAGAATCGTACAGAAATTTAGAGTGTTAAGTTTTTTTAGTGTTCATTTGTGTTTTAGCCACTGAAAAATATTTTTTTTTTCACCGATCTTAGGGTAGTTTTAGAAAATATTTGTTTCTAAAAGCGATACACAAATTATCTTTGAGACTTATGAGGTTCTCGAAGTTAATTTGTGTATCGCCCACTTTTATATTATTTTAACTGTTTATTCCTTATATCCTGTTTCAGGAGGCTACAAGCTACCAATACGCGTACTTCGTGAACGACGAGAGCACCGGAGATAAGAAGGCACAGAGCGAGCAGAGCGACGGGTCAGTGGTTCAAGGGCAGTACTCGTTCATTCAACCGGACGGCTACCGACGGGAAGTGGTTTACACTGCGGATGACTTAAAAGGGTTAGTTGTATGCAAACCTTTATGCTTGAAATTTTGTTAAACAGCAGGGAACCACGACACCGGGTGAAGGTTTTGAAGGTTCCCCTTGTTAAAAAAAAAAAATTAGGAAAGTTTGAGCTCACTTTTTCATTACTGAAACACGATAGTCGCTGAAACTCAGTCTCCCAATCTGAAGGTCCGAGGTCTGAATTTTCAAAAAAAATATTGTATTTGAAATATTAATTTACCGTTCGTTACAGTAAAATAAGGTACATTTAGTACTTACGTCATACTATTTTTATCTTTGATTTTTGAATTTTAATTGATTGTAGATTTCTTGACATTTGAACCTGTTAAGAAACAATGTGAATAACGCTTATAACGCTTTCTACACTCAAAGCCCCACACTAGGATTCCCTGTGTCGTGGGTGCCATGGACACACACATAGACAAATACACAAACACCCACACCCAGAAACAGATATCTAAATTCATCATTTAGATATCTGTCTGGCCGGGGATCGAACCCGGGACCCCTTGCGCGTCAGACCGTTATGGTTGCCGCTCCGCCACGCGGGTCGTCAATGTGAATAATTTGCGATGTAATTTTTAAAACATTATTCTTTATTTAGATTCAACGCCGTCGTCAGAAACTTTCTACCTGAATCGGATGGTAAATCCGTGAAGAAAGAAGAGGCCAAGGAGGACAAAAAAGACCTACCTCCTTGCAAGGACGTTAAGAGTGAACAACTGAACGTAGAACCTAAGGCAGAACCCCCGAAGGCACCAGCACCAGAAGTAGAACAACTCGAAGTAACAGAGAAGCCAAAGGAAGAAGTGAGTCAGCCACCTGTAGAAGCAAAAGATAGTGGATCCAATCCTAGCGCCAATTCAGTTGTTCCATATGATGAGATACTCAAGTGTCTTCAAGCCAAAGCTCAGAAGAACGGTCCTTCTAGCATCTCCCCATTAACGTACATTCTTCTACCTTCCCTCGGCGGGTTTGGAAGACCTTGTTAATTCCTACACACTTTTTATTTGAATGTCGTCTAGTCTAGCAGTTTATTTGTGACTAAAAGCGTTAACCTTACAATTTATTATTTGCATGACTATGTATTAAAATAGTAATAAAGAGCAATTGTTATAAATGAAACGTTTTATTTATTATTAATTGAATTGTTGTTCCTGTTACGGTTTATATCTTTTACCAAATTTAGGTACAATTGTTCAAATTTTCAAATTCAAATTAAAATCTCATTTACTCAAAATTGATTCATATAAATACTTTTTGAAAATCATCAAACTACTACCGCTTTCGAAGGTGTTTCGCTATAGAGAAGAAGCGGCGCACGAAACTCCAAGATAGTCTTTTAAAATATAAACTGTAAATACCTCAAACATAGTCTTTTAAAATATAAATTGGTGCTACATACATACATACATACGTACGTACATACAATAAAATTTACCTACAAGTCATATGCAAATACTACAAGGACGGATCTACTTAATTCTCTACACTTCCATTCTAAATATAGTTTGGAGCGTAGTAAAATGCTTCCGAATGTACATACAATACAATTAAAAAGGTTGTATGATTTGAGTCTGGGCTATTTCTGCCTAATAACCATATAATAATAATATTCAACGCTACTTTGTTCTGGTTTGAAGGGTGTGGTAAGGGGACTTGTCTGAGGCATTCCAGCCTAATTCTCAGGGGTAACACATCTATAGACGACCTCAGTTAGGAATCTAATATTATCTGGAGTTGATTACAGATTTACATGGGCGACAGTAGCCGCTTACCATCAGGTGGACTTCATGCTCGTCTGCTACTTAAATATATTTAAATTCTACATACTGTGCTAATTCTACACTAACATTCTACTTCTAGCAAACACGTAGAAACAACAACTACGCTGAATTTATTATATTGCTTTATTAGTATTGAGAAACATCGCCTTAAGCGTTAAACCCAATCAATTAAAGTTGTACAACATCACAATGATACTAATAATAGTAATTTACGAAGCGGTCAATGCTCTTTATCAACAGATCTCGTTATCAATACAAACCTTTTAAGTTCCCTTTATAATCTGTACCCTTACCATGAGTTTTTACGTTTTGACAAATATGACTGTTTTGGTATTTGTTTACGTATTGCCCATACAATTTCCAATCAGCGCCCCTAGCGGATTGTATCAGAACTATAGGATCAGTAACGTAACATTAAATGTCTAAATTGACAAAATGGCGCTTTATGTTTTGTCTCTCTTTTTAGCGAACATGTGAGGCAGACAAAAAGAGTTGAGCACTTACTTATTGTTACGTATTCAGTCTACTGAAGCAAACGGAACATAATATTGTATTGAGTAAACGTAACGTAAAATTGTGGGATGTTTTGAAAACTCATGGTAAGGGTACTGATCACTTTCAATGTTACATTCTTCTTGTAATTACTAAACGTTTTTACTTTCAGAAATTACTCCTGAGGCCTTCAAACTCTACGATTGTCTTAAACAGCTCAATAGCTTAGTATCAAATATCTGATACTATTAATAGATTTGGTATAAACCGGATCGTATTCCAGTCGGTGAACCAAGTGAGTCAATCAATGTCTAGATTGTCTAGGCAATAAATCGTGTCGTCCACACTAATTCCTTAATTCAAAGACTGGTAACAATGGGTAAAGATAATGATGTATCACTGAATAAAAAAATCTAAAACTAATTGTAATTAACAATTGTACTTCGAATAAAAACACGACACTTGAACTCAAAAAAACTGGAAACACGTATTATATGCTGCATACTGCACTTAGTGTCATTTCGTCATCAATGCAGCAGTAGTATATATGTAGTATCCTTTTGTTTTTCTTTTCGAGGGGGAAACCTTCAAAAGGTACCCGACGACGTGGGAGCGACGTCGGGTTATGTGGGATTTTTACCGCACTAAAACCCCCCCGGTGGCCGTCCTCGGCGCTTGTTGGAGAACTCCGGGATCTCCAACGGAACACAACCGGAGTCCTCCAAGCGCGATGCCCGAATCGGGCTCTGCCCTAGGGGAGCGTTCGCTCCTCCCGCAACATCTGGTGATTACGACGGTATGCGACCACACATACCGCCGTCCTTCCCGGGGTAGCATACTGGACGGTTCGAGCTCCCACTCTTGCCGCCCGCAACCCCGGAAGCCCCCTTTTAGTCGCCTCTTACGACAGGCAGGGGATACCGTAGCCCTATTCTAGTCCCGGAACTACAGGGACAAGTATATAGTATCCTAGTATCCCATTGTTGGACAAGGGTCTGCTCAAAGCGCTACTTTTACGTAGTCAGGATTTAATTTGTAAACTAACCCTGTTTTTAAATAATACCAATTCGAAATACAAATTGTTATTTATATTAATTGCCGGTTTACTTTAACCAAATTGGAACGCTTAAGATAGACAAAGCGTGGTCGTAAGAGTACTTATACGTCGTGGATTAATCTTTACGACCAATTGAACCTCGAATACCTTAATCCGGCTATTAGTTATGCATTAAATATTAAGTAGGGATATAATAAAAGTTATTTCACCTTTAAAACAAACAAGGCCCATTTGTTATAAGAGTAGTCTTGCCTTTTAGGCAGAAATGTACCTGCAAGTATAATAAGATTTGCGAAACTTTAATTTACATTACAAAAAAAACGAGGCAATAGAATGTGTTCTAATATTACGCAAGCAACAGTAAATCTCAAGGCGTGAAACATAAACACCGTTTAAGCAAACAACCTAATGAGAAATTGTTCCTTGCTATCTTGATAAGTAAAGCTGTGATAGCCTAGTTGCTAAAAACTCGGTGTTTCTGGGGACCTGAGGTTAATTTTACAAGTCATTCCTAAGTTTTCACGGTAATGTGCGTGTTACAAATGAAAACGTCGTGGAGAAACCTAAACCTCAAAGAGTCTTAATAAAAAATAGTTCGCAAGATTATTTTTTATATTTATTTACTCTTTATTGACCATGTTAAAAACAGTGTGGTGCAAAATGCGGACTTAATGCTAAATAGCATTATCTCCCAGTCAACCTTAGGGATGTGCAGAAAAATTGAAGGCGGTACAACTATACTAAAAAAATAATAATAAATAGGAAATAAAATAAAATGAAAAAAAGGGAGAAAGGAAAACATGAAAATTATGTGAATTATATGAATACGCATTTAACCAGCGCGGTATGCTATAGTCCAGAACCCCTCACACTCTACGAGGAGACCTGTACCCGTAGGACAGTAATGGGCATTGAGGCATATCTAGACAATTTCGTAAATTTTTTTCGTACCTTTATTTACATTTAATTTATATACACAGACCTTTGCCAAAGAGTTTGTTTAGTTAAATTACTATAGCCCCAGGTTTAAACTCAATAACTATCTTAAACAACAAATCGAATTACATTCAAATCTATTATAAGCATATAATAGTACTTATTCTTTTTTTTAAACTGCGAATGAGTCAGATATTGTTAAGTGCAAAATAATTATTTCGGATCAAAGAAAAAATGCATTTTCAGTGCAAAAAACTGTCATATACCAACAATAATAAAGTAATATCCGTGATGATTGGCTATTAGGTCCGTGTTCTGTTAATTATATCTAGACATAATCTAATTGTATCTAAGCTGTCAGTTTACATGCGCACGAATTAATAAACACGGAATATAATATTTTGATAGTCTTAGTTAACACGCCTAACATTATGTCATTCATTATTTAATCAAAGTCAACTGAAATTAGTGTATTATGTATTACAAGGCCTTTTTTTCTCCTTGATCATCTTGAATAAACTTGAGTCAAAGATAAATGAACACACATTCTACACTCACATCCCCACACTAGGATTCCCTGTGTCGTGGGTGCCAAGGACACACACATAGACAAATACACAAACACCCAGACCCAGAAGCAGTCACCTAAATTCATCATTTAGGTATCTGTCTGGCCGGGGATCGAACCTGGGAATCTCTGCGCGTCAGACCGAGATGGTGACCGCTCCGCCACGCGGGTCGTCGAAATAAAGATTAAGTTTTAAAAAGTTACTGTACTTTTTATTATGTCAGACTTTATTTCCGCCAGCCCACTCATCTAATGACGTTATCTGAATGTCTCTTTGTGTTAACTAACCTTGACTTACCTGAAATTTGATTTTCATAAGACTCGGTGAAAGAGAAGTAAGATTATTTTTACTTTAAAAATGAGTAAAGTTATGCCGTCAAATACCTACTCTATATAGCTGAATATTTAATAAAATTAAAGCAATGTTACGTTGAAAAGAAAATACCGAAGCGACTGTACACGATATTCCCATTTATTTATAAATTTCGTTTTTTAATAGCCTTTAACAACAAAAACAACAATAAAAATAAAAACATAAAAAGAAAATGTTATGAAATTCTTTACTCAATCTATAAAATTTGAATTAATTAGAAAAATTAATTTACAAAAATAATCCTAAAAATGGTTACTTAATTGATAGAATTATCGACGCAGGCATTGAAGTTTATCAGCGCTGACACATTGATTAACGAGTACGTATTAGTTCGCTAGTTGTACGGCCATGGCTTGTCAGAGTCAAGGTGCATTTCTCCGCCCCACCACACGGTGGCTACCGAACTATAAAACCATAGTACTGGACTGTTGACAGCAATCAGCTCACAGTTGTTAAACCAAACACAATGTTCAGCAAAGTAAGCTATAGTCCACATAATCATTTTTTATTGTAATCATGCAACGTTCTTATGGAAACAAGAACTCTTTGATCAATTCGGTTAAAAATCGCGGGCAACTATATCTTAGGCACAGTATGTTTAGTGGCTCGCGCCATAGTCACAGCATTCACACAAGATGAGAATCCTATCTGAAGTTGACCATAGGTGCATTGTAGATCTCTGAGGGCTAAGTTAGAACACAGATGTGTTAGACTACTGCTATAAGATAGAAAAAATGTGGCCGTGTTTAAGAACAATTCAAATAAACTTCCAAGATTTTGGAGAGTTCCTTTTGAATAACATTATTTTTTTACAGATCGTAGCTTTCGGCGCCCTTTTGGCTGCAGCCAACGCTGGTCTGCTCGCGGGACACGGCCACGCCGTCTCCTCCCAGAGCATCGTCCGCCACGATGAGCCAGCTCACTACGCGCTGCCCCTTGCCCACGCCGCCCCAGTAGCGTACGCCGCCCCCATTGCCCACTACGCCGCTCCCGTTGCCCACTACGCCGCCCCCGTTGCCCACTACGCCGCCCCCGTCGCCCATTACGCCGCCCCTGCTGCCCATTATGACGGCCATGATGAATACGTAAGTAACAATTAAGCTTCAAAATCAAAATAACAAAAATGATAATAAAAGTCATTACCGACTACAACATCAAAGATTACTTTCTTTTGTCAATTTAATTCAAAGTATAAGTTCCATACTGATTTTATTATTATGATTCAGGCTCACCCCAAATACGACTTCGCGTACTCCGTGGCTGACCCTCACACCGGCGACCACAAGTCCCAGCACGAGAGCCGCGACGGCGACGCCGTGCACGGCTCCTACTCCCTGGTGCAGCCCGATGGCTCCGTGCGCAAGGTCGACTACAGCGCTGACGCCCACAATGGGTAAGACAAGACCATCAAATCGTTTGCTATAAATGAACCTAGAGATCTTTATTAAAGGCAATATCATTGTGTTGTTTATTGTATTTTAAAAATATCTTTTTTTTTCTTATTTCAGTTTCAACGCCGTGGTGCACAACTCCGCGCCCTCCGTCCACGCCGCCCCCGCCCCCGCCTACCATCATTACTAAGCCAACTTGATTTAATATAATTAAATTTTACAGTCGACATATATATTTCATGTATTGTGAATGAGTGCCCGTGCTGTGGAACTGTTGTGATAATTTATATTTTTGTAAATATGCTTAGTGATGTATGTAATGAGCCAATTGTAAATAAATAAATTGATTATCTTTATTTCGTACTTTCAATTTTACCAAATTGTATATAATTATTTATATTTATTGATAAAATAAACTACAATATATTGAATTGAAACAAACATAAAATTAAAATTACTTATTTGTAAAAAAATCTACTTAAGTTTAAAATTTTATTACTTTATGCGATATAGCGACTGTAAATAGTTTCTATCAGATTTTTCCAAAGTTCAAAATATCACAAAATGTGATTACTAAAATAAGCAAACATTGGAATAAGGTAAGCAAAACATTGGATAGCTTGAATATCAATAACGGGTATTATAGAGTAAGGTCTAAGCAAAGGACTTACTTTCTAAAGTATCAAAATATTAGGTCAAGTATTTATAAACATGGCGCTTAAGAGATCTGTTGAAAATAATTAAAAATTATAGACGCAAAATACATGTATCTGACGTATACCAAAACATCATCATCAACCATTTAACGTCCCACTGCTGGGCACAGGTCTCCTCTCATAATGAGAAGGTTTAGGCCATAGTCCACCGCGCTGGCCAAGTGCGTATTGGTAGACTTCACATACCTTTAAGTTTTTTTTTATAAATCTCTCAGGTATGCAGGTTTCCTCACGATGTTTTGCTTCACCGTTTAGCAAGTGATAATTACTTCTAATACGCACATAACTTTGAAAACTCAGAGGTGCGTGCCTGGGATTTAAACCTAGGACCCTTCGATCGAGAGGCCGAGTTCCTTAACCACTAGGCTATCACTGCCGAAACATACTTACTTATAATATAAAAAAATCCGCCATTTTGATTTTTTTTACTAACACCTATCTAAGGACACTCGGGTCATTGAGACAAATATAATGACACCTTAACTGTTGAAATTCATCCAGCCGTTTGTTAGATCGGATCAAATAAAGAAAGACAAACATACAAGATACGCGCGAAAAACATAACCCTTCCTTGGCAGTCGGGTAATAAAAGCAAGTGTTTACTTTTATTTAATGAACCACTAAGTATTAGAAGGTTGTCAATCAATAAAATTATTAACATGCTTCTGGTTACTGCGACTTAGATACCTATCTAGAATAACTGAAGTCGAATACCTGAAGACTAAATCTGAATACGTTTAGTGCTGACTTCTTCTTTGATTCGGATGCAAGAGTATATTTATAAGAATATACATATAACCAAATTATACGAGTATATTTAGGCTTTTTGAACTCACTTTATTTTTAATAATTACTTCATAGTTCATATAGAGAGAAGTTGCTGCGTTGCTGCGCCTAAGGGCTAAAATGGAACGCCTCTTATTCAAAATCAAAATCAATATCAAATTATTTAAAAGGATTATTTTTGAATGTCAATAAGAATCTGCCACGATTTCAGAAGGAATTTCGTTTAGGAGAAGAAGCGGGGAAAGAAATAAAATAACACACATCTTTAAACTTTCACGTACAATAACAAAATTATGCTATTGGATCATGTAGACCTGGAACATAAACAAAACATAACAAAATAATAACTTGTTTTAAAGTACCTTCTTTTCACAGCGTTAGTTTATTTGTTAATAATTTAACTTTTATCTTACTTACCACAACCATTTATGAAGACCGATCGATAATAAACACATAACTAACTCAACTGTGGTACAGCAGTTCCGTCATGTGTTTTGTAACGAGTATATATCATTTTAAATTAATTCAGTCTATATATGTTTATACTAGTCAATGTTATAAGAATTAATACAATTTTGCACACATATTTGATAATTATAAATATAGTATAGAGTGGAAAGAAAAGAAAAGAAAAAAAAGAAAATTAAAGAAATGTCCCACAGGCTTGTCCTCGCTTCGGGTGACTAGAAGGGTGGCAGCTTTTTCGCCCCAGAAATTAGCCTCGCTGTACAGCGAGGTATTCGGCACTATGCCACAAGTAGGAGTTTTGGATGATGTTTTTATTTTATAAGTATAATTTTATTATTATTTATATTTTAATTTTATTCACTTCTACTTTAATTTTAGTATACTTAGCGTCGTAGCTTAGCCGATTGACTTTCTTAAAACAGCATAAAATATTATAAATCATTGTCATTACTTTTTATATTATCTAGCAACCTGAGATATATGAGAGATTTAATTAATTATAACGGCATGGAAACGAATATATGAAAACAATGCAAGAACCATGTCTTAATACGTCGTAGTCGATTAATCATTAATGTCCTATTGCTGAGCAGGGTACGGGATAACCCATTGTCCACTGCGCTGGCTCTGTACGAATTGGCAGATAGCACGCACCTGTGAGAACATTTTTTCTTTCTAACATACATCTTTCGTACTAACAACCAACCCAAAAAGTGTCTTATATATTACGATCATAGATTAGTAAAGATAATTCGCCGCTTTGAAATTGAATGAAGCCACAAACGGCTTATTTTAGTAAGTTCTTTTTTTGAATTCTTGACAAATAAAAACATTTTTAGAGAAAATTACGAATAAATAACTAATAATTGCATAATATAATTGCGTAATAATTAACTAATAACTGCGTAATTTACGTAATAATTACGTATAAATAAATAATTATTTCAAATATTTTAGGGACATTTTATCACGGAGACGTGGCAAAACTTTTTTACGCAACTATTTCAATTCTCAAAACCGGGTACATTTTCTTGTTAGGAGTGAGTAATCTTTACTAATCTATGATTACGATTTAAATAGTGACGCATACTCAAATTTAAATTAAATATGCGTTGCACTCATGCACTTTCTAAATAAAAGACGGCTAAGCTTTAGCGACCTTGAACAGGAGTGTCGCTCCTACTGATATAGTTATTCATACTTTATGGTTAAGGTCAACTCGCGCATTTCTCCGCCCCACCGCGTGGCCCGGCTGCGGCTTTAGATCTATAAAACCATACACCGCCGGACCGTTGACATCAATCACTTCGCGGTTGTATTATCATACACACAAAATGTTCAGCAAAGTAAGTTGCACTGGCTAGAAACATTCATTGATATTTACCCAAAAAGCAAGGAGGTAAAAATTGGGATAATTTCAGATCGTAGCTTTCGGCGCCTTCTTGGCTGCAGCCAACGCTGGTCTGCTCGCGGGACACGGCCACGCCGTCTCCTCCCAGAGCATCGTCCGCCACGATGAGCCAGCTCACTACGCGCTGCCTCTTGCCCACGCCGCCCCAGTAGCGTACGCCGCCCCCATTGCCCACTACGCCGCCCCCATCGCTCACTACGCCGCCCCTGCCGCCCATTACGATGGACATGATGTATACGTAAGTATTTCAGGGTCAATGAGCCAGTGTCAAATCAAAGTGTAATGAAATCAAAAGTTTTAGAACCACGAGGATCCAGGGTGGTAGCAAGGCCACACCTATGTATTTCTACCCTGAAACAAAAGGTGTAGACTCCAGCTGGCTAGAGACATCTTAACCCTTAGGATTGCCAACGCATCTATGATCAATTTGTGAAGTAGCACCCCTATTGTAATGGCAGTGACCACTTATTATCAGATGGGCTGCTGCTGTAAAATCGTTGGGTCAATGAAATTATAATTGATTACTTTATCGCAGGCTCACCCCAAATACGACTTCGCGTACTCCGTGGCGGACCCCCACACCGGCGACCACAAGTCCCAGCACGAGAGCCGCGACGGCGACGCCGTGCACGGCTCCTACTCCCTGGTGCAGCCCGACGGCTCCGTGCGCAAGGTCGACTACACCGCTGATGCGCACAATGGGTAAGACAAGACATCTTTCTACTTCTCAAGTTTTCTACTATAACTAGCCCTAGTGATAAGATACTCAGGATAGCCGCTATCAACTATAGGCAGTTTCAGAACAGTACCATTAAGATTTCAGTTATATTATGGGCTTCCAAAAAATCACTTTTCTCCTTTTTCTAAACCTTTTTTTATATTATACCTATGACATCTAAAAAATAGTCCCATAATATAATGAACCATGTTATGATGATCTAATATGTTTTATGACTATTTAATTAACACTGCGTTTCTGTTTTCAGTTTCAACGCTGTGGTGCACAACTCCGCGCCCTCCGTCCACGCCGCCCCCGCCCCCGCTTACCATCATTACTAAGCCATTGATAATAGAAAATAATATATTATTGCAGTCGATATATACAATACATGTATGAATGCACGTACTATATAATAGTTGTGATAATTTATTTTTTGTAAATATGTGAGTGAGAACGTACCTATTGTAAATAAATAAAAATTCATTATCTATATTTTTTTGCTTTCATTTCTATATTGCCCTGAAAAAAAAAACAAAATACCAAAATTCTAATTAAAAATTCCTTATATTGTATATAAATACGTATAAACACAATAATAGATACTTAGATATATATACTTAAAAAGTAATTAATTATTTTGATGCAAAAGACATGTAGAATTTAGTATAATTTTAAATATTTTTGGTTGCAAATATTGTTTAAGCCATAATAGACACAATTTTATATGTAATTAATTTATTTATGAAAATCACCAAGGATTATTACATTCTTATGTGCCACCTTAATTTAAGAACTAGGAATATAGTTAACAATAAATGCAAAATAACTTATAGGTGAGTATCAAAGACGCCTTGTAAGCATACAAAAAAAAAATTACACAAATTATAATTAAACAGGTTTCTCGAATAACGAAAAGTTATCAAAGCATACAGTTGATATATTTAAATACAGGCGACTACTATTTATTATGTAGAGAATAAAAATGACAAAGAGTATTTTTTGAGAATATCCCTACATACCAAGTTCGTTACACTGTGTTGTGTAAAATTTTCTATCACGACAGTAAACAAATAAACTATGTACAACACTCTTTGTTTACAAATTAAAAGGTTCCTTTAAGGCTTAGAAGACCCCACTAAAAATGGGTATAGCATTACTAATGTTATTATCAGTTTACTACGGCATTATCGCTTTATTAATTTCTATTGATTATTTTCAGATTTAAATCTAATGACCAAATTGTCAAATCAATAGATTGGGTTTAATAATTCAATTACATGTACACAAATGTTGGTGGCTGAATATACAGAAGTACTACCATTGGCACTATAATTACATTTGGTCATTTGGTTTGGAGGTTTGATTCATGCCAGCCACTTTACTGATCTCCGAAGCCAAGATTCAGTGTGATAGTACTTTGTACTTTTAAAAAAAACCTTGATTTTGCAAGTTTACACGTCTGTGAAAGGTTTACTTACTACAGAAAATTCTTGAAAATGATTGATGATGTAAGTGAATGAGGATAATAATAATAATAATAATATACTCTTTATTGTACCCAGGTATAGAACATAAAATAAAAACATACAATTTAGGACGACACAAAAGGCGGTCTTATCGCTAAAACAGCGATTTCTTCCAGACAACCTTAGGGTGAGGAGTTAAAGAAAGTATGAAATACAATAAAAAGTAGGGTGCAAAATAATTAAAATGTTAACTAATAATATGTAAAATGAAGTGTAAGATAAGGGATAGCAGTAGGAGAAGAATAAATAAGTAAAAGGGAAAGAAGCTTAATAGCAAGAGCACAACTTTAGAGAAGGAATAAAGTTAGAGGATGTAAATGATTAACTCCTTTGTCCCGTGACATAATCTGCAAACACATATTGCAAAAAAAGAGCTGGCACATTTTTAATTAGGGGTAGTTAAAATCCAATATCCAATGAAATGGTCCTAATTCATAAAATGCTATATTTAATTTATACTTTATCTGAAGAAGCGTTACAATTTTCTTCTTTTTTTATTCGTTATAAGTTTATTCTGGTCATTTATTTACACATTTAATTTATAACTAGGTAACGCATTACACACACGCAGATAAACTTCTAAGCACAAACTTTTTTGAATAGTGTCTTTTTATTTGAAGAGTCCTACTTTTCCTAATAACTAGTTCAACAATAACATCACCTATGCAACGTTTACCGTCTTAACAACTTTCGAATGGAGGAAGACAATTAAATTTACATGAAAGCTTTGACTCCGAAGATCCATATTTTTTATAATATAGGTGTAGCAGACGAGCACATAGTCCATCTCCAGGTAAGTGGCTACTGTCACCCATTAACATCTGTAATTAGCCCCAGATAGGTTTAAATTCCTACCTAAGGTCGGCCACAGATGCACCGTTATCTCTGAGGACTAAGCTGGAACACCTCGGAAAAATACGTCTCTGTTCGAACTCGGAGAGAGGCGAGGGGGTTGAGGGGTTGTTACTAACCACACTTGTAACAAAAACACACTTGTATGTTCCACTGAATATATTTTATTAAATTTACAAGCGGCCTCTTATAGTATCTATGAAAGGTTCTCAACAGCGTGATTCAACGGCTATTTTAGCAGCGCCATCTAGTTGAATATTACGGAACTATCACATACAAATTATTTGAATATAGAATGCAAATTTGAATATTGAACATACCGCCCACCAAGGGCAAGATGGACCTTGCCCTTTAATAACAAATTAACAATATTACAACAATTACGACCGCCCACCATAGAGAATCTAGGAAATACAAAGGTTAAATATTTACATAAAACTTTCTTAAATGAGTACCTTTAAAGCACTTGCACATACATAAACATTGTCCAGCAAAATTAGAATGTAGAATCTAATTTACTTATTATATTGTTACACATACAAAAAATATTAGTTTACTTTTCTATTGGTAAGAAACATAATTTTGACACAGGTCGTTTCAAAATTCCAGTTTTAGTTTTTAAAGATACAACTCTAACAACCTTGTCTTCTCCTGGATGAGTGGCAGTTATTAGACCATAAAGCCATCGGCATGGGGGCAAATGATCCTCCTTTATGACTACTACATCGCCCAGGGAAGGTTGTGATTGGCGATCAGTCCATTTATACCGATGTAAAAATTTAGTTAAGTATTCCTGCGACCACTGTCGCCAAAATGTTTGTAACATTCGTTGGGTATGTTGCCATCTCCTCAGACTGCTCACATTTGACTTTTCAAAATCATAATCAGGTGCTGCCACTGGTGGTTCACCTATTAAAAAGTGCCCTGGTGTTAATACCGTAAAATCATCTGGTTGGTCATTGAGAGCTAACATTGGCCGAGAATTGAGGCAGGCCTCTATTTGGGCTAGTACCGTGGCCATTTCTTCGTATGTCAGCGTCGAATTACCGACGACTCTCTTTAAATGGTATTTTACAGATTTCACACCAGCCTCCCACAAACCTCCAAAGTTGGGCGAATGAGGCGGTATGAAATGCCATTCGCAATTATTAATCGCCAGTGCTTCAGCTACCTCCTGATGCATACGCCTGTACTCATCAGAAGAACGTTTTTGTAACTCGGTTGCTGCCCCAACAAAATTGGTTCCATTGTCGCTCCATAACTGAGAGCAATTTCCTCGTCTGGCTACAAACCTCTTGAAAGCCTGCAAGAAGCCTTCCGTCGTTAGATCAGTCACAACTTCAAGATGTATGGCCCTAGTAGCCATACAAATAAATAAGCAGATATATCCCTTATGGGATTTATGACCTCTGCCCTTGGTCGTGCGGATTTGAATAGGCCCTGCGTAATCTACACCACTATGACTAAATGGACGAGTTGGGGTAACACGAGCAGCCGGCATTTGCCCCATCAACGGATTTCTAGTGACTGCTGAGTTTTTGACACAGGTTACGCATTGTCTGTTATGTGACTTTATTAATTGTTTTCCGCCCAATATCCAATACTTGCTTAGAATATATGCCAAAGTCAATTGTAGTCCACCATGAAGTGTTTGTTTGTGGGCATCAGAAATGATTAGTTCCGTCAGATGAGACTGCCTTGGTATTATTATTGGATGCTTCTTATTTATATTCAACCTTGAGTGTGACAGTCGACCTCCCACTCTTAATACACCATCGTTATCAAGAAATGGATTCAGTGTCTTAAGTTTGCTGCCTTTAGGTAAGTTTTTATTTTCTTTTACTAATTTAATTTCATCATTAAAGTTGTTCGATTGACATTCTTTAATCCAGATTGTTAATGTATCTCTTAATTCCTTCGCTGTAAGATAGTTTATAGTTATTTTAGGTCCTCTTGTTTTGTTGCAATTGACTATGAACCGCCTGCAATATGCCATGACTCGTACAGTTTTCGTTAACGAAGAATATTTATCCCATGTAGATTCTTCTAGCGTAGCACAGTGTGTTTTAAGTGCTTCCATTTCAGTCTGAACCTCTTTTGGTCTGAGATAGATGATAGGCTCACGAGATATAAAGTCTGGACCGTGAAACCATAACTGATTGTTCACCAGTTCCAAAGGGTGTAAACCTCGAGATGCTCCATCTGCAGGATTCTGTTTGGAAGATACGTGGCACCAGGTGGTTGGTTCCAAGTTATTGAGAATTTCTGACACTCGATTCGCCACAAAGACATTCCATTTGCTTGGATGGTCATTTAGCCAAGCTAGTACCACGGTCGAATCGGTCCATGCATGAATGTTGTGCTTCTCCACATTCATCACCTGTGCAACTTCCAACAACAATCTGGTAAGTAACACGGCACCGCATAGCTCTAACCTTGGAATGGAAACTACTTTTACAGGTGCAACTTTAGTCTTGGCCGTGACCAAGGTAACAGTCACCTTTCCTGCTGAGTCAAGTACACGGAGGTATACTGCCGCTGCGTATGCCACCTTAGATGCATCGCAGAAACCGTGAATCTCACGACAAATCTCGTTCACGTTCGTGCCATGCCATCTAGGTATACGTAATTTATTAAAGTTGGTCTGCTCTTCGCGGTAAGTCAACCATTCATTTAAGATATTGTCTGGTACCTTATCATCCCAATCAAGTGCCGCTAGCCAGAGCTTTTGAATTATGATTTTTGCTATTATTATGCTTGGTCCTACCCAACCTAGTGGGTCATAGAGACGAGATATATCTGATATAATTCTTCTTTTCGTTACAGGTTTTTTCAGCTCAGGCAGATTAACAACATAGCGAAAGGAGTCTTCACTTCGGTCCCAGGTAAGTCCCATTATTTTTGTAATATCATCTTCTTGTATTTTCAGGTTCCCAGTATTGTCCCCTTTTGTTTCTATACTTTTCATTACTTTTAACAGCTCATCGCTGTTACTGCGCCATTTTTGTAGTTCGAAACCTGCTTTGCTTAGTAGTTCGTTCATTTCCTTGTATACTGTTTTTCCTTCCTCGACGCTATTAACACCGGTCATTAAATCATCTACGTAGAAATGTTTGAGTATATTTTCAGCTGCTGAAGGATAATTTACACCGTGATCATGTGCTACTTGCTGAAGAGCCTTTACTGCCAAATAAGGCGCTGACGCCGTACCAAAGGTGACTCTGGTAAGTCGGTAACTTTTTATTTCTTCCTTATCATTTTCTCTCCAGAGTATGCGTTGACAATCAGCATCCCGCTGGTTGACCTTTATTTGCCGATACATTTTAGCTATGTCGGCTGACATACAAATGGGTGAAATCCTCCATTGCATCACAATGCACCTTAGTTCTGGTTGCAACTTGGGTCCAACCAGCAACTGATCGTTTAATGATAAATTATTTTTCCCTTTGCATGATGCATCGTAGACGATCCTTACTTTGGTAGTCTGTCTGTCATTTTTGACCACCGCGTGATGAGGCAAATAAATTGATTTATCATTATCAATCTCATCCTTAGGTACCACTTCCATGTGATCTAAGTGTAAGTACTCTTCAATTACTTCCTGATATGTTGCTTTCATTGTTTTGTTCTTGTTAAGACGATTTTCTAAAAGTTTCAGTCTTTTTTCAGCTATTTCCCGTGAAGCCGTTACTTCAGGAGTACCATTTCTGAATGGAAGACGTACGATATACCTGCCATCCTCATCCCTTTGAGTTGTTTCCTTGAAATATTGTTCACATCGTTTTTCATTATCTGTGAACATGGTTTCCTTAGGTTGCCGTTGGTCTGACTCAAGTTCCCAGAATCTTTTGAGCATGTCATTGCTTTCCGTGCAACAGTGCATAACTTGGATCTGCGAAATAGGATCATTTGATGGATTCACCATACCTGAGAGAATCCAACCGAAACTAGTAGCCTGTGCTATTAAATTACCAAACGGACCTTTCTTCATGCCTTCTTGTAGTATTTGACTGTATGTTTCTGCACCTAAAAGAAGGTCAATGTGATTTGGAACATCAAATTGTGGATCAGCTAAAACTAGTTCCTTTAATTCTGGCCAATCCAATTTTTCAACTTTTCTCGTAGGAAGAAGAGAAGTTATGTTTTTGAGGACATATGCCTTCACCGGAATCCTGACATCAGAATTAATCAAAGATTTGATTTCGATGGTAATCATCGCCTTGGAAATAATTTGCTTATCTCCACCAAGACCAGTTATTTTTCCTTTAATAAGAGTTTTATTTAAACCCAAATACTGTGCCGTAGACTCAGTGACAAAGGATGACTGCGACCCCTGGTCTAAGAGTGCGCGAACCTTGTATCCTACTCCGTTCCTGGAAGTAGCCTCCACTAGTGCTGTGGCGAGCAACACCTGTTGCTGAACTGTATCCTTTGCAAAACAAGATACTAATGGTGTTGGATTGGTTTCCCCATTAGCATTTCCTGAAGAAGAGGCAACATACCCGTTATTTTCATTGTTATTGTTGGTAACCATAGGACTCCTTCCCTTGGGATGCAGGAGCGAATGATGATTTCGTTTGCAAATGTAACACTTTACCTGAGACCGACAGTCTTTAGCCGAATGACTACCACCCATACAATTAAAACATATATTATTGTCAAAGACAAACTTACGCCTGGCATCTACACACTTTCTTTGGAACTCTTTACAAAAGCTCAGTTTGTGATCATTTGTACAATATGGACAAACAACATTTTTTACATGTAAAGATTTAATTTTGACAAGTTGGCTAACTGCAGGAGTTGGTTTGGTATTTAGAAATTCTAAAGCTCTAAACCTAGTCAATAAGAAATTCTTAAATTGATCATAAGTAGGCAATTCTTCACATAAACTAGCGATATTAAATTCCCACTGTCGACGAGTTTCTGGGTCTAACTTTAAAGTAAGAATATGTATGATTAAAATGTCCCAGCTCCTAATATCTATCCCTAAATTACTCAAGGTAGCTAAGCAATCATCAGTTGTATCGACAATAGACTTTAAACCGGTTGCGGACTCATTAATAAGATTCTTTTGACTTAACAATCGTTTTATTGCATGATTAGAAACAAATCGTTTGTTATCATAGCGTTTTGTAAGTAATTCCCAACATCGCTCAAAGTTTTCTTCTTGTATGGGAATGTGTCTAAGAATTTGTTCTGCTTCACCCACTAAACAGCCCTTTAAATAATGCAATTTTTGAATGTTATCTATAGTACTGTTGTTTATAATTAACGATTTAAATAGTTCCTTAAACGAACACCATTCCGAATAACTTCCGGAGAACGATGGAATATTTATTTTGGGTAATTTAGCTATTGAGATTGGGGGAGCTGTATGAGATGGTGTACTATATTTTACTTGGAATTTTGATAACTGGCATTGCAGTTCACATTTGTAGTCTAAATAAATTTCCTCTACCTTGTCATACATCTCGCCAGTGACGTATATAGACTTTTTTAATACATCGGGTGGATAATTCTTAGCTAACTCCTCGTGTCCTAACATAAACCTTGACCACAACTGTTCTAAACCCTCTAACCTTCCATTTACGTATTCTAGTGTAATTCTTTCCTTAGGAGACTTTTTATAATTCAATTTACTTTTGTAAACACGTGCCGCTAAATCATTTTGTAAATTTATAATTGACTCCATTATGAACCAATAACCATAAATTAATAAGTATTAAACTTAATAATAATTAATAAGTAATAAGCATAAGTCAATAAAAACTACTTTCAGACAAAATTGCAAATTCAGAATGTTCAAATTTTACAAGTGTTTGACGTATTTATATTGCTCAGAAATCGGGCATAGATTTATATAATTTATATTAAATTTGTAATGTTCTATGTTCTAATATTAATTCAAAAAGTTTTTTAATATCACCAAAGAGTTTTTTATAATGTAAATTACTCACTATTTTCTTCGGTTTTACTTAACCTCATGTGATTTGATTCACACGACCTCGGGCTCCGCTGCCCGTTGTGTAGCCTCGGGCTCCGCTGCCCGTAGTGTAGCCTCGGGCTCCGCTGCCCGTAGTGTAGCCTCGGGCTCCGCTGCCCGTAGTGTAGCCTCGGGCTCCGCTGCCCGTAGTGTAGCCTCGGGCTCCGCTGCCCGTAGTGTAGCCTCGGGCTCCGCTGCCCGTAGTGTAGCCTCGGGCTCCGCTGCCCGTTGTGTAGCCTCGGGCTCCGCTGCCCGTAGTGTAGCCTCGGGCTCTACTGCCCGCCGAAGTTCAATTTCCTCGGGCTCCGCTGCCCGTCGAAGGTTGAACTGCCTCGGGCTCCGCTGCCCGTGGTCGTTGCAGTGCTCCGACAGCAACGCTCCCTGCTGCACCTCACCGCTGGCTCCGCCTGACAGTCACCTCCTCAGGAGACCGTCCGAATTGACAACCATCCACACTTGGTCGTCTGACTTGCGTTTGCGACAACAATCCGCTGCCCGCAAGTCCGTTGCTTCACAAAAAACCCTCCAGTCCAATCTTATAGAATAAGATGGATCCGGCTCGAAGGACCATGTTCGAACTCGGAGAGAGGCGAGGGGGTTGAGGGGTTGTTACTAACCACACTTGTAACAAAAACACACTTGTATGTTCCACTGAATATATTTTATTAAATTTACAAGCGGCCTCTTATAGTATCTATGAAAGGTTCTCAACAGCGTGATTCAACGGCTATTTTAGCAGCGCCATCTAGTTGAATATTACGGAACTATCACATACAAATTATTTGAATATAGAATGCAAATTTGAATATTGAACATCTCTCTTTCCACACTTTTCAAAACAGAACAGCGCTTAACATATGACACAGAAATAGGTGTGGCGGTGTTGCCGCCGGAGTCGAATCGCAAAGGGTTCTACCTTCATTTCTATCAACTATTTAATGTCACATAATTGTAACAATAGAAGCCGCTGTTGAAGCAATTTCAACGAAATATAATGAAGGCAGTACTTCAATCACCACTACGAAGTGTTCTACATACCATGAGGAGAGTTCTAATACATTTCAATGTAGTAACTATTTTCGTAGCGATTGTAATTAAAACTTTTACAACATGAGGTGCCCTTGTACTCATTTAACCTAATGTAATTGTTTCTGATATCTATTCTTTGTATACATAAACAATTCAAAATAAATATTATAAGTCTGATTTGCCAATAAGTTATATTTTGACTTTTGTTATTAAGAAATAACGACTTTGATCTGAGTACTTTTATAAATGTTTTCATCCTAAAAGTTAGGGGTGAATTTTAAATTTTAGATATTTTGTACATCTATAGTTACCTAATTATTGTCTCACTGCTGGGTATGGGTCAGGTTATGGTTTCTTTAGAGTCAGAGACATTTAGACCATAGGTACTCCACCGCGCTGGCCAAATGCGTATTGGTAGTTTTCACACGCTTTTGCTATCTTTTTTTTTAATACAATACAATACAATACAATATTCTTTATTGTACACCAGATTTATAGTAACAAACAGAAATACACAATAAACATTAATTAAAGGTACAACTGGCGGCCTTATCGCTAAATAGCGATCTCTTCCAGGCAACCGTTTACAAATAGGAAGAAAGTAATATTGTACAAAAAGAGATCCAGGTTTAACTTCTAGGTATGAAGATTTTGTCATCACGTTTTCTTTCACTGTCACTATTAATGTATTTCTAATATTCAAATAACTTTGGAAAATCAGAATTTGATTTGATTTGATTAACAATTAATTTTCATCCTCGAATAATTATAATAATCCCTTATTGAATGATTCGTTTCATTTATGTCGCAAATAAACATTATGCTCATCTGATGACATAAAATCATCGCTACCTACAATTGTTACAAGAAATACTGTTGCAGATATAATAATGAATAGATTAATTGTTTTAAAGTAAACACTCTTTAATCATTATTGCCAGTAAAATCTTTAGAAATTTAATAATAAAAATACAATCGAATAGATTTATCTAGTAACTATCCAATCATAGGTAAAAATAAATGATATTTAATCTTATTTACTGATTGCGACACGCATTAGTAAAAGCAATGTTAGTAAGTTATTGTTTCTTTTATCTTTTCATATTTTCAATTCTTAAATTAAATTTATAATAACATTAATATCGGTAAAATGACAAAGCAGTATTAGAGTAACCTTGAAATAGTATTACTTGTATTTCCGTTTATTTTACGGCAAATTTAAAAGTAGGAAATATACCTACCTATTATATAAAATAGCTTAACACCCATATAAGGTATCGAGAGCGCCATAAAATAAATACCATGACTATTAACATTTTATTGAGGTAGGCACGAACAAAAAATATTTCCAATTCTCTAGAATTTCAAAGTCAAGGTCTACGTTTCTCTGCCCCACCGCGCTTTTCTGTTAGACAAAGTGTTGTATAAAAGCATACGCAGCAAGAACATTGACATGAATCAACTCTACGTTGTTTAACAATACACACAAAATGTTCAGCAAAGTAAGTTATTGCTACAATTTGTATAGATGTGTACCGATTGTACAAGTATCTTACCATGGAATATATTCCAGTATTAAAAATCCGTATCAAAAAGCAAAGTTTTTTATCATTGTAGCTAATTTGCAATTACGTATCATATATAAATATATCTTTGTCATCATAAACAAGAATTGGAGTCCTGACAGCAATCTGTGAAAAAAAAAATACGCTAAAACTATGTAGTTGTAGAGATCTACATAAATATGTAGATCACCAACTAAATAACAACAGAAAATATTTTTTACACCAAATAATTAATGAGAATTTATTTTAAAAACACTAATCAACTTTGTTTTCAGATCGTAATCCTCGGCGCTCTCCTGGCGGCCGCCAACGCTGGTCTCCTCGGCCACGGCCACGCCGTTTCCTCCCAGAGCATCGTCCGCCACGACGAAGCGCACACCCCAGTGCACTACGCCGTACCCTTCCAACACGGCGCCCCTGTGGTTCACGCTGCCCCCGTCGCCCACTACGCCGCTCACTACGCCGCCCCCGCTGCCCACTACGCCGCTCCCGTCGCCCACTACGCCGCCCCCGTCGCGCACTACGCAGCTCCCGTCGCGCACTACGACGGTCATGACACTTACGTAAGTAAAACTTTTGCAGTATATAAAAGTGATAATGTATAGCAGAACACAAATTAAAATAACAGTTGAAATTACACGTTCTACCTACGTTCTAACCATATCCAAAGAGTATATTACATACTATAAATATAACGTTAATGAATTCAGAGGATAAAGTACAACTTGAAAGTCACAGAAGTTAACGCAATTCAAATCAATTATAACGAATGGGTTCAAAAATAATATCTCGAAAACAGGCCCACCCCAAATACGACTTCGCGTACTCCGTGGCGGACCCCCACACCGGCGACCACAAGTCCCAGCACGAGAGCCGCGACGGCGACGCCGTGCACGGCTCCTACTCCCTGGTGCAGCCCGACGGCTCCGTGCGCAAGGTCGACTACAGCGCTGACGCTCACAATGGGTAATAATAATATTCCTTGAAAACCATTAATTTGCCTCAAAGATAAATATCGCGTTGCAATACAACAGGATATTTTATCGAGGCCATCCATTTAGTGTTTTGGCCTACAATATTATTTCTAACGGCATTTCTGAATACAAACACCTTGAGTAACAATAAAAATCCAAGATTTACTTTTTAAGTCCTCGAAAATTGTATAAGGTGTAATTTTTACTAATCGTTACTTTGTCTTTTCAGTTTCAACGCAGTAGTCCACAACTCCGGTCCATCAGTCCACCCTCACGGCCATGGCTACCATTACTAAATTATATTCAACAAAAATGTGATAAACTGTAACTATGTAAATATTTATATGAATGTTGCGAATAAATAATGATAAAATAAGTTCTCTGTTTATAACTCAAACCTTACATACTTTATATGTTTATTACATTTTTATGTAGATATTGCAACAATGAGTCTAATATATGAATTGTAAATTTCTTCACATAAATTTCAAGTTCTGAAACGTACCTCGTATCTTTATTCATAAAAATATGAGTATTTAAGACTTATTAAGTTACATAAGTCGTTCCAAGTTAATTTAACAATATAATTCTAGTAATGATTGCCTATATTTAGAGGTTGCAGTGACTACTGTACATCAAGTAAATACGTTACTCTATCTACGTAACTCCCACAATTTAGACGAATCCAACGACACCTCGTATGTTAAAATTCATCAAGCCGTTTGGAGTCTTACATACGCTCAAAAAATGTTACTCTCCGTAGCCAAGTAGAAAAGGAGCACTTGGATATACGCTAATTAAAGTGATTTTTTGACAATAGAAAAAAGATATTCATGGTTATTGGTTATATAATGATAATAATATGATTTATCGCCCCAAACACAAGAAACAAATAATTTACAGACATAAATGAAAATATAAAACATATCATAAAAAATAATGACCAACAAAAGCAAACTAAATGAAAATAAACCGAAGGGCAAAGGAAGTGGCTCAGTATTATTCTGGCTCGTGACGTAGGCCCCGAGCAGCGCTGTTTTTCAGCCTCTCCCTACTCCCTCAGATGTCGTGCGGGAGCTAGTAGCGTTATTCCTAAATCCCAGCCGACATACAATAAAACCTTTACTATAACGAATAGACCAGTATACAGTGTATAGAAAAAAAGGACCTCAATAATTAATTACTTATCTTATATCATATTTTATTGTGACCCTTGCAAGCATGTGTGTCTGTGTGTGTATATGTGTGTGTGTGTGTGTGTTTGTGCGTGCGTTTATGGGTGTGGGTGTGTGGTAGTGTTGATGAACTTGTGCGCATGTATGTGTGTACAGATATTGCATACTGTAGGAATTACTCACACTTAAGCAAAAAACTCCCTTAGGTGTATAGACTTGTAATGCGCATGTTTCAAGTTTGTTTTTCTGCAGTAATCTGTCTCCTTAATAGCGCTGAACTGTATTTAACTTTAAAGGATTCTGTACTCATTTTCTTTCTCAGCGGCGGTGGTACATCGTTCCATATACTTGCTGCAGCAAACTTGAAACAGCAACATCGTCTAGAACTATGTGCAGGAGTTATTAAGGGATTTTGTATATGAGAACGAAGGCTGCGATTGGAAATATCCTTGACGCAATGGAGCTTTGCAAACCAGTATTCGGGTTTTTGGTTCCATATAACTCTATGCACCGTTCAGATGTAGTGCAGCTCTCACCTGGCACGCATGTTCAGTATACCTTTGCGATTCAGATATGGAGTAATACATTCTCGCTTGGGCACGTTAAAACAATAGCGTATACAGGCATTCTGTACTCTTTGAATTGCTCTCTCTGTATACAAGTTGATTCTTGGGCCAAAAGTAGAACTACAATAAATGAATTGCAAAAGTACTAGGGAATCGTACAATTACGTCCGTAGCTCCTCTCTGATATGGGATCTTATCTGATAAAGAGTTTTAAGTGTGTAGAAGGCAGTCTTTATTCTGTTATTTGTGTACTCTACAAATTTTTGCTCCCCGTCCGTAAAATGACAAAACACTATTACAGTAACCTTGAAATACTATCACTCGTATTTCCGTTTATTTTACGGGAAATTTAAAAGTAGAAAATATATATATTATATAAAATAGCTTAACACCCATACAAGGTATCAAGAGTGCCATAAAATAAATACGATGACTATTAACTTTTTATTGATGTAGGCACGAACAAAAAATATTTCCAATTCTCTAGAATTTCAAAGTCAAGGTCTACGTTTCTCTGCCCCACCGCGCTTTTCTGTTAGACAAAGTGTTGTATAAAAGCATACGCAGCAAGAACATTGACATGAATCAACTCTACGTTGTTTAACAATACACACAAAATGTTCAGCAAAGTAAGTTATTGTTACATTTTGTATAGTTGTGTACCAATTGTACCAATACCTTACCATGAAATATATTACAGCATTAAAAATCCGTGTCAAAAAGTAGTTTTTTTATCATTGTAGCTAATTTACAATTACGTATCATATATAAATATATCTTTGTCATCATAAAGAAGAATTGGAGTCCTGCCAGCAATCTGTGAATAAAAGTACGCTACAACTATGTAGTTGTAGAGATCTACCTACATAAATATGTACATCACCAACTAAATAACAACAGAAAATATTTTTTACACCAAGCAATTAATGAGAATTTATTTTAAAAACACTAATCAACTTTGTTTTCAGATCGTAATCCTCGGCGCTCTCCTGGCGGCCGCCAACGCTGGTCTCCTCGGCCACGGCCACGCCGTTTCCTCCCAGAGCATCGTCCGCCACGATGAAGCGCACACCCCAGTGCACTACGCTGTGCCCTTCCAACACGGCGCCCCTGTAGTTCACGCTGCCCCCGTCGCCCACTACGCCGCTCACTACGCCGCCCCCGCTGCCCACTACGCCGCTCCCGTCGGCCACTACGCCGCTCACTACGCCGCCCCCGCTGCCCACTACGCCGCTCCCGTCGCCCACTACGCTGCTCCCGCCGCGCACTACGACGGTCATGACACTTACGTAAGTCTAACTTCTGCAGTATAAAAAGTGATAACAGTGATACTGAAGAAAAAACAGCCTTTAATTATAATAGCAGAAAAGAAATTTAAATAACGGTTGAAATCTCAAGTTCTACTCCCTGTCTAAACGTATTCAAATAATTATATATTATTTGAATATTATATATTATGTACCATAAATATCACGTTAATGAATTCCGAGGATAATGTACAACTTGAGAGAACAGAATTCAAAATCACTATAACGAATGCGTCTAAAAGCAACGTGTGTATGAAAACAGGCTCACCCCAAATACGACTTCGCGTACTCCGTGGCGGACCCCCACACCGGCGACCACAAGTCCCAGCACGAGAGCCGCGACGGCGACGCCGTGCACGGCTCCTACTCCCTGGTGCAGCCCGATGGCTCCGTGCGCAAGGTCGACTACAGCGCTGACGCTCACAATGGGTAAATATAAATTATTTACATAGAGCTTTTAACTTATACGAAACCCAAAAACATCGTAAATCCATATGATCTACAGATCTATGATATTAGCATAAATATTATGTGATATTTACTAAAACATCTACATTTATAAAACAGATATAAAGCATTTATATTTGTACAGCATATTATAAGCGCCTTAAATAAATTAAAATATCCAAGATGTACCTTTAAAGCCGTCATAAAACGTAGAAGATTCTTACTAATGATAAAATTTTCTTTTCCAGTTTCAACGCAGTAGTCCACAACTCCGGTCCATCAGTCCACCCTCACGGCCATGGCTACCATTACTAAATTATATTCAACAAAAATGTGATAAATTGTAACTATGTAAATATTTATATGAATGTTGCGAATAAAGAATGATAAAATAAATTCTCTGTTTTTAACTCAACACCTTTGTGACGCATAAATTATTTATGAATGCATTTAAAATGTTTGTGTACATACTTTATATGGTTATTACATTTTTTTTTAGATATCAACAATGTGTCTAATATATGAATTGTAAATTTCTTCGAATAAATTTCAAGTTCTGAAACGTACCTCGTATCTACTCGTATCTTTATACATAATAATATAAGTCTTTAAGACTCATAAGATTCATAAATCGTTTCAAGTTAAATTACACTGTACCTGTACAATTACCTATATTTAGTGGTTGCAGTGACTACTGTACATCAAGTAAATACGTTACTATATCTATGTAATTCCCACAATTTAGACGAATCGCAACGCTACCTCATATGTTAAAAGTCTTCAGGCCGTTTGGAGTTATACATACATACGCTCCAAATACATTACCCTCCGCAGGCAAGTAAAATGTGAGAATTTTTATTTACGCTCAATAAAGTTATTTCCTTGATATAAAAAAAGACATTCATGGTTATTGGTTATATAACAAATTATTATTTTCAGACTTTATAGATAATTTTTATGTACTAAATTATTTTGATTCTATTGATTCCGTGTGACATTGTTCATGAATGTGATAATTTAATTCTCTATCCTTCCTAAATAATAATTTCAAGGAGTATAAAAACATTAAACCTTAAATCGATAGCAGTATTTATGATTATATGCTAGGCTACAGCGGCTTCACAAAAAAGTGTACGTGATAATAGTCAAGTACGAACGAAATTACGCACTAAGAATTGCGGTTTGATCTATAAAATTAATTTACGGTTTCAATGGAACGATTATTTTACAATACAACACAACAAAGATAAATAAAACTATTATGTACTGAACGGTATTACCTTTTTTCCTATTTCTTTGTAGATCAGTATCGATCCGATAGAGGAAGCACGAGGCGGTCTTCATACGGTTTGCATATGGGTAAAAATATATCTTGCTTATTTTATCTGTAAAACCATTAAGCTATCCCGAAAGATAAAATAAGAACAATTACGCTACTGACACTGGATAGGATGTCTATGCGCTAAAAAAATCTACTCGACTTCGACTTCGAAAGATTATATTTGTGGTCGGTGTTATTCCGTATTCAGAAAGGGTTTTGTGTGTGTCTATTTCTTTGGCAGGCCCAAGCAGCTTGTGGGATGAAAGTATAGATGGATGATAGTATAGATGGATTATAGTATAGATGTATTATAGTATAGATAGAATAAATTGAATAACCGTAGACTATATTTCTAAGCAGTCGGGTTTTTGTTTTTAAAATAATTTCTTGTTATTGATTAGTTAATGACTTAGATTTCTTCATTAACTTCATCGTAATATTTTAAGCGCTACATATTTTAACGATATACTCAGTCGTTGTAGTAACCTCGCTCTAAAAATTCATTGAGTAAACGATATAATGAATTAATTGAAGTAACAGCTAATTTTCTAAGTCAAACTTTTGCAATATTGAAATTTGAGATTGACCTTTAATTAGCTACAAGTTGTTGATGGTTAACTGAGCGTATACAGACTGAACTTGAAAGGATCAAATGCGCAATAAATGTGAAGTTTGAAATATGATTCTTTTAGAATTCCTTAAACATAAATATTGTAAGTTGGTATATACTATTAATTTTATATGTAGAATAGATCATTTATAGTCATTTTTACGGGCCGATTTTAAAAATGCTTTCACCATTCGAAAGCTACATTATCTACAAGTAACATAGGCTATATTTTATATGAAATATATGTGATAAATAGATTTTAAGGCGGTACAAAATTTGCCGGGTCAGCTAGTAGTTGAATAAAAATAAAAAAGAAAAGAGTACGCAGTCTATCAGATCGCAATTGACTGTATTTCACTTCAAATAGAATCAGAGATCTTCTTGGCATCTGTGATCGGCCATTGAAGGGTAACTAAGCCTGGTTTTGGGGTACCTTATGTACTCTTTCCTTATTATATCTTTCCAACCACACCATAAAATATCCTCACACTGCTGTTATAAGGAAAAAATACCAAAATTTTGTAACTGTATGAAGAAAATTGAGGAACTGTTACTAATGTTACTTAGAACGATTTTGTAATCTAACACAATTTTATAGTCTTACATTCGCTCATTAACAAAGTAAACTTGTAAAGCAATTACATTATATGGACATAAATTACATTTCATACTCCTGTACTTATATAGAGACTAATTAAACATTCTTTCGTTTATGTCATAAAAATACTTTTAAAATACGAGTATGTTATCAAGAAAAATATTACAGTATACAGACAAACGCATGAGTGATAATATATGCAATATGCGGCTCTCTCTGTCTATTTCTTTCTTAAAAATGTATATTCAACACACGGATACGATATTTTTTTTAATGTAGGAGTAGGAGACGGCCGTACAGCCCACTTGATGGTAAGTGGCTACTGCCGCCCATGGACATCTGTAATCGACCCCAGGTAGGATTAGATATTCCTACCTGAGGTCGGCCACAGATGTGCCGCTACACCTGAGGACTGCTGGAACTTATTAGGTAGTAATAGGTATGGCGGTGGTGCCGCCGTGGTGAGTCGAACCACAGAGAGTTCTACCACCTTCATATAGATAGATAGATATAGTTGAAACCTAAAATTTGATGCGTAAAAACATCTACAATCGATAAATAAAATTAAATATAGTTCAAAAAACTAAAAAAACCCGCTTTTATGATAAAATTAACTAAAAAGTAGAAAATCTAAATGAATCTAGGAATCAATTAAGGAACAGTAAATAGTATAATTGTGAAATAAATCTACAAAGTTTGAACGAAATCTGGCCGTTTAAAGTGGGTCAAAATCGCGCCCAAAGAAGTCGGTTACAAACATACAAACAAACATACAGGTGAAGCTAATAAAAAGCGTGTAAAAAGACAACTTCAAATATACTAAATGTCTATTCGTATAATATACGAAACGTCAGCAAGCTATAGTTAGAAGTGTACTGAAGCTTCTTGAAGTTGCGTTGTTTTTAATACAAAAATGTTTGCGAGAAATCTATCGCAAATACTTTTTGTACTGACACTGCGCAGGAGAGTCTGGCTGATTACTCTTAACTGTGCGATATCATGCGGTTTCGCTTGTAGCTGCATTATTGTTGTGATGGTCAGTATCGCCCATATCGTTAATTTTGCCGATAAAATGTGGTTCAAGTAAATAAAACTATGTGTAATCATAAGAATTTGATCATACAGTTGCATTGGTATATTATAGTGCTTACGTGTCAATAGACACTAAAATCCAACTGCGTCATTTCCGAAGGTCCAAATCATTTTGACCTAAGTCATACAGTCGTATGATACACAATGCATATCGACGCCGTGACATATATATATCGATTGTACAATGGTGTTTTTACCGACCTCCAGCTACCGGTGCGCGACGAAGACCGTAGGTCGACAGCCCCACTTGCTCTTATTCTGTTAAGTGATATAAAAACCCACGGTCAGACGCTATTGATATCAATCTGTGACCAGCTTCCATCAAAAATGTTCAGCAAAGTGAGTATCTTAAATATATTAAATTTATATGTCATCTTAATTTTTTTTCAGAAGTTGGTTTAAGGGCGAAAGGGGAGGAAATCATGATTTTTTTTCATTATACTCAAATAAACTTGAACTCGTCGTATACTCTTGTATACAAAAAATAATAATTCATATTGTATACTCTACAAATAATTCTGCAATTATTAGATTTAAAACACTATGTGACAGTAAAATGGAAATTCATAAATGTAACAACAGTAATAATAGTGAGAGTAATTAGGGGTTAAAAGAAGAAAAATAAAATCCATTCGGTGACATTGCCTAATGAAAAGTGATAGATGACTAAACAAATTGGGACCTACACAATGCGGTGCTAAAACTGTTATGTCAATCAAATTGGGTACAATATTATCTCAACAGATCATAACAGACAAATCGAGCGTGAACGCTTCTAATAAATGTTATACATCGTGATTAAACGTTTTCACGTGATTGAGTCATTAGGGAACATATATAGGTATTACTTAAACAATATAGTTTTATCTAAATTTAGTATTACCGGACAGAGTCCCGCTATCAATCTAAATATAATAGTGTAATAAGATGCTCTCCCCGTGCACCCCAATGCACCCCAGTGCTCTTCCTTAATAGTTTGACTTGTAAATGTCTGAACTTCGATAAATAATTAATCCATATTAAAGTTTACAACTGACGCTTCAACTTTATTTCAATTTAAATATAAAATACGAACTTTACTTTCAGATCATTACCTTCGCTACGCTTTTGGTAGCGGCCAACGCCGGTCTGTACGGTCTCGGTCACGCGGTGTCTTCCCAGAGCATCGTCCGCGACAGATATGCACCTTTGGGCCACTTTGTTGCGCCTGCGCACTACGCCGTGCCGCTAGTTCACGCGTCACCCCTAGCGCATTATGTTGCCCCGGCGCCCTATGCTGCGCACTATGATGGTCATGAGGAATACGTAAGTAATACAAGATATCCGTGTAAATTGTTAATTGGGTTCTTGGATTGAAATCCCCGACAGAAATCTCTGGTTTTTCAAAGTAGAGAAGGGTATATACTCATAACTTATTAATTAATAATTTGTTATTACAAATTAATTATTCCTTGGACTTTTGGAAAGAACCTTTTATAAATGAAAATTCACGATAAATAGAGTTCTCAAATAAATTTGATGTGTATCAACCGCCCTCAGCTATCATAGTAAATTCTTCTTATTCTGGTTGCAATGAGTATATTATTTTAAATTCACTGCATAATTTTTATCATTTGCAGTTCCTGTATTGATTCATTGATTCTTATTGTTTTTTAATATTGTTTACATCTAAAAACGAATGAACGGTTGCTGCATTCCAATTTTATTAAACAACAAAATCTTTTTGACCTTCCCTTGTTAACTAAATCTGACCGTGCGACCTAACCGCATGATTGCGCAAATATAGATACTGAAGTTGACTATAATTTGAACATTGTTTATTGGCTATTACACACGCGAACATAATGATGTATTACATTTCTGTTATAGAACTTTTAAACCTGAAAATCTTTAAGAACTACAAAAAACAGTTTAAAGAGAAAACTTTTAGCTTCCTCGTATACAAATCGTAAAAGCATATGATCGAAAGCCGACATATAGAAAAATACTTACACGATTATACCTATATATAAACAAGAATACATCATTTTATAAGAATAATAATAGAAGAACCAATCGCATTATCATTATTATGCCCATTTACTTTTGAAACAAAATGAATTTCCTCATTTACTTAAATACAGAAATATGGACCCAATTACTTATTTTCTAATTAGCACTCTAAATGTCTAAAACATTTTTTTTAAATCCAGTCTTACATATTCTTATTTTAACTACAGGCACACCCCAAATACGACTTCGCGTACTCCGTGGCGGACCCCCACACCGGCGACCACAAGTCCCAGCACGAGAGCCGCGACGGCGACGCCGTGCACGGCTCCTACTCCCTGGTGCAGCCCGACGGCTCCGTGCGCAAGGTCGACTACACCGCTGATGACCATCATGGGTAATATTATAATAACATTTAATTAAATATTGTAAAATTGCATTGACGTGGATGAAACGTCACTTAGTCTTAAGTTAACAGCAAACAAAAATAAGGAGTTCTATATGTTACGTAGAAAATATATGGACACCTATCTCGACTGTAAATATCTTTACGTCAAAAAAGAAGGGGCAAAGCTTTAAGAAGATAATATCTACACTTAAGTTCACAACAAAAACTTTTGGTAAACATAACGTGGGATTCTAAAATATAACTTGACTTTTTTCGTTTCCCCTATTTCCTGTTGTTACATTTATTCTTGCTTTGTATGTGTTATTTATTGCATATATCTTTTGTTTCAGATTCAACGCTGTAGTTCACAATTCCGGCCCTTCTGTTCATCCCCAGCCAGCTTACCACCACTACTGAATGAAATCAATGAAACTATTTAATTCTTGTAACTAATTTATTATTAAAAAATGTGCTCCAACCAACATGTTACTTTTATTTAAAGTTGAGTATTCCCATTACTATTATACTATTATTTATTATTATTAGAGTATTAACATAATATACATATATTAATATACATAAAGTAATATAATGTCCATATATTTTCGTAAAATGATAAGCAGTAGTTTAAGTTTGTGTTTCTATTAAAAGATATGAAATAATTAAACAAAAATATAAATTATGGTACATATTTAGGTTATTACCTAAGTAACGTATTTTTACCTAGGTATTACCCGTAAAATAATAAAAATGTCGCAAGGAATATTGGTTAAACAGCCGTAATAAATGTTGCTATCAAATTAAGCTTATAATAAATTATATAAGGGCTATAAGTAAATTGATAAATAACTAGCTGATTGACTAACTGAACTCGTAGTGGTACAATTATAGTAATTGGTTTTTGCCTAATAAAATTCGAGCATAATAATTACAGATATTTTAAGGAATGTTTACAATAAAACTAAAGCCTTTCAGAGAACATTAGGCATGTTTAACAGCCTAAAGAACGGCAGCGCCATGTCGTTGTAATGTGATTGTGAATAGATTGTGACATGTGAATAGACGCTAAAAATTTAGGATCTTGGTTTACCTTAAAGGCTTCCTAAACCGACTCTTACATATTTCTACCAAAATATTGGCATCAATTTGTATAATAGTACTTACTGACCAAAGCTTCTCCTCCATAACGAACCACCTTGTGAAGTGGTGGTCGCTGTATTGACATTCAAAAAGTGCTCTGTAAAGAACCTATTTTGAATAAAAAAAAATATTTGATTTGAAGCAGAGAATCTTTCCAATAAAAATGAAATTGCCAGTACGACTTTGACACAAAAACCGACGTCACCGAAGTTTTTAAATAGTAAGAAGGCATCCAGTTTTTCCTGTGAAATATAAAATCTCTGAATAAAAACGACTGAACTGAAAATTTCGCTTTCCTGGTATTATAAGGCCGCCTTTTGTTTATCAATTTATGCATCGTCTCCCAACCAAATAAATTCATAACCCAAGTGAATGCCAATGTTATGGCTGTTATGGATACATGCAAAGACAATATTACAAAGACTCGTACCTCAAACACGAATACAATTTTATCATTTATAAATTTACTTGATAATATAGAAGTTTATATTAAATTCAATTAATCAGATTATATAGTAACTCAGACACAATTTAGGGAGAGTTCAGTTGCCTATATTACAGGTATTTTTTACCCAGTTTAGGCAGCTGACGATGCTTAATTATGTTAAATAAATTACTATTATATAAATATTACCTCAAGAATTACCTCAAGCGGACGAGCCCATGGACATATGTAATCAACCCTAGAAATAGGAACCCTAGGAATAGATAAAAAAGATGTGTGTTATGGAGTTTCTTTGGCCGCTTCCTCTCCATAACGAAACACCTTGTGAGGTGCTGATAGTTGTATCGACATTCAATAATAAAAATCATTGAATTAAAAAAAAAGATTTGATTTCATAAAATTACATTCCCGCCTGACGTCGACCAGTAACGCGCCGCTACCCCAAAACGAAGCTGGTATACCTCGGAAAAGTATCTCTCCCTTATCAAACCCTTCAAAGTAGAACACAGCAGCGTTTAACACTGTTGTTGTAAAGCAGAAATAGGAGTCGAACCACAAATACTTCTACACCTTTAAATTAATTATCTATAATAATTATAGTAATTTAAATCTATATTAAATTATTATTAGTACCACCACACAGCTACGAGGAATTCGAATGCGTACTATTTTTATGGAATGGTTATAAATACGTATCATGCTCGCTCGTTATTACTTCATTTCCACAAAGATGTGTAAAACAAATATTGGAATATTGGAAATTTTAGCACTTCTTTAATAACCATGAGGTATTTTGGTGATTACGTGAAAATATCACGGAAATAGAGGCCATAGCAAGCCGGTTACTTCATACATACGTAATTAAATCACACATTTTTTTAAAGTAGAGCAGTACTTCTCGTACTTCATAAATTCCAAATATCAAACTATTTTAATTAGTCTATGTTACCTTATTTATTTATATGATTCACTCATGAACTTTATCTGTGAAATACAGGTATTTTAAGTTATCTTGAAGTTATTCTAACGTTATAGTAGAGGATCCAAGTATAGGACAGGTCAGTCAGTCAGTCAGTCGATTGGTATGTAGTTTGTGCATAAACCAAACCAGTGAAATGTTTAAGATTTTTTTTAATTGTAAAAAAATCATATTCTGGACTAAAACTTTTTAGACAATCCATTTGCAATATAATTATCGACATATTAATTCGACTTAAAATTTTCATCCATTAACCAGCTCGGTGAAAGTCGTCTTATATCGGGATCTTAGACCATTAGTATTTCATATGCTTTCTATCTAGTACCAAATTTTTTATTACTTCTTTTACAAGACTGATCATTGCCGCTCATAGATATTTGTAACCAACTATATAAAGAACAAGGATTTATACGAAGAGACAATACAGACACGGTATTACTCTTGAGGAATAAGATGATTGCCCCATAACAATTAATGCTTTAACGCTTAATAATGCTTTGTACACTCACAGCCCCACACTAGGATTCCCTGTATCGTGGGTGTCACGTACACACACAAAGACAAATACACAAACACCCAGACCCAGAAACAGAAACCTAAATTCATCATTTAGATTTCTGTCTGGCCGGGGATCAAACCCGGGACCCTCTGCGCGTCAGACCGGTATGGTGACCACTCCGCCACGCGGGTCGCCAAAATTAATTATAAAACACTAATACAAGACATTTCAACTTACTCCTGAAAACTAGTAACGCATCGCCAACCTCTGGTAGAACCCCAACCCTATCTAGGATTGATTATAGACATCCTCGGGCGGTATTACAGTTGCTTATCATAAAGAACACTCCATACTCGTTTGCTACTTCTATTTCATAAAAAATAATCGTAACCTAATCTATTGTATGTCAAAATTATTTTAACAAGATTACAAATAATCCGCAATAGAAAATAAACGTCAGTTAACCACAAATTAGACAATACTCGATTAAGCCCCTTTTCTCATTAGGCGATAAATGGGTAAGATATGGCTTAATTAATAGCCCTGGTTTTAAAGTGCTCAACACCTATCTGCAATCGACACGCCTCCGAATAGATTATAAGAAATAACCAATCAATTAAGCAACAATTGTGATACCAACCCGTAAAATAGTTATTGGGCTATTACGCATTTATATAATTGTAAATTGTAACGTGCTATATTATGATATGACCTTTATTTTATTGTCTTTGTCGAGGTCCATGCAAGCCCCACTGGTTGGTAGATGGTATAAAAACCCACGGTCAGTGCCTATTGATATTAATCACAGAGCAGCAATAAGCCAAGAAAGAACAAAATGTTCAGCAAAGTGAGTGCATGTAGGAAGAATACAACTTAAGGATAGTTATGCCAAAAATTTAATAGAAAATATCGTTTTGTATAAAAATAAAAATGTTAATTTTAAACGTTACTAAATACATATTTTTTTATTATTAACTGAAAAATGCTTAATCTGTTTTTAATGATAACAACAAAGACGCCGAGTAAATATATTTTCTTTCAAAGCTATTTAAGGCGAATTTTCATTTCTGTAGTTTTTTTAGTTCGTAATTGATACAAACACGATAACATTAGAATAACTAATGTTCATTAACTTATCTACTTTCGTACCAAAATAAATACGATTTCTAATCAAACCAATATGTAAAAGAAATAATTCGCTTTACATTACATTTTGTGCTTCAATTTATTCCAGATCGTAGCTTTCGGAGGCCTCCTGGCAGCGGCCAACGCCGGTCTTTACGGCGCCGCGGTCTCTTCCCAAAGCATCATCCGCCACGACGAGGCCCACAGCCCCGTCCACTACGCCGTGCCCTTCGAGCATGGCGTTCCCTTAGTTCACGCTGCGCCCGCGCACTATGCTGCTCCCATTGCTGCCTATGCTGCTCCGATCTCGCCCTACGCTGCCCCCATCGCCTCGTACGCTGGTCATTACGATGGTCACGACCAATACGTAAGTATGCCATAACTCAGGCCTAATAAATAATAACAAGTATCACGAGGGTAATGAGTGCTAACCTTTGTATAGCAAATAATCCTAATATCTTCATCAATCTGCATTGAAACCATATGAGTGCGTCAGGCCTAACCTTATGGGGAGAAACCCATACCCAGCAGAACGACTTAAACAAAATGCAGTCATTATTAATAGTTTGCTTGAATTCATGCAACCGTAGTAAACAATACTTCCCCGCTACAAGTTGAGTATATTTGCGAAACACACTAGATTCACCCAATATTGAATAAAATTCCAGGCTCACCCCAAATACGACTTCGCGTACTCCGTGGCGGACCCCCACACCGGCGACCACAAGTCCCAGCACGAGAGCCGCGACGGCGACGCCGTGCACGGCTCCTACTCCCTGGTGCAGCCCGACGGCTCCGTACGCAAGGTCGACTACAGCGCTGACGCTCACAACGGGTAAGGCATTTTTTTTATTTTCTTGTATTGTAATATACATTAAATAAATAAAATTCACATACATAATACATGATATACCAGCATAAGTATTCCAAGATTCTGATAGTAGGTTTAGCGGTAATCTAAATTCATAATTTACTTCAGAAATTATGCTCAGAGGTAACTGGTCACTTATAGTAACTGGAACATCTCACAAGAGCCAAAATAAAGAACAGAACTGGACGCAAAAGAAAATGTTAAAGTTTGCGTTTGGTTACATCCCAATCGAACCCCCTTTATAAGTGCACCTGAATGTATTATAATTAGAATTCTAAATTGATTGCTTGTATTTTTGCTTAATTATAACGATACAATTGTTTCGTTGCAGATTTAACGCTGTAGTGCACAACTCTGCACCCTCCATCCACCCCTACGGACCTCATTATTAAGCGAGAACCAAATATTACAATGTCACAAATCTACAAATGTAAATAATTTATTCAAATATATATTTAAATGCATAGAGATTTTTCTTTACGAAAACAATGTTAATTTGTTCACGTAAATAAACAACATTTAGTTATTAAGTTAAGATTAAAACTACTTTGCAACAATCCGCTACAAATATGTATGATGGTATATATTTTAAACCATGCAGTATGTACCACCCTCCTTCTAATAACATTTTGTAATTACAAAGAAACGCTGAATTAAATACTTTGACAGCCCAGTGGTAGGTACAACATTCAGCGTGTCTAGTTGGGAGTCCGGGATTCAATCCCAGGCTTGCCTCTTTTCTGTTATTTGCTAAAAAGACATACTAATAAACCTTCTTACCTGTATTCTAATGTAAATTATCTCAAATGTGTGTGGAGCGTACCAATCTGCACTTGACCACACTCGTAGACAAGGACCTAAACTCTTTCACTATGAAAGGAGACCCGTGTCCATCAATGCGTCAATATTGAGCTGAAAATGAATTAATAAATAGTTAAAGTAACAGTATCATAACTATTAGTTGAACATTTTGATACGCTTCAAAATATATTCTAGTAACTCTATAACGTATTATACACAAAATATTGTGCCAAATTACTCGATAATCTTCTAAATATATATAACTCAAAGGTGACTGACTGACATAGATATCTATCAACGCACAGCCCAAAGCATTGGACGGATCGGGCTGAAATTTGGCATGCAGGTAGATGTTATGACGCAGGCATCCGCTAAGAAAGGATTTTGATCAATTCTACCCCCAAGGGGATAAAATAGGGGATGAAAATATTACTTCGTAACGCGAGCGAAGCCGCGGTCAAAAGCTCGTTTACAAAATAATATCCAATTTGTAACGGACTTCGCATACATTCATTCATTACGAGCGTATGCGCCGCGCTAAATCCACACAGCAATTTCCACTAACACGTAAATGCTAACACATTATGATGCTAATGATGTTATTGTTAGCAGTAACTCGTTCCTAGTGTTTTAGAACTAAAATATTATATACATATCATACATCATAATTCATAGTTATGTTTCAAATATTTACATTATAATTTAAAATATTAAGATTGACCTATTATTAATCAAATAACACGTAACTGAGTACTTATTCGTTAGGTGGAAATAATATCATAGCATACAAATATACCTATTTATACATATATGGATAAATCATTTTTCAAAAATAAAGTTAAGTAAAGTGAGAATGTTGAGTCATTGGAATACGTATTCTATTATAGGTAAATATTCTTCAAATATTGGTAAAAGTTTAAAAAGTTTCTTTATTAGGAAATCATTTGATCTTTAATAGTTATTGTCTAATACTTATAATCTAAGATCAGATTGCGAGATACCTACAGAGGTTCACTTAATTTTTAATTAAAATATTGTTTTCAGGGTGACATATAGAATATTTAATTTTTTTACAATTATGATTTTTACAGATATGGCTGTATTTTTTATCAAGTGCAAAATGCCCGATTTACCTAAATGTATAGGTCACTCACCAAATGAACAATTCTATGCATCAGGGTAGTAGCTAAGGTAATGTGCGCCCCTGGCAAAATTTGAGGTTTTTGCCCATTTTCTAGAAAGCAAAATTATGCTTTTATTTGTCAAAATACTAATTATTTAAACTTCTATGAAACATCAAATTAAACACTAATTAAAGTAAAATAAATTATAAATATTTTTTTTTTATTTAATAAATGAATTATCTTAATCAATCAAGTTTTGATAATCTTAACTTGTATGAATTGTCGGTACATATAAATTATGGTCATCGGAGGTCAAACTTGGAACGCTGCTTGGAACATATTTATTACAGTTTATTATAAATGTACACCAAAAATAACACAAAAGAATACGCCTGCCGAAAATAGTACAACTGAATAAATGCCGAAATATTTATACTCGGTCATAAATAGGGTGGCCAGGATGAATATAAAATCCGGTCTAGACATTTTTTTATAAAAGTTATATGAGGAATATATATAGCCAGCAATGCAATTAAATTAAGTTATGTGTAAATACAAACGTGGTACAATTATTCAGAGTCTGCAAATAATGGCAGTCCAAATCTAGTAAATGTTCTGATTTTATTCAAGAGATATGCCGAGGTATTCTAACCTATATTTTGTGGCAGTAACGCAATAATGAACCTCACTTAGGTTGCCTGACCTTTTATTGATGTGTTACAAAGTTACGAAAGGTCACGTATAGCAGTAGCCATTTAACATTGGTTGTGTGTTCGGTTATCACTTTAAAAAAGTCAATATACAGTTTTAAATATTTTAATTTAACAGAAATACACATTTTGTTTGTTTTAATTTAAATGTATTAATCATGTGGTTTTATCAGTTAGCGTATTATCTACTTACTATTACAAGACAACAAAAATAATAAACAATCGAATCGTTAAATTGACATAAATATAAACATAAAGACAAAACTCCTTTCGACATGTCCCATTTTTAACCGACTTCATTATCAAACTCTTGGCTACCCTACTCGAGCATACTACCACAAAATTGAACGTGCGAACTCTTACGAGTCACGATTATATCGTTCTCTTTGTTGATCGCTGTTGCACTGGTTTCTGAGATAACAATGGAGTTTTTAACGCGTTTAATGCATTGAATTTGTACTGATAACACTAAACAGTGGATGTTTTTATTTAAATACGGTAATTTTTTAGATATGTATTATATATGTTTGAGAGTTCTCTATGATATTCGCGGCGTGTGAAGTCTAAAAAAATAAATTTGGCAAATTGTGGACTATGAACCCTTCTGATTCTATGTTTTTGAAGGTGGTAGAACCCTTTGTGGTTCGACTCCGGCGGCACCACCGCCACACCTATTTCTGCCTAATAACAGCAGTGTTACGCGCTGCTGTGTTCCGTTTTGAAGGGTGTTGTAAGGGAGACAGACTTTTCCGAGGCGTTCCAGCTTAATCCTCAGGGGTAGCGGCGCATCTGTGGCCGACCTCAGGTAGGAATATCTATCCTATCTGGGGTTGATTACAGATGTCCATGGGCGGCAGGAGCCACTTACCATCAGGTGGACTGCATGCTCGTCTGCTACTCCTGCAGTCAATTCCACACATAAACCTGCTGCTGCTGAAAATCCAAAATAACATTATCCTTCAAAACGTAAATCACTCCAATCAAGTCAGTCAAATCAAATCAATCCTGAAGGTAACAACTAGTTTAAAGATAACTAAATTAAACTTAATTAATCAAAAAACGTAAAAAGATATAGTCTACGATATTATAAGTATATTTACATGTAAACTATTACCCACAGTGACCTTGACCAGATACTTAATAAAGATAATAGCGCACTAGATACCAATCCAAAGATTTATGTTCCGTGACGAACAGAAAATAGTACACTTGGTTCTGTACACCGTGCATAATATAAGCGTATCATTATAGGATTTCACAGTAATTACATTTAACCTTTTTTCTATTTACATTTTTATAATATTGATATAGCAAATGAGGTCACTGCTGTCCAAAACATCTGTAATCAATACGAAATAGGATTAAAGGCCCATACATATGCGTTGCTACCTGTGAAGACTAAATAGGAAAACCTCGTAAAACTTCAGCGCTTGACACTGCTGTGATACAGTAAAAATAGGAGTGGCAGAGTTGCTTCTGGATTCAAACCATTAAAACTTTTTAAGCCTTAAAAACCATAAAAAAGGCTACCACGTCCAAATAGCGATCAGGTTTTTGAACCGTACTGCTGGATGGACCTTTCCAATCCAATAATATCAAATGATACTCTGTTTCTCTGAATCCAACTACATCCTGTTGTCTTCTTCAGGTCATCGTTCCAGGTAATCGGCAACCTTTTTACGTTGGATTAAATAACATATATATAAGGTAGAAACTTGTATATAGGGGAATAATTGTAAACACCAATCTTATTAGGAACAATATTATGTAAGCTTTCAGTTACAAAATATAAACTTCGTATACATTGTAACATGGGTATAAGCTCATGTTTACAAGTTGGAAATGTTTACAGGAAAATGAGAAGAATAGAATGTGAACAAAAAAATATGTAAACAAAGTAATTCAAATTGGGTTTAATGTTACAATAGACAAATATGTATAATACGATACCTTCTTTTAAAGTACATTTATGAGCGGATGAGCAAAAAACTTTACTGCATCTATTTCCGGAGCGTATAATTTCCTTTTAACATATCTTGCTATGATTATATCTAACCTTAATTATTTTATTTAGATATTCACTAAAACTGAGAATTTAGTTTGTTTTATCATAAATTAAAACATTACTATGCACTTAATAAAATGCACAAGAATTTCAAATACTTGTACTTGTATATGGGGTATTTTTATTATCATATAAGTAAACAATAAAACCAATAAACTTTAGATAATTGAATACAATTTCGTTCCTTATGGCCTAGTTCCTCATTCAGGATAATGGAAGTCAAAAGCTTTGCAAGAATTGTTTAAATAATTTATTGTTCATATAGCAAAATTATTATTGCATACATGGCACATTATTGACCATTATGATAAAGAAAATCACAGATAAAAAAGTCTTAAATATTTTGATTAAATAATCTCTTTAATTGTGACAAAAAATATGATTATTTCAGATTTTTGGTGGTAACCGTGAATTCACAACTTTTGAATGGGTTTTTAGAAAAATATTTATATATTAAAAATATTTATTTTGTAAAAATATTTATGACCAATGTAGAATAGCAGTGGACATGGGGAAGAAAAGTGGCATCTACAACTTATTACCCTTTGATAATACCAATTAAGACGAATCTTCATCTCGGCTCGTTGACGTTGTCAAAGTCAAAGTGAAGCGGGATAAAAGTTACTGTATGAAAATCTTAACGATATCCACTCTATATCCCTATATTTAATCTCCTTTTGTATGAGATATCTCGATGGTTATGTAAATATCCATAAAGATTTAGTATCGTGGGTGCATTGACTAAGTGTAACGAGGCAGAGTATCTCAGTTCACAGCGTTTTATTGTTTAGTAACGATAATTTGGCTGATAGTGTGTAATGCGAGAATGTGAAGACAAAGCGCGGCGACCTTGTGCATTAGGAATCTAGGGTTGCCCCAAGCATCTCAATGTAGAATGAAAAATATGGTAAAATAATGATAATTCTGTTCTTAAAAGATATAATGATAAAAGTATAATCTTTTTATTGTGTCCAAAAAAATTATGACCATAAATCGGGAAATATCTTCTAATGTTGTGGGACAAATAAAAAACATTGTAGGTTTAAAAATAACAAAAACTTTGAAAAAAAAATTAAGAAATATTCCACTTCAAAATAAAATATATGTTTTATCCGTTTTCCAAGTGAAGCATATTCTTATTACATGAGGTCGAACAACCCCGATAAAATAATAATTGACAACCCTAGCAAGGAAGCGCAAGAAGCGCTCACGACGCCCCACCGACCCACAGCTCAATTCTTATAAAACCCACGGATAGATATCATAGTTATGTCAGTCACGGATTACAATCCAAACAAAAAAATGTTTGCCAAAGTAAGTATCCGAACATTCAATCACATTCATATCAAAATTCACCAACTTGAAATTAAAAAGCAGCGAAAAAACTGTTTATAATTTTGTTATAATTAACGTGTTTATTATTGCAGATCTTTGCCTTCGGTACTCTCCTTGCCGCCGCTCAGGCAGGCCTATTAGGCCATGGGGCGTCTCATGGTGCTCTAAACTATAACGCTGGATATGCTGGAGCACCCTTGTACGGATCATCTTTAGGCCATGGTGCAACTTTGGCGCATGCTGCTCCTCTTGCCCATGCCGGAACTTACGCCCGTCCTGGCGCCTACGCGTATCCTGGATCTTACAACAACGCCGGACTATACGCCCATGGTGGAAACTTCGCTCATGGAGCTCATTACAATCAAGCTGCCCTCGGCCTTGCCGCTCCTCTGGCTCACGCTGCTCCCTTAACCCATGCTGGTTCGTTAGCCCATGCTGCTCCCTTAGCCCATGCTGGTTCGTTAGCCCATGCCGGTTCCTTAGGCCATGCAGCTCCCTTAGCCCACGCCACATCCCTGGCCAATGTAGCATCTCTCTCCCATGGCGCTGGAGCATACGCTGGTCACTACGGCGGTGGCTACAACGACTACTACGTAAGTTTCAAAGTTTATCATAATAATATATTAGAAAATATCCTTTGACTTTGGTTTAATATTGCTTACTGGTATTTGTTTAGCAAACAAATCGCGGCACGCAGCGATTACCATATCTGACAGGGCATTCTCGATTACATCCCGTGGAGACAGATAATATATCTTAATTATGAATTCAGATTTCTGTTGTGGATCTGGGTACTTGCCGTTGAGTGAGCTCAAACTCACGACATCGGGAATCTCAGGGAACGTAAAAAGCGTAGATTATTTATTTGGGATATTTGTTAGACTGCCGAAGATACATCATTTATTTCCTTAATTAACTCATTTGTAACCTAACCTATCAATCCATAATTTTCTTAGTTGCAGTGACCATTTCACAAAATGTAAACTTCATACGCATTTTTTATCCTTTTAAATCCCATAAATCCATCAAATAGTATGAAATGCATCAGATAACGAATGCACAGATTCTGATATGTCACCGTAGCACTCACTAGATTGCATAGGTCGTGATCACGATCTCATTTTATCTTAATGCAACACGACGAAACACATTACTCTAGTGACCTGTAGCTTACATTCTACTAGTTCACAATATACCTATAAAAACATGTATTTAAATTGTCTCTTCATTTTAATCTCTGTCCATTCATCGCTACGTAATGCAGTATGTATTTTATCTAATTGTAGTGTTATTAAAAATGTGATATTCTTACGAGTATCGCACTTGTAGGGGTATCAAATCCCACTTAATTCTTTGAAATAGTAGCGCATTTGAAGCCGATCACAAGTGTGCAGTAGTAATCTCTAACTAGCAAATAAAATGCATATGCATATTTTGCTACTTTTCAATTATAAAAACAAACACAAATTTAGAAAGACTTATAAAACAATAACAACAAAATTATAAAGACTTATTAAATTTACATCCAATTTGCCTATGTTAAATCGCCGCTAACGTTATACTAACTTATACATAAACATGTGAACTACGCTAGAACGCCCTATGGGAGGAATTCCACCTTACCAGACTTAAAAGTAGAGCGCTTGTGACATAAGAAAAACGGAGGACTACTATTTAAGTTAATTCATAGAAGTAATTTGTAAATATTTTGTCACAGTCTCATCCCAAGTACCAATACTCGTACTCCGTGGAGGACCCCCACACCGGTGATCACAAGGCCCAGCACGAGAGCCGCGATGGTGATGTCGTGAAGGGCGAATACTCCCTGCTCCAGCCCGATGGCTCCTACAGGAAGGTGTCTTACTCCGCTGACGACCACAATGGGTAAATATAATTTCTGGCACAATTTCAAAAGATAATATTACATCCTTACCTGAGTTCGGCAACAAATGCGTTGCACTCCTCAGGACTAAGTTATACGCCTTAGATAAGTATATCTCTCTTCCAACCAGCTTCAAGGTGGAAGTCAGCAGCATTTAACACTGCTGTTATTAGGCAAAAATAGGTATGGCGTATGAGTCGAACCACAAAGTGTTCTACAAAAAGATTTGTATCATTAACGTATATAGTAAATCCGTTTATTGTATAGGTACTGGACAGTCGACAGTTATCTTCTTTCAGTATGAGAACGATTAACGCCTTACACCATCACAGTTGATAAGTACGGCTGTTTACGTATATTAAAATATTTTTATTAGTAAGCACATAGCAATTTCATTCTTTTCGCTAGGCGGCCTCAATCAAGAACAGAATTTAGGTTTAGCAAAAACGTAAACAAATTGGAAACTTTGACACACACGTAACATGTAGACGATGTAAAGACGAGTCATGACGGTGCAACTTTCCCGAATTGCGCAAATGACTTCACGCTCGGTCAGGTCATGTTTGACATTGCTTTCTCAGGAAGCTTTAATGGAGCACGTGACGTCATGTGATCACATGGTGGTCAAACCGGTACAACGGGTGTTCCGCATTCGTATGAGTAATGACCTGAGCCGACCTCTGCGCTATCATACGAAACAGGTGTTGGAGTAAACTGGTTTTAGAACTGGTTCTCATTTAGAATTGTTTGTGAATTATGACGTTTGAATGCTTATAGTTTTGTAGTGGTAGTGTTTTACAAAGCATTGGCAAGGGCAGGCAATTATTAGTTCGTTGTGACCGTTATAGAAAATGTGTTAGGAAGGTATATAAATAAGCAATTATGGGTCAACCTATCGAACAAGATACATTAACATACACTCAGCCTGCTTACCAGCAGTCGCTGCCGCTTGGACACCTTCCAATAGAACAAGAGTATTAGAATTGATACCTTGCTACCTAGCCTTGTGGCCGCTGTGTCCGCTGTTACCACTAAGTAGTAGAACTAATAGGAAGACTGCCTTGCCACACGCCTCAAACAAGGACATAGCAACGCATTCAAGGAACCTATTAAGCAGATACAATCAGTTCATAGTACTACCATAGTCGAACTACAAATAATTCTTCCACCATCTATTACTACTAAACGTAACTATGCCTCTTAACTTAAACTTTCCTAAACCAGTTGCCAGCTAATAAGTTTATATAATTTTGTTACAGTTTCAACGCGGTCGTCCACAACTCCGGCCCCAGCCATCACGTCTACTCCGCCCAGCGTCACCACTACTAAATCTTCACCTCGATCGAATTCTATACCAATCGATGTACCTCGTGAAATCATAACGTGATCTCACTATTTTATTTAAATGCAACAGTCAATAAAGTGCTAACTTTAAAAGATGTGTCTGTTTTAAGAATTTTCCCTCCTAAAGCGATATCATATCATTTGCTTTTTTTACTCGCCATATAAATTTTTATCAAGTGCTAAAACGTGTTACTTTTAATTAAAAACTCGAGATAAAAGTATCAACACGCTGTTGTAAACATTGATGTTGAAACATGTTCTGAAGAAACAACAAGAGAATGAAAATAAGCTACCTACTTTATATTTTGCTATTTCTAACTAAATAATTAATTAAATAAATTACTATCAAAGGATTGTAAATTGAATGACATTCTTTATGTAAAATTCAAGGTTCAGTTTTAATTACATATTATAATCCAAAAGGTATATGTTTTGAAATTTTAAAAGAGGTACCTCCTTTAACTTTGAAATTAAAATTATAACATATTTCATATCATTTTTATTGTCCTCTTTCATTAACTTTTAAAATAAATAACGTGATTAATTAAAGAGCGACATAAATACCAAATTTCATCATCGAATCGTTTTATCATATAATCAAATCAAGATGTGAATGAAACTTTAACGTCTAAACGAATACTGGTTCTTGGTGTAAAATAAATTGATTGTTTTATCTGTTATTCTATATTAATAATAAACACTAGACTGTTAGACCACATCAGATAAAGGAAGGCTTATCTACACTCGTACTTAAATCATAAATTTAAGTTCTATTTTGATATCATTATATCAATCATTATAGACTTTATTAATCGACGGCAACAGTAATATCAATTTTAAACTTACTAACTATTATAAATGAACATTTATATTTAGAACATTGTAATATTACCTCGTTGAAATACTTTTTTTACTTAACCTAAAATTATGCAATGAAGTGGTACCTACAGCCCATGGACACCAACTACATTGTTACCCATGACGACAAAGTTGGGACGCCTCGTATCTCTATCTACCACATCCTTAAAACCCGAACACACCAACGCTTAACACAATTATAAGCTGTTATAAGGCCGAAATACGTATGTTAAGAAAATGATATATAAAAAAAGTTTTCAAAGGTATGTAAAGTCTACCAATGGCCAGCGCGGAGGACTATGGCCTAATCTTCCTCATTCTGAGAGGAAACCCATGCCCCGCAGGTAATGGGTTGACAATGATGATGATGAGGTATGACAGTGCCTCTCGAGTCAATTCAGAAGAACTCGTATCACTTTTAACCTAAATATTATAAATAAGTGGCATGATATTAATTTATAAAAGGGTCATTAAAATATGATTAAAATTAACCAAAGAAATAAAAGGAAAAGAAAATTTCCACTGAGTTAAACTTTTGTTCTCTTTTGTCATTATGTTAACACAAGAATAGGAACAAAAAAACTTGTAGAAGGCCAATATTATGGCAGTAACGTTCACATATATTTTCGTTGCGTAATTAGGGTTGTCGCTTGCGTTCTAAAAATAACAATTTGACTTTGTTTTACTCTGTTAGTAAAACTATTGTATTGCTAAAAAAACTGACAAGTGACAATAAATTGTTTTATATACCACCAAGGTTTACTAAGGGTTACAAGGGACGCCTTCCATGAAAATAGATTTCCAGTACCCTATGCCTTATTTTTTTCCGGAAAGTGAGTTAGTGGAAAGATATCCTTAAGTAACTAACAAAACTAATTCGAAAGCATGATCAAAACAGAGAGTAATTATAAAGGGCTCTTACACAAAACTGCGATGCGACGCGATGCGAATTCGCAACGCAGAAAATTGCGACACGAATTGCTGCGATGCGATATCGTGCGGCATAGCGTCTCCCAGGGTGACAATTCTTTCGACAACCGTCAACCGTATGGAACGTATTTTGAAAATTAGGTCGTGACATGGATCGTAAAAAGAAGTGTGCACTTTTGTTATTGCTTAAGAGATACAGGAAAGAGTAACAGAGAACATTTTGGTTTCATCCATTTATCTAATTCATATATAATTTATATACAATTTATTTTATATGTAGTTTCCCAAAGAACAGGGCACTCCTCTATCAGTAATATAAAAAAATCAACGACGTAGTTTGTCATTTTTTTACATTAAAGTATACGTCTTCCCACCCAACAGATACAGGTCTGTACGTCTTCCCCACACGCTGTCCCAGAAAGAACTAAAAATGGCGTCAACAAGTGTGACGAAAGATCGCAGGAATGTGCGATGCGAATCAATTCGCAAGTTCTTGCGATGCGTCGAGGGAGCTCGCAGATTTTTACGATGCGACGTCGCATCGCAGTTTTGTGTACGAGCACAAAAACAAGAACCTAACTGCTTGAAAACGGTCGCTCTGTCATTCTCACAGTTCAAACTAATCTTACGACACCTCATATGTTAGAACTTGTCAAGCCATTTGGCCAGCATGGCGTTCCAAATAAATAAATACAATAAATATATACCTATAGTCAAAAACATTAGATACACTCCCAAGTGGAGTAAAAATAATACTGTAACTCTAGCATAGCTTTAGACAGAACCTATTAATCAAACAACAATATACTAAAGGATCAAATAAATTACGAGATTACACCATCTCACTATACACTAAATTATCAAAGAATAAAAACAACCACTTAAATCAAGTAGCCCATATCGCGATAACGCTAAACAGTTTTAAAAGTCGCTCGCTTAGTTGCGAAAGCTGATTTTAATTGATTACCTATCTTAAATATGCATTAACTGACGAAATAACCACAAATGACAGCCTATACATATTTATTACGGCAAAATTATGTATAAGTTTATACAAAGTAATATGGATGTGTAGAAATTGTAATAAACATAACATAGACATATCATTCGCTACATTACGAATACTTATACTTAAAATATTCCATTTTATACGACAAAAGCAGCGCCGATTAATAAGTGATTGGTTTTGAAGGTGGTAGAACCCTCTGTAGTTAGACTCCGGCGGCACCACCGCCACAACTATTTCTGCCTAATAACAGCAGTGTTAGGCGCTGCTGTGTTCCGTTTTGAAGAGTGTAGTAAGGCGGACATACTTTTCCGAGGCGTTCCAGCTTAATCCTCAGGGGTAGCGGCGCATCTGTGGCCGACCTCAGGTAGGAATATCTAATCCTATCTGGGGTTGATTACAGATGTCCATGGGCGGCAATAGCCACTTACCATCAGGTGGACGGTATGCTCGTCTGCTACTCCTATATTATAAAAAAAACTGAAATGCAAAATAAAACTACCTAGGATAGTTACATTAAATCCCTTCTTACTCTTTAAATCAAAACATAGCAGTATTAACAGTGTTAATAAGGCAGGAATAAAGGAAAACAGACTCCATAACAATAACAAATTAACTTTGATTACATAACAACGGGAAAGATAAATTTTGCCAACCATTTTGAACCTAAATGGCAATTTTCTATCAATTCGAGATAAAAAAAAATGTATCGAAATGTCTCCACTTTATATATGCAGAATATATTCGCGAATATGACGATGATATCAATATAGGATAGCCGCATATTTTAGTTTCCATTAACGAGTACTAGGATTCTATGATGCAAATGCACTTAGATGACAGTATGCAACATCGAGTAAGAGTAATTACGGCTTTCATCAATGTATAAACTAGTGAACTACTAACATATTAAATTACCTAATGGCTAACACACATTCACTCTCATTGGTCACCTTTTTCATAGAACTGCAACATGAGTTCACCATATACTCAAGTTGCTAGATTTAATTACCCTTAGGAGATTGGAGATGTTCTTGTCTGGTCTTAGATGGGTAAAATAATAGATTGATCACTCCTAACAAGAAAGTGTAAACAGTTTTGAGAATTGTAATTGTTGCGTAAATAAATTTTTGCCATGTTTCCGTTCTGAGAAGTCCGTAAAATGTTTGATGTACTTATTTTTTTATTTCGTACATTACGTAGAATTAGTTAGGTATACGTAGATTTTCTCTTTTTTATTTGTCAAGAATTAAAAAATGTATGATAAAATCATCGTTTTGCAGCTTCATTCAATTTTAAGGCGGTGAAGTATCTTTCTATTTTACTTATCAAAGTGAGCATATTTTAAATACGTAGGTACGAACGAACATTGATAAGATTTCAGCAAAAAAACGTTTCTTCCCGCTTAACACCGACACCTTCTCGAATTGATTGACGTTTGACATATTTTCAGAACATTTACACTTTTCCTTGGTCGATCTATTACTGCTCTGTAATATAATGGACACTTTTTCTTCCCTTGGCCGACCTATTGCTGTAATATAATGTCTTTATTCCAACATGTAGGATGGTATATATATTAAACCACGAATACAGATTGCACCAACCGACATAGAATAAAAACGTAAGACAAAAGTAAAAATATACACCACCACTCTTACCATCACCAAAAGTGGTAAATGTTGTATGTGGTAGTAGGTGAGAGGGAGTGCGTACTGCAATGTTAAAATATATACCTTCATACATTTTAATACCATACTGTGACGAAGTTTTTATCCTAACGATATAATTGCATACTTAAACAATTAAACACAAACAGGACTTCATTATCTTAAGGCTGTCACAACGCGTCCTTGACAATTGCTAACTGGAATGCCCAAGAGTCTGGGCTCGCACTGACCTTTACACTAACACCTACTCGAGTTTAATGGAACATTCTATAATTACTTTTATTACACTTTTAATTCAGGTAATATGTCAGGAAATTGCAATTATGGTTATTATGTTAATGCGTCAACAATGTGCATATGTACCCATAATTTGACTTCATGACCTTGTAGGTTTTTGTAAAAAATATAATCTGTTATAGATAGGTACATACTTACACTAGCAAATGTATTTTAGACAAATGCAACCATTTTAGTCTTCAGGAATGGCATCTGTGATCGGTTAGAAGCAGTGCCCCTGCTTTATGTAAAGTTGATTACAAATTTCTATGGATAGCAGTGCCGACTAACGATTAGATGTACTACAGAATCGTTTGCTTCTTTATTCTTATAAAAATACCATCACCGTCACCAAAAAACAATAATACAAAACTAAGTTACAAATGCCAAATCTATATAAATTTCGTATAATTCTAAATACATACAGACGATACCAAAACTTCAATCCATTCTAGAGCAATATTTTTAAGTAAAGACGACTAGTACAAATAGATTGCAACGAAAATAGCTTTATTCATTTATTTAATCAACATACTTACCATACATACTTACCATAATTACATATTTACCAGATTAAATTAGATGCGACGATATTCGCAAATCCAGGATTACCATAAATTACCTAAAATAATAAAGTTATAGCGACACATCAATCGAAAAGTATTACCAAGAGCTTACGATTTTGCAAATAAATCGTTCGGCGGCAAGAAATTGCAATACAATTTCGCTGGTCCAGGACCACATTTACCGCCCATGCTCAAAAGATATCGTACTAGTTTACTAACCTAACGGTGTCATAAGCAAGTTAAATAACGAACTGATATCTGCCGCATATCTAGCAGTGACCCATTTTGGTATCAGTTTATGTACCGACAGTAATTCTAATGTAAATGACAATTGCCTTTTATTTATGGTGCTAGTAAACCTATTTTCTGATTATGCGGCTTACGTGAAAGCTTAGGCGTAAAAGTTATAATTTAAATACGAGTCGACTAGTAATCGAAATTTTACCATGATTATAATCCTTTATTTTAACTGAAACCTTCGCGTTTACAGTGTAACATTAGCTTCTTAAAATTCAAATTTACTGCCCGCCTTATGGCAAGAGATCAATGTGTATTAGTATGAGCGGATGGAGTAGCTCCAGCTCCATCCCGAACCGAGACGAGCCCGGACGTGGGCAAACGCCGTCGGCATCGAGGACGAGTGCTATTAGCGTATCCGTGGTCCCGATAAAAGGCGTCCAGAAGAATACCGTGGGTTTTAAGCCGGTAGGAGTCCGGCATATCCTCTCCGCTACCCCCGCAGCTGAGAGGAACCCATGAAGGGTTTCCCCACGAAAAAAAAAGTTGTAATGCCTGCCCTTCAAACCTAGCTCATTATCTCTACAATTTAACAATCATTGGGCAGATTATCTTTATTATTATTTTATGTTGATGAAGAAGAACAAGATCATGCAGTCCAACCTGCCATAGAAATCTGTAATCAACCCCAGATAGATCAATGTCCGACGTTACTTAGTTGGAACGCCTCATGTAAGTATAGTTCCCTTATCTCCGTGTATCACAGAAATAGTTGAAGCGGTGATACTCGGCTCTACCACTATCGTAACGTTTTTTATATTTGACCCAAACGATAAAGTAGACGAGCTACCTGATGGAAAGTAGTCAACGTTGCCTATGGACATTCGCAACACCAGAGGAGTGGTCAATGCATCGCAGCCTGCGTAGAAGAGCTCTTTTTACAGCTTGTTTGAAGAGCCTTATATCATAAAGCTCCGGGAATACCTCAGGAGGAAGTTCATTCCACATCTTGCCCCGAATCAGTTGATGTGGTTGGAACTTCATTCTTCGGCGAGTGGTGCGTTGGAAGAATGGTCACGTAGGCACCAGGTCAAATATTTCTATGGAACACTCACTATTGTAAAACATACCATTGTAACTCGATTTAAACTCAACTTTTAAAAAGCTTAACTCATTCTAATTGTTAGCGAACAATAAAAATTCTTTATTGAGACAATAGTAAAGGCACCACTTTATTCGGTACCAACAAAAGCTTTTGATTAATAGTTTTTTCGAGTCACGGTCAAAGTTAGCGGGTGAGTGACCTGTGAACTGTGAACCGAATGTATCCTTTCTATTGTATTTCATAGCCTTGTAGATAGTGTCTGTTAGGCAGAAATGTTGAACAGTGTCTTGCTTCCGTGACGATTGGTAGTATTGATTCACGTTTCAACGAACTAATGAACTACCGGACCTTTAAGCACGCCACTCGAATAGTGTTGCCAAAAACTATCGATTGTATCCTTTCCAAATTGTTGATATTGGATATGCGATATTACCGATATCGATAGTAAAATTAGTATCAATTGAATCGATAATATCAAAAAATCGGTACAATAAGGACATTGGGAAACCAATGATAGTATCGATATACTATCTTTTTGTCTACAACACTATCAAAGACTTTAGCCATAATCATTTTAACAATTAAATCACTGTACAGATCGTGCACCAATAAATCCTTCTCCAATGATTTTAACATTGAATAATGACGCATATCAGATAGGAACTAGTTATCGAAATCACGATTCGTTCGAATTATCCGAAATTTAAAATTGAATTATGCACAATTAATTCACAGGGACAACACTCGCTACAGCCTACAGCAGTATCCTTAGTATGAGTTTTTACGTTTTTACAAAAATGACTGTTTTGTATTTGTTTACATATTTGCACATACATTTCCAATTAGCGCCCCTAGCGGGCTGTATTAGAACTGATTGGAAATGTAGGGGAATACGTAAACAAATACAAAAACAGACATTTTTGTAAAAACGTAAAAACTCATACTAAACGTCAAGATCACATGATTGTTTCGAGCAGAGATTACACGCACATTTCGGTCTATTATCAATAGATGAAAAAGTACAAGCAATTGCAACGCAGCATGAGGTCGCTTTATTCGTTATCATTGGTGCCTACGTAGAATATAAAAGCTGTATTAAGTTTAAACAAATGACGTGTCTCTACTTTAGGATGCCGTTTTGGTGTCCCTTCATTTTAATTACTGAACATTTACGTATAAAATTTTTATACACATAATGCCTTATTGCCTCATCATTGCTTCATCACAGCCAAGTGCGAGTTGCTAGACATCGCACAGTTTTGACAACTTTTTTTTAACAAATGTGAGACATATGACTTCCCTCGCGATATTTTCCTTTACCGTTATGGAAAGTGATAATTAACTTCCAATATGCACATATCCTTGAAAAAAGAGAGGTGACGTCACTCGAACCTCAGATTCCCGAACTGAAAATCTAAAGATTAACTACTAGGCAATCACTGCTTTGTAACCGTCTTCCCAAAGGAAAGAGGTTATCTATTCGCCACGTATTCTTGTTTTTTTTTTCGAAGCGGCTTCTTCATATCCTCTACTTTCCAAACCATGTAAAAGATCGAAAACAATGTCCAATGTTCATTCATTAATTGTTTCATCATTCAATTGTGATATCAATTGCCAGCGATCGCATTTCGACCATACGTTTGGTAATCATACTTGTGCTGCTTATTGGTTTACTAGAACCGCGGTGTGGTTTAGGCAGTGTATTCGATATTGGTATGGCGTAACTCAGATAATAAGATCATGTTAATTTATTTTCGGGTTGCGTGCTAATAAATTCGGATCGATAACAATCGCATTGTTTTGCAAATAATGCCGATATTCCTGTTTCAGAATCAGAACAGAACAAGATCAAGAATTTTGATGTATAATCTAAGATATTCTTGTAATTGATGTATGCATACTAATTTATTATATGCATATATTTTCCAGCTCATAATTCGTCAACATACTTGGTGTGTTTTAGATCCTAATTCTCCAAAATACAATTTCTTTATCGCAGAAAAATCTGTATATATTCACCTATTTAAGTTTATAAATATGCTTATTCCCATATCTGTTAAGGCCCGCTTACATGTGTTTCTGCTCGATTTTTATTTTCTACTTTTATTTACTTGCTTGCTTCCTATAAAATGAAATATTAGTAACATTATATGTAAAGATTACGGAACGTGTAATATTTGCATTTTGGGATCCTTGATTACTATCTCATTACTCTTTAGTTCAGAATACAGCATTTTAATTCACAGCAATAACTCTGTTTTGGGATCCTTAGTTACTATCTTTTATAACTTATCTTTAATTCAAAATACAGCATTTTAATTCACAGCAACAACTCTGAAGGAAATAGAAACATCCGCTTAGTTGCACTGGCTATTTTGCCCGTTCAATCTAAGCTTGAATACAAAGTATTTCAAGCATAACGTTTATTTTGACTATTATTTTATTTAACCGGCAGCTGTGTTCTCAATATACGAAAAGAGATATGAGTATCCAGGACATATACAAACACTTAATGAGAGTTGTTTCCAGCCCGCATACGTTAACAAATTCTGGTGTTACAAATGTCCATAAACGACAGCGACCGACACACAAATTGTCGAAGTGATCTACCAACCTTCATAAAAAAGGGACATAGAAGGTAGAAAAACATGTCATTGCGTCGTGAAATATCGCAACGTAGATGTAGATAATAATTAAAAGCTGGCGCTGCAGGGCTCAGGCGTACGGAGTGAGGGCGGCTGAATTATTATTAGTAAAGGCATGTAACGAGCGACCTCGCGATGTCAAAGTTACGGAACTTAGTGACCGCACACCCCACCACCGGCAGGACTGCGGCGCCGTTTTGCTTTTCATATAAAAGTCCAGCCTGAACCGATAATGGTATCAGTCACCTGCTCTGATTAGCAACAGCAAAATGTTCACCAAAGTAAGTCGGAGCTTTGAGCTTTTAATGTTTCGCTATATGTCCCTTAGAATTAATATATTCGGAATATTAAAGTTTTTATTAATTTTCATTATTTAAAAATTGAGATTCAATTCCAAAAAATATATCCAGCTTAAAAAGCTTTAGTAACTTTAACTTAAGAAGAAAAATTAAAATATATACAGTAAAATAATTCAGTTTCGGTAAATTCTCGCAATACATTTATTCATCCAAATATCTTTTGGTGAAATATGACTGTTTACTTTATTTATTAAGTAATTTACTTTGTCCAGGTGTTCGCCCTTAGCGCCGTGCTGGCTGCCGCCAACGCCGGATTACTGCCTCTGCACCATGGCGCAGTCTCTTCCCAGAGCATCGTCCGCCACGACGCCCCCGTGCACTACGCCCCCGCACACTACGCCCCCGCGCACTACGCCGTGCACGCCGCGCCCGTCGTGCACGCTCCCGTCGTCCACGCCGCCCCCGTAGTGCACGCCGCCCCTGTTGTACACGCCGCTCCTCTGGCCCTCGCCCACGGTCATGAATACGTAAGTATTATTTGGTATTATAGCAGCTATGTAAATGTTTTATTGCCTGATACTGATCTTCAAGATTTTAAAGCATATTCAACGATGCCCTATACATCATCTGTAAAATGTCAAGTCTCAAGCAAAACTTAATACCTAATAGATTAAGCACAAAATTAGAATTTATGTATAATATGACGAGCTAAACTTCGGGTAAACAATATTATTTTCTTGAATATTTCAACTTTATTCATACTCTTATTCATACGTAAATCTGGTAACCCAGAACTAGAACTAAATTACTTACACTATTATTTTTATTCACAGTCCCACCCTAAATACGACTACGCTTACTCCGTGGCTGACCCTCACACCGGGGACCACAAGACCCAGCACGAGAGCCGCGACGGTGGTGCCGTTCACGGCAGCTACTCTCTCGTTGAGCCTGACGGTTCCGTCCGCAAAGTAGAGTACACCGCTGATGACCACCATGGGTAAGTAAACATACATCTGGAGGTTTTTTACGTGAAATAGTTTTTACTGTCCACTTTATTTATAGACTTAACTCGCATCTGAAGTATTCCTAGGAAACTGTGACAATGACAAACAAATGAAAAGGAAGTTTAAACGATTGTATCAGCCCATGGGCAACAGTGAAAAATTACTGTAAAATTATTCGTTCATTCAATCTAATCCAATATAAATACAACATACAAGTTCAACTTGTACGATACAAATATGAAACGAATTCTTTATTTTCTATTATAAAGTGATGAATTTGCTCATTGAAGTGTTCATAGCAATGCTTGCATTCTGATTACTTTTCTACATTCAGCGCTATTATTCTTAACTGTATTTCTATTTCCTCGTCAGTTTCAACGCCGTCGTCCACAAGACCCCCGGTCACCACCCCGCCCCGGTGGTGCACGCCACTCCCGTGGTGCACGCCGCCCCCATTGTCCACGCCGCCCCCGTCGTGCACGCAGCCCTCGCGCATGGACATCATGGCCTCCTCCATTACTAGACCATAGCTTGTATTAATGATATGATCGTGACGTATGACTGGTGATTGTGATATTTATGTGTATATAATGATGATGGATATGATTTAATACTCATTTGTAAATAAATGACCTGCTGATCAGTACGTTCCCTTTTATTTTACATTCTGATTAATCATTACTTTAAAATTCCAAAGTCAAACGCTCTATTTAGGAAATCATTTCTCACGCCACTTGAAGGTTTTATTTTTGTATACCTAAAACTATGTGGAAGTAATAACCGTGTAATCAAATATTTCATAAGAAATCAACACATTCCATCATAGTAACGAGTCGGTTAATTCAAAGTTTACCCTTGAATCGTTACGTTAGACAGTGGCTTAAAATAATTAGTATAGTCATTATACAGACACGCGTGCTTGCGTGCCGCAGTGGCGTTCGCTGGTGTTTTGGTGCGGTAATTACAACGCTCTATGTAAAGAACTTACGCAACGGACCCGCTACGACTGTGCGACGACCTAGAAAAACGCAACAAAAACGCACTGTTACATTTTAATGGCCTTCCGCACAAGAATTCGTCGCTAAACTGTATTCTGTCCTAATAATCTTTACTTTGTTCTCTTTGTCCACATAGCATACCTATATTTACTTCCAAATACTAAAATTCAATATTTAAGTCTATCCTCCATATAGCAAAATCATGTTCAGTAATGAGATCTAAAAAAATGTATTCTCATCAAAAAAATATATTCACTTACCTTATTGCTTATATTATACACAAATACGATACCAAATGACATCTTATTTCTTAGTAAAGACCTTTTATTAATAAATTAGTCTTCAAACATAGGTATATGTAGTTACGAGTATAACTTTATAAGATCTCCCGTTATTATCTCAAATTACCAAGCTTCCAACGCCGAACGTAATTTACAAGTCTCCTACACACATGAGTACGTGTTGTCAAATACGACAAATACCATAGGTCGCTTCCACAATGGGCAGCAATTTAAACGCAATCATTATGTACAGGCTGTCCATTTGAGACAGGAGTAAACTCCATTAACTACGTAAATCGCCAACATATAAATTACCTCTAATTTCCCGTCGAGGTTGTCGTAATGAAGGATACGTATATTTTATTTCGAAATTGTTGGTTTGAGAAACCCATGATTGAATATTCTTATAATTGTGATTTATAGGATGAATCATATATGGCTTTCAACGTACTCCGACATGTGATCGACTGTCATGTTCAACATGTTCAATTGTTCATGTTCATGTCGATGTTGTTCATGTTCAACTCATGACATATTTTCGCCCGTTGGTAATAATCAGTCTTATCCAATTTAAAAATTATGATTTTTTATTAAAATACATTTTGAATTTTAAAATTCAAGATACATTTATTGACTAAAAATAGGTTTTTCACTCCTTTTAAGGGACCTAGGCCCCTTTGTAGCTAAACGACAAGGACGCTACTTAGCGAGAAGTGATACGAGGGTTAAAGCAGCGATCGTACTGCAGGTTACGATTTCGACATAGGATCTATTAATATGTAGTATCCACCAAGAATTGAACACACACGAAGAAAAGACTTTTTTTTATATAATATAGGAATAATTGATCTAGCATAATCTTATATATAAAATTCTCGTGTGTAATGTTAGTTACAGTTCTCCTCCGAAATGGCTTTACCAACTTTTATATTATGCATATCCAGTAGGTCTGAGAATCGCTTACTATATATTTTTCATACCCCTAAGCGATAGGGGTTGTTCACCCTTAACATTTTTTATTTATACGGCAACACAACGTTTGCCGGGTCAGCTAGTATTAAAGTAAATTTTAATTTTTAGGTTTTATTATTTTATTTCATTCTTAAATCTTAAATATCTATACTTATTATAAATTAAAGTCCCCCGCAGCCTCTGTCTGTCTGAACCCGATAAACTCAAAAACTACTAAACCAATTCTCACACACTCACCATGCACTTTTAACCGTCTTAGATTTTATGGTTCAAAAGATAAATTGTTTCAATATTAAATTATTTTATTTATTTACTTCCATGTATGTACGCGGTCATATGAGTTCCGTGTCCTGTTTTTCGTACTCTGGCTTTAATCATATCATCAGTTACCATTTTTAAATCATAAGCCCAACCAAACCATGCGCAGAGATTAATAAACATAGTGCTTAAATTCAACATTGTATTTCCTAATTCAGCTGCTCGGTAGTCCCAAGGAAAGGTATGATGGTAATTGTGAAAGCCTTCTCCACATATAGCTAAGGAAACGAATGTGTTTTGTGTCGGTGATATATTTATATCATAAGGCCTGTTTCCATATATATGCGCTGCGCTGTTTATTAGAAAAGTCCCGTGTAGAGTTAAAACGTAGCGAAGCATGTTGACATGCCAGGCGACATTCATGGTTTCACCCCAAAAGATCACAGGTATTACGGTTGGTAGAACAAAACACATCATACCGATGACGGGATATGCGTACCTGAAAATATTGGAAACATGTCAAGATCATACACATATATTATATAGCCTGTCCTGATGATAAATTTACATCTAGAAATAAAATATACGAATTTTATTTTTATGTTTTGTGCACACACATAACATTTCGTAACACGTTAAAAAGTTATTTTACATTTTTTTATTATAATAGAAACTATTTGCAACAATACTATTCGACTCATAATAAACAGATTCCTCTATACTATGGTTAAAGACAGTCAGACGTATAATAATTTTGTTGAATTTTAGGCAACTATTACAACACATTATTCGCCGTGTTTAAGCAAAGATAAGTCATGGATTTTGTTCTGCTTACTCTTTCTGAAACCGCAGTACAGGGTTGCTTGTAGCATCAGATACATCAATTTGTGTTATACGCTTTGTTACTTCGTCATGGTCATCAACGAGCGTCCAGCCCAAATGGGAGAAAAAGAATCCTCTAGATGCGTTATGAGGATCCGCATCTGTGTCGCTGTATTTGTGGTGCAGTCTGTGCTGCTTCACCCAGTTAATGACTGTGTATTGTAGGCACATGCTCTGGAATAGCATCAGAATGATTTGCAAAGGCAAAGTCGCCTTGTATGATCTGTGCGACCACAATCTATGTGATCCTGCAGTCACGCCTAGACCTGAAGCTATGAATGTAATCAAACCTGAAAAAAAATAAAGTCTATTTAATTTGTTTCATAGGTAGTATTTATTCGTATGGCTCCGTTGTTAAAAGTTGAAGACTGAGGTCAAGTTGCCCTCGGTAAATATAATTGAACAACGAAAAAAGTCTACTCGCTGCCTAAAATGTGTCTTCCAGGGCACGATACCTGGCCAAATCAGTGGCGGCGTAAGGCGGGGGCGACGTGGCCCATCGCCTACGGCCTCGCGACCCAGAGGGCCTCGCGCCTCTTGTGGTCAGCGGTCAACGAAAAACAAAAACGGTCGTCGGATGTAAACCCATCATTGAAACATATTTGTTAGCAAATAAGTCTATGTGAGGTTTGTAATTTTGTAAAATCAAATCAACTTTTTAGACAAGGGCCCTCCATTCCACTTTCTGCCCCGAGTCTTTCGACTTTAGTACGCCACTGTTTTCATTGTATTATGGCTAAGGGCCCCAATTTATTTTGCCCACATAAAATTTAGATCTTACGCAGCAACTGGGCAAAATTATTGCCAACCAGAAATGAGGTCGATGAAAAAATGTCTTCCAGTCTTTCCCATAGTATTTAAGTCTTTTGCAGCCACCTAAAACGTGCCGCGGGCCGTATCCTAAGCCAAGGCGGGCCGCATTAGATTTCAAGTGCATTTCGTAGACCCTTTTAGGGCTTTAGTACCTTACCATTGTCTTTGATTTAGCAGTCGTTAAACCCTGTCGGACATCCTTCCTACACTAATCGATATTGGTGCAGCGCGGACAGTATACTTCAGGAATGCTCCATTTGTAAGGAATAATTTATGTCAAACTGTGGTGCAAAACATTGCAGACAATACAAAAATAATAATAAAAATACTTACCACTTATACTTACTAAACAAAATAGTCGCACTTTTTGCAGATGTGATGAAAAGGTACAGGCCATATATTGCAGCTAAATGAAAATAGCCCATGGAAAGAACAGCTTTGTATGCAATTCGATAATTCCAAGCGGCAGCTTTCGTAGGATAATTATCTATTTCATCCACTTTTTCCAAAAGAGTCTGGTCTGATTTAGGCAACATTGTGTTTCGGTAGAAATGTATTAATTTATTTTATTCTGTAAAAATGTATTACGAGATTAGGCCTATATGCGTGTAATTCATGAGATTTGTACATTGGAAAAGATGTACTTAGTACATACGATCTTGATTATAAATAGGTATTTTTCTGAAAAAAATATTTTTTAAAGCTCATTACTGTCAATTATTATATATGTATACTCTTTTGTTTTTACATCTATTAAAAACAAAAAACAAAACGTAAAATCTATATAAAACGTACAAACTCATACTAAGGGTACCGTACGAATTACCTTGATTAACGGAACATTTATTGTTTCCGACTCTTACAAGTAGATTAAAACAAAAAATGTTTGACTTTTATTATTTTTAAGGCCGTTTACATCAAGTCGTTTTGGTGAACGTTTACATGTTTAGTCAAAACCCACTCATGTTAAAATCAACTTACTTTAATACTGAAGTTCAGCTACATGCAATCTTTTCGCATAGGCATCTTATAATTATTATCTTACACATTAAAGTTATTTTCCGAAGCAAAGAAACTATATGATACTTGAAATAAGGTCAAATTTCAATATATTTTTTCTAATAATAGAATCAAATTGTACTCATTATTTCATAAACATAAAATATAGCAATAAATATTAGAATTGTTAAAATAAAGCAAAAAATAATATTTTACCGTTTTAACTTTTTTTGCTTTTTACAACAATAATTACTTCACACGTACCTACTTTTTATAAGTAATCTATTAATATTTCAAATCAGTGCACCGATCAATCATTCTGACTTGAGCAACGTTAGGCTATCGCAAAATGTTCTATGTGCCGGAATAATGACATATTTAAAAGATTCAAAAGTTATAATAGCCAACACAATTTTATCTTAAATTAGCTGACCCGGCAAACATTGTGTTGCCATATAAATAAAAATGTTAAGGCTTAACAACCCTTATCGCTTAGGGATATGTATATAAAATTCAGTGAAAATCGGTAAAGCCGTTTCGGAGGAGTACGGTAACTAACATTGTGACACGAGAATTTATATAAAAGATTTTCTTCAGTAGAAATCATTATGCAAGCATGTATGTTTTAACACGATTGGTAAGGTAGTCTTACTCTCCAAAAGATACAATCAAATATCTAAAAATATCGTTAGGAAACCTTTTCAAACTACCATAGAAATCTAAATTCGACTATTATTAATTGTACTATTAAAATAAAGTTAAATTATTTACTTGTCTCTCCCAGAAAGCAATACTGGTGTTACATTCCTTAAGGCTTTAATGTATAAATAGTACCTCCTAAAAAAAAATGGCTTCTACATTTTTTTACAAAAACAAAAGAATGTATTTTTTTTTAAATTACTCAGTCGCAATATTTACGAAAACTGGATTGAGATATTACATTATGTTCTACCTAAGCTGGTACTATTCAAGCAAACCGGAACGCAAACAGTATAAGGTATATCATTGAGGAAAGCATGCCACAGTTATTTTTATAACCATGTTTACATTGCATACTATTTACGTCAATTTCGAAATTATTCGCATGGCGCCAAAACACTTAGTAAGTGGGTAATGGACTTACTTCACAGGACCATTACTTTTTACAAAAGGCATTAATTTATGCAAAACACTCACTTATACGTGCTGTGATTTACTAAAGAGTTTCATATGTCGCCTACGTTTTAGTTCAAAACGAGTTTGTGAGACAATCCAATATAATGTATAGTTTACATTTTATATATATATGAAACGAAAAGAGACTTTGACTGTCATATGAATAGATGAAATATAAAATTAGCTTGAGTTTCAAGTGAAAAATAGTTTTAGTTCTCACTGATTTATTTTCCCACATTAACGATTAATTGACCTGATGACTAGTATACATAATTACTTTATGTAAATACTATTATAAAATTCTTAAAAACCTATTTTTCTCGACTCTATATTCTACCACAAAATTATCGTTAATGTCGTTTTTGAAAGACATAGAACGACATTTACAAATAAATTAATAGACACAGATTCCAATGGTACTATAATTTGCTAGTCATAAAAATTGCCGCGCAACCATAATTGCGGACAATAAATTTCCTATTAATATGCAAAAGTAGCAGACAAATTTTGCAGCGATCGAACCTAAACGCAATCAACTTCGATGTCAGCACATGCAAACAAAAACTCGATGAGAGATCATTATCGTCGGTTAAAAGTTACAAGAGCGTGTCAAAAATTTAACGTTGAAATATTTGTTATCGCACTAAGTTAAGCGACTCACGCAGGTAGCGTGTGCTTTCATAATTTTACAAAATCCCCGAAATTTTTAAGTTTTTTTTTTATCATATAGGAAGTGCAGACGAGCATGCAGTCCACCTGATGGTATGTGGCTACTGCCGCCAATGGACATCTGTAATCAACCCCAGATAGGATTAGATATTCCTACCTAAGGTCGGCCACAGATGCGCCGCTACCCCTGAGGACTAAGCTGGAACGCCTCGGAAAAGTCTGTCTCCCTTACTACTCCCTAGGATCAATTAGGATAGATTGATTATTAATAAGGATGTGCCCTTCAAACCGGAACACAGCAGCGCCTAACACTGCTGTTATTAGGTAGAAATAGGTGTGGCGGTGGTGCCGCCGGAGTCGAACCGCAAAGGGTTCTACCACCTTCATTCACTACATGGAAAGTTGCTTATGGTATATCTTATAAAATAGTTTGTGTATACTTAAAAGTTTTGAGCGAATCGATCCAGTAATTATTATGAATCCATACAAATAGACACACATACATTTTTCATTTTTTGCTATTATTTTTTTCTTTAATATCGTACAAATAATAGTAGATGTAGTAAGCATTACTTACAAATCAGAAGTTCCCTTGTTTAATACATACACATTAATATTATCAGTACAAGTATTATTTTCTGCGATCCCAAATCACACTTGACTTTTTTTTTGCTATCAATCTCAAGCTAATGGCTGCTTAATTGGTCAAATTGATAATCTAAATTGATCTAGTCTTGAAATTGCCCTACGGCTCACTCACACAGTGCAAAATCTAGTACTACCACCTACTACCTACAAAAGTAGGTAACAAGTAAAAATACTTGATTTGTTTATTATTACGAGTAATAATATAATCAAAAAAATATTAAAAATACTATGAAATACCTTGCTTTTGCGTAAAAGAAAGCACATGAACTTCGTCATCTTTTACGCCTGTTATTAAAACCTAATCTATTAAAATTTAGCGTACCAAATTTCTATAAAGTATCTACTTGTCAAATATCGATCTTTGATAGGTAAGTTAGGGTCAATTAGGATAGATTTATTATTAATAAAGGACTTCCCCGATGAACGTACCAACCAAATTAAATAATTGGATAATAATATTTCTATAGTGTTATCCGTATAGATACATTTATATTATATTTTATTAATTTGTAACTTTCAAAATTCAAAATTATACATATTGAAATGACGTACATAGAAGACCATTTCATTTTATGTATGTTTAAATAAAAAATTACTTGTAAATATTACAAGCGACTATATATAGAGAAATTATTATTTTTCGCAACTGTCTACTGGCCATTAACGTTCAAGTCTCATTGTTAAACTTTTTTAAATGTTGGAATATACCTACATACTTACACACATTCTCACAGCGAACTGACGTTGTAATGGTCTTGAGCAACCATAGCAAAACTGTGTGTATTTCCATACTATCGTGGGACAAAACATGGTGCATACACGTAAACACATACTCGTAATATAACTGTAAACACAGTTAAATGTATGTATGGGTGTTTATATTTAGAGCGGGTAGGGACCAATAAAATCAAATAGGGAACTTGTGGGGAAATAGGGGAAAAATAATTTATTGTATAATACCGCGGACGAATATTTTTTTCAGGTGTATAATTGTTTCATTCCTTGCCACTTCCTACAGCTTGAATGGTTTGACGGATTAAACATACGAATCGTTAGATTCATCTTCATTGCAACAATAACAAAAACATTATTAATAAGATATTGTTTTTATTTTGCAGTTTTAAAGAAAATAATCCTGTAAAGTTCACAGACTTTTATGAACGTCAATAATCTGCTACCATTCGAAAGTGTTTCGTTATGGAGAAGAAGACGCTAAAGAAGCTTCATAACACACACCTTTAAAATACCTAATTCTACAGACAAACTTATGCTAACGAAACATGTGGAGCGGTTACTACATACCACATATACTCGTATAAAATATATAATCCTCATTCTTGATTTTCATTTCCAATCAGGTCAATGGCTAAAACGCGTTAATTGGTGGCAAGTACATTCATGTAACAGTAACATTGGCGTACTTACCGACATTACGATACGTTGGCACACTATGAGAAATTGATCAATGAATTTTTGCTCTAATAATTCCCACAATTATAACCCGTATATAAACTAATGAGATAGGGCCATATATCCACTATTGTCGCTGCACTAGAGAAAACTGTCGTGAACCGAAATCTTTTCTAACAAAATGCTGTACAAAGTAAGTACGTATAGTAAGTAAGTAAGTAAAGGTGGTTGAACCCTTTGTGGTTCGACTCCGGCGGCACCACCGCCTGTTTCTGCCTCCGAACAGCAGTGTTAAGCGGTACCGTGTTCTGTTTTGAAGGTTGTGGTAAGGGAGACATACTTTTCCGAGGCGTTCCAGCTTTGACCTCAGGGGTAGCGGCGCATGTATGGACGACCTCAGGTAGGAATATCTAATCCTATCTGGGATTGATTACAGTTGTCCATGGGCGGCAGCAGCCACTTACCATCAGATGGACTGCATGCTCGTCTGCTACTCCTATATTATAAAAAAAGTACGATATTCGTGGTTTGTGATGTGTTTGTAATTTAAAATATATTTTTTCATTTTTATTTTTTTTTATTTTCAGTTAATAATGTAGAATTAATACGATAATTTGATAATCATTTATACAATCATTTTGAAAATAATTAAACAGTTTATTAACAATAATTACTAAAAATAGAATTGGACTTTAATTGCAGTTTAAGTTTGTATTGGCCTTATTTTGGTGAGCTGTTCAGTAATGTAATAGTTTAAGTGTGATAAAAATACTTAAGAAGGTCACTTTTAATGTTTTTAAATAATGTATACTTATAAAGTAGTCACCTATAACTTAGTGGAAAAGTTCCAAGTAAATATAGACATACCTACTTCCTGTTTTAAAACAGCACACATTCTAACTTTTCGTACATGTCGTAAGTCTTGGTAAATGAGATCTTTGTCAAACAAAGTGCTTTTAAAGGCTAGTGGAAAGAAATAGCAATAACAGAGACCATATGACAAAACTGTAAGAACGTGATAATTGGAAATCATCATGACAATCCAACATAGAGTGTGCATCCAGTATAGATTAAAAGAAGAATAAAGTTATATTAAGGAAATAGTCGTAGAGGTGACACAAGAGTTATACCGAACTCCTGCCGGCTTAAACCCCACGGTGTTCCTCTCTTTGCCAAGTGACAAGGCCACGGGCATGATTTTGTATTCTACTATGGCTCACCTTTAAGATACCTTAAAGAAATAGAGCGGAAATTCCCACATCTCGTCTTCCTTTGAGGCAGTCATGTTATTCCCTGTACGCCTTCTCGATGCCTGAACAACGCGACAATAGCAGCCCCCGCAGCCAATAATGTTTATTTTCTAATTATAACTATTTTTTTCAGATACTAACAGCCTGCGCGCTCATATCGACCTGCCACGCAATATATCCAATTCACCACCATTCCGCGGTTTCTCATCAGGAGGTGATCAAACACGATGGACCGCACCATCCTGTACATATCCACCACCCCATCCCTATTCATCACGTTCCCATCTTACATCACATTCCCCACCACGTTCCCCATGAGATAGCTCACCATATTCCTCACCATATCCCACATATCCCAGTACACCACGTGCAACATATTGACCACTATGTGAGTATCGTTTTATTTTATTTTGTCATCAAATTACTACCGTGCCACTGCTGTACATGTATCATGTGTGTTCTCTCAGGATAAGTGACGTTTAGACAATATACAACACGATTGCCAAGTTCCAATTCTTCGACCATTGCCGTTTATTGTGTGATTTGTGGCCTGATTTCTATAGTATTTTTTAAAAGTGTTTTTGGTTACTCTTATAAGTACTTCTAAATAATCACGTAGAATTTTTAATGTCCATTAAAAATTGACCTCATAATTCGTTATTTTTTATTCGTTCTATTATACTTAATGAAAACCTTGTGACTATCACTATACCTTTGTTTTAGTTTTGAGGTAGTATCAAAAATAAATACAATGTGACTTAATGCGATGAAGCTATGTGTAAAACTCCTAACTATAACTCATATAATAGGTATTTAATTTACAAAATTATTATTAATTGATATATATTTAAGGTAACTATAAAAACACAGTAATCCAAAGACTTATTATACGTTATTAATTGCAATAATTCTATATGTTTAAGCTTGATTAAATACCAATTTTCTCTAGCAATTTATTCCCAATCAATAGATGAAGCTAAATTATCAATTTAGCGATCGCGTTACAAGTGTTGCAAAAGAAATAATAACACTTAGAAATAATTCAATCAATCATACACATCCTTGACGTTTGATTGAACTATTTTTATTATTTGAGAAACTCTACTAGAGCCTTTTTTGAGATGTGTACACGTAAATAATTGAAGGAGCGGAGTGATTTCTCTTTTAGCAAAAACTGGTAGCTAAGTCACTAAATATACCATAAAAATTAAAAAATACAGGAGGGTTACCATCTCTTAAAACAATATTATTTTAATCATGCTTTTACTTTTTTTTAAGGAAATTAAACTTTTTAAGCAAAATGTGACAATTTCAGGTGGTTTTTATACAATGGATAAGCTAAAATTAATAAAGGTTTCGGTTTGTTCAACTGTGTATGACAGAATATTTTACTGTTTTAAGGAGGAAATAAAACTTTCCTGAACTATGATGGTTTTTAGAAAGATGGTGGTAGGCCCCCAGGTTATATCTTAACAATGGGCGTTTGTTGTTGTTTTCGTTTATTGTTGCATCAATTTTTTTTTTATTAATTATATTGCCAATCCAAAATCGAGATTTGATCGTCGATAAATGATGTGAAACATTGGTTATTAATGACGGCCACGCGTATCTATGTCCTAAAGATGAAATGGAAATATCATACAATTTTCCATCAATACCCAAGCGATATAACCTTTAAAAACCTTTAATTCATAATACCTCAATTTTTAGGCATTCCCAGAGTATAAATTCCAATATTCAGTCCACGACCACCACACAGGAGACGTGAAGTCCCAACATGAGATCCGACATGGGGACGTGGTTAAGGGTGGATACGAGCTGGTTGAACCCGATGGCAGGTACAGGAAGGTTGAGTACAAAGCTGATGACCACACTGGGTAAGTCATAAGCAGTTCAATTTAGAAGTAGCAAACGAAAACTAGTTCAAGACTGTAAACATTGTCATTTTGTCAACAGTTGTCCATTGTGGCCTGTGGACACCTGTAATCAACGCCAGATAGAATTAGAGTCCGGTTCTATTAGTTATTTTCAAAACAAAAGATGCTCATTTTGATATCCTACTCATTTTTATCGTTTATGGCGATACTGCGTCATTTATATTACTTATAGTGCTTAAGTAATTAGTTTCTTTATTCCCCATATTAAACTTTGTAACTAATTTATTCTTAAGGCTTTCTACCGCTTTCTCTAATAAAAATGTCTTGTCGCAGGTTCAACGCTATCGTGCATCATTCATCACCTCATCATCACCTTCATCTGTCTCATCACGGTTGATCACCACTCTGGACTAACTAATCATCGAGCCTTCTACTATGATCTCCGCGTCGCACCAATGTTTTAAATATAAGTCTACAAGATGAAATAAAGCTCTTTTTTATTTATTTTGTTTTTATTATGGCTTTTAAAATGCGTAGTACGTAATGTGTGCAAATTGTGAAATACTATAGTATAATGGTCTAAAATCCCGATATAAGACGACCTTCACCGAGCTGCTTAATGGATAAAACATTTTACTATTTATTATATTAAATTAAATATGTCAAAAAGTAATTTATAACAAATGGGTTGTCTAAAAAATTTCAGTCCAGAATATGATTTATTTACAATGTTTTTTTTCTTAAACATTTCACTGATCTGATTTATGGACACACACACAAAAATTACATTATTTTCCTCTCACAACCCTTGAGTAAGCGGGTATAGACAGGTAAACAAGTTGGCCTACCCAAGGACTGTGACAGAAAAAAATAGTCAACCTAACGTTTGCATATTATAAGGCTTCATACTTTCGATTAGTTTATGATTTTTCTATAAACGAAAATAGTGTAATCTTGTAGAAAAAATAAACTATTATGAACTGAATTTTTTTTTCATCCATTAAACAGCTCCGTGAAGGTCGTCTTATATCGGGATCTTGTACTATAAAGAATTGGATGTACACAAACTCATAGTCAACATAGGTGTACACAACGCCATCTATTATCACATAGAAAAAACATAGTTATTGGTATATAAGTAAGGATTAAGAGTGTTAATGAAAGAGGTGAATTAAAAATGCTGTGATTAGATTTTTGATGAGAAATCTAAACTTAACATTTAGCTTATCCATGTGGTCGGGGACCTATCCAGCTACCAAACGAGCAAGCAGTCCACCTGATGATATTATCGTTAAACCACTTTCAATGGTTATTGTCGCCCATGGATATTTGTGAGCAACTCCAAATAGAACTGAGTTCTTGCTACTTGAAGATAATCATGGACACGTTACTACTACAAGTCAGCCATACAAAAAACAAAGTTTAATAGTAGTATACTTGCCAATAGCCTTACGTCTTATATATACGTTTCGCTCGAATCCAAACATTGCTCTGCTAAAAGTATAAGTAAATATTGGCAGGTTGCAAAATATTTATTACGTGGATATGAATTTGTAGTTAGTGTAGTAGTTTGAATAGTGTATTAGGGAAACTTAACGTCAACATCAAGCCCACTATTTACGTTCATGTTTCCTTTTATTTACAATTCTTTTGTTTGAATGAATTTCATTGAATGTCAATTTTGTGCCAGTTATGATAATTAAACATAAGTATAAGAAATAATAAAGAAATAAAATAAAAAAAATAAATTCGAACGTCTATTACATATCGTCCCTATCAACTTGATATGTAAACAGTCAGCTCATAAACCATTGATAAGTATAGATATCTCACCGCCTTGTAATTGATAGAAGCCATTAAATGACTTAAACGGCTGACAATGGCTGTCATCGTGTAATTTACGCGGAATAATGCCGACATGCGCAGTTAAGACACGAAATCAAAAAAAAGTACGAAGAAATATCGTCTCATTCGTAAGTCATCTAAAATATCTTTATAATATTTTTCAAACACGAAAATAAATGACAGTGACAATTGTCAAAAGGTTACATTTTCTTGTTAGGAGCGAATAATCTTTACTAATCTATGTTATAAACTCACCTATATCTGTTACCTGATGAAAAATAACTCTGTGCGTTTTGAAAATAACTCTGTGCGTTTAGATACGGCTCTAAAGCACGATTCTCAATACCACATAAACAATAAATAATATTACTTCATATATTTATATTCGTGTCTATATAATTTTAATATTGCGTGTATTTATACTCGCATTTTAAATCTTAAGTAATTACTAAGGTGAAATCCACTTCCACTTATTTATAATGTAAATAACTTGGTACGGATTTTGTATAATGTGTATAAATAATTTCCGTTTGTTTATTCAGTCCATAAAATAATAAAGTCCATGTTTCAGTACAAACATTTTATTTTTAGAAATTATTTAAGCGAGATATTGAAGAGTATGTACGAATTGTCTAAGGCATAACTAAATTGACATATCTGATCGAAAACTTATGAAAGTCTCATAAGTATTTCCTTATTAACTAACGACCAAGAGTCTTCGTCGAACTTGTGAATAGTTATTTTTAAGAAAAAGGTTCTAATACTGAAAATAAGATTGATCGTAACTTGGTGCATTGCTAGATAGGTATCAAGTTAGATAAATCACGTTGGATCAAAATCTAATTCGAATTATACGAACGACGTCATTCTTCTACTTAGGAACACGACTCTTGTCAAAAGCACTTTAAACAACACGTGTTAAAAATATTTAATACCTTTAACAAATTTATATTAAAAAGGGTTTATAATAACAAACTTTTAAGTGACATCACAGTACAATAGCTCCCACATTTTTTTTCAATTTGGATCAGAAACGCGATCGGATACAAACAGCGCTAAACGTCTTAATTTCGGGATTATTGATTGTAAATGATTGTAATACGACTTACGACCATCAGTTTATAAGGACTAATTCACACAACCATAGTTATAAATTTAAACCCCAAAAATGTTCAGATCGTCTATTTTTTTAAATTATTGCAACAAATTAAAGTAAAAACAAAATATATACTACTTGAGGACTACCTTACTGTGAAAACGGATGTATATATTGTAGAGTATTGGTATTGTATCGAAAAATATCTGAAGTGTTTTTAGACTTTAAATACAATTTAATACGTTTACAAAACTAAAGACATAAATAACATTAAGATTACTCAAATGATATAATCACTCAATCACATCATATCACTTATCAATAATTGAGTATAGGAAACGTTTACCGGTGAACAATCACCAATCTTTATACTGTCCGAATATATCGTGGCGTATTCCTACACAAAATGGATTTAGAAAGATTACTCAGCTTCCATCATCTACAAGCACGTCTTTTCCACAAACCTAACCATCGTTGAAGGTCATCATCATCTTAACACCATCATAGTCCTCAGGAGTGGCAACATATCTGTTATTATTGACCATTTAGGTAATTTGCTTCGCGCTTCAACGTATTGAACATCAGGTAGCACTTCTGTTTTATACAGTGTGATAAGGGAGACATACTCTTCCAGAGGCTTTCCAGCTTAGTCCTCAGGGGTAGCGGCGCATCTGTGATCGACCTCAGGTAGGAATATCTGATCCTATCTGTGGTTGATTACAGATGTCCATGGGCGGCAGTAGCCACTTACCATCAGGTAAACTGCATGCTCGTTTGCTACCTAAATCTGGACTAGACTTGACCTAATACTTTGGCAATTTCATTAAATTGAGTAAAATTATAACTATTTCTCTCTGTCCATATCTGGAGGTAGCATGTAATATGTATCATCACGATATTCCATTCTGACTTAATGAAGGATAATGTTATTATTTTTATTAATAATGTTACAAAACATCCCACGACGCGTCTGAATAAAGCCTCTTTTGAGAAACTACGAATAATTATCGTAATATAGCTTACATGAAGGATATTGAAAATTAACAATAAATGTATTAATTATGCCATTATATATACGAAATACGATTGCAATCTGTGTCAGTTCAATTTATGTTAGCAAAGAAACTCATGATGATTTTAAAGGTAAATATTTCAAGTTTTATTTTTGTGGTTCTGGCGAATTAGTGTCTAAATATAATTCGGTCGGTTTAATTTACTTTATACCTTGAAATGTACGTTTTCTTAACAATGTGTCCATTTAGCAACATATTTTGTTTAAGTTTTATATTATACGCAAAGCATATTTGGATATCGTAAAGTTGTGAGAGATTAACTTTCAGCTAAAGAAAAGTTATTATGTAATTCTCCAAAGTTATAGTTTTTGGGTGCTATCTTAAGATCAATATTATTATGGATCCATCCATCCAAAATTATCATCATAATTATTTTCGTTATAACAAGTGTGAACTCTGTGAACCAAATAACAACAGTATATGCAGCAAAGTATTCGCCAAACTTAACTAACCTAACCTAACCTAAATCTATCGTTCTTCTGTCAATAAAAATATATATAAGTCCGAATTAGTATACTACCTTTTGTACATGTTCCAGGTGATTTTAATGCTAGGAGTGGCCAGCGGGGTATTTGCTGATGGCCACTACACCTACTGGAAGCACAAGACCGAGGATCATGAGCACCACGGCCACCATGGAGAGCTTTCACACATCGGATCTGATAAACCAGAACATCATGAAGAATATGTAAGTAATGACGATGTTTTAGGTACTAAGATTTTAGCCAAACTGTATTTACTAGTAAAATAAATCCTTAAAGACTTTAGTGTACAATCTTAACAGAACATAAACTATTGATATAGTACATCTGTTAAAGGATTCGGAGACTGATTAAAAGAAGATTCTATGGACCAAAATTTGGAATAAAATAATATTTGAATATATTTATATGAACAGCACTGACACATAATGAATAAGTTCGAATCATAAGTAAGAGTAGGGTGTCCCTTCAAACGAACAGAATCCAGGAAACCATATCTTCAAATATGTTTCTTATATTGTTTTACATTTACATACTATCATACTAAAACACAACGTACCTATCACTCACATTATGAAGCAAATAGATCAGTAGTACTTTAAATATACTATTATAGTGATACGCATAATCTACTCTTCATCTTCCAACACATTTAAAGCTAAGGATTTTTGGCGACAACCAGATATTGTGGTAACTTTGTTAATTAATTAACCGTGTATTCCAGGCTAAAGCGTATCCGTCTTATGAGTTTGCTTACAAAGTCGAGGACCCTCATACACATGACTACAAGGGTCATCATGAGATGAGGGACGGCGACGTAGTCAAGGGGATGTATTGGCTCATTCAACCCGATGGAAAGAAACGTACTGTGAAGTATCACGCCGATAAGCACAGCGGGTAAGTAGTATTTTTAAAGTTTCTTTTTTATACTATAGCAGTCATAAACAAGCATTCAGTCGACTCCATGATAAGTGGCCCCTGTTATCAAAGACCCCTGTAATCAAAATAGTATTGGACACCCGTAATCAACTAGATATGGGACTAAGCTAGAATGCCCCGAAAAAGTATGTCTTTCTTACCGCACACTTCAAACCAGAATAACTCTGCTTTTAATAAGCAGAAACAGGTGTGGCAGTGGTGCCGTAGGAGTCGAACCACAGGGGGTTCTACCGCCTTCTAGTCAATGTAATAAGCTAATATCTTTTCAATGCGATTTAGAGCTCGTGACCACCTAACATCTTGAAATTTTTTGTGCATACCTTACGATTTTTTTTATGTTATGGAATTTACATTTTAAATTTTCAGATTAATAATTATTATCTTTAAATGCTATGTTATCTTTCTTTTACAGTTTCAATGCTCATGTGGAATACTCTAAAGCTATTTATCCCAAGTATGAACACAAGGGTCACCACGAACATGGTCATCACGAAAAGCATGAGGAACACCATGATGAGCATCATGGCCATCACGACGAACATCATGAGAACCATGATAAGGAACATCATGTGGAACACCACGAGAAAGTACATCACAATCATGATGAACATCATGATAAACATTATAGCCCTAAACCTTACGCATATCATTTTTCTATTTACCATCCTAAGCATTATGGACATCATGACGAGCATCATCACAACGAAGCTCATCAGGCTCATCATGAAGTTCACAAGAGTCACGATGATAAACACCATGAATATCACGAAAAACACCACGGACATGATGACCATCATCATGAGGAGCATCAAGGACACGATGACCACCATCATGAGCATCATGAGAAGCACCACGGACATGATGACCATCATCATGAGGAGCATCAAGGACATAATGACCACCATCATGAGAAACATCACGGACATGATGAACATCATCACGAGCACCATGAGAAGCATCACGGACATGAAGATCATCATCATGAGCACCATGACGAGCATCATGGACATGACGATCATCACCATGAGCACAATGAGAAGCATCACGGACATGACGATCATCACCATCAGCATCATGAGAAGCATCACGGACATGACGATCATCACCATGAGCATCATGAGAAGCATCAGGAACATCATCATCATCACCATCATGGACTTGATGTTGACCATCACCGAGATGATTACCTTCATCTCCATAACAAACATCACATTCCACTACATCTTAAGCACCACCATGATCATCACCATAAGCATTTCCATGGCGGTCATCATGGTCATGAGAACATACATCATTATGAAAGTCAAGACCGAGAACACCATGAACATGACCACGGGCACCACGAACATAACCATCACGGCCACCACGAGCAAGAGCATCATGGTCATCACGAACAAGGTCATCATGGCCACCACGAGCATGCTTATCATGGCCACGAACATGATCATCAAGGCCATCACGATCATGATCATCATGGTCATCACGAGCATGGTCATCACGGCCACCTTGGGCACCAGGAAAATAGCCATCATAACCACCATGAGCATGATTACCATGGTCACCATGAAAATAACCATCATGACCACCACGAGCAAGAGCATCATGGTCATCACGACCAAGGTCATTATGGCCATCATGAGCATGCTCAACACGGACACCATGAACTTGAGCATCATGGACATCAAGAATATGATCATCACGGTCATCACGAGCATGGTCATCATGGCCACCATGGGCACCACGAGCATGATCACGGTCATCATGAGCATAATGACCACCGTGTACATTATGATGTATACAAGCATCACCTACTTCCAATCTATCTGCAACGCTATAAGTTTTTACATCAGATGGTTCCTATGTCTTACAAGAAACATGATGTTCATCACCATGACCACTAATCTGGTCTCCAAAAAATTGGCTCTTCAAATTAAACCAAATTACACCAAAATTGAACGTGACAACAATGTACTTGTTTCTTATCCTATATCTAATATTCGCTGTATGTACTTAATAAATAATACAGATATCTGCAAATATAAGTACGGTATACCTATTAAATTGAACTTTCTTATAAATATTTTTCTTTCTCTTTACAACCTTTCCTATCCATCAGGTCCATGTAAGACAATAAGATGAGTGAGTCTGAATAATATACATAAGTTGGTTTTACAGAAATCTATTTGCAATTCTAATCGTTCCTTTCAATTTATGAAAATGTCTCCCAGATTTTAAATCTTCCTAAGGAGGAAAATAATATATTTGTTTAATACATTATGATTATCATTCTAGTCTTGTGCGTCTCGTCTAGCCAAATATCCTAATAATATTTTTGATGTGAGTGTTCTATTTTTGTAGGTTTTATATCATTTTATATAAAGAATTGTAATTAATGTAGGATACATTTATTTCAAGCAACAAAGAAGAGATGTAGCGTCTGATAGCATCTACAGGTTACGCAACGATCTCTAATCGCTTTAATTCAGTTGAATGTTAAATACTCACAGGTACAGGTACAGGTATTTAACTAAAAGCTATAGCTCAAATAAATTTTAGCTACAAATAAGTACCTTAGTACTATTGACTTTTTTTTTTATTTAACGTCACGTCATTGTTAAGCAATTTGGGGCTGTCGGTCTTAAGAAACACATCAAACAAAGATTTTATTTTTTAACATCCTATCAATATATTTAAGTATAAATTAATGAATATACCAATATTCATACACCTTGTCCTACTTTTCAATATAATATTAATAAGTATTTAATTTTAAGCATAAACCCTAAGTTAATGATAGACAAAATATTGTCATTTATTCGATACTAAAGGATAGGTTAAGAGTGAAAATATGTGTAAAATGGGTCAAACTTTGTATTTTTAACACGCTTTTATTAGCTTGGGTTGTATGTCTGTATGTAGGTATGTATGTAACTAAGTAACGGAATATTTAAACCCGATTTCTATTCACTTTGAACGTTCAAGTTTAATTCAAAATTTAGAAGAATTATCAAAAACAGATGACAATACACGATTTTAATAATTTTGTACCATTGTCTTTATTAACATCCTCATAATTAACGATTTTCGAGGCGAGATTGTTTAAGCGCCTTAGAGAAAGTTCATCGCTAAGTTACTAGATTGCAACAATGATTGCTTTTTAGTTCTGTTATAGCGTGATTTTTAGTTTTAAAAATAATATGTTATTTCCCTAAAACTCAAATGTTCTGAAACATATCTATAATGCCCTCTTGTGGAATGATTTTTTGGATTCCTTACTCAAAGGGTAAAACGAAACCCTCTGCTGTCTGTTCGTGTGTCATAGGGTTTTACAGACGATTCATAATGGTCGTCGCTATAACAACAAATACTAAAAATTAATAAAATAAATATAGTTGAAAAAACTAAAAAACACGCTTTTATGAGAAAATCAACTAAAAAGTAGAGAATAATTTTCAATCTAGGAATCAAATAAGGAACTTGATTTTATCATAAACGTGTGTTTATTATTATAGTTTTTTGAACTATATTTATTGTACATGACTTCATCATGGGCATGGTAAGAAAAATATGGACGGCGTGTTAAATATTAGATATTTATTTTAATCTTAATTCTTAAAATATTTATGTCTTCACATACATTTCCACCACATATCGGGGTATAGGTATCTAAATTATCAATCATTTCAGAATTTCATACAAAACCACATAATAAAATAAAATTCGGTAACGCCATAAAGAAATTTGTGTATGCTGGTACAGTAATACCTTAAATTTGAATTGTATTTTTTCTAAGGTGTCTTGTTAAATAAAGTGCTCAAATGACAGCATACACATATAAATAATGCTAAAATAATGCTAAAAATATAATAATATAAAAAAGTACTAGCTACGGTGGAAATACGCGTGATTTGATTATAATATTATTATTAGTTATTCCTTAGCCCTTATTCGTCTTCTTTAAATGTTAATATTTAACAACTTCCTTTATAATATATAATTTTACCAGATCCATAAGAATATAGAAGTAAATGATGTCATGGCCTATGATTTTAACTCATACCTCAACGCACGGGATGCAGCAGCACCAATTACAAGTCTAATATGACATTAGCTTAAAATCGACAGATTTGGATAATCAATGACTAAAGAAACATCGTTGCTAGGTATAGTTATTTAGAAAGAAATATTAATCGCAGATTACATAAAAACTATTGCTAAACTGCTAGAACATATTTAACTCAGTTCTATTTAAACTAAAGTCACCGCACAATCTCATTTTATAAAGAGCCAGTAATATAGATTATAGAAACAATTTATATTAAAAAGGTTTCTTATAATACACATACAATATCTTCTATAACTAGAGGAGATATAATTCCTCCACCAATGGGATACAAACCAAATTGGGGAGATACGGTTCAAATTACGGGCAATGTCTTATAGGATATTTTCTAATTGTTCACAAAGTCTTCGAAAAGGATTAGTACCTGCTGTCCCACCACAACAACAGAGACTAATGCTCGGAAACAAAAAAACATTGAAGCACATTAAACTTACATGTGAGACGACCATCTAACCGTCAAAAGTGGCAACGCAACTGTGATCAGATTTAAGTAGAACGTCTAAAACTCTGGAACTTCATATACCTGACCGTGAACGTCTGTAACTAGTTGGTTACAAGACGTCCGTGGCAGTGACCACTTACCAAAGTACTCAATCTTATTAAAAAAAGTCACCAGCGAACTTCAACGTTTGACCGCTTGTGACATGACTTTACTTTATATTGTTTACAGATCAGTTTACTATCTACAAGAGTTTTTTTTTATATAAATAATATGGGAGTAGCAGACGAGCATGCAGTCCACCTGATGGTAAGTGGCTGTTGCCGCCCATGGACATCTGTAATCGACCTCAAATAGGATTAGATATTCCTACCTGACGTCGACCACAGGTGCTACCCCTAAGGACTAAGCTGGAACGCCTGGAAAAAATATTGTCTCCCTTACCACACCCTTCAAACCAGAACACAACAGCGCTTAACGCTGCTGTTAGGAGGCACAAATATGAGGCAGGCACAAAGGGTTCTACCACCTTCGCTATGTTAAAGCTATGAGCACTTTGTCAGGTTTAAATAAGCCTGAGTCTAAATAAATAAAACTGTAATATTCTTAGTTAGTCTAGCTTGTACAACTGTACCTACATGTCAGTACAATGTAGACTCGACTCGCAAGCCCTTCGTGTTTAACACGGTTTACTAAACGTTTTTAATTTTCAGTAGGTGCGAATCCATTACACAGTTGTATGACCATCAATTCTCAATGCGAGAAACTGCAGATAATTACTATTGTTAATATGATAACATGTAGGATATTGAAAATTATAAATAAATTACGAAACTCAGTATAAATAACAGATAAGATTGCAATCAGTACCAGTTCAATTAGATATCTGTGATCCACGATTCACGATGCTGTGGAAGGTAAATTAGCAGTGTTCTTTTAAATAAGTTCAAAGACTATACGTAATATGATCTTTTTTATAGTGCGTGAAAGTGAATTATTTAAAGTAAATTTTGAAGTGTTATAAAAGAAACCAACACATATTTTAATGTTGAATAATTGAGTTTGACATTAAAACAATAATAATAATCTTGATTCCTTAAAGTTATTTAAAGTTAATATTAATAATACAAAAATAATCATAGTAAAATAGTCGTATATTTTTTCATTATCTCATATAATATATCTCGTATTGATTGTTTTTCAGACATTCGTATTTTTAGCTGTAATAACTGTTGTATTAGGAGGAAGAATAAAGAAACATACAAGTAGTTACGAGTTTCATATAAAACATGACTACGACTATAACCATCATAAGAAACATGAGCATGAAGAAGAACATAAGCCAGAACACCATGAGGAGCAAGAACACCATGAAGATGAAAAAGTAGAGCAGGAAGAAGAGAAAAAAGAGGAGGAACAAGAGCAACAAGAAGATAAAAAGGGAGAGGAAGAACAAAACGAAGGCGAAGATAGTGAATCTCATAATAAGTCGGAGGATCATGATGATAAATCAGTGAGTTTACTTTTATAATGTAAATCTATAAAAAATATTTCCACCAAACAGTTCTTACACTTTAGAATTCAAATATTACATTACATTACAATAAAATAAATTTTAATATTATTAATATATAAATAAACATACATATTTAAGGTAGCATAATCAATATAATACATTGGTGTCTTACAGAAGTACTCGGCGTATGAATTTTTATACAAAGTAGAAGACCACCACAAACACGACATAAAAGGACATCATGAGAAGAAAGACGGTGAAGAAATAAAGGGAGCGTATTGGCTCTGGCAGCCTGATGGATACAAGCGCACTGTGAAGTATGAAGCTAGCAAACACCATGGGTAACCTTTTAATTTTTCTTGCTAAGAAATTGGAAGTTAATTTAAATAAATAAATCTACACCACATTTGATACACCGCCAAAAAGAGCAATCTCATTACAATATACAGCAAATAAACTTGAAAACTACTAGGTTTTTTTAAAACAGTGCATCAGTACTATCAGGGAGATAGACTTTTCCGAGGCGTTCCAGCTTAGTCCTCAGGGGTAGCGGCGCATCTGTGGCCGACCTCAGGTAGGAATATCTAATCCTATCTGGGGTTGATTACAGATGTCCATGGGCGGCAGTAGCCACTTACCATCAGGTGGACTGCATGCTCGTCTGCTACTCTCATATTATAAAAAAAAAAAAAAAAAAAAAAAAAAAAGTACACACACATAAATCAATACACAGAAGTATATTACAATTCAATAAATAGTAAACAGTCATCCGAAAGACATGCTCCATATTTATGTCTCATATAAAAATGATTAACTACTAAATTTTAGTGAACCTTTTAAATTTTTATTTCCTTTGCAGATTTAAAGCTGAAGTAGATTATTCTAAGATAGAGGACCATCACGAGAAAGAAGCGCATGAACATGAAGAGCATCACCCACCAAAATCTGAATATTATGTCAGTATTTATCACGGACTCAAGAAGCCTATTCCCATCAAAGAAGAAGTCAATGAACAACAGGAAGAAGACAAACAAGAAGCATCTGCCCATCATATGCCAATTTACGTCATTTAAAACTTCGTCACGTCACGTTACGTCACGTCTTCGTCACGTCATGACTGTCTCAGATGTGACTTACATCTCTCTAACCGTCGTAAATCCGCCTCAAATGAACACGAAAATCATCTTCATCAATTCATAACCACTTTATATCTTAATTCCAATCATGTCATTATGGTTATCCTTTCGATGCTTACTTATAAAATGACAAGTTTAATCATGACAAATACATTACCATAATATTCTATATTTAAAAAAACAGTCAGGGTGTATTTAGGAAGTGATATATATACTTCTTCTTTACTCTTACTCTTTATTATTTATATCAACAAGTTAAGATATAATTAAAACGCAGAAAAAAACTATAGTCTAACACAGATGATCTCATTATTCGAAATTCTTATGTCGTAATTTAGAATTAAATTATTGAAACACGTAAGTAGTGGTAGAGGTATACAACTACATACACATACCCACCGTAACACTTCATAGTAAAACGAAAAGCCACCCTCTTAACCCTCTGCCCTACTAGAGGCATTACGATGGATAGAAAGCACAACTTATTCATCATTGATTTATAATTTTGTTTATTTTAAGCTGTAGGTGAAATCAGTATTTTTATTGGTTCAATTATTATCAAATTAAATAGATAAATGTAATAAACAAGGTCTATTTCATGTGTTTGTTTGTCCTTAAATCACTTACCAATTCCCTTCTTTATCCCACTCCCGTTCACATTAAACTACCATTATAATGAAAATACTAGTTCATTCACACAATGACAAAGTATCATACGATACTAGTAAAAGAAATCGATACCATACAAATCAGATTTTCAAATTCGTGCAATGACAAATAGGTGAATTCATATACATACTTAATGAAAAACGTTGTCGTAATTAGTTGCTTCGTATACTTAGATAATATTTGTGTCTTTTGATGATTATACATACATATACTGGTTACAGAGGCAACGTTTCTTCATTCTTCAACGATTCATTATAGAAGATAAATTAAATTTTAGCTGCTAACCATAAACTTAAACTAAAAGTTAGTCTTGGGGGTAAAAGATCGCAAAAAATACATAAAAACTCCAAATGCCTTATGCACCCCGCTTATATTATACACAATGACTTAGGCCTCTTGAAGAAAGGTGCATAATAATAATAGAGCTCTACTTTAAAGTCGATGAACTTCGACTTCCGACTCCGCTGATATTACAAATTATCATAGGTGACGAAGACCGCTTTCCGTCTGCCTTATCTGTAGGTTGAACTATTTAAAAATGTAAAATTTAATTTAAATACGAATAAACGACAGCTTGTTTAATATTTATAAAATTCTTAGAACATCTTAAAGTTAGTCAAATTTTAGTGCATGTCATCACCACGCCTGCTACAGCCTGCTGCCACTCGGGACACAATGGCCACCGTACCCAGATTCGATCAAACCAAGCAGACAACTTTATAATGAACTAGCTGACCCGGCAAACTTTGTACCGCCTCAAAATCTATTTATCAAATATATTTCATATAAAATATAATTATTCTATGTTACTCGTGGATAATGTAGCTTTCGAATGGTGAAAGAATTTTTAAAATCGGTCCAGTAGTTTTTGAGCCTATTCATTACAATCAAACAAACAAACTAAGTTTCCCTCTTTATAATATTAGTATAGATGTAATTTTTACTGCAACGTCACAGAATAGTGTTAGATGACAAGTATAGGAATCATTGTATTATAATATGTGTTGTAACACAATATATGATTCGTACACCTTGATCCTTAGCGTTAATCGTCTTTGACCGAGATGACAATCCTAAGCCATGATTGGTTAAGGTTAACCTCCTCAACCACCGGAGAGTCTTCCACTTAATCTTTTGAAGTGACGCTACTTATGTGTCTTTATCTTATATTCTAAGCATTAAAAACATAACCGCTGACTATAATATATAACCGCTGATTCATTTTACAATAGATTATATATATTTTTTTTAAGTATTTCAGTATTTTTTATTCAGTGATTCCTTTATATTTGTTGCTTTTTTAATATAGGAGTAGTAGACGAGCATGCAGTCCACCTGATGGTTAGTAGCTACTGCTGCTCATGGGCATCTGTAATCAACCCCAGATAGGATTACACATTCCTATCTCAGGTTAGCCACAGATACGCCGCTATCCTTGACGACCAAGTCGGAACGCCTGTTTTTACCACCGGAATCGAGCCACAATGGGTTCTCACATCTTCAAAATGTTATTATTCGTTAGTGTAAGGCTTGTTACCTACAGTTAGCTACTACCTGCGATTGTCGCCGTCATCGACTACAAACTTTCACGGCTCTGAAAGCCTCGGCACTTCTTTACACCACGTTTGCTCTCCAAGTCTCCATAATCGCGACTTTTGTTCCTCTAGTATTATCATCGCTAAGTCGTTCACGTGAGTTACAGATAATGATATAAGATCGATACAAACATATCAATCAAGTTAATAATCCAATTTGTTTCCAATAATACATTGTTGTGTACTAATATTCTCAAGTACACTTTTAATAACTTAAGTAGGCAGTTTATAAAAAATACAGAACATGTAAAGATATTTTAATTATTGAAAAACTGCGCTAATCCGGCGTAAAATTACATAGTTGTATAGTAGCCGAAGTTTCTATATAATTCGTAACAATCGTACCGCAGTCGCTGTTAAATCGTAACTTATAACACTCGTTAACAATGTTTCATGTAAGTTTGTTAATCTTTAACAAAAGCACTATTTCACTTTATTATTAGCATATGAGATTATCCTTATTACGTAGGGTCTTAAGTCAATATCGGCTTGTGGCTTAAGGTATAGCATTCTTATAGATACTGGCTCTTATACTGACTATACTTTTATCCACAAAGACCCTTACAACCACTCAGTAACGCCAAGGCTTTAACAAGCTTTTAGTTTACTTGTTACAAGCCTTTTAAATAACTTATTTGTGTAATCAATTATAAAATGAACAGATATTATTTTTAGGGTTCCATACCGGAAAGCTTAAAAGTCGTTATACAAGTAACTGCTTTTAAAACAAAAATATAATCAACATTTTTATGGTACAAATCCCTTAGTATGCGACTTCGACTTATACTTGGCCAATTATTAAGTTGTTTGCCATATCGTAATGAAGAATAGACCAGTCTTTCAATACTTATCAAAAACATTTTTAACAGGATATTCTTAAATACCAACCTATTGAAGGTTGGTATTTAAGAATATCCTCTAAATTATCAATTAAACTCAAGTATACTAACATTTTGGTAGTTCATTAAAAATAGCTGGTTAACTATCATTTATGTCTTCCAGCAACTGCTAGTGCTGGCTTTCCTCTTGGCGGTGAGCACCGCTGAGCAGGAGCTCGACGCTGACGCTTCAGTGCCACCAATCCAAGTGTACAACCTGGACGAGATCCACTCGCACCACGACCATGGACACGGCTCGCACGGCCATGGACACCACGGGAAACAGTCAAGGCCGTACAATGTCTATCTAGATGATGTACATGTAAATGTAAGTATTAGTACCCATAGTAACGTGATATGGATCTAAACTCTAAAGATATTAATACCCTTAGTGATTTGCAATGGTCCTTATGGAGCGTACGAGTTGACTGTTATAAAAGAGCACTAAGAAATTTAATTAGGGAAATGCAGAGCTATTTCTGTTATTCATCGCCTGTAATCTCTCACACGAAGCTCCATGCGCGGTGACTAGTGGAAATCCCTTAGGACAGCCTATGCTCCTTTTTTCCTTGGTACTAATTTAAAAAGATACGTCTCTCTAAAAATAGTAATCTTGGTAAAGGTACATGAAAATGCAATATGTGCTGTTAATAATTTGTTTAACTTTGTCATTTCTTTATTGCAGGGTCACAAAGGACACTCAAACGTAGACAGGTAAGGCTACAAAACATGAATTGTCTAACAAAGTAATATTTTATTTATATAAATACCTAAAGATTCTACTCTTACTAAAATATCATTATCTCATTACATATAAAATTAAAAATATTATTAAGTAATCGGTTATTGTTAAAGTAGAAGATATAAATGAAAATTAAAAATAAACTTGTTTTACTAATAAAAATAGGTAATTGCGCTCCTGTCAATTTAACAGCAGGTTACTATAAATTAAAATGTTATGAACTAGTTTATCGAATAATATTAATCGAATGTTATCGCAACTTAATTGAGCAAATATACCTATCGAGTAATAGTCAATAATTTTTAAAACAAAGGATTTATAACATTTGTGGATATTAAATAAATTTTATTAACAGGATAGTAACGGAGCTCTACAATCCCGACCACTATGAGCCCATAAGGATCCTCGACTACAGATACTTGAAGACCGGCGGCCGTGACTACACCCGGGGGCCAGGCGGACAAATCCTTATCCTCCCAAAGAACGTCCGTCTCAACCACAAAAAGGAGTTCGGAAACTACGACGAACTGCTCGAGTTCTTACGCCTGAAGCAAATGGCAGAGCTTGAGGCTCATAGACACGAAATGAGTAAATTGGATTATGACCATCGGCAAAGCGATTATTACGAGCAGCGCGTTGAAATGGGCCACCAAGAGTACCGTCACAACGACCACCGCCACCAAAACCAGGGCTACAGTGGGTACGGCAGCTACAAACGAGAAGCAGATGTTCCTTCACAAGAAGCACAACCTGTGAAAGAAGCCGAGAAGACCTCAACATAAACTGCTGATTCACAATAACAGTTGTCGGCACATTTTTACATACGTAAACAGTGTTCATATTTTTCTATTTAACGTGATTTGATTTTGTTACAATTATATACTTTTTATCTCAAGCAATCTTCGACCACTAATAAGAACTAGATACACAATCAGCGACAAAAAATGCCGCGACGAAAAGAGCACCCAAATAGACATTTGGGTGCGCTTTTAGGTTAGGTCAGAATGTATAAACCATTTAAATTGTAAATTCTGTTACTAAACGTACAATTCTTACTATTGCATGCCCACTTGATTTGTTCGGGTAACATGGTGACTCTGTTCTAAATTGAATGGAGACGCTATTGTTTTATATTTTTTTATTTAATTTAATTATTTTTTTTCTTTTTTTTTGTTATATAAAAATATTTGTTTTGTATAATAATTAAACATATGCCCGTATTACCTAAAAGGTTAGGCAATGAGTAAATAGTAAATGAGTGAAATTAAATTATTAAGTAAATTATTTTAATATATTTTATATGTCTTTTCATCCAACTGCCGCGGCAATAGTCATAGAATTATTATAATAAAGTCTATTGACGAACGATACACTAAAATAAGATTGCTTAACATAGCCAAAAAAGATACGGAAAAAAAATAAAAATCCATCGAAAAGACTGTTTTCCAATAAACTCACTTTATTCAAGAGTATTAAGGGAACCTTGTTGATTCCGTATTTTTATTTTTACTCGACTGCCAAGGAAGGGTTATGTTTTTTGCACGTATCTTGTATGTATTTATAAGAAGACTTTAGCTGCACTGCATTTTATTCCCTCGGATCTAACATACGGCTGGGTGAATTTCGACAGTTAAGGTGTCATTATATTCGTCTCAAATATCCAAATGTCCTTAGATAGGTGTTGGAAAAAAATCTAAATTTAAGAAAAAATATACAACGGATTTCTGTCACTACAAAGTAAGCAAGTAATTTAATTAAAAAATCAAAAACCCGACTGGCTAAAACTACTACTACTACTACTATAAAGGGTGAAGTAGAATTTTCAAAAACAGTGAAATAGGCGTTTCATTATTTTTATCAAGAAAGCCAAATAAAAGTTTCATAATAGGTATCTGCTTCAAAAACAAATGTTCAAACAATATTATCCTATTTTATCCTCATAGTGCTCATTCACGCTATATAAAGAACCTATTTGTAAAATTCCAGCACGCTAAAGTTCAGCGGTTTCCCTTTGTATTTGATTTTTTTTCTAACACCTATCTAAAGACACTCGGGTCATTGAGACGAATATAATGACACCTTACTTGTCGACATTCATCCAGCCGTTTGTTATCCGATCAAATAAATAAAGACAAACATACAAGATACGCGCGAAAAACATAACCCTTCCTCAGCAGTCGGGTAAAAATAATTGAAATAAATGTTGGTTTACTACATATTTCTTTAGTCGGCGGCAATATATTTCGTTGGGTAACGGCGTAAACAGCTTGTTGATTTTTTAATTAAATTACTTGTATTTGGTTATATTTTAATTTTAAACTTATATTTGCATTATAATAAATTGTGTCTTCACATTACTTTCATTGATAAATTATTATTATGTTTATTAAAATTAATTACTTCGACCTAATAAACATATTAAGTTATAATTTATAATAACCGTATAAAGTAATGACAGTTCGTCGCCACTAATTCCTTGTCCAAGTGACAAACCTGTCAAAGTGATAGCTTATGACAGCTAGCTTATGTCGTAAAAATTTATTGCTTTTGGTAAGCAGTTTTTGAAAAACACCGTTAAATAATAGTGATAAGGTTGATTTTGCATTAATTTTAGATTCTGTCGCTTAGAATTTTATAAACACGTTTGGCGCCACTTTTTAAGTTCATTTTTGTATGGGATTGTGTATCTAGTTCTTATTAATGATCGAAGCAAGCAATGCCTACTTTTTATTATTCTCAATTAAGAAAAATCTACTACATATTACACTTTATTAGGGTTCCGTACCCAAAGGGTAAAAACGGAACCCTATTACTAAGACTTCGCCGCGGTATTATAATAAATACAAATAAGAACCATTAAACATATTTTAATATAGTTATTTTAATTTTATTATACGTTGTTAACGTATCATTCATCATCACCTCAGCGCCATCTATTGTTGTTTCATATAATTAAGTATTGTTGAAAATAATAAAATAAATAAAAACAAGTAAAAAATAATGAACATTTGGTGGTACGGAAGCCTCCATGTGCGAGTTCGACTCGTACTTGGCGAAATATTCTATATTTATCATTAAATCAGAGAATATGTACAGTATGTAGTGATTTAAGGATATAAGAACATTCCACAATACAATTTGCATTTTATTAGGTACTTATTCAATATACATTTCATCGGAATACAAATGAATAAAACCCCAAAGCCATATAACTATGGTAGATGGAAATACAAAAAGTCACATATAACACATTTCCTTGGCCCTCTGCATAGACTAGTAGAAGGAAATTTGAGTTAAAACTTTCACATATCAATAAACTTTTTTAGAAAGAGATATGTATATTGTATAACCTAAAAATAGCCTACACTGTTAAATCTATGTAAAAAGGAATACAAATTGCGGTGCAGAATATAGTGCATATGAAACAGATTCTTTTATGTTGACAATTACCATTAATTAGGTCATCATCATCATCATCAACCCATTACTGTCCCACTGCTGGGCACGGGTCTCCTCTCAGAATGAGAAGGATTAGGCCATAGTCCACCGCGCTGGCCAAGTGCGTATTGGTAGACTTCACATACCTTTAAGATTTTTTTTTTTTATAAATCTCTCAGGTATGCAGGTTTCCTCACGATGTTTTCCTTCACCGTTTAAGCAAGTGATAATTAATTTCTAATACGCACATAAATTTGAAAATCAGAGGTGCGTGCCTGGGATTTGAACCTCGGACCCCTCGATTGAGAGGCCGCGTTTCTTAACCACTAGGCTATCACTGCTTTTTTATTATTAATTAGGTACTCCCGAAGATTTATTCTCAATTCTAGATATTGTGACGGTTATTATTTCACATATTTTCAACACTCAAATATTCAAACAAAAAAGAAATAAAACCTAAGTTCGTTCGTTTTCTTTTTCATTAATTTATAATTTCAATTTATAAACGTAGATAATTTGAAAACAAAAATATTGAGATAAAAGGTTTTACATATAAGTTTTTTGGCTCTGAATTATATATTTTTGTTATAATTGTATATGTCCTAGTTAGTTACCGCAGCTTTAGCGTCTAAGCAAAAGTTCACCAACGTAACAATTTCACAAATCACAAAAAGGCGCCTTATATAATTATATACAGCGCGAATTTATATACAGTCTATCCAATCGCATACATACATGTATACAATTATATTTATATATTACTAGCTGACCTGGAAAACTTTGTACCGCCTCAAAATCTATTTATCAAATATTTCATATAAAATATAGCCTGTGTTACTCGTAGCTTTTGAATGGTAAAAGAATTTTTAAAATCAGTCCAGTAGATTTTGCGCCTATTCATTACAACCAAACAAACAAACAAGTTTTCCTCTTTATAATATTAGTGTAGAAAAGCGGCATTAACTCATATTGCATATCCCCTATTTAAAATTCTTCCTAAATCTTTTATTTATTAATTAATTGCCTACACCAAAAACCAATTCATTTGTAAATTAGAACAATAAATTGCATGTTATAAGATTAAGCAACATTATTCGGAAAATAAAGAACACTGGTTACAATGTCATAAAAAATAATTTTTCAGAATTCTTTTTTGATTAAAAGTTCCAAAAAAGGCTTTTCCTTGTGAAAATGTTCACTCTGTTAAAAACGTACACAGTATGTGATTGAATACATCTAATAACATCAAAATAAAAGTGGAATTTAACTAGGAACGTTTTTTTTAAAACCATGGCAAATGTATCTTACCGTTACCTAAACAAGAACTGAATGACAACCCAACTAAGGACAACACAAAGACAAATATCGTGCTCATAATGAATAAGACAATTTATTATTCCTATTCGTCCATCCGTGATTATTTCTCACTAATACCACCAAAATTCCAGCTAATCATACTTAATATAGCTGTTTTAATTGGCTAAAAAAGGTAATCCAATAACGAACAGGTAGCGTGTAAAATAATTATGAACCGACGTAAATACTTATATGATCGACTTCAATCAACCTGATTATCGAAACGTAACGCTGCCCTTGGCAACTGAAAAGGAAACCTCACGTTTCACAGTTTCACGGATCAAACTCTTTATGATTGTTTTCGTAATCTAAAGCGTCAATTAACCAAATGTCGTGGTTAATAACTAACATCGTAGTTGTAACCCTCGAATTAACAGGAATTAGCACACGCATATACAATATAAGCGTCGTCCTCTTTCATACGGACATAGTAACGCGCTACTAGTCGAAACTAACATGTGGGGTCAGGTAAGTTAAATTCGTTAAATATTTAAATTGTCCTGTCGCTAATAAAACCTTTAGATTTTGCTCCATGTATCCGTGATTCCGTGTACACATTTCATCGATATTATGTCACTGTAGCTTATAAATGTCTATAACCAAGCTTTGGTTGATGACTAAAAATCATACAAGATTTTAGCTTGCTTTGGAATAACAACGAGAATAAAGCAATATCGCTATAAATTACTTAAGCAATTTCAAATCGAATAGTTCCTTGCAAATATTGTTATTAATTTATAAGAAGGAAATCAAACAACAAATTTGAAACTAATCGCGTAATCCTTATATTTACTGCAACTTATTGAACTAATTTCCATATAAAGCAATTGTATAAAGATCGTATTAAATATTAAACGCTAATTACTGACCTAAGTTATAACTTACATCCTAAATTGCAAAAATTATACCAAACATTATGATATGGAATATTAATCGTAGGTAATCAGAATTAATTAATTTACGTACACAACTTTAAGTAGGTTATCCCTCAATTACTGTTAAATTATTATCTATCGTCTCTATATGAAAATTTAATTTAAACCAAATCATTAAAATGTACTTTATTTAATCGACAATTCACCAATTTATTTATTTTCTTATAAAAGATAATTTACAACAGAACTTATAGAAGACGGTAAAACATTAATCGGGATTACTTTTTTCATACACTTATTTTACTACTGTTTTCTATGGCATCGCAGCTTATAGTTTTATAATGATATAAAACGTGACGTAATGCAGTTAAGAAGACATTCTTTCAGGAGGTCCTAGGTTGATTTCTTTATACACTAATTAAATTTTATTGTGTATGAATTCGATTTTTATGTGACACTTGTCCATTGATCTATAAATATAAAGATCCGCCACAAGCGGGCAAAACTTGAAACATACAAAATACGGCAAGTGGTGTAAAACGACTCCAGCCAAATCCAGTCGCTCTCGCGCGGCGTAGTAATACACACGAATGTCACTGAACACGTTGAACGTCATTATTTGGAATTTAAAGCCTCAAAATGCCTTCTTGTGCAATGCGTAAATGCAAAAATTATGCTCGAAAAAGAAACAAACTTCATGGAATCACCTATCACACGTAAATGAAGAGAAATTATTAAATTTTGTTTATTTTTCGTGTTCGATCCGCCATGATTACGTGAGTAACCAGAAAGAGACAAAGTATGTTTTTGTCAATGAAAGTGATAAAGACGCAAAATGCATGGTCATAGATCAACAGAACAGAAGTGACATTTTATTGAATCTGACGATGTTCATATGTCGTATGTTATAGTTTAAGATCCCACTGCTTAATTTTTATATTAGTGTGTTTTTAGTCAAAATATAACATTTTATGGTTTATTTTAATAAAATAAAATCGATATATGGGAAATTCTGTATCCTAATCTTTAAATTTCCTTCGATACCTGTGGTAAATAATAAAAAATATTACAAATTTATAAATTATAAAATTATAAATTATAAAATTTATATAGGATAGTATACGGTATTTTAAAATTTCTTTAATTGAATAAATATTTCAATCATTAAGGTCGTATTTCTTCCTTAACCTAAACATAATATAATAAATAATCTTTGTATAGCCAGAAATTAATCCTCAAAAAGACCACGGTAAAATTAGAATCTTATATATAAAATTCTCATGTCACAATGTAACTAACATGAACTAATGAATAACTGTACCTACTCCTGCGAAACGGCTTTACTGATTTTCACCAAAATTTATATGCATATTCAGTAAGTCTGAGAATTGGCTACTATCTATTTTTCATATCTCTTAAGTGATAAGGGTTGTTCACCCTTAACATTTTTTTTATTTATATGGCAACACAATGTCTGCTGGGTCAGCTAGTACATTTATAAAATTTACACAACTTTGCAATTAATGGTCGTGTGTAAAATAAAACTGATAATAATAAACATAGATTAATAAAGATACTTCGCCGCCTTGAAATTGAAATAAGCCACAAACGGCTTAATAGTAAGTTCTTTTTTTGAATTCTTGACAAATAAAAACATTTTTAGAGAAAATTTACGAATAAATAACTAATACTGCGTAATTTACATAATAAATAAATAATTATTTCAAATATTTTAGAGACATTTTAGCACGGAGACGTGGCAAAACTTTTTTACGCAACTATTTCAATTCTCAAAACTGGGTACATTTTCTTGTTAGGAGTGAGTAATATTTACTAATCTATGATAATAAATATAAACTATTTTTAAAACATATATTTTAAACCAGTCGATACATCTGTATAGATACATTCTTTCAAATTATATTTTTATTTAATAATTATTTATTTAGTTAAACTGTACTATAACATTTCTACGTAAACGACGTACTAAAACTATTATCGACATTTTTGGACATTTTTTACCTTCTGTTCCATTATTTCATTGTCTTTGACAAGCATGCGGATCAATGGGATAGCCACCATACGTCCCGTTTTTAACGGGACAGTCCCTTTTTCCGATGCTTCGTGCCGTTGTCTCCGAAATGAACCGTTGCCATTGTCAATTAAGTAACAGTATATAGTATAATTATGAAAAAAACATGGGGTGCTCCATTTACCAGTTTTGTAAAAAGCGCCCCACATTTTTTCCACAATTATACTATTTACTGTTCCTTAAATGATTCATAGATTGAAAATTATTTTCTACTTTTTAGTTAATTTTATCATAAAAGCGTGTTTTTTAGTATTTAACTATATTTTTTCAAGTAAAAAGTATTTGACATGAAAAAATCGATGTCTCGTTTTGACTGAAGTAATCATTGGTCACTATATTCCATGGTCAATATTTACGTTTGCGTAGACTTGAAACGCAAGGTCAAACACTAGTTGTCTTTTTTATCACATTGTTCTAATAGCTCTGTCCCTTATAGAACATTTGTCTATGTAGTAAAGGTAAGTAAAATAAAAAACGTGCATGTGTGCTATCAAAGCAGTTTCGCTCAAGTTTTCTCTTAAGTTAGCGGGCGTATAACGTGTCTAGTATAAAATGTCATTGCACTTGTCTAAATAACTTGGAAAATGAATAACACGAAAATTTAAGTAAAATAGTTTTCTTTAAATTTCAATTTCGTACTTTCAGGTAGCAGCTCTTTTCTTAATCGTCGCCGGTGTAATCGCTAACCCAGCGATTTCACACCAATCCCGTGTGGACGGCCACGGACACGGGCATCTCGGGTATGGGCATAACTACGGCCACGGCTACGGCTATGGTCTCGGCCACGGCTACGGCTATGGCTCGAACCACGGCTACGGCTATGGCCTAAACCACGGCTACGGTTTGGGCCACGGACACGGATATGGAAGCGGATATGGTCACGGTCATCATGGCCATGACTATTATGATCATGTAAGATATCTTTTAACTATATCAATATTTAATAGCACATTTTACCCGACTGCGGAGCGTACTGTTTTTGGAGCGTATGAATGTTTGTATGTTTCATTCTTAGGCATGCTCTCCAGCCCAAATGGCTCGACAGACAAAATGGTAACCACCTAAATGTGCCTATTTACTGAATAATACAGCAGATTTTTGCCGCGGGACAATTAAAAGTAATCTACATAGATAAAAATGCACATATGAATCGCCACTTCATTTTACACTTATCCATATTTCAGTACCCATCCTACAAGTTCTCGTACTCAGTGAGTGACCCGCACACCGGGGACCACAAGCAACAGGCGGAATATCGGCACGGCGACTACGTGAAGGGCTCGTACTCCCTCTCCGAACCGGACGGCAATGTTCGCAGCGTTCATTACTCCGCTGATGACCACCGCGGGTAAACCAACCTTTTTTATATGTATATAATATTGGTGGTAAGTGGCTAATGCCACCCGTGGACCTGTAACTAACCTCAGATAAAATTAAAGGCCAACCTGCGGTCGGCTACAGATGTGTTGCTTCTCCTAAGAAGTAAGTTGGAATGCATCTGGTAAGTCTCCCTTACCATACCCTTCAAACCAGAACATAGCCGTGCTTAACACTGCTGTTATTAGGCAGAAATAGGTGTGGCGGTGAGCCGCTGAAGTCGGGCCACAAAGAGCTTTACCCCTACACTACCCCTTCGAATTTTTTTTTATATATACGTGACGCGAGGCGACTAAAAGGGGGCTTCCAGGGTTGCAGGCGGGAAGAGTGGGAGCTCGAACCGTCCAGCAAGCGACCCCGGGAAGGACGGCGGCATGTGTGGTCGCATACAGTCGTAAACACTACATAGTGTGGGAGGAGCGAAAACTGCTCCCCCAGGGCAGAGCCCGATCGGTGCATCGCTCTTGGAGGACTCCGGTTGTGTTCCGTCGGAGATCCCGGAGTTCTCCACCAATCCTAGAGGACGGCCACCGGGGGGGTTTTAGTGCGGTAAAAATCCCACATAACCCGGCGTCGCTCGTCGTCGGCGTCGGCGACGTCGTCGGGTACCTTTTGAAGGTTTCCCTCTCGTAAACAAAAAAAAAACAACAATTTAAAAATAGCATTTTTAATTATTTTTCCAGATTCAATGCCGCTGTCCACCATAACACCGTGCACCATCATGTTCATGGTCATCACTATCCTTACCATCACTAAAATCGACTTACATAGCTTGGCTAACGGTAAAATTGACTATGGAAACATTGAACTTATCATAAGAATAATAAAGCAAGAAACGGCAGCGCTGAAGTTATAAAGCTATCGTCATTTTCTACCTCTTCCTTTTTTCTTGTAACCTGTCTAAATACCCACGCTCAAATGCAAACCTGTGTTACTATTAAGCTAACACCGAATATTAAGTGGATTGCTGTCTATAGATAGATTTTAACAGTGCTTAAGAAATTTGAAGTTAATTGCTCAATGCTCATTCTTTGCTACCCCGTAAAGACTTAGTTGAAGGGTATAAGCAATATGTCTGTCTTAGGGTTCGTACACAAAACTGCGATGCGACGTCGCATCGCAAAAATCTGCGAGCTCCCTCGACGCATCGCAAGAACTTGCGAATTGATTCGCATCGCACAGTGGTTGTTGTTGTTGGTCACCCTGAGAGACGCTACGCCGCACGATATCGCATCGCAGCAATTCGCATCGCAATTTTCTGCGTTGCGAATTCGCATCGCGTCGCATCGCAGTTTTGTGTTCGAGCCCTTAGGCTTCGTTAATCCCATATAAACGAAAACAGCTCTACGCCGCTATTTTAAAGTCAAAACGTATGAAGTTTTAGTACCACCGCATTCCATCTACGAAAAGTACCACTGCGTTTTAAAAAGATATCTAAAGCTATAAAATTACAAATATAAAAAACTATATATCAACGAACTCAAGGATCTATTAATGATTGAAACTACATCTGTTGTGCTATACGTAAAACTCTAGACTTAACTGTTTTGTACGTGTTATTCCACAATCAACTCTTACTTTGCGCTTGCGCATTGCTTAGTAATTCACCTTGCGTTATATAGATGGCTCTACTAGCTACAATTCAACGTACTCTGGCTCTACTAGCTACAATTCAAGGTACTCAGCACCCGTTAGTAATAAACTACTCGTAATAATAGTACTTAAATCTTATAAGATCGAAATATACAATTTTTGCGTACCTCAATTGACAAATCTCGAAATGTGGTAAACAATGATTTTTTAAGATTTATTAATACGTTTGTTAATACAGGTATACTTGATTCTACATGGAATATCAGTTACAGTTCAAATATTGTTATTAGATTTCCTAACGTTACTATTCTGTTTTAACGTCAGCCGTGCCTGAATTCATTTGATTGAAATCAGATGTTTTTTATAGTGTTGAGATTAATTCTGGCAGCTACCTCAATTTTTGGGAACCTGACCTCACAACTAAACGAAACAAGCAAGGCGCAAAACTATACAAGATTTGCATTTCAAACAACTAAAACTTAATAGCTACATATACAAGTTAAGGGGATTATGACATACCAGCTACTTGTTAAAGATACATAAATTAATTTACAGAATAATATTAAGTTCGTTGAGCATTAAAACTTACATGTATCAATTAAGGAGATATAGATACTTTTATGAATCAAAACCTACTTGATTGCTAAGATATAAAAAGCAGTTGGACATGAACGACCAACTTTAGTGCATATTTATTCATTTATTCACATTCGTGCAGCCGTTGAAGAAAAAACGTACAGATGCTTGATCTTGTTATACTTTTTTGTTGGAAATACTTTTATAAATACCTTAGCCATCTAGGACACTAGGACAATAAGTTTAATACTCAAATGTAACGTTGAAGCTTTTTCCTACCCCTGAGGACTGAGTTAGGACTTAGGACGCTACGTAGTAGTATGTATCTCTTTATTAACCACTAGCTCACCCAGCAAATGCTGTACCGCCTCAAAATCTATTTATCAAATATATTTCGTATAAAATATAGCCTATGTTACTCGTGGATAATGTAGCTTTCAATGGTGAAAGAATTTTTAAAATCGGTCCAGTAGTTTTTGAGCCTATTCATTACAATCAAACAAACAAACAAACAAAGTTTTCCTCTTTATAATATTAGTATAGATAAAAGTTAAAATGTAGCAGCCCTTAACACAGCTGTTATAATGATGAAATGGGAGTAGTGGTGGTGTCTCCGGAGCCCGAAATACAGATTCTACCGCTTTCATAATTATGGAAGAGAATATAACGAAATTCAATTATATTAATGAAATCTGTATATTTTTTGCAGAACTTTTAAAAATGGTAAAGGTATTTTTTTATTTAGGGTATCATGAGAATTATAAGAATTGACTTGCCAATAAATTTATTACTACTACTAAATTCTGACGTCATGAATCGTGACTCTATAATAATAAACAAAACATATTGTTTGTATTACGAACACACAAAGAAAATGAATACAAGACATAAACCTCATAATATTGTCGTCGACAACCCATTACTATCCCAATGCTGGGCACGAATCTCAACTCAAAGTGAGTGGGATTTAAGCTATAGTCCATAGCGCTAGATATGTGCGAATTGGTAGATCATCACACACCTTTGGCAGTTTTCTCACGATGTGTTCCTTCAATGATATGGGAAGTCCTAATTTATTTACGCGGGACGACCCGCGTGGCGGAGCGGTCACCATGCCGGTCTGACGCGCAAAGGGTACCGGGTTCAATCCCCGGCCAGACAGATATCTAAATGATGAATTTAGATTTTTGTTTCCGGGTCTGGGTGTTTGTGTATTTGTCTATGTGTGTGTTAATGGCACCCACGACACAGGGAATTTTAGTGTGGGGCTGTGAGTGTAGAAAGAGTTTATTTATTTTTACCCGACTGCCAAGGAAGGGTTATGTTTTTCGCGCGTATCTTGTATGTTTGTCTTTCTTTATTTGATCCGATCTAACAAACGGCTGGATGAATTTCAACGGTTAAAGTGTCATTATATTTGTCTCAATGACCCGAGTGTCCTTAGATAGGTGTTAGTAAAAAAAAATCAAAATGGCGGATTTTTGGCGCGAAATAGTAACACATTTAAAAAAAAAAGTTAACCGAACCTATCGAGTAGGGTATCAAATGAAAGGAAATTAAACGGAGATTATAAAATCATATTTGTATATATATAAAACAGTAAGGCGACTGACTGACTGACTAACTAAATGACTTTTTCATTTTTCAGAAATCAACGTACAGCCTAAAACAAGGACCTTACAGTTCTGAAATTTTGCACACAGGTTCTCTATATAGCTTTAATAAGTACTAAGAAAGGCCTTTTGGAAATTCTACCCTTAAGAGGGTAAAGTAGTTGAAAACAGTTTTTTTTAAATCCTTTAATTTTGAAGCAACTACTATAAAATTTTGTATTTGGCTTTCTGGATAGGGACAAGGACGCACTTATTTATCCCCCTCCGAAAAATCAACCCCGTAGAGGGTAAAATAAGGGTTAAAAGTTCATTTGAACAATCGTCAATTTTCAAGCAAACACTATGACATTTTGTATCAGGCTTGTTGGATAAAAATAATGAAATGCTACCTCTAACGAGGTAAAATAATGACCGAAACTTTGATTTACTGAAGTTATATATTTTATAAACCGTAAATGGTGAATATTTTCGCGAAATAGTAATACGTTTTAAAAAAGTTAACCAAACCTATCGAGTAGGGTGTCAAAATAAAGGAAATTAAGAGGAGATTACACATAAATTATATAATATATCTTATATATAAAATTCTCGTGTTAGTTACCGTACTCCTCCGAAACGGCTTCACCGATTTTCACCAAATTTTATATACATATCCAGTAGGTCAGAGAATCGGCCACTATCTATTTTTTTACACCTAAGTGATAAGGGTTGTTCATCCTTAACATTTTTTTATTTATATGGCAACACAACGTTTGCCGGGTCAGCTAGTACATATACTCGTATACACATCGAGATGACTGTCTGACTAAATGAGAGAGTTGCTGTGCCAGAGTTCAACGCAAAGGGAAACCGCTGAACTTAAGCGTGCTGGAATTTTACACATAGATTCTTTATATAGCGTAAATGAACACTTTTTGAAGCAGACACCTACTATGAAACTTTGTATTTGGCTTTCTGGATAAAAATAATGAAATACCTATTTCACTGCTTTTGGAAATTCTACTTCAGCCTTTTTGGTGCAGTCGGGTTTTTGATTTTTTAAATAAATTACTTGTTTTCTAAAACGTTTCTTATTTCTATTATACCTTAAAAAAATTTAACGTTCCAAATGCCCGGGGTTCGAAGCTCGAACCTCCCAATTGAAGCCCAGTTTTAATCATTAGACTTTAAGTGCACAATGTTGTGTGCAAATTTAAATGTCTTTCTGGTCTGGAATCGAACCCAAGATCTACTGATTACACTTACATCAAACAAGTCATCATAAGAATCTTTTTGGATTGGAATCGAACCCGAGATCTAGCCTAACCACCTTTACACCGACAATCAACCAGGTTATCATAATTATCACCATATATCATTAATTTAAACATCATGAGTTTTGGTTACGCATAACACAAGACCAGGATGCCAGAGCCATTTAGGACACCCAACCACTTATCTCGATGGAACGAATTCGTTAGGTAACTGCTTAATCTTATTTCGATCTATGTCCAGTATAATACATATATCTTGTTCAATTTCACAGTTCAAACATTAACATGGCACGCACTATTCCAGTTATGTTTAACTTATGTGTTTATATGTCATGCATGTTATGCAATATGTACAACTAATATAGATACTTACGTTTAAAAATAAATTAATAAAATTGTCTGTTTGTTATTTTAAATTAACTACTTAATCTCGTAAGCTTATCTAATTTTATAAAAGGTACCAAAACAATATATTTTAGGTTATTTTTTGTTGATCCTTGGCAATAGTAAGTGTTAGAACTACCAAATACTGATAACTAATGTAGCTATTGAGAAACGCCTAAAGGTTACTCTTTATTCTAATAAAATATCAAGTTCGTATGAAGTACAGGTGGACGGAGTCGCGCCGGGTAACACGTATATATAATCTCTATACAAATGTAGCGTATTACAGTCTTAAGCCATCATAGCATTTGAGGACATCTAACGCAGTACAATTGAAACAAAACAATGTTGTGTAAAGGAAGATTACAGTATGTAATAGGTTTGACGAGTTTTGATCGATTATCTTGCGCACGCCGCGATCTACTTACGAGAACTGCCTTGGAAGGCTATAGAGCGAGGTGCCAGTTTATTCTATTTGTTTAATCTTTGCGTATAAGGCCCTTTTTGCATTGCTATTAGGCCCTTTTTACATCGTGTATTTTAGATCACTTTCAAATTACATAAGCGTCTGTTATGTCAACAATTATTGCTGGAAAACAATAAATTTGAGTCTGGCTCGCATCCAGTTTATCTGTAGTAAGTATAATATAGTATATACATAGATATACTACTAATAAACACGAGTATATATTACACATCTTTAACAACGCGATTGCACTATTTTTATAACAGATGGCGTAACAGGTATCCTCATTCACACTATTGAAGTTTTGTTTACGCCCTATATGCATACACACGTCATAGTCTTATATACATACATAGACATAAGAACTGCACTATGCTATTTAAAAAAAAACTGTTATCTTCTTACACATCGTCACACACAAAAAGTTAAATAATTCCTGACGGTTGCAAAAAAGTTTAAGTTTAAACACCTTTTTACTAAGTTTCGAAATGAGTGTCGATGAATAAATTATTTATATAATTGCATTTTAGGCAAGTGATGGTAACACACTCGTAAGAACCGCTCCCATAAATTTAAGGTACGAAACTGAGTCAATTCGTTATGAAAGTAAACAAGAATATACATTAAACTCAACGACTTGATCTAGGTCTTCCTGCTCCGTAGAACAAAACAGGATAGAAAGTAAATGATAAATTCAAAATGAATGTAAAAACACATGATACAGGAAATAATGTTAGTGATAAATTGATATACAATGCACTAGATTCGTCTTTCTAAAAAACATATTAAGTAAAAAAAATCATAAAGATAATTTATATTTTTGCGTTTTAACAGACTTAAAAAAGAAAACCTCTATATTTCCTCCAATACGTTAAAACACAGTGATTTTAGAGTTCCGTACGAAAAAAAAAACTAAGTTCTAATGGGATCACGTGTGTGTCTGTCCGTCCGTCTGTCACTGTCTGTACTTTTTTAACCATATTGCGATTTTAAAGTGTTTTACTAATGTAATTTATATATTTATAGAAACCTCCTTAATATAAAATATAGCCGTATATACTAATGCTTCCCTTGAAAACTATGTTAGAACGTCTTGTAGTTATACTGTATCTTACCGATAATATCAGCGACATACCCTGCTGGCATAAGGCATAAATAGAAATCATTTATATCCGTTGCAATAAATATCACCGCCCTTTTAATTAATGGCAAAGTGCAATCTGGTCAAGTAGCAAATATACTCATGTAGTATTCTAAAACGTCAGCTGTGGCCCATTGTTTTGTCCGGTCCCCTAACATTTGAATACGGTACAAATCAACCTGATACCATGTCATATGTATGTTATAATTCACTTTACTTCAGTTGAGGTTTTAGATAGCCTTTAAGGAAATTAGAAACACATAAGGGCAATATAATGAACGCAGTTGAAGTTATGTTGATACGAGGCCATAGATAAGCCCTAAATAGATGTTAGTCAAAAAGTAACTGAAAAAAGATATATCCTGTAAAAAATAGAAAAAAAGACGCGCAAGGTAGATAGGGCGAAGAGGTAGAGCTGTGCGCAGATCTTCTGAAAAACATATTTAAAGTAGGTATCAGGGAATAGCCAACGGAGATTATTTTAATTTAATAGATATTTAATTATTTCAGGTCATGAATACAAATCACCAATCCCATATAACATTAATATTCCAATAAATTACCTATATAAACCTATTTGGTACATAGACTGCCTTTCACAAATAACGCCCGTTAAGAATAATAATCAATGTTAACCAACTTTTCCTACCACAGGTATAACAATTATGGTCTAGAGAAAATTTACAAATTGAAAACTTTAAAAATTTTCAATTTGTAATTTTTTGGTTAAAAATTATTATTGCTAATGGGCGTAGCTGTTTCATCTTTAAGTAGCAGAGTTAAACTTTCAAACCCAAATGGCCTTAACGGCGGCGGCATCTTTTGACAAAAAAAAAATATTTTTTTTACTTTATTTTTCAACATAATTTGCGTAAACTGGTCTACACGTAACAATTTTTGTGAATTCATCCATAAACATTGATGAGTGAATGGTAACAAGTTTAATATTGTATAATAATACCTGTAAGCCTGTAAGTTCACCTTGGAAAGCTTTAAAAGTAATTACCTACTGTTGAAACACATCACGATTGTCGACCTCTGCTTTTAAGTTAATACTTCACTTATTCCCCTAAATTATACCTATGAAGTTATTATAATCTTACTTTTTATCTAATATTATCATATTTATGCAATAGGAAATTGAATATTTCTTCACTATGAAGGTAATAACTCTAACTGGTAACTCTCTGACTCTCTATCTGGTTCTACTCAGGTGGCACCACCGTCACAACTATTTCTGCCTCATAGCAGCAGCGTTGATGTGTTCCGGTTTGAAGGTGTGGTAAGGGAGACACACTTATCCCAGACGTTCCAGCTTAGTCCTCAGGGGTAACGGCGCATTCTTAACCAACCTTAGGTAGGAATAGCTAATCCTATCTGAGGTTGATTACCTACTAATGTCCAGTAGCCACTTACCATGAGGTGGACTGCATGCTCGTCTGCTACTCCTATATTATAACAAAAATGTCATAGCTAGTAGTGTCACTTAGGACTCTTACTATTTTATTATTATTCTTATTGCTTAGATTACAAATGAATAATAGGTTTTATTATTCAGTAGGTACGTAAGAAATACCGAAGGTCCTTCAAAGTATTCGATGTTCACACCCTTAATATATCCAATCCATATTGAAAGGTGATAGAGCTTTTCTAGGTTCAAATGCGAATGTAATGTCGCTGTAATTTGTAGGTGTTATTGCCATTACTGTCAAGTTATGTTTCAGTTTGAAGGACGCTAAAATACAACTGTAATTATCAAAAGAGAACAAGAGATTTAACAAAAAATAGAAGTATGAAAATTAATTACTTTTGCAAAACTGAGGTAGAGTTGTTCTGATAGAAATGGGTTTCAGACTACCATAGATGATAATGACAAATAAATATTAAGTCAATTTTGTTTATGCATATTCGTGTACTGCATCTTCATCGTCATAATCAACCCATTACTGTCCCACTGCTGGACATGGGTAACCTCTCAGAATGAGAAGGATTAGGCCATAGCGCTGACCAAGTGCGAATTGGTAGACTTCACATACCTTTTATATTATTAATGCATATACTACACAAAAAATCTTTGAAAATGTAATTGAAAAATATATAGAGCATTATTCATTGGAGACTATAATTCTTTACAATATAATTATGACTATGAATGAATCGTTCCCACACTTTCAATAGTACCTTTGACATATAAACAATACCTAGTTATACCTACGGCCCGACGGTGTCACTTATAATCGAAAGCTATAAATTTAGACAAAAATAATATTTGTCATAAGTAGGTACTTGGTACCTTTCTCCGATATATTATTATTTAGTATATTAACCTTGTACAAATAATAAATACATCCAATTACATTGGGAACCTCGCGCCAGTTTTGGCACGTTACGTAAACGGCTCGATTTATTTAACTAGTGCCCACCTTTTAAAACTAGACAATATCAGTTTGACAGGGTCTGTATTGCTCAGCAAACCCGTTTGCCAAAAATGTCTCGTGTCTAATTGCTGCGAAATGATAACGTACTATGATACTGGATTAGTATGCCACAGCCAAGCTGAATATGACGGATTCTTTGTCTATAACATACTTTAACTCATATATGTACATATGCATATGCAATAAGGTGTATGCAATCCACACGGGGTTACCAAATTACTATATACCCAAAAAAATATTATTATTTATTTACATCGGATAAATACGATTTATGTTCATCTACACTAATATTATAAAGAGGAAAACTTTATTTGTTTGTTTGGTTGTAATGAATAGGCTCAAAAACTACTGGACCGATTTTAAATATTATTTCACCATTCGAAAGCTACATTACCCACGAGTAACATAGGCTATATTTTATATGAAATATATTTAATAAATAGATTTTGACGCGGTACAAAGTTTGCCGGGTCAGCTAATAATGTAATAAAACCGTTAGCTACCGTTTATTTTGCTACAAACATATAATACAATAATAACAAAATATTCTTGATCCATCGTACGGGTTGTACTTAAGTTGATACATAAGGTAAATCATTTTATGGTTTAAAATTATTTCTTCGTATTACGTGTAACAATCGGTTTTAGGGACGCTTGGGCTATTTGTGAGTCTATCACAGTTAATTGAGTGTTTACCTTCCAAATTTATCATTTTGGCATCGCGAGCTCCAAGCCACAGGAACCTATAAAACAATTGCATTTTGATTTGATTTATTACGACAGTCATTTTTAAATTCATCAAAAAATAAACTCTAAATGAATTATATTCTATATGTTCGTCATTCATGAATATTAGGTTAACTATTTTTTTTTTATTTAAATTAATATAGTATTTTTTATTTTTATTAAGAAAAGTTTAAATTTTTCTGTCTCCTGAAAAAGATTGTACACCCGTCTCGCTTGAAGCCCACGATATCTGTAATCTCATCTATATTATGGACACAAGTATCACATCTACGTATTTGTACTATACGGATGGCACGTGCGGTACTGACATGACTCATCCTTTGACCTCTTCTATTCGAACGGTAGCGGTGTAAATAATATTTCATCAACTATACCTGTACTCTGTATGCTAGATGTTACATAGACTTGCATTCTTCATTATTTGTAAGTGTATGAAGCTGGAATATCAACGTTTTGTAAAGACAAAAGTGAAATTACTTAGTGCGGTATCGCAATGCTCTAATTAGCCCAACGTACAGTCTAGTACCCACAGACAAGTAAGTGAAAATTATAAATTTGTGAATTAATTTGTTTTAAAAAAAATCAAATAAATAGTATAAATAAATGAGCCAAGCAGTGCAGCAAGGGAACGCCGCCAGCGTTTTGGGAACCATGCCTTACACGGCTATTTTAGATGGTTTCTTTTATTTATAGTGATTATTGTTTTTATTCCCCTTTTGTATATATTATTATGTACATAAATATAGTTATTGTAAATATGTTTTTTTATAAATAATGTAATGTAGATATATTTAAAGTTTGTTGCAATAAATTAATAAAAGTTATTAAATCAATAGTCAAAGAAATAAAGAGTCAAATATTCATAACCTAAATTTCACTGAATCCACCAACTCGAAGCATAAATCATAAAATATCGAGCGGAAAATGGTTTAATATTACATCAGAGTATCTTTCCTGAACGCGATAACTCACAGGATCGAGTTCAAGCCGTATCTGATCTAAGAACGTGCGAAATCACCTTGTTGAAAACTAATTTTAGCTTGTTGCGAATTCAATACACGTCGTAACGGTTAAAGGTCGAAATAACACTTTATTTCATACAATAGGTCGATTTAAATTAAGGAGGTATGATACAAAATTACATACGCTGTAAATCTAATGACAGCAACCATAAAAGCTCAATAAAATACCAAACTTAAACGTGTAAAAGGACCTTATGATGTTATGTACTTCCTACTAACATTGCAACATTTTACCAAAGATAAGGTTTCATATGTAAATAGACCCTGTACACAAAATTATTATCGTGTTTACAATTTATTACGAGTTCTAGTTGGTAATGCCTATTAACGATTTAGATGCGTAAAATATGTGTCTATAAGTGTCCATTTTCACAACGATTTTCATATTATACCTATATTTGTATTGACTACATTATTTTAGGAATAAACGGAGAGAAAGCAATGTAGAATTTAACAGTCCAATTACAGATATATAATTGACTTTAAATTATTAACATTGAATTATTACATTAACAGTAAGTAAAAATAATACATTTTAAACAATGGGTAGAGCATTGTGCAAGAGTAGCTGTTAAAATACAATATAGTCATATATAACCAAAATACATGCAAATGACATATATAACTATAGATATCTCACCACATTATAATTGAAGGAAGCCATTAAATGACTTAAACGGCTGACAGTCCTTTCAGCCATATAATGGCTGTCATGGTGTAATGTACGCGGAACAATGCCGACAATACGCGCAAAACACGAAATCGAAGAAAAAGTGCGGAGAAATATCGTTTCGTTCGTAAACAATCTAATAACTACACTTTTTTAATATTTTTCAAACTCAAAAATAATTGACAGTGACAATTGTCAAAAGGTTACATTTTCTTGTTAGGAGCGAGTGATCTTTACTAATCTATGGTAAATGAGCAATTGAGCACACATAAAAAAATATTCGAACATAATCATCATTAGAAATGGAATACCATTTTTGACAAATAAACTATTCAAATTCAAAGTACGACAGTTCTTGGAAACACCTAACTTGTGAGTTACGAAAAACGTGTTTATCGACATGCATATTGCAATTAATATCAACATGCACATTGCAATTAGTATAGGCTCGAACAATTTCACTAAAGCTGATATAAAATGCATGAAATATTCACAAGGCGTGTACGGTTACGCAATGTGTGGAAGCTTTGGAACTTAGGACAGAGGCTCTCAACATTGTTGGGAAGCTTTAGAGATTAAAGCTTATTTTAAATCTTATGTGCCATGTTAAAATTACATAAAGTATTAAAATAGTTATACATATATGTAATCATTATGTATTGTATTTGGAAAATTTCAGTTTTTTATACGTGGGGAAAATATGTGAATTTAGACTATCGTTTTTCTGAATCACCTAATAAATATTAACTATTTATAAAGTTTGTAATAAAAATATACCATGAAGCTAATGTCACTTGCTTTAAAATAAAAAAATAATATTTACTAAAAATTACCATTGCACTCTTTCTTTCAGACTATCGTAATATATAGGTATTTATAAAATTAAATGGAAACAAAATTTGAGTGTTGCTGGCTTAGGGGCTTGCGTCTTATGCAAGGCGTGAGCCCGTATCTAACCTCTTTTAAATGACGTAAATTACTGCATATGCGTACTACCTCGCCGCACCAAACTCGATAACAAAGCACGTGTGCCATTTTACCTATAATTAAATTTTATGTTAAACATTCACTTCTATCTACTTAATATACGAGTATACCGTTAAAGTGTCTGTCCATGATGTACATATATATAGCAAAAATGAATTAATCGTTTAACATGTTGCGAAATGGTGAATATACACATAATTAGGAAAAATACATAAAGTTGAATAGAGCATTTTCCTTTTTCGAAGTGGGTAAGTTTAATTTCACCAATCAGATACCGTGCTGAACGGAGATCGACCCGAGTCTTTTAGCGCGTTAAATAAGCTAAATGACCTATCCCTATAGGTAGTCAAAGGTTAAATGATACTATCTATTTCTTTTTTTTTTAATTTTTTTTCTTCACAAAACATTGCTCCTTTTGGCTTCATTACGCCTTTTATAAAATAATAAACATAAATAAATTTGAATGGAACGTCAATACAAAGATAGACAAATTTAAGGCAAATAATTATCGATAAGTATAAGCTTGAGTTTGAGGGAAAATGTCTAAGGTTCTTAGATATTTTATCCATACTACGCAGATGATAGACCCGCCAGCCTCGTCACGAATTAATAGACAGTACAATTTTACCAACAAATCTTGTCTTGCGCAATAATATCACCGTGTCTATTCACTTATTACTTGACGTTATTGAATTAAAAAGTATAATTAAATTAGTAAGTAAATAGTAAATCTTAATATATTCGTAACAATGACATAGATTTTATAATGTACCTTGAAATCGTAAGAACAAGTAACGTGTTGCATTAAATTTAATTCATAATTCGTTGCTGTCTATTTTATAACCGAATCGAATTGTCCAGTAAGCTTAATCTAATCGGTACTAATCTGTCATAGACATTTGGATAGATATATTAATATATTTGCATATGTATAATTGAATTTAAAGGTGGTAGAGACAGTATGGTTCAATTAGGTATTACCGCCACACCTTTTTGTAGGGTGAAGCACTTCTGCGTTTGTGTCTTACATGCGTTTACGTACTTAATATGAAACCATCATAGTTTTCAGAAGCAGAAATGCATCGTCGCTCAGCTCATAAACTACGTACGAGTTATATGAGGACGTAGATTAGTAAAGATTACTCACTCCTAACAAGAAAATGTACCCAGTTTTGAGAATTGAAATAGTTGCGTAAAAAGTTTTGCCACGTCTCCGTGCTAAAATGTCCCTTAAATATTTGAAATAATTATTTATTTATTACGTAAATTACCTAATTATTACGTAATTTAGTTATTTATTCGTAAATTTTCTCTAAAAATGTTTTTATTTGTCAAGGATTCAAAAAAAGAACTTACTAAAATAAGCTGTTTGTGGCTTCATTCAAGTACAAGGCGGCGAAGTATCTTTACTAATCTATGTATGAGGAGCCCATCTCTGTTCTTAGCGGTGGCAACGTATTTGCGATCGGCCTTAGGTAGAACCCCTGTTATATATGATTGGTTACAGATTTCCATGGGCGACGATGACCACTTGCCATCATTTGGACTGCAAACTCCTTTCCAACTCCTACTAAAGTATTCATTATAAACTAATATCAGTAATAACAGTTTTCGCTTACGCCATTTAATTACGTTACATTTAATATATATATCACACAATTTCGACAGATCCAGATCGTACACTTAAACTATACAAAGTCAAAATATAGTACAAAAATATTGATAAATAAGTTCCTCATGTCGTATTAACTTTTTATGACAAATTGATACACATTTTTCTAGTTAATCGTGAATCAGTATGGAAATCTGGAGGTCAGCACAATCGGAGCTTTTGGAGCTTAATGTCAATGCTTCATGCAATCTCCCACAGGGCTAAAGTTCACATTCTAATTTAAATACTCACCATTAGGCCTTATTACCGGTACTTTAAATTGTAACAGATAAAAAATATATTATCAGTACTTAACAATAAAAATATTTTTTGAGACAGTATTTTTGAAATATTAAACTTTTTTTATAATATACGAGTAGCGTGTGGCGGTCAACCTGATGGTAAGTGGACTCATGGACATCTGTAATCAACCCCAAATAGGATTATGTATTCCTACCTGAGGTCCGCAATAGATGCGCCGCTAGCCCTGAGAGCTAAACTGGAACGCCTCGAAAAAGTATGCCTCCCTTACCACACCCTTCAAACAAGAACACAGCAGCGTTTAGTGTTGCTGTTATGAGGCAGAAATAACTGTGGTTGTGGTGCCGCTGGAGTCGACCCACAAAAGGCTCTACCACCTCCAACTGATTTATTAATTATCAATTTATGTTATTTTTACCTACTAAAGATCAAAATTTGACAATGTTCACTATAGCCCGTTATTAATAATCAATCTGTCGATTGTTTACCTACCTAAGATCTAATTTCTAGCAGGTTAGACCTTTTTAAAGATGATTTAAGAAGTTTCATACAGTATTGTTCATGTTTGTAAATAAAATCACTTATCGCTGTTCGCTTTGTGGATGACCATGAAATAATGCGATAAGATCGTCAAAACGATATTGTAACGTGTCAACAGCGAAACTAAGATAACGCGTAGGCGAGTAGCACTTTCATTGCTCAATACCAACGGAATTGCATATTGCAACGATAGATACATTAAGCACATACTCGTGTACTTACACACATTAGCATATTTAAAGGAATTGGTCTTAGTGCGACGGTAGCAGAACCACAGGCACCTATTCTTGATCTGTAGTCTTAGTATGAGTTTTTACGTTTTTACAAAAATGACTGTTTTTGTATTTGTTTACGTATATGCATGCTGCATCGTTAACTGTATCAGGGTACTAATAATTATGCTATTGTGTTAGTCGATGTGGGCCCTAGCGGTAGGGACGGTGATTCTCCTGAAAAATATAAGCTTTAGAAACCGATTTGAATCGAAGTCTGAAGAATCGATTGACAAAATCGAACTTATTGTTCTATTTAAAAAAATTACAAACAAAATACAACAAATATCCTGTCCTCATCGCTTGTTGGAGAACTCCGGGATCTCCGACGGAACACAACCGGAGTCCTTCAAGCGCGATGCCCCGATCGGGCTCTGCCCTGGGAGAGCAGTTTTCGCTCCTCCCAAATCATCTAGTGTTCACGACGGTCGACCACACATACCGCCGTCCTTCCCGGGGTCGCTTACTGGACGGTTCGAGCTCCCACTCTTGCCGCCCGCAACCCCGGAAGCCCCCTTTTAGTCGCCTCTTACGACAGGCAGGGGTTACCGTAGCCCTATTCTAGTCCCGGAACTACAGGGACACCGCGCCAGGAGACGCTATCGGCGCCTACGGCGTCTCCTTCTTCGCGCGGGATCGGCGCGCTCCCTGGTAAATCGATCCATCTAGTAATCGATCTTCGAACCCTATATAACGATTTTTGCAGTTTCACCGAACTTAACGGCGAGCCTGGATAAAACTTCAATCAGAAATATAAAAATGAATAAATACTTTAAGTTTTTGTTATTTAAAAAAAACGTACAAACGAAATAAAACGAATCGATCAGAACAATCGACTCTCTCTTATCTTAAATTTTATTACCTAATATCAATTAAAAACGATACTTCAATTTATCGATCTTAAAAGCTATTTAACGAATTTTGCAGTTTTACATAACTAAAGGGTCTGCCTAGATAAAACTACAATATGAAACATAAAAATGGTAAGTCCGCACTTAATCCCACGAATTCCTAGGCCATCCATGAATTTTTTGCAACAGTACTCACTCTGCTTGTATCTATGAACTAAATCGAACACTTAACATCAGATACAATAGCATATTTGATATCTATAGAAATATATCAAATTGATTGTACTGAGATGGTCTGAATCAAGACATTACGACACGATTTAGTTACATTGATGATTAAATCTGTAATCTTGACGAATATTCTTAGTTAATGCTTAGTATTTGTTAAGAACGTTACATAATTTTTAATTACAAAAAACATTGTGTCAGTAAAAAAAAATTGTCTAAAATTAATAAACGATTCCAATTTCTACATAGCAAACATTATAAAGTCGTCAGCTCCGTAATTTTATTAGTTATTTCTTATTATTTGTTAAGACAGTTACATAATTCTTAATTACAAAAAAATATTGAGTTCGTAAAAAATGTTCATTTAAAATTAATAAACGATTCCAATTTCTAGGTGGCAAATCATTAAGAAGCCGTCAGTCTTCCGTAGTTGGTCGATGCAACTTCCATATAAGCACGTGTCAACGGTTTTTATAAGCAAGGATTACACCTCTCTGACACGTTGTCCGGGAAGCTCTAACGGCATCCTAAACATGATTAAAAATAGATTATATCCCGTTAAAATAACGATATCTTATAACGGATTGATTTTTAAATCAATCCAATGTGTTGCGTAACAAAGATCGAAAAACAACTTATACCATATAAACTTCGATTTTTGTAAAACAAAAATTAGTAATTAAGTAAATACACGTGGATTAGTAATATTATTGCAGTTTGATTCCCATGAAATATTATTAACAGTGACGATATAGTAATGAGTCTTGATAACTTTTAATAAATAAATAATTACTATTATACGTCTTATACTGCAAGCGTATATGTACCCGATACTAATATATATGCGCCCATTTTTGTAATTGCCATAAAGTGTACTTCAAACATATGTAACCGATACCGAAATATATGCAGCCATTTTATAATTGCTTGTACAGGGCAATCAAGAACATTACTGTAAGAGTAAGTGATATAATCGACTTTTCCCTTAAAGTATCTAGAGCGCCTACGTACTTAAAATTTAAAACCCTGCAGACAGATGCACGTGGGTGGCAAGGCGCGAGGAAGTTCATTATGCATACGAGTAAACTCATACGGTCTGGTGAAGAGGCCGATATCCTCTTTAATTACGTCTCAAATTGAGATATATGCCTAGCCACCAAGGGACAATACGTAACGGTTTAGGATCTGGTTTCTCATAAACAACCTGGAGTCTCAAAAACTATTTTGTAATATTTGATTTGTCTTTTTTATCCCAACAAATTGTAATCATGCACAATGCAAACTTCACTGAATGTCTAAATGACATATTCCACAGAACTGTATTTGTTTTGTACACCTATTCTTTTCGTTGACTAATTTTCACCATAATTGCCTACATAGCTACGACACCCCCTTTAATATAGGCAATAGCACTAATGGCCCTTAATATTTTCTAGTGAGGACTAAATCTTTGTGATAAATAGGTATTGCCACGGACATTTGTGAATAACTTCATTAAAAACAAGATACCTAACTAATGATACACTGATGTGTTTCTGTACTAGTTAAAACACTTAACAGAAATATGTATAACGCTGACGCAACTATACCCGGAACACTGAGAGTTTGGTCTCTCTTTGTTCTAACAGGATTAATTAAGCTTGTTTTTACTTGTAAAACACATTGCATTGCTCCACTGAAAAAAAACATCATAATAACTTGAAACATAGTCCTAAGTCTATTTTTTATTTATGCCTATAATCAACCCCAGATAGGATTAGATATTCCTACCTGAGGTCGGCCACAGATGCGCCGCTACCCCTGAGGACTAAGCTGAAACGGCTCGGAAAAGTCTGTCTCCCTTACCACACCCTTCAAAACGGAACACAGCAGCGCCTATTACTGATGTTATTAGGTATAAATAGGTTGGAAGTTTTTTTATAATAAGTATAAGAGTAGAAGACGAGAGCAGATGGACATCTGTAATTACCCCCAGATAGCATTAGATATTCTTACCTAATAAGTACCGCATATCCGCCGTTACACCTGAGGACTAAGCTGGAACGTCTCGGAAAAGTATGTCTCCCTTGCCATACCCTTCAAACCAGAACACAGCACTGCTTAACACTACTGTTATTGGACAGAAATAGGTATGGTGGTGGTGCCGCATTTTGAAGGGTTCTACAAAATGCCGCAACAAGGTATGCCGCAAAACCTAACCAAAGTACTAAGTTCATTTTATTATAAATCGTGCACATTTAACTACTATAATTCAGCTACCTGTCCTTTAGCCAATTTTTTTTTAAATCACGAACTAGAATTTTATTTTGCTTTGAACTTTATACAGTTGCAGTGACAAAGGAATTGAAAGAGTTAAAATCGTGAGCGCGATATCATATCGGATGTCAACACTAAAACTCGGATAGAGTAAGTGTAGGCGACTAAAGCTCTGCCGGTTTCATAACAAAAGGTTTAGTGGCACACTCATTGCGAATGGTAATAGATTTTCTTTCGTCTTATACAAAATATATTAAAATGTATTTATGTCGAAATATTTAAAAAGTACTTCTTCGTTCTCTTTGATTTCTAAATCCGATGACGTCTTACACTGAAAGTGTTAGCTAGTGTTAAAAAGTGCAATTGTTAAAGGAAGATATATAGATATATACTTGCTTGCAAACTCCATTAGACATAAATTTTACTAGAGAATTTCACGTTACGTGGATTATCTTTTATACATATAGTTAAAACACGCTTAAATATAAATGCAACGATGTGTAACTCAAAACAATCCATCAAATATATGTAACATGTTACCGTTCGAGTTTCAAGAACAGATACATACGGAAGCAGAAATAAATTAAATTGAAATTTTACAAGTACAGATAGTAACTCAATGGACTTCTGTTACCACTCACAAATAGAACACGAGTCTTACTCAAATTCGATTACAGAAACTTCGGTCTGAGAACCAAATTGAAACGCTCCGTATAAGGTGGCTACCTTAAAATACCCTTCAAACCAGAACATTATAACGCGTAAATAGTGCTATGAGATAAATCATAATGCTAAGTTTGACAATTCTTAACGTTGACATCGATTTTTTTAGTTTTTTTAGTTGTTCGATAATAATCAAATATGTATGACCATTTACAACTTTGCACGCCTGTCGATGTTGAAAATATTATGTTCTTACACTATGCTTTTGTAAATAAATCACTGGAGTTTAATTTGAAACGGCATCAGTAAGCAGTTTCATCTGTTTCATCCTAAAGTAAAATACTTTCTTTTTTAACATCAAAACCTGTCGCTATTTGAAAGTCCTTCAAAATACCAAGTACGGTTTGCGAATCTCAGGTTTCCGACCCCTGACCCAGTTCTTTAATCTTAATCCACACCTCATCGACTATCTAGAGTATAATTGTCTTTCAAAAGCATTACATCACAAACCAGTGTTGATCAGACGTATTTCATAACAATATTGGTGGCAATGTCACTGACAAAGAATTAAAATTGTAACGCTTTTGCTTCCATCCGATCTTTATCACGATAAGTCGATAATTCATCAAGTTGATTATCTCAAACATCATGCGGTACGGTCAGCAAAGTCATTACTTATATAATATGCAATATGATATTGGAATGAACGCGTGAATAATGACTGCAGAAAAGGTCTAAATTAGTGCTAGTATTATCGTTGTGTATTAGCTACTTCATTTGTCAAACATTCGGTTCCTGTCGAATCACAAATGTTTTGTAATTTGTACGCTTATTGGTAGGTACATACCGTACATAACAGATTTGATTCGATCCTTATATATTTTAATCACTCCCATATGTAGTAATGGTAATCAATATTTCTTTAGCCGGGACTCAGAATGATTTCCCTTTTCATCGACTGTGATTCACACATTCTTCCCTCTCATAAAAAAATAATAAAAATAAGAATTAAAGTGCTCGGTGATTAAAAGGTGGCAGAACTCTTTGTGGCTCGAATCCGGAGACACCACAGACACACCTACTTATGCCTCATAACAGTATTGTTTAATGTTATTGTTTATCCAGGTGTGAACAGCTGGAATACGAAACGATGTTCTTTGCTTTTCTAGGGAGAGGGTGTCTGACCCTTAACGATGCCAAACGGTAGAAATTTGATGTGCCGATTTTCCAAGATATTATATTATTCCAAGATTATCTGTGAAGGGGGTAGTTGATCTGTGGCCAATTAGAAGCAGAATTCTAATCTTATCTGGTGTTGATTACGGATGTTTTTGGGCGGTAGTAGCCACTTATAAGGTGAACAGCATGCTCGATTAATACTTCTATATCATAAAAATAACATGAAAATTGTAGAATGCTTATGTGAACTGGTTACTGATACGTTGCTATGGATGCAGTACATTATAACTACTAAGGAAATCTGCTTTATTGGGAACAATGCGGTGGTACCATGATAGAATTTTATTTTACCTAATACTAATAATTACTTTATGTCACACAATTTCTAGATAGACACCTAAGTTGCCCTTTTGCAACTATAGCAAATATGCACGTGCAATATTAATATACACTAGTAAAAAGCCTTTGGTGTAATGGTAACCGAGGTGGTTTTACAAGCACGTGTGTCAAACTCGATAATCATGTAAATGATCGCCCATTACACAAAATTTCAATTTCAAGTCTGATATCTATGTGGCGACCACTCGTATGCTCTAATCACGTGGTTAGGCAACGCTTCCTGCATTGAAGTAGTCTGTATATTCTATGTTGTCGATTTACTTGTCTATGGTCCTGTAATAAGTTATGTCTACCTGTAATAAAGTCTATGGTTAAATAAATCTAATGACAGATAAATTATATTTTTTGGCGCGTGGAGATTATCAAAATGATTCTTATCAAAATTAAAAAGCTTCATTTTATCCATAACGCGATGAGTCATTTAATCTGTGGGATAAATTTAGTAATTGTATTTCTAACTATGACTCACTGCCATTTTGAAATCGTAGGCCAGATTTGATGAGATTTGGCTAAGCCGAGATCAGGCCAGGATTTAAAAAGATATCTACTTCATTAAAATCTGAAAGTGACGTCTTTAAATATATTTCACTCACAAAAAAAAATTAATTAAACGCTTTATAATAACATAGATGAAAATATAATTCAATGTTCAATTTATTCACTTGGATATATAGATATAGGTACATATACAATATAGACCGACAAAAACTTAAGGCTAGTCTAGCATTGACCCGTAACTACTGAAAAATCCTGTATTTACGATGGCAAAAGATAAATTTTAATTAGTTGAAATTTGTCAGCCGCAATTAGTTAAGCCAGTAATTTAAATAACATATTGCGTATATTTTCCAGTACTTACCTGTATTGCATATTTTTATGCATTTCACGGAGTAACGCGAATTACCAGTAATTAATTTCATAGATACATTCATTAAGAACCATTACTTAGAGAATTGGCAATAAACAATGACAATATATTAAACGAGAAGTAAATGAGGGTTTTATAACACAACTAGCTGACCCGGCAAACTTTGTACCGCCTTAAAATCTATTTATCAAATATATTTCATATAAAGTATAGCCTATGTTACTCGTGGATAATGTAGCTTTCGAATTATGAAAGATTTTTTTAAATAGGTCCAGTAGTTTTTGAACTTATTCATTACAATCAAACAAACAAAGTTTTCCTCTTTATAATATTAGTATAGATGACCAAAAATATAAAGTGTCCCTTCCGGATTCCGTCATTACGTAGCAAAATATTTTCATGACCAGAATTCTTCCCTTTTTGTAATTGATGAATAAGAAAATACGATTGAAGAGTTACATTTATACATATTTCTAAAACAAAACTGGTTTTCTTAATAATAACGGTACGTAAACATTACTAAAATGTCACATAAAACGTTAAAATCTTATTTATTACATGCCTTTTCAAGTAAGGAAGAGCGTAGATGTCATAATGATGTTAACACGCTCCGGACATGGCATTCAGTGCATTTCTCCGACATTCGTTGAAATATTGAATCATCCACTTAATCTTTATTAAACATATTTGACATTACTTACCTTAATAAGTACGTATAAAATTTAATACAGCAAATTATTAAGCGCTTTTTAATTAGCCATAAATAAGCCCAAGTCTTATATCAATCTTCTTCCTGTGACACACTATTAGAGCAAGACACTAACTCATAGTGTACAGAGCCGCGCCCACGGTACCTACATTGAAGGCGAATGTGAAAAAGTGTGACCCGTTCTTACACATATGAGATCGCTATATAAGACTTTGCAGGCCCACTTTGCTCTCATTTCGAATGACGCTTTGCCAAATACAATTCAAGTTCTAAAGCACTCGTTGAAGTAATTTCTGTTGTCGATTACTTAGAGTGGAGTAACCCAGACGCATCATGAAGTCGGTGAGTATGTCGTCATTAAAAAAATCGATATAGTGTTGTTCACAAAAAAAATATTTTTTTTAATAAATAAATTATTGATTTATGAAATGATTAATATAAATAATAAATATTTAGCTCTTACAAAATTTCGGTAATTTTATTTATACAAAAAATATAAATTTATATCAAATTGCCCAAGTTACGATTAAGTAACCAGGAAATACAGATAGAATCATTTGTTGCTCTAAAGCTGCCTTGTTCTCACGCATTTGAATAGGTATTGAAAATAGCAAATACCAAATCGAAGCTTGTAAATTAATTCGTGCGGCGAAGGAGTACTAAGGGCAACACAGTCTCTTAGCTTTGTATCTACTTGACCCAATTAAGTCCACCATGTCCGTTGATTTTACCAAGTTTACTACCTTAAAAGTAAAGCAATGCGTTCAATTAACCAGCGTCTTTCGAAGCTAATTTTCTGACTAAAATGAAAGATTATATGTATTGTTACAGGTAATCATTGTAACGGCTCTTCTCGCCAGCGTTTATGGATATCATGATCCTGATCTCAACTACCATTTGAGCCAAGTTCAAAATGTGCAAGGATGCGGTGACTCTGGCTACTCGTATCCTGCACCTGCGATACAGCTGACTACGAGTGGCATCCAGGCCTCAGGATATTCCGGAGGATACTCCCAAAGCAACGCCTACCTCCCACCAGCTATTCAAGTGCAGCCCCCAGTAACTTACCAAACACAAATCTCCGGTGGTGGTTATTCTTCTCAGAATGGATACGCTACATCTGCCGGCCTCTCTTCCGCCTCAGTTCAGAAGACAGTTATACCACAAGCTACATACGCCCAAGCGCCCATCATAGCTAAGATAACAGCGGCACCCTTACAAGCAAAGTTCGCTCTAGCCCCTGCAAAGACTAGCTACTCCACTCAGAATTTGATCTCTCATCAATCAGCATACTCAAGTGGATCATATGCAAAGGCTTCTCTAAACTCTTACAATAACGTTCAGTCGAGTGGACCTGTTGTGTCTCAAGTATACGCTGCTCCATCAGCTGGATATGCGACGTCACCATCACTTAGTCAGCAGAGTCCTCAAGTATTTACATCAGACTACAGTGATGAAAGTTCTGGCGGAAACCAGTATGGTCAATATTCTTCAGCTGCAATTTCCACTCCCGTCACTTCCTCTTACCGAGCGCCGGTAGTCGCACAATACTCAGCACCTGCTGTGTCTCACGTGACTCCTGTTGTAGCCCAGTACACGGCGCCAGCTGTAGCCCAGTACTCAGCTCCAGCTACTCAATACTCCTCATCGGTTTCTCACTATTCAGCGCCTGCAATCACTCAACATGTTGCGCCTGTCGTTACCCAACATGTTGCACCTGTTGTTACCCAACATGTTGCACCTGTCGTTACCCAACATGCTGCACCTGTCTACACACAACATGCACCGGTCATTTCACATGTGTCGCATGTTGCCGCTCCAGCCGTTGCCGTTGCACCCGTTGCACGAGTATCACATGTATCACACGTCGGACATGTCGCTACAGCGTCACATGCTGCGAAAAATGTGCACACGGAATTCTTGGAGAATTATGTAAGTAATTTTAAAATTTCTAATATTATTATTTTTACCCATTTCACATGTTTGATATTTTGTTTCAACTAATTTCTAGTATTTTGTAAATTATTTCCGGTGAATTTAGGACTTTCATAAAAAGTCTAGAATAAAATATAAATCCATCATATCGAAGTAGTAGTGTAGAACTTTGCAATGCAATTAAACCAATCAAAATTTTCTAAGCGCTAATTAATATCCATCAGCCTTTTAAGGTGCACTGTTGGACAATGGAAATGGGCAATTAATGTATATTTTTATCATAACAGTAATAGGACAATTTTTTTTCTAATCTTGAGTATGACAGTATTTTAGAAAAATATACCATCCACTCAAAACATTGGACGCCGAGAATTATAAAGAACATACGTACTGACTTATATTTTGAATTTAATACTTTTTACACAAAAAAGTAAGAATCTGCCAAAATTTTGCAAAAATACTAAGATGTATTACAAACAAAAATTAACATTTGTCGTACTTAAGTAATTTATCACGTCTCTCAAAGCTGAATGAACGCGCAACATATCCACATAACTGTAATTTGTCTTCATGTCAAACAACTTATAATAAGCCCTATTCCCTATACCTACGTGTCAGTAACACCTAAATACGTTAATTACTTTAATAGAACCTGTAATGATTATAACTTGCAATATTTCCACATGTGTATTACCTCACTCGTGCAATTTGGTGACATAACCAAATTGATTAATTGAACGGACGGGTTCTAAATCTAAATCTTGATTCGTCACTTGTTTTTATTGAAATCATGCCGCGTTAAGCAATATTAAATAAACACAGTTTTCATTTATATCCATCCATTAAATTAGATACGCTCCTAAATTGCTACTGTACACACCGTATTAGAATTTATGTTCGTTGCATAAGAACAAGAACCAAATTCGTTAATTCATTTAGTATAATAAAGGTATTAATATGTTTGTTGTATACAAGTTTAGCGCGCCGCTCCATCTATGTTTGAGGATTTTAAATTTTATGTATTCGTAAACCCATTATTCTTCCACTTCCATAGTCCATCGGGCTGGCCAAATGCGAATTGGTATACACACACCTTTTCGGTTTTTTTTGTCTCTCAGGCGTGTAGGTTTTTCACGATGTTTTCCTTTGCCATTATAGCATGATAATCCATTTCTAATATGCGAATAATTTTGAAACATCAGAGGTGCGCGCCTGGGATTCTAACCTCGGACTCCCCGACTGAAAGGCCGAGGTCCAACTTAAGTTATCACTGCTTGTGATATGTAGTAGCCCTAAATATTATCAAAATGAAAAATGGTCTGTCACTTCTTGTGAAATATTTATGTCCAAGTCCTGTCATAATCGATCTAGTCGTTTTCAAGGTTACATAAACAACATTACAGGCAAGAATTTGAAAATTAATTCGTATGTATACATACATATGTTGCAAGTGAGCAATGAGCCTAGAAAAAGCGGTTATTTTGAAATCAAAGACCGGTACTTATTCACTTGTATTATGTAGAGATTGAGAATTTGGCAAAGTGTTACAGTTACAAGATGCAAATATGCAAATGTGGAATCACTTTCGAGTGATCCGAGCGTAACGACGAAGACTCAAATAAAACTTGGTCCTGTACTAAATTGCATTAAACTGTTTTACGTAACTCGTACTGCAATTTTATTGTTACTTACCTCGTTTTAAACTGCACTCTTTCGAAGCTCAGTTACGCAAGGAACAAACTGCAAAGTGCACCTATGCGTCACAAACAAATAGTTCATGTATGTAGTCCTAATGCTTCCACACTTTCTTTTGAATAATAAGTAGGTAATGGGCCAACATAGTACGTTTAAAATTTCGAAACTTTGTCCTACAATATTGTATTTTTTATCGGTTTCTCTAATTGCGATGATAAAAAACAGCTTACCCTTATGCAAACAATCGTCATCATGTGTGGTTCCTGCAACTGCTTTTGTAATATTACGGTTAATGATTATATTCTCAAAACATTGTTACTTAACCAAGTCAAGTTATTAATGTTGGTTACAACTTTTTGCTTTGGACAAATAATAATGAAACATTATCTCCCCTGAGGGCAGGTAGAGCTGACTCTACCTTCATTCGTACACTAGCTTTTCGCCCGCGTCTTTACCTAAAACTAACTAGGATTTGACTGGGACTAGTCTAAACAGACTTTCATGAATAGATAAATCTTCTTTAACAATATCAAGTATTGTCTAATATATTTGTCCATCTACATCACCTTTTTACAATGAAATCATCAAACTGTCTTATAAGTACAATAACTAAATGAAAATGTATCTATATACATTTTAGCAATACATTTTTATATTGTTATCAAAATTATCAAAATCGGTGTTTAAAATCGCAGAAATATATATTCACCTACTATGCTCATTATCGAACCTACAGAAAATATTTACAAACATTAGCATGTGCTCTTACTTCTATATAAACATGTAGATGATTATACAGAAATGAAATAAATTAATTATTACGTCAAAACTATCAATTTATACATTAGACGAGTCATAAATCATCTCATGATTAATGAGAATGGGTGTTAATTTGAAGATTAATCACAAAACAAATAGCTCTATTATAACGATAGCTTCCTATTACGTGTGAATGAGCTTACGGCTGCGTGCCTAACTCGATATTACTCGTCGCCTTGCAATCGTGGTCTAATTACTCGTAATAGTACAATCTATCCAAGATTGTAAAATATAAATTCTATTTCCAATTAGTAGCACGTTTACCTCACTCGACATATGTGTCATAGTGGTCATCATTATCGCAAAGGTTTCAGATTTAATCGACGGAAAGACAACTAAATTATTGCTGATCATTTTCATTTAAACAGTTTACATAACATCACAACATACCAGGTAATTTCTGGCACTTTGTAAGATTATATAATACTAGCACCTGCAAGTGGCTTCGTGTGGACTTGTTATGTGGCTTGTGTCAATTCAGACAATGATTTATTATTGCTACTATCACACTCGACAAGTAGCGAGAGAAATAGCGAAGGAAGTCGGTAGAGTTGTAGTGTGGCTGCGTTACTCGTCATGCTTGTCCAGCCGTTCGTCCTGTCTGGCGATCTATATTATGTCGGATTTTCAGCGCAAGATAAAGAAATGAATTATGATTATGTCGGGGAGTGTGTAGTTACTAGATTCGTATTTTGAGCATAATGTTATTGTAGGGTTCCTTTCTAATTAATAGTAGGTAGCATCTACTCCAGAACTCAAATAAATACCTTCACCTATAAGTTATGAGTGAATTTTAGGATGTGGGAAAAGAGCATGTAGTCTATTTAAATCCATCTGGTGGTAAGCGGACAATGCCGCCTATGGGCATGTATACACAACTCCATATAAATCACAGGTTCTACCCTGAAATCGAGCTCAGATTCTTTACCACTCCTAAGAATTAATGTTGTTGACTTATGTGTAAGTCAGCTGGCACACTCTTCCGACGCGCAGAACTTTAAGCTAGAAATATAAGCAGGGCAACACCTTTGGTACCTGACTTAACTAGTCAGGTACCAAGGACGGATAGATTAAAAATATATAAATAGGGATTATAAGTAAGAGGACAAAATATATACATAGGAGGAATAGATTCAAAATATATAGAAAGGGATTTATTTTTATATTATAAACTGCTTCTTTCAGGACGCCCATCCAAGATACGCTTTCGAGTACGCCGTCAACGATCCCCACACCGGAGACATAAAACAACAAAAGGAAGAGCGTGACGGCGAGGTTGTGAAAGGTAAGCACAGTTTACCTCATTACGCATGGCTAAGGAATTAATCACGACCGCTAATAAATTAAATCAATTCTCACAGCACCAATATCCCTATACGAAGGTCGCAAAGTGTAGATTGTCATGATTAGGTAAACGCAAATTGATATTATCTTTTCGTAGTAGTAGGTAGGTTGACCTTTTGTATTGCGGACTTCCATTACCGTTTACCGAACTCAGCTTTCAATGTATCTCACGAATATGTTCTATGCTGCGCACAGGTTTTCTCTCAAAATGAGAAAGAGTGACATTACTTATAGGTCTGAAATACGGCCCTGGTATAGACCAGGGCCGTATTTCGTGAATAGTCACCATGCTAAATAAATGCTAGTTGGGAAACTTTATTTTCATAAAATTTCCTTGATGGCTTCCGAAACATTATGAAAGCCCCTCAAGTATCAAGCTTTCCTGACGATGTTTTTTATCACTGACGCACTTAAATAAAGTCATAGATTATTTTTAATTGAGGTCCATAACTCCAAAGTTTCAGGAATAGAGTGACCAACCAAACATAGAAATTATAAAAGATTCAGGTTCAGAAAAAAATCTGAGTAGGTACTTTGTGCACATAGCATCAACAGAAATTATTTGCGCATTACGTGTAACTACATAAAATGTACGTCATAACGCATAATCCTATAAACTGCACTCTCACTCTTAATGTATAATCGAGTTTACGTTTTATTCCAGGTCAGTATTCCTTGGTGGAACCGGACGGCTCCGTGCGCACAGTCAACTATGTCGCCGACTGGGAGACCGGTTTCCACGCCGACGTTCACAACAGCAAAGACAACCACCACTAGAATTTTACCCGGAATTGTGTATTATATAGCGTAAGTTGTCCAGAACATATATCAAGTGGAATTTTTAGTCAGATGTAGATATTGTAAAATTTGAAGGTGAGGACTTGCCCTACCAATCTTGGATGTAGACGTCTATATAGGTAAACTTGCTAGGCAAGTCCCAAGGTGTGGTTTTACTTATGCTTCGATTTATCAAACAATAGTTGACCGAAGTTTCTCTTATTAAATTTCAAGTTTCGATCTTAAAATGGGTTACTAAGTTACTGACCAAGAGCATTTACGTGTACTTAAAAAATAACGGAAACAAGAACTCTTACGTCATGTTACATACTACTATATGTAGTCTTGTCAAACATTTTAGTGCGCGTGTTTGTAGTTTACAAATTTGAATATTGCTGCTACTAAATTAACCGGAGCAATGTAATTTGTAACGCTCAAAATGGAATTCTGAATGCGTATGTTAATGTCAAGAAACCTTCATTACGAAAATACAACAATGCGTGTAGGAATGGAATTTATGTTTGAACAAATGTTCTAACGTTTGATTTGAATGTTCTAACATACCTACATACATAATTCGCATATTTGAGATCAAATATTCTTAGTAAAAAAGTCACGTTGCTTTATCAACAAAAAATATTGACCACAGTGGCACTATTGTAATAGTGATAAAATCACTAGAAATCTACTTGATACATGTTTTGTCGATGTACATAATTTATATATGAAACCTGATGAAATGAGATCTCTACGACTGTTAAGGAAAGAAATTACCATCATGCTTTTTTGTATTGTATTTTTAATATTCGTAGATTAGTGTAAATTATCTTGTAAGTATTATCAGCTATTTTGCAAATTGTTAAAGAGCTTTGCGTATTAAAACCAAGTTAATACTCAAAGTAAAAGAAACACGAGGCTTTATTCAAGTATCAAAAGTGTCATCATGAATTTATCACTTTCAATCATTTGTCATCATTGATTTTTATCGTAAATCATCACGTTCATCATTATTATTCTCGTCATTTGTAGTTTAATCACATGAATGTCACAAAATCATCGCAAAATAAGTTTAATTAGTAGGTAAGTGCCTATGAATAAATATGTATGAAAGTAATCATTTTTAGTTTCTTAATATTTGCTTACAAAAACAAGCCCTATCGTAAATGAAATATTACATGGATAAATTATTTTTGTGCCATAAGTGTACCGTGTACCTATGCTTTATGCCTGCTTTTAATGTGATATCATCATTATTATAAGTAATAAATTTTAATTTCAATCTCTAATGATTTGGTCGTACTAATAGTCTCTTTAATAACTATTATTTTGAAAATCTTTATCAATACATAGCGGCCTTACCTTACGTCTATATTTATTAGCCAAATTTGCCTGTCTCAGGTCTGATGACAGTCATACTGCTGTTCTCAGAATGTTGTCATATGAGTGTTTTTTGTGGACTTATTTATATGAGGCGTTTTAATACATCATCATTGAGTATATAAATAAACAGTTTCAATGAACCTGACAGAGTATTATGAGACTAAAAGTGAAAATTATATTACTTACCTATTAAATGGTTAATGATATTTATTGCTTATTGCAAAATTGTTTTCGATTATTATATTATAAAACAATGTATTATTAAAACTACATATTTTACTCAAATAAATATTTGAATACAAAAATACATTTAATTACATCAATTCCAATACCAATATTAATTATTATAAAATATTCTTAAAACAATAACAGCCAACTTAACAATATCTATATACTGCATATATCACATATAAAATTTGATTCACATTGAACCACAAACACATTAAAATTAGGCCATAACAAACTTCGTTATTTGTTTTCCGTTAAAGTAGCATCTTGGACATGCAAAATCTTGATCAGCAGTTTTATTTGCCTGGAAAAATGAAGGGTTAATTTAAATAACATAGAGGGTATTCCAAACAAAAGATAACACAAAATTTTTACTGATAAAATATATTTTAAAAAATAATGTAAATAACTTTTTACTGTTCCTACAGGTTAGGATAGACTAATAAAATAGTTAATATAAAGAAAAACAGAAATGCCGACATTTAAAATTCCTTTTCTTATTTGAGTAATGTACATTAATAATATTTCCTCAATGTTAACCACAATACAACTGATTATGCTAACTGCAAAAAAGCGACATCTGGGGGCCTACTACCATCTCTTAAAACAATATTATTTTAATCATACATTGAAATTTCGTACCACAGCCTCGTTAAAGTAAGATTGTTAAAGTAAGATTGTTTGTTAAAGGAAATTTATTTTTTAAGCAAAATATGTCAATTTCAGTTGGTTTTATACAGTGGATAAGCGAAAAATGAATAAGGGTTTAAGTTTGTTCAACTGCGTATGACGGAACACAATCAAGACCGTGTTGCGAAAGTCGATCTAGTTTCGATGTTTCGTTTCATTTTGGATAAGGAATATACGAATTACACATTATTTTAAATAACTGGGCGGGAATAAAACAAAACTGTTTTAAGGAGGTTGTGGTATGAAACAAAATAATATTGATGCAATATTGAAATAAAACTTTCCTGAACAATCATGGTTTTTAAAAGATTTTGGTAGACCCCGTGCGGCGAAAATATATACATACCGTCAAACAATAATAACAGAACACATGTGAACATCCCATAACATGTGGTATTATTGGTATGCTGGAACAACAGGCGCAAGTGGTGCTGAGGGTTATCTTTGCAGACTCCAGAGCAGCCAGAGTCCGTTTGGGACTTCTCCACCACATGTATTTTAGAATTTTTGATAATCTCCTCTTCATACCAAACATGTTCATTAAAGATATTGCTGTACCAATTAGTTCCTGTAAAAGACATTTTTAATTAGTTAATATTTTTTATTGTTACATAAGCTTACAAAATAAGGTATTATCAAAAAATAATATTACACAAAAATACTTGAATCGTGTAAAATTAATTTTAAAATTTCATGACAGAATATATCATAAAGTTAAAATGCAACCGATTTAAAAAAAAAAATTCTGAAAATAGTATAAAATTAAGACTTACAATAAAATTGTGCCATAATAACTCTCTCGTCCACGAGAAATCTGTGAGATCCTCTCTCGTTAGTTTATCAGCCAGCAAATCGAGTCCCAATATAAAATCAATCAGTATGGGATATTTCCCACTTTGTATAAACCTTAAGAAATTTAATATATCTCCGACGAGTTGAAAAGTTTCCAGTTTTGTGAAGAAGTTCTGAACATTTGCATTTGATGTCAGACTGTATAATGCTCTGTCTCTTATATACTTCAATCCGACAGTGTAACCATAGTACCAGTACAATTTGCTTTTGGAAAAGTTATCAGTCTTATATTTAAGTGATAGCATCTGCTGACCAAATGTACACTTTTGATCATACACAGAATATTTGAAAATGCATGTTCTAATCAGGAGTTCAATCTCAGGCAGAATTGGTTGTAGTTTACCAGGCTGAAATAATAAATAAAACAGTATTTATGTCTCTATGTAAATGTTATTACACATATAATCTTAAAAATGAGATAAGAATTTAAGAATACTTTTAAAGGTGGTAGAATCCTTTGTGGTTCGACTCCGGCGGCACCACCGCCACACCTATTTCTGCCTAATAACATCAGTGTTAAGCGCTGCTGTGTTCCGTTTTGAAGGGTGTGGTAAGGGAGACATACTTTTCCGAGGCATTCCAGCTTAGTCCTATCTGGGGTCTATATCTAATCTAGTCTATATCTAATCCTATCTGGGGTTGATTACACATGTCCATGGGCGGCAGTAGCCACTTACCATCAGGTGGACTGCATGCTCGTCTGCTACTCCTATATTATATAAAAAAAAAGATGCATTAAGTAGGGGTGTGCGAATATCGTTCGAATCGAATCGAATCGAATATCAATATTCGATTCGAAATTCGAATCGAATAATTCGAATTTTCGAATTATTCGAAATTCTTCGAATAATTCGAAAAATTTCGAATAATTCGAAAAATTTCGAATAATTCGTAAAAATTTCGAATAATTCGAAAGTTTTCGAATAATTCGCGAATTAAGGGGGTATTCTAGTCTAGAAGCATGAATTTCAGGTAATTTTTTGAAGTGCCGTAAAAAAAGGCAATCAATATTTTTACCATCCATTTTTTATAAGTTATTTATTAACATTACAAGAATAGGATCATCCCCAAATTTCAATTTTTACTATTTTTAAAAAATTCGAAAAAGTAAAAAAAAAAAAACTATATTAATTGTTCTATTTGTGTAACTATATGGTTTAAATAAAATGTATATTGATTATTGACTGTTAAATTTTTATTCGAAAATTGAAAATAAGAAACCCTGAAAAAATTCGAATTATTCAAAAATTTTCGGATTATTCGAAAATTATCGAATTATTCGAAAATTTTCGAATTATTCGAAATTTTTCGAATTATTCGGTAACTTTCGAATAATTCGAATTTTCGAATTATTCGATTCGAGTTTCGAATCGAATATTAATATTCGATTCGGAACGAATAATTCGTAAGTTCGAATTATTCGCACACCCCTAGCATTAAGGTTTACATTTGCATTTATTCTTCATAAGTTTTATATTAACAATGTATAACATAAATAATTATATAATAACTTACCTCCAAAAACTTAGTAGCTTGGAATAATAATTGTTTAAAAAGTTCTTCCAATTGTTCATCCAATTGTACTGAGTCCAACTGAAATATAAAGAACATTTTTATTACAACTCAAATTAATAAATATACCTAATACAGTAAAGAGAGAAAGAGAGGGAAAACAGATGCTCATAGGTATAAGTGATTTGTAGATAACTCACAAAAAATTTAAAAATGTTTAGAATATGACGAGTTGCATCCCCTTTTATTGGGTTGATGATAACACACAGTCAATTGTTGGATAAGACCGAGGTACACATTAGGCAAAGATTTACTTACTGTTTGTTATATAGTATTGTTAGGGTGCTTTTCAACCAGTGATGTAGGAGGTAGGTAAGATATGGATGTGGTGTGTCAAATACACTATGTTGTATGCCATAACTCACATGTCACATAACATCTCAAAACCATCCTTTAACTTTTTTTAGAAGTTTTTGGGCGACAGGAAACGACAGTTAGGTTACCTACAAGATAACTTCAATCCGAAGTATATATACGAAGATCTGGGCCTCTGGGGGTTGCACAAACAGGTTACAATTATATTATACGGCTTGAAACCTACTTAACTACTAGAGAAGTAGCCAAATGGGTTAGAAATCCGGTTTACCTGGGTGACTCTCGGTATATAGTTTATTGACATGATAGCTATATGATATGTATAACTGAACGATCAACGTAGTTTATATACAATTGTCTTGCAAACTTGGAAACTGAAAAGTAAACTGTAAAGCATTACTACATTTTTACATTATCAAATTAATCCGAACAATTCATGTACTTAAATCTGTCAATCACAGATGATCTTGACATTTGACATATTACTGTCATTAATAGTTTAACTTGAATTCTATTCTTTTGGCCAAGCATAAGTATAACAAAATATAATAGTATCTTTTTAAGATGTATTAATATCTGGAGTATTTATTTCTATTTAAAGTTGGAAAAGTATGGATATTGATTATTTTTACCGTTTCTTTTTTAAAACTGTGTTTAATATACTTGGATTCTTTCTTTTCGGCTTTATCTCTAATCTGTAGCATATCATAGACAATGAAAATATTTTTCTTGTTGCTATTTCTTCCTGTCTGAAGGCAGTCATTGCACGCACGTATAGGTATTTTAATTTCCAAATATTATTTTCGGTTTCGTACATAGTGATTGTTGGTACAGAAGAGATAATTGCGATATTTTTTTAAGGTGTAAAAGTGAGCAAGTTTATATTTTTTTGTTCTGTAAAAACGGCGCAACAGTATACATTTTAGTAAGTTTCAATTGTACGGTAACCTAATGAACTGTATTTATAGAAGTTTTAAAATACGTAATATTTAACAATGTAATGTTAGGAAACTTGAGTACATGATCTATTCAAAAGGCCTATGTAATATATTCTATTTAAATATAAAGTAATAATTACAACAGCGTGCCATGCAGTGCGCACTGTGCATTGTATCAGAGCATTAATAATTAGCCGCTTTAATTAATTTTAATTTTAGATTGTACTCTCCGTTTCCAGTTATTTTGTTCATACCATGCTTTCCATTGTGTTATTAAGATTTATTGAAATTTACTTACTTTCACCGAAATAAGGTGTTTGTAAGATAATTTTAAACATCCGGCAGTAGTTAGCAGTAACTCGGGCTATTTGATGGTACATTAAACGTAGTAAATGCGGCTACGAAATAATATTTTATTCACATTAGTGACTTTAAATTAAAAGTTAAATATAAGGTAATAAGACAAAGAAACCTTTTTGCTAAATCAACTCCATTATTTTACTTGTTCGTCCCCTATTTAGCCCCCTGGCGACTGAGTTTTAAAAAATGTTCCCTTAGTGCTTATTTATGTTACAAAATATTTTGTACATTAGGCATTTTCTGTCAGTCAATGTTAGTTTTATAAAGTACATCTATGTTTAATAATTTTAATTTTGCATGGTGACAACAAAGATAGTTACAAAAAGTCCTAGGTTCGATTCCTAGTTGAAACAACATACCTGTAATCAATTTTATTTACACATCCATTTAATCAGAATATTTGTATGTGTATGCACAAGTACATGCAGCATAAATGTGAAGTTAAACAGTTTTTGACAATGAAGTTTCTATTTTTATAAAACTGAAGTAGCAAATAAGCTTCCAGTATCCTTCATGGTACGCGCTAACTGCTACCCATGGACATTTGTAACCAACTCCATAGAGAACAGAGGTTCTTAAAATTGATCATAGCTTCGTTACCACTCCTGATGCACTTACATGTGTGCATCATGTGTAAACTAGCAACCGCACCTTTATCAGAATGCAAGAACTGTTTCATGCAAGATATACATGAAAAGTTAGTACTGGCCAGATCAAACTACTGGATCTACCTTCATTTAAAAGCTAAATGTGAAATTTTGATGTTTATTGTAGATCAACATGTTTCTGGGTTCTGTATGTAATGTAAGGGACATACTATAGATATACTGTACAATGTTTGTATTCTAGAATTTGTGATGAAGGATAGCAGTAATAATTATTTATAAATCTCAGAAGAATATTCAGTATGTAACATTTGTTTCAGGCTTTGTGACTATGCTAAGGAGCTGACAGAAAAATGAACTACCTAAACATTTTGAAACAGTCTACAATTGTACACTTATGCTTCGCTATATCCTACTTCATGTCAGGCTTGCTACTGAATGTAGTTCAAGCCATTTTGTACTTCGGTCTAAAGCCATTCAATAAGAAACTGTACAGACAAATTAATTACTACCTGTCTTATTCTTTTTCGAGTCGTAAGTATCAAAATAATTAAAAACAATTTAGACTTTTATAACCATTAAGTAACTCTTGATGATGATTGCAGTTTCTGTCTATTTATTATTCTATTAAATGTTGTAATAAACCTCTTTTTATTTCTAGAATTAGTGTTCATGTCAGAATGGTGGTCGAGAACAAGATTGTCCATCTATGTTAAAATGGATGAATATGAGAAATACTATGGTAAAGAGCATGGATACCTCTTAATGAACCACAGTTATGAAATCGACTGGTTGATGGGATTAACTTTCTGTGATGGCATCGAAGTTTTAGGGGTAAGTTTCTTTTATATAATGTAGAGCATGCAGTCCACCAGATGGTAAGTGGCTACTCCCGCTCAGGGATATCTATAGTCAATCCCAGATAAGATTGGAGTCCTACCTGAGGTGTTTTTACATGAGCATTTACATTAATCCGAAAAAAATAGATATAATATTTTTTTAATAAAAAGATAACAGATATTAGAGCATCAACATTGTTAATATTGAAACTTAAAATGTTGTGCTATTAATAACTAAAGCTTGGATTAGGACTACTTCTAGGCATAAGTAGTACTTAAAATACTATTTATTTAAGCTGTCATAGATAAAATCTATTAATTTTACAACCTGAGATACTGTGGCATTAGAAACTAATACACTTTATCTTAGATATTTATATATTTCCTAATACAAATATTTAATCTTAATAATCCTGTAATATTAATTAAAACACTAAAATTATTTATAACCATATAATTGCCCAATATATTTGTTGTTTATACGAATTGAACTAATTAATCTTTGAACTCATTGCAACTTATCATTTAACATGCTTTTGTCTTAAGCAATATCTGGCAATAAATATCATCATAAGAAATAAGTTACTTATAAATAAACTACACCATATATAATATGGAGGTATTTCAAAATATAATATACATATGAATATTTATCACATTATTTAAACAAACATGTTATGAGTGCCCTTTAGTATGTTTAATGGGTGTAAATATCCTTAGTTATGTTGTTTATGGCTACTTTAAATATTTCAAACGAAGTTTTAATATCTTTGCCTGTATATTAAAATCTATAGGGAAAATATATTTTTCAAAAATATCACCCATACAAGTTATTGACATATAAAAATTACAATGCATTATGTTTGATTATGAGTTAAAAAAATGTATGAAATAACCAAGATAGTAACAGTATGAATATTTCATATCTAAATCAATATTGAAGGATATTATGTAATCATATGTTTCAGTTTCCTGCACTAGATAACAAATTAATTTTATTGTCATTGAATTCACATTGGGTGTTGCCTCTTATTAGGGTTCCCTTTCATCACTTTTACGATACATTAAATAATGGTTTTACCTTTTATATATTTTAAATTCGAAAAATCATGTTTTTTATTAGTTTGTATTTTAATACAAAGTAATAAAAAACGTGTAGATTTTATTGATAACATATCTTGTACTTTATTGTACCCGAGATCTATTTCACTATTTAGATTCTGTCGAAAAAATAAAACGTCAAGCTTAAACATTTTTCTATAATTTATATCGGTCGCCCCATTCTTCTAAGCTCTTTCATGGCACGGCACTATCATGATCGACTGAACTTTTCTGCGCGATCGATTTGTCGATCGTGATGCGTGATCCACGGGTTGACCATCCCTGATCCAAATGACGTTTTTCTTCTTTTTACTTAATGATTTCATTTTTATTTTAATATGTCTTCAGGTTGAGTTATGACTTATCTATAGTCTGATTCATAATTAGGTGTCCAAAATGTTAAAAGTTGTCCTAAAGGTAGTATATTACTATGACGGACTATACGGTCGAGGTTTAAACTAAAAAAAATATTGGATAGAAATAACAAATTACAATGAAAACCATTAAACGATGGTATACATACAATCTTGAAATTTAAAATTGAAAGTCGTTTAACAAAATATGCTTATAATGTTATTAATTTACTTTAATTTTTAATCCTCTAAATTTAAACTACTCACGCTTGACCAAAGTGCTGTAATCATTTAACCAAGTGACTTAATATTACGATAAGCTGACGATAAAGGTATCGCCAATAAACCTTTAATCCAATATTTATGATATTTAGTCAAGTAACGTAGGTAATTGTTATCGCGGTAATGAAATGCTTAATATCTGTATTCATTGCATTTGTTGAATTATGTACATTTCTTTCAATGTCAGTCGCAATGTTATATCTTATCGGTCATTCAGTAATGCATGTAAATAATGTGACCGAGTAGTGAAAACTGTTCAAATAATATATTTAATTAATTTTTGAATAGATAGTTATTATTGGCTGTATTTTAACGTTACGTGTCTACATTAATATTGATCCATGGTTTAACATACTCGTATATTGTATGTGTACTATGCATATGCAACCTGGAGACCTAAATATATATACATACCCTGATACACTGTAACTTGTAATTAAAATCGAAAATTAGTAAATAAAACAACCATCATATTTAAATTTAACACTGAAAAATACACAAATATTATACTAAACATTTAAGTGGTAAACGACTATGTAGTCCACTTGATGGTAAGCGGTGACTGCCGACCATGGCAGTAAGTATATAACCAACTATATATATAAATGGGGTTTCACCTGAAGTCGATCACAGATGCGTTGGCACTCCTGAGAAGTGAGCTGATTACGTCATATTATCTAAGTCAGCCGGCATTCACACCCTTTCACCGATACGCTCGCCTACCATCTCTGATAACCAAAATGTATAAAAAATCTCCACTGAGCATTATTCGATATCCAGGTGACGCATTCAAATCAAAGTCCGATGATACCACGATCTTGAATTTGAAACCAAACCATCTTGACGCGATACTTTACGAAGATATGAAAGTATGTATCATAACCTTGTTATCACAATCACGGTTTACGTGAAACTGTATTGTGAACTAGTGATAAATGATAACCCAATGATTACGATTTGAGCAACTTTTACTTAGCTGGTCTGGAGGTGTTATGAGATACGCACCGCTAATTTTCCGTAATCATGTGTGTATCTATTAGGAAATAATTATCATTGATTATTCTTTAACAGAGATGACAAATATCACAAAGAAACCTCATACTTCTAACCTAACTAACCTAAACCTACTTAGTTGTAAAATATATTTTCATTATTATTTTCTCTTTCAGAACTGCAAAGCCTACGCGAAGAAATCGATTCAGTATTTACCTCCTATCGGATGGATGTGGAAATTTTCCGAGTTCGTATTTCTCGAAAGGTCTTTCGAAAAAGATAAAGAAATAATTAAGAACCAGATATCTGAGATTTGTGACTACCCGGATCCAGTTTGGGTAAGCACACATTGATTGATTAATTTTTCTTGATTGCCAATCAAACTAATGTTATCAAAATGTTTTTCCGTCATTTACAATAACTGCCTTGTTTTAAGCTAATAGAAAATGATTTAACAATTGTACTCTTCATTATATGTATGTGAATATTTGTCATTTATTAGTTGGTGTACAATAAAGCATTTTTGTATTGTATTGTATTGTATTAAATATATTTTTACCGGAAGTTCTGACTTTATTCCTTAAACAAAGTAATTAAAAGTAATATACTCTGTACGAAGACCATGCCGCGCGCTAAAGTTATGTAATGTTACAACGTAATGTTACGCATACTAATTTTGTAAAAAATAGGAATTTAAACTTCCATCTATTAAAAACATCCTGCGCTCCACATCACCGGCTCCACTGTGGCGAAATGAGAAACGCAATTTAAAGTCCGTAATGCTGTACCAATAATTAAACTAGAAATACATTCAGTTTTACTATGCGTCTAAACGTCAATACTTACTTGAGATTATGCATACTGTACGTTTCCTATAGTTTAGTTCGACTTACGTCAAAGAACAACGTTCCTAATATAGAATCGAGGCTACAAGGATGATAGGTATTGACTCGTTAAACAAGTAATGTTTTACCGATCGTATGACCGATGTGACGTTTATTTACAATATAAAAAAGTGAACTTTAATCACATACAATAAGTTAGCAATTTGGAATGAAATATTTTAAATCCCTAGTCTATTCCCTAGGTATTGACTCGCTATAAACAAGTTGCGTTTACCGATCGTATGACCGATGTGACGTTTATTTACTACATGAAAAAAGTGAACTTTAATCACATACAATACGTTAGCAATTTGGAATTAAATATTTTAATTCCTTAGTCTATTCCCTAGGTATTGACTCGCTATAAACAAGTTACGTATGACCGATGTGACGTTTATTTACTACATGAAAAAAGTGAACTTTAATCACATACAATACGTTAGCAATTTGGAATTAAATATTTTAATTCTTTAGTCTATTCCCTAGGTATTGACTCGCTATAAACAAGTTACGTTTACCGATCGTATGACCGATGTGACGTTTATTTACTACATGAAAAAAGTGAACTTTAATCACATACAATACGTTAGCAATTTGGAATTAAATATTTTAATTCTTTAGTCTATTCCCTAGGTATTGACTCGCTATAAACAAGTTACGTTTACCGATCGTATGACCGATGTGACGTTTATTTACTACATGAAAAAAGTGAACTTTAATCACATACAATACGTTAGCAATTTGGAATTAAATATTTTAATTCTTTAGTCTATTCCCTAGGTATTGACTCGCTATAAACAAGTTACGTTTACCGATCGTATGACCGATGTGACGTTTATTTACTACATGAAAAAAGTGAACTTTAATCACATACAATACGTTAGCAATTTGGAATTAAATATTTTAATTCTTTAGTCTATTCCCTAGGTATTGACTCGCTATAAACAAGTTACGTTTACCGATCGTATGACCGATGTGACGTTTATTTACTACATGAAAAAAGTGAACTTTAATCACATACAATACGTTAGCAATTTGGAATTAAATATTTTGATTCCCTAGTCAATCCTTTAATAATTTAAAATCCAAAGCAATTACCTATATTATTAAAATATTATGGATCCAAAGCTGTATCTTTTAATGGTATAGGTAATTGCTATTAATTATCACATTAACGATAGATAACTTCGAAACTATAGAAATATAAAATAAATGCCGTAAATACTATGAAAATTTGACAAACAATTAAAAATATTTATTATTGTTCGTTATAAGAAATGAATAATTGCCACCTTTTTTTGAGATCGCGTTGTTTAGGAAGTTTTTCTATAAATTATTATTGTTTTGTATTTCGTCATGATCACTCGACAATTTATAGTGTTTTTATAATTATGGGACTGCATTATTTTTTGTCACAGTGCCTTTATTTTGATAATTTTGTTTTTTAAGCTACTATTGACGCCGGAAGGAACGAGATTTACGCAAAAGAAACATGAAGCATCTCTCAAATTTGCGAAGGAAAAGAACTTGCCACTGCTTAAACATCACCTCACTCCCCGCACAAGAGGTTTCGCTACCAGCCTTCAGTATTTCAGGGGAAAGATACCAGCCATTTATAACATTCAATTGGCTATTGACAGGGAGAGTAAGGTGCGTATCATATAGACGCAATTAACGTAATTAAGTAACTGCTAAATTCCAAATTATTTCATTTGTACCTTTAATTTTCAGTAGTATTGTCCATAAACTTCATTTGCATTAATTAAAATATTTATTATTGTAGTCTAGCAACGTTTCGGTTTTAGAAATTATAATAGAAGTCACAGAAGGTAGCACTTTTTATATTTCCTTCATTTTAAATGTGTCCTTGTGACATTTATTAATTTAAATAGAACTAGTTTATTCATAAGAACACATTACTTTGTCCTCTATTGGGTTACTTACATACACGGTCTTAACTGGCTACTGGCTTAAAGAGCAATGATAGTCAATTTGAAACTTTGCCTCAATCGTTGGACCTGAGATTTAAATCCCAGGATTCTATATCTCTGATTTATAGTTATGTGCGTGTTAGAAAATTAATTATCACTTGCTGTAACGGTCAAGGAAAACATCGTGATAAAATCTGTATAGGTACCTGAGATCTAAAAAGAGTTTTCAAAACCATGTTAAGTCTACCAATACGCACATGGCCAACGCGGTGGACTATGAACTGATCCTTCGAATTCTGATAACCAGAGCCATGCCTGTCATGGGAACAGGAATGGGTTATCGACAACTAGATTACGCCAATCTCTATTAATTTTTGTCTAACAAAGTTTGAAATTTACAACTTTTGTCTTCCAAATTTGTCAAACTAATTGGGATAGGCAAAAATGGGTTAAGATTTTGTTACTAACGAGTGCTAGTTGTACCCAACTAGCCAACTAGTGTTAATAACTTGTCTTTCAATAGGAATCGTTACTTATGACGTTTAACTTGATACATAAATTGGGCTTTCGTGGATTTAACCTTTCAAAGGTATTTTATGTTGCCAACTCAAATTTTCAATAAACAAGAATATAATCTATGTTAATCCTCTAAGGATTAATTTGTATTTTTAATCTGCGTAAATCTAAAGTGTTGTGGATTTTATAGTGATCGAAAAGATTATGGGAAAGTTACAGACCAGTTACAAATAATATTATGTAAAAATGAATAACAAAAATTTTAAACATGAATCAGGAAATGAAAATTCCTCAATTAGAATTTTTTCAACGTTATCATATATCTAAACTTTTAATCGTAAGGAAGGTATATTCACTTATAGTTAGTTAGATAGCCATATCAAGATAAGGCAACTTGCTTGTACATGGATTGGTTACTGAAAGACTATAAATTAAATATCTATTACAAAAGAAACACTTTCTGTTTAAAGATTTTTTTCTGAATTTTAAATGTAAATGGGTGTATGTGTAATGACTGTATGCTCTGTATGGACTGAATATAGAAATGAATCGCGTCGCCATACAAATTGTATGACTACACCTGCTCGCAACAACTTCAGAGCAGACTAGCAGTTTGGCGCGGACTATAGCGAACTTCAACATTAAAATTTTTCCAATTTGCCAAGTATTACATCATTTGAATTTTTATAGGTTCCACCCACCTTGATGAGTATGTTATATGGCAAGCCAGTCCACGCACACTTGTACATCGAGCGTATTCCAGTGGAAAAAGTGCCCACGGATGAAGCGGAGGCGTCCAAATGGCTACATGATCTCTTCGTTGTAAAGGTAATAGTCAAATTCTAATATATGACTTATTGTAGCTCACCTTTGTGGTTCGACTCCGGCGGCACCACCGCAACACCTATTTCTGCCTAATAACAGCAGCCTTAAGCGCTGCTGTGTTATGGTTTGAAGGATGTGGTCAGGGAGACATACTTTTTAGTGGCGTTACAGTATAATCCTCAGAAGTAACGGCGCATCTGCGACCTACCGAAAGTAGGAATGTAATCTTATCTGGGGTTGATTACATATTAGGGGCAGCAAATTATCTATAATCAAATTCAGGTGAGATTAGGGATGTTAAGTATGTAAAGATCGATAATAAGAAACATAAAATATCGGTATTTTTATTGACATTTTACCATTACCAAAAATTTATAAATACATTGCGCAATACTACGATCCTACGGTATGGTAAAATTGTGTATTTTAACTGACAAAAATCTTAGTCCTCGAGATTTATGATCTGAATTATTTTTTCAAAGATACTGCACTATACCTACACCTTACTATTAAACCCAATAGCACGTAACCTTCATGCGGCTGTTGATTCAGTTTAAGAATATTAAAAATGACTCATCGGAATCTATTCGATGTTTCATTTTAAAGTTATTGAAATTTCTGAAATAATGTCACGTTTTCATTTGTCTTGTTACTATAGTGTGTGTTTAAACGCTATTTCTATTCATAAAAGGGAATGATCGTATTTAATATGTGGCGTGCTTGTGTAGAAGGCTACTATATAAGGCCGTTACATTCTCGGAATTGTAAACATCCGATTATGCAAATGTTATCCGTTAAGGTATCGTGGTTAAACCTGTATAAGTAATTTCAGGCATTAGGAAAGTCATGTGCAAATAATTAAAACATATTAACACGTAGGATCAGTAATAGTATAATAATTATTATTAAATTACTATTAAATTATTATACTTAATAAACTAAAAAGAGACTACTTCAATCGACAATAACTTCATTTGTCAAGTTTAGTCATTTAGTTATTTTTCTGCTTTTAACTCTTATTATTAACTGTAGTTTATGAAACTCGTCATGAGATGCAAACAAAGCTAACGATATCTTACAAATTCAAATATAATATCTATTAGCCATAATTACTGATTTATATATACATTAGCTGACCCGAAACCTTGTGTTGCCATATAAATAAAAAAAATAAGTGTGAGCAACCCTTATCACTTAGGGGTATGAAAAATAGATAGTAGCCGATTCTCAGACCTACTGAATATGCATATAAAATTTGGTGAAAATCGGTAAAGCCGTTTCGGAGGAATACGGTAACTAACATTGTGACACGAGAATTGTATATATAAGATATTGCACATACATACAAATTACAAACTTATATTTGATACACATTACCCTTCTTCTGGGACAATGTGATAAAAAGTACAAACGCTGGTTAATAGTCCCAATTATAAACGGTTATCTAGAATGGCCCAATTTGCTTTTAGTCAATATTAAGTCTGTATTAATTTGTACTTACTTGTGGCAGGTACACTGTAATAACCAATAACTTTATTAAGCACATTTCTGCTATTTTTTTTTTCTACTGCAGACACCTAACCCAACGGCATGGTAATAACCTAGCTCGTCTAATACGGTTTTGGAGACACCAAGTATGTAGGAATGATTTTAAAAGTATGGTTCGGTTGATAATAAGTTATTGTACCGATTTTCAGGACAAAATGCAAGATTCGTTCATGAACACCGGCGATTTCTTCTTAGAATCCGGCGTGGAGAGAATAGAGGCGTTTGAGAGAAAGCCTCGTATTTACTCATTGCTGAACACGCTCGGTTGGGCTGTCGTCACGCTGACACCGATGCTGTACTACCTGCTGGGACTGTTGTTCAGCGGCAACCTAATGTATTTCTCCATCGGCGTTGGAATACTTGCGGCGTGTAAGTTGTTATTTATTTTGGTTATTTAGAGTTTATGAACGAACGCATATGAACTCGTTGCTGAACACGTTCGGCTGGGCTGTCATCATACTGACACCGATGCTGTACTATTTGTTGGGATTACTCTTCAGAGTAAAAGCTAAATTACTATACAATAATTACGCCATACCTAATGCCACTCTGTTGCAATAGATTCATTAATTATTTAACTCTTAAAGTGTCCGTTCTAATTATGTAAGTACACTTGATAATTATCATTATTTTTCTTTCTTTACAGTCTACACTCTCGTGCAAAAATCCATTGGAATGTCGCAAATCAGCCAAGGCTCGTCCTACGGGACCGAGAAGAAATAACTTTAGTGTTTCCTGTTGTATTATAAATCTCATTTATGAGACTAAGGGCCTATTTCCTATCACGTGGGACTGTGCTCGCGTGCGGATCAGATTTGCATAAGTGTCAATCGCATCCTATCGTTCCATAAATCCGGTTTCGATTTTCCCGATCCGACGTTTCCTGTCATGAAACCACTCACTGAAACTACAACTAAACTATAATTTACGCGAACGAGTGAGATACACACGCCGACATAATCCCGCGTGACAGGAAAGTGATCCTAAGGCATTCTCGCAGATGACAGACTTACAAAGAAGATATTATCATGTACAAGACTTCTGTTATTTTCCCCAATCATACAGTCGGTCGTCTGTTAGACATATAAAAATAATATTAACAATGTTTAGTAACAAAGTATTTTTAAATGTTGGTATGATAAATTAGAATTGTTATGTGTTCTTACCTAATTCGGGTAATTGTGTATTTCTTTTTGAAAAATGCAATTTTTTTTGTATTGTTTGTTCCTTGTTATATTATTTAGATACTCACGTTATATCATTAGGTCGATGAGCGAATGTAACCGTGAAATATATTACTTACTTTGTTCATATAATTAAATACCTACCTTAGCTTACATAGCTCAGAACAATAAACTAATATTTTATAAAAAGTAGTACCTACAAGAACCTGTCTTTTGGTTCACATTTTTAATGTATCTTTTACTACAGTTGTATGCCCAATGTATGCACTTTTTTTTTATTTTAGGTAACTTTTACATTTCATATTTATAATTTTGATAACTACATAATTTACTAAACAAAGCCACTTAATATTTACTTATATAGATTATGTAGCAGACCTTTAAATTGTATCCTAATCCATGAGAAACGTAGGAAGCAGTGGTTGTGAAGAATAAAATACACAATTATGGTAGCGCAAATTCGTGAAAAACATATTTTGATTATAGCACAAAAATATAAACCGTACATTGGGCAATAGTTTTAAGTACTTTTAAATACAATTAGATCATTACCAGTTTGTAGGTACTCTGTACTGTTTTATAGGCAACTTTACCTCAACATATTATTTTAAATTCAGATTCAAATATTTATTTTGTGGATTTGCAGACAAAATCAAATGCTTAGTCTTTTATATCTAAATGAAATACGTTGTGTAATAATATGGAAAATATATATTTGAAACGGCACAAAATTACAGCACTATATTTTTCAAAATCATCTTTTTTATTCATTTTTAATGTCGCTGTTATTTATTAAATATTAGAATTTTTAAAAACAATAATAATAGTTCATTCACTATTAATAAAGTATTGTAATACTAATAACAAAATAGTGTCGTTATTCTAAAATATAGCTTTTATATTACATACTTTTAGTTAGATAATCGTTCCTGACAACTGTTAGTGACTACCTTTATTCAATTGAAACTTGTAATCTCCTGTATTTTAATACAAATTTGTCACAACAAAATTATTTTTATACTTGACATACACAAATATTTTATAATATAACATAATACCTAACATTAATGGTGACGGTTTTGTTATTTGTAGAGGATGAAGTATTGATTTACTTTGTGAACACCCTATTTTTGGTATGTATATAACATTTTTTTATATTATTTTGTATTTACAACTATTGACTAATCAAATTTGTAAGAGAAATATCCACAAACAAAATATTCTTATTTAAAAGCACAAAACATTTATGTATGTTAGACTGTGTGCAATGTTTTTTTGTGTGTGATAATAGATTAGTTCAGGTACTGTAAAATATTTATGCGGAGTATTATTTATAAATAAACTGGCTATTTATGAACAATTTAAGTTTTTATTTTTATTAATCTCCAATAACTAAATCCCAACATGTTACTCATATACTGTAAGAACATACTTGAAGAGGTAATTTATATTATTTAAGTGCACCGATATAGGTTTCATAAAATTACGATACAAACACATTATTCAAATCATATTTAAAGATTTATTTCGAAGCAAAAACAGTTTTACAAATGATAGTGTCGTAAACAGCGGCAATAGTATAAACTGTGTCGTCACTATTTACGCCCAGCTCAGAATATAGAAATTAAATTAAGTGGAATATTTAAGGTCAATTACAAATAAATTGTGTGCACTTGTGGTGTACGTGTGTTTTGTGTATGTTGTAAGAGTGTGTTTGTGGGTGTGGGTGAGGGTATGTGCGTCTTATAGTTTTTTTTTTTTTGTGTTAGCATCTGCGATCAGTCTGTCTGCGACTATAAACAGATGTGTTGTGAGTCTTATAAGGCTTGTAGGGAACTGCTCCCAGCGGAGCCAACCCTTTCTTTATTTTCGGACTATTAGTCACGCGTCATCGAACATATCCCGCCGCGTCTTATAGTTAGTGATTAGAAATAAGTGACTCAGTCTCATCATATGTTAAGTTTTGCAAGAACTCCAATAATTTTGATTTGCATTCCCCATACCTAAGCGGGTATAGGTAATAGGTATAGGTAAGATTTATCCTTAATTAAGAGCTACAATGAAATATAATATGATAATTTTCATCTATTTAATATCACGGTATATCCATTTTGCTTAGCCTAAGAATAAAGTCAAGAAGATACATTTGCACTTTAACTTCTATTGGTTTGTCTGTTACAAAAAATCCTGGTACTCCCGCTTTTTCAAGAGTACTTTGCTGATCACTAACCTAGAAAAAAAAAATTATAAACACAATGAAAAAGTAATAATAATACATAACTCTAATTGACACTAAACATATGGTATAGCAGTGATTGACTAATTGTTTCTAACTCGGCCTTTCGATGGGTAAGGGTCCGAGATTCAAATCCAAAGAACAATCTGAATGCATTTCTAATGAACATATTATAATTAAGTTATCATTTATTTTAAAATACCTTTTGGTCTAATTGTATCACTAATTTCATATCAGTTTGTTTGAGCTCCTCCTTGTGTCTTCTCAACAAGAGGTTTTTTTGCAACTCCTGTTGCTCTGAAATAGGATTACTATTGACCATTTGTTGGATTTCCACTGAAAATAAAGAGGAAGATGACCATTTATGATACTATTGTACTATATAAGTAACTAGTATAATGAGTTGTTTTTGAGAGAGATAATTACATAATTCAGATACATTACTGATCCCAAAATAATAGAATTTTCATTATTGCTTGTGTTTTACATTAACATGGCCTGAACTGATATTATAGTTACTTCATAAACTTTTAATGGAGTTTAATAACACAAACTTTTTTTCTTTTCTTTTTTCTTTTTATAACTTTATTGTGGAACATAGGTTTAAAAACATACATATACATTAGGTAGTTATCCGCCATATTCCGGCCTCATGGACATACAATATTATTATAGAAAATTATAACAACTATTAATATTAACATTAAAAATTAACGGACTCGCTCATTTAAAGTCAATATGTATATTAATTAATCATTTATCAGCATTTTTATCATTAAAAAATTTGTCAATTGTATAATAGCATTTTTTAGTAAACTTCATGCATTTAAATTAATACATACATGTATGTTTGTTAATTATCTGTAATCTTTGCTGGAATAAATGTTTCTCTGTGACATGTTGAATTTCCATCAATCCTTTGACTATTTCAAACACAGTATCATTTAATAGACAATTTGCAAGTCCAGATAAAAGTTCAATTGGAACTCTCATTTGGTATTTCCTGAAAAAAAAAAAAAATATTGGACCAGGTATTATGATTTCAAATATTTCTTTTATTATCATTTAGAAGTAGTGCACAAGAATGTAGTCTACCTGATGGTAAGTGAGTACTGGCACCCGTGGACATTTGTAATCAACCTGATAGGATAAAGAGTACTCCCAGAGGACGGCCACATGTGTTCCTACCCCTGCAAACTATGTTGTAACACCTTGAATATATCTTCTATATATTCAAGGTGTTACAGTTCAAGTTCAAGATATACTCAAGAATATGTAGAAGATATACATCTTCTACATATTCTTGAGTATATCTTCTTTACCACACTTGACAATGTAAATATTAATGCAATTGTTTTTGGATACAAGAATAGCAACTTATTATTAAGAATGTTTTTTTTTTGTATTCAGTCTCGTGTACGCATATCCATCAGTTGTTAACCCATCTCCTTTAACAGGTCTGCTGGAAGATATTTCGTTAGGAATAAGCAGTACCTTTGCATGACATTTTATTTATAAGTTTTTTATATTAATTATCTGTGTGTGGATAAATAAATAAATAAAATGTTGATATGAGGAATGTATGGCCTGTAATGGTACAAAACAACAGCAATACGCACTGTCCCTGTAACCACAATTCGAACCAGTTTGTTGTTGTTTGTATTGTTACACTGCATTGTTCGCACAAGCATTACTCAGGTGTCTATTTTTCTATTCATTTTTATAAATTCACATTAAAGCAACAATATGCCACTACACGGACAGAGGCTTACAATCTATAGTCATTCAGTAAATAGCACACAGACCTATGTGAAATAGCATCTACTTACGGAGGCAGTTCCCGTGCCATATCTTGTAGCTGTTCCAACAAAAAATATAACTTTCTCTGCAATACTTCGGGAGTGTGTTCTGCTACTTCCATTTCTTCATTAATCTGACTTCTTTATTCTTTTTACTTAGGGCTTAAAGCTGTTAGTAACTCTATAAACATGCTACCAATGAAATAATGAATGATATTATTATAGTTTCATTTTCCTATAAAAAAGTGGTAAGTTTTCTGACAAAAAATATGTAATTTTTGCTGTTGAATTAAAATTTTATACGTATCACAACTTAATTAATTCAATTTATCATTAGAGTTCCACTTCATATTCTACTTAATTTTATTATAATAAATTTGTAAGATCAACGTTACTTAGTTCACTAAAATTGACAATTGACATGTCAGTTGTACAACTTGTACGTCAGTCGTCAAGTCATCAGACGTCAACTGTCAAGTGTCAACTATCAAGTGACTCAAGTTCAGTGTTGACATCACTTCCCTAATAAAAAACAGCAAAATGTTCTTAAATAGAACAATAAACTTCATAAACAAAAATATTTGTTTCGTATTTAAATAGGATGGTTAATTATATGAAATTAGTGTTATATTATAATATTGAGTATATTTATTTCTTAAGACTTTTGGCCTAAGCAATCTAAATATCACGATATTAATTCATAAAGGTGGAGGTGAATGCTGTTTTCCTAAAGCTGAAAACGCCATCCGCCCCATTTCCATCGTTGTACAATGCAAAATTAAGTAAACACAGACACAATTATGAAAGGAGAAAGCACAAATCTACTGATGCTATGTATAATAAATTTGTAACGAATCCAAATGTTTGCTATCATGAGCTCAGGAACGTCATAGCATCTGCCTATATTTGAAGATAAATATAAATAACAAATATTATCTCTCATTATAAAGTTTCCCCTGTTCTGTTGTTTTAAGAACGATTTCCTATTTTTTAAATCGGCTAGGCTGGCAACCCTGGCATTAAGTGTCAATTTCAGATCTCCGTTAGGAGTATAGGTGTTCTATGTTTCAGATATTGATAATTTTATTCCGACATCTGTATTCTGTCAATGTTTGCTTGCTAATGCGATTGCGTTTGACTTTCATTCTCTAGATTTCACGTTTTGGTGTTCACTGAGTAAGTTTGCTGGCTTCATAATTATTGAATTGACATTGAGGTAGAAATTTAATATTCACTTTCCGTATTTTAAGTAACGAAGAAGCCAAAAAGCCGTCAAAATGGTGGTGTCACCGCAAAGTCCCGCTAGCGAGACCCAAAGTGTACAATCCAAGAAAAACAACATGGCGACTAAACAATCGTCTGTTGCGGATACTAGAGCTGAGTTGGCGGAGTTGGTGAAGAGGAAGGCTGAAGTCGCTGTACGTATTCCTAAATGTATTATGATAACATTGCCACTTCGGCCGCCATTTCTGATAAGTATTGATTTTTATTGTTTATGGTTTTCATCATGTAAACATAGCGCCTTACTGCCTTATGCTAAATAGAAAACTAAACTATGAATTAAATATTAGAGGAGACTAGTTGATAAGGTCATAAACAATAACAAATTCACTTTAATATCTACCTACCTCTTTCCTTAAGTAATCTTATATATATTATTCAGGATACTTTGGCCAATTTGGAAAGGCAAATCTATGCCTTCGAAGGGTCATACTTGGAGGACACTCAGCTCTATGGAAACATCATCCGTGGGTGGGATAGATATCTCACTACCAACAAGAGTACCAACTCGAAGGCTGATAAACGCAACCGGAAGTTTAAGGAAGCCGAACGCCTTTTCTCCAAGTCATCTATCACTTCTATGGCTGTAAGTTTGTAGTGTTATTTAATATTAACACACATTCTCAATTGTTTACAAAATTGTTTTAATAATGACAATAAAGCTAGCAATTGTAACACCTAGATCATTAATATAAATATTCCTTATTAAGTAATACAATATTTATTATTTCAGGCTGTGAGTGGTCTTGTTGATCCTGCTGACCCAAAAAGTAAGTTTGAATAAATCAGTAATCTTTAATTCAAAGATGAATTAAAAAGCAATAGTAGCTTATAATGGGCATGATGACAGTATTAAAAAATCGCAGAACAAATGTATTACTTAAAAACAATATGTTGAAAGCATTATCAAAAATAGCCCAGTTTTAATAAATACTTTAGGATTCATTATATTTTCAATAAATAAAAGTAAAATAATGCAGTCGGTCATCTTGTCTAAAATGCTAATCGGGGCGTAATGACGTCATTTTTTTGGCGTGTCACCGTATTGCTTGGACTTTTCTATGGGATATTGAAGCGTGACGTCACTCGCGGACGCCATGACACCCATGACCGTTTTTGCGCTTAATTCAAAATTTGTTTTAAAAATGCTAATAATACGATTTTTCGAATCAGTAGACATGTACCCACGTTATAGAAGGGGAGTTCAAAATTTGTCATCATGCCCATTGTTTCAGCCATGGGTCTGGACAAGACCACATATTTTTGATGTTGTTTAAAATATTAACAATATTTTTTTTTTACCAATCTAGTGGTCAATCTTTAATTGGTTGATGGTGGAGGTGAAAATTTATACTTGTGAGTTACATTTTTAACAGTAATATAAATTTTTTTAGATGAGAGGAACAGCGAAACCGAGTCGCAGACTAACGAAGATTCTTCTGACACACAAATCAGTGCCAGTATGACAATGGGCAGTCTGAATCACACCACAATTCATGGTTCAACTGAAAGTATTGCATCCAAACCATCTGGAAAGCAACAGACTAATGGCATTGAAAAAGTCATAAACCATATGCATACCAAGCAGAGTGCCACACAGAAGATCGCAACAGCATCAGGAATGTTGCAAAAGGCATTTGCCAATGATAACAAGATGTCAACTTTATCTGCTGTTGGATTAGACAGCCGACCAGGCACCCCTAAGGAGAAAGATGGTATGGGCATGTTGACCAAAGGAGACACAACTCCTAACTCAGTGAAACACAGGATCCCCAACGCTGTCAACTCAAATTCTGTCAAGAAGAGCAGCAACAAGAAATCTAGGCACAGGTAAATTGATGTTGATCATTCAATTGTTCGATCTCAAATGCATTAGGCATTATGTATGTGAAATGTTTTAAATATTCTATGTATGTGTAGAATTTCAATTGTATTTGAAAATAGTCATTAGTTTTTGTGTTGTAATAATTGTCACTAGTACTTAATATTATATGAACAAATCAATTTAATTTATGTGTGTAATAGAAAATTTCAATTCAATTCAATTCACAGATTAGTTTATCTGAAAAATTTATGAAACTGTAACGCAACAAATGATTGCTGTAAAGCTTGTAGCATCACTTGACTCTTTGACAAATACTTTTCTGTTTTATCTTTATTTAATTATTGCATATATTCCTATTTGCTAGTCAAATCTGTGAGCTTTGTTGTAAAGAAGGTGAACTCTTCATAAAAGGGCATCAATAAAACTCACAATAATAAAATAATTATTTTATTTATTCCTATCTATCTTATAATATATTATTGCTGTTTATATTTGGATCAATGTTTAGTCTTAATCATTACTTGTATCACTGGATCTTAAAAATGATTGTTTTAATCTTGATTCTGAAACAGAAAACTTATAGCATTATCTTTCTACTTTGGCACACAAAAATACATCATAAGGAAAATTATATTTACATAAATAGGAAACAAATAAGATTGGAGACATACTATTTAGGAAACAAAATGAAAAAATATAAATTTTATAACAATATACTCACGTTTTAGTACATTGGGTATATCCCTTATTGGTCCATAAAACCTCACAGCTAAGTAGTAAATAAAAGGAAGAAGTGATATGATGCTCGCAAAGCATAAAAATGTTACTTCTGGTGTCCTTCTAAGATTACAACAATTTAGAGTCTTGCTCCAGATTGACCTTGTTGCATTCATCTAAAGATGAAATAAATAAAATGTTTAATTCATCAATTTAGTATTACTAATGTGAAGAGTAGATTTCTAGTAGGAGTAGGTAAGGGTGGCTACAAATTATCATTAATTCATGCCTTCAATAGATGATTGATTGATTGGTGTGGCAGCTTTGGTTGTCCAACTGATACTAACGACAATCCAACGATTGACATCAAGTTCACAATAGATCGATTATAGATATTACTGATCCACTCTATCATCAATTGATGGCATCAATCAGTTGATCAATAGACCAGTACGTTAGTGGGTACCCTAAGTCTAAATAGATGATACTTCGTACATATAAGTTATTTTTATATTCCTTTCATGTTTGGCTGTATCTTAAATAGTTAAGAATGGAGGACAAGTTCTGTAAGAACAACATAGACATCTGTTTTGAATATCTATGTGTATTGATGTTTAATGTATGTGTGTCCAATAAATGTCTAAAATGAACATGTATTTTACTTACTGAATCAACTATATCCATGCAAACACTATCAACTCCAATAGAGTCACTGCTCAATGTCATGTAAAATGTATCCAATTCAACATATGTATCAAAACATTTTTCACAAACATGTCTTTCATCATCAGGATCAATGTTATTTAAAATACAATACATTGTGGAGTTATACATTCTTTTGAAGTTTATTGTATCATTCTTCAATGTTGGTATGGTTCCATTCCAATCGAAACAACCTGAAATTTAAGAATTATAAAAAAATGCTGTATATACACACAAATAATATATATATACAATAATATATATAAGAACTGCTCATATTATAAATTAATAATAGAATATAAGTCGTGGCTGATACAATTATATCAGTTTATAAATGGGTACTCAACCCAGAATAGATCACAAAGCTGTGAACACCACCAGATGTTAAATGACTACTGCCACCCATGGACATCTATGATCAACCCTAAATAATATTATATTCTTACCCAAGGTTGGGCACAGAGGACCAAAATTAACACAAAACACAAATCTGAATTTGTTAATAGGTGGTAGATACAGTAGACTGAGTCAGAAAAAATTGAAATTAAGTTTTATTTCAATGCATTTTAAATGGGAAAGGGGACACCCGCCCCCCATGCACCTGTTCAATTTTTAAATTATCAAGCTCAAATTTTAGGAGCTTTTTTTTGTCTATCAAAGTAACTGTTTACATGTATTTACTCAAAAAAAACAAAAAATGTATTTTTTGGATTCTGTCTAATATACAGTATATCTAGAACTTACCATTGCAATTGCCCTTATTCCACAAAGCTGCTATGCTGTCGTGATACTCCATGACTACATTTAGTCTGTCTCGTGACATGAAAACTGACCCACATGAGGTCCCATTTACAACTGTAGTTTTAAGCTCCTGGTATTTAGCACTGAATGCTACATATTCATCTATGCACCTCTCGCAAAGAGTTATCGGTCTTGAATTATTTATGGAGCAGAGAGTTAAACCAGATGCAGTTTTTGCAAAATCGTCTAAAAGTTTATCACATATTGCGGGATTAGGATATACATGTTGTCCATCTCGTAAACTGTAAAGATGAAGTTGTATTACTATTAATCCTTGAGTGTCCATCCGTATAAGGAAGTTGAGAGTAGTTTTAAAATTTATTTATCCCAATGTTGCGTAAATGCAACATTTTGTGGAATTTAAACAGAATGATCAATATTTTTTCTGACTATGATTTTCTCCTTTTGAATGTGTATGTAACTAATATGAATAATAAAATTTTAAAAAACCCTTTTAATTAAACCCTTGGGAATTAATGGATTAATAACATATATAAACCTTTTTAAAATAACATCTCTAAAATGAGTATTTATTGAAATGAGTCAATCCAGCCTTCTGTCTTCATTTCTATGATCTGATATGATATGAATCTGTATTTACAATATAAACTCATCTCATGTATTATTGAAAATACAAAAGTATTTTAAGTTTGAACTCAATTGAATAAGTGAAAGAGCTTAAACTAAATCTCACTGCAATATTAAAACAGCAAGTTAATGAAATGCTTATAAAAACAACCCAAACATAGATAAAAATATGACTTACAATACAGTTAGGCTTGGTAACCATTTATTATCTTTGTATATGTCTGCCCTCAATACAGTGATAAATATAATAATAAGGAAAATCAATAATATCTTCATTATTACTGTTGCAAAGCATACATCTAAAATTAAATAGATTCTAAAACACAATTGTTTGCATATGTAATTGTAATTTTAATAAAGATTGATTAACTACTTTCTAAGCTAAAGTCTAAGCTTTAAATCACAGTCACGTCAATAATCTTAATGACACATACTCTTCATGATATGCACTATTCATAACACTTTTAATTGTAAATAAAACATGCAACGCGCACACATATAAAAATGATTTAATTTAAATGTCTTTTAATGAAGACAAGTATTGTTCCGTGTACCGACCGTTTTAGTTAATAGTTAATACCGTTCGTGTGGGTGTTGGATGTACACAATATTTACAAACTTTCCTGTTAAATGTTTTAAACAGACAAAATTATTTAAAGTGATATTGGTAATATTTTGTTATTTTGATGAGTGTGACAAGCACAGGTGACAAGTGACAACTTCAACTTGACAGATAGCGGATCAAGAACCAAGATAAGATAAGAATAATAAGAACCGCAGACCTGTATGAGTGTATCTTTGTATCTATATTCTATACAGGTATGTGATAAGAACATTTTATGACGTTTTAATTACAGTGTTGCCCCTTCTGTTAAGCATTTCCCCCGTGTTAGAAAAAAAATAGTTTATGGTTTTATCGTGTTATTCATGTTTATCTAGGTACTTTAATTAGCTCGCCCTGCGAATGGAAGGTTACAAACAATTGACAGACGAAGAAGTACAGCACATGACCGGAATAGAATAGAAAGAATAGTCCGACGAAAACAAACTTCTATAATGTAAAAAACTTAGAAATGACGCAAAATATTAAAATTTATTTGGGGAAATTGAAATAATTGTATAATTGGGATTTTAACAATTAGGAGCGGGCAACATTGAGCCAGTTACTGTCAATTTTAAAATGTTGAACTTCTAAGTTTTAAAGGTTATTTGTAAAAAAAATAGGATTTTATTTAAAATGTTTATATGTTTACACAACGAAGTTAATAGGATCGTTGATATAATCTAGTTATATGTGATTTTATTTATTTACAGAATTATTGTATATATTTTTTTATAAAATGTAGATGAACTACTTTTCTAAAGACCTATAAATAAATTCACAATTAATTTTATAATGGCACTATCATGTAGATATCTCCAACGACGTGGGCTATTCAAATACAGGTTAAGGCATCTATTGCCTTTTTCAGAAAAATCTTACTATTCTAAAAACGTCACTGTTCTAGGTATTGAGACCTCTTGCGATGACACTGGATGCGCTGTGGTTGATGCCTCTGGGAACCTCTTAGGTGAGTCACTGTACTCACAAAGCTTAACACATCTCAGATATGGTGGTATCAATCCAGTAGTTGCCCGCGATCTACATCGGGATAATATTGAAAATGCTGTAAGTGAAGCTTTAGAAAAATCATCCAAAAGCATTAATGAAGTAGATGCTATAGCGGTCACAGTCAAGCCTGGTCTATTAAGAAGTTTAGAAATTGGTGTCAAGTACGCAAAGTTCTTAGAGAAGAGATATAACAAACTATTGATACCGATACATCATATGGAAGCCCATGCCTTGGTGGCCAGAATGTATAACAATATACCATTTCCTTATATAACTCTCTTGATATCTGGTGGTCACTGTCTATTAGCAGTTGTTAGAGATGTTGATGACTTTGCCTTACTAGGAGATACCTTGGATATAGCACCAGGTGACTTCTTAGATAAAGCAGCTAGAAGGATGAAATTGAGAAATATTCCTGAGTTCTCTAAGTTATGTGGAGGGCAAGCTATAGAGTTAGCTGCGAAAAGGGCAACTAACCCATCTCTATTTCCTTTACCTTTGCCTCTGGCCAAATATAGAGATTGCAACTTTAGTTTCAGTGGGCTCCAGGATGCATTTCTACACCATGTCCATAGGAAAGAGAAAGAACATGGTACAAGGGGGGATGAGATTATTCCTGAAGTATATGACTTATGTGCATCCATACAGATAAGTGTAGCTGAACATATAGCACATAGGACAGAGAGAGCTATTCTGTTCTGTAATCAGAACAATATATTTAAGGACAATAGAAGCATTGTAGTGTCTGGTGGGGTCGCTTGCAATAATTTTTTTTTCAAATTCATTGAAGCAATTGGAAGAAAACATAATTGCAAGGTGTACAGGCCCCCGCCATCTGTTTGTACTGATAATGGTGTTATGATAGCATGGAATGGCATTGAGAAACTTAAAAAGAGTGTTTCTTTTGAAAAATTTACCATTAAAGATATAGATCCGAATGCACCTCTAGGTAAGAATTGTTTAAAAGAACTAAAAACAGCTGATATTCAAGTAAGAGTACGGAGGTTTAAAAAAATATTATAATTTCCAATAAAATGTACAGACAATAATACTGAATCGTAAAAAAGTGTTGAAATAAATATCCATTTTTATTTAATGACTTTTATTACAGTATACCTATTGCATAATTAAATAAATTGATCACTGATTCAAGCTTAACATCAACATGATTGCCCCCTCCGTCTACTTGGCTGCTTTCTGTTGTAAATCTGAAATATTACAAAACCCATATTAGTTATCATGAATATCAAATAATTTACACATGAATAACAATATTAAAAATAGTCCTTGTTTAACTCAATAAATTGTAATATTTTCAGCATAATACTAATCGAATGATTTCTAATAAGATTCATAAAAAATCAGTATACTATGCCATAGTAACTCAAGTCTATTAATATAAAAGGCTTCCTGCCTTGAATTGTTTTAAAGTTTACCAGATCAAGATTTATCTCTAAAACTCCTTATAAGTTGTATAACATTTTGCGATCCCCATGTGGGGCTTTATTTTGACTTGATTGTTTATTATTCTGATGGTAAATGGCAAAAGATATTTTTATGGTGAATGGTATCCCAGGCAAGCATCCAAATGAATTTGAAATAATGTACCAATGTTATATATATTCTTAACATTTGGATTGATGGCTCCCATCTAAATTGACTTCTTTCTTCTAATGCCTTTGATATGATTTTCCCATGTAAATTTTAGCTTAAACAATTATCAAGTCATTATAGTAAAAACAAATTAATATTAGTTTAAATCTGGAGTTAGTCAATTTCAACTATCTAATAACACAATTTCTCACACACACAAGACAGACATTACACAGTTTAAATGTTGGTAAATTCAAAAACAGCATCATAATTATTATAATCAATATTTTGATCATTAAGCTGCCTAAATTTCTATAAATAGATGCATTGTTAGTGTCAACTACATGCAGACAACACAGTTCTTAGAACATTATTTTCTTATCTATCATCGCCCGACTTACTCATTGCTTAGTCCTTTTCATCTGGAAAATCATTAAATACCTTTAGTAATGAACATTGCTTTTAACTCTCGTGAAAAGGGGTAAAAATAATGTCTAAAAAACATCCACCTACATTTGTCTCTTGTAACATAGAAATAGTAAAGGCATATGCCGTTCACCAGATGATAAGTGGTCACCAGTGCCAATAGAAATCTATTATAATCAACTCCATATAAAACAGGATTTGAAGATGTTCATAGATGTGTTGGCAACCTCAGGACTAATGGTCTCCTTCTATGTAGTAAGGTAGATATTTAGGATATCCTAAAAATACTTGGTTCAACCTATAAATTTATCTTAAATCTTACATAAAACCTAAGAAGTAGTTACGGCATACCCAAGATATCCAACTAATAATCAATCTAAGAATAATAAGGCCAATCTTTCCTGTATTTCAGCTACCTCAAAATAAGTTTAAATTAAAAAGAATTACAATCATAAAAATAATAAAATAGATTTGACATCTTTAATGTTTGACTATACAATATATCTATGATTTATTGCAAGAACTCATGAAGTATCATATATCATTGTTTTAATAAATAATGAAGTAGTTTTGGTTGTAAAATATGCTAAAGCCAGATGGACCGGACAAACGGTCTTTTTAAAACTGTAATTTTAATTGACTTTCGACAGTAATGTAAGTTTTTACAATTGTTTTTGTGTTGAATAAATAATTTGATATTAATTAAACGTAACAGAGGTTAACATTACTTGAGCTCCAAAAAATTGAGACTAGTTTCTTCAGATCTAAATAATAATCTCGAGTAGTTCATACAAAATAACCTCCATAAAATTGTAACCAAAATAAGTGTGACCTTTACTACCTTCCTTTATATCGTTTTTATATTTTATTGGTTATGAATTTCAACTTACGAGCTGGCCTGCCGTTAGCCCAGGGAGTGATACGGACGTGGGAGTCATCCCTCTTTAGGGCCTCAGTACGGAACTCCGGCTTCAGAGACCGCCTCAAAACCTTGGCGGCGATGTTGGAGTAGTTTATGTAACTGCAACCATTCATACACATTAGACAATCAATAACTGTTTTAACAGGATTTGTTCTGAGAAATCATACTTACTTAAGACCAACTGTTCTCCAAGCGCTCATTTTGTATAGCTCAAATAAGCTGGAGATCACAAAATAGACGGCGTGATCAAAAAATAATTATATAATAAGCTGGAATGGCCACAGAATGACACTTATGACAGTTTGACAAATTGATAGCCTGACTTTACAGTAATCGTTACCCTATGTTGAACAGAAAATGTATTATTTATTCCCCTTGACTTTCTTATTGAATCCACATAATATTCATTGCACAACTCGGTATCTTACGAGTTTGGATAGTATTCAGTTCCTATAGGACAAAGCGGCTTATAAGTACTTTATATTATAGTCACTTTCATTTATACTCTATATTTGTACTCACTCGTCTTTACTCGATGAGTATGTAAACTTAGAACAAGAATCAGTTAGACCAAATTGTGAGATCTAACTGTTAGAGGCTACCTAAACGGTCAATTATATTGTGAAAAATTACGAATTGTGCAATATATTGAAAATTGCGCAAAGATTGAACGAAAGTTTGCGCGAGTTGAACCATTATTGCCCCATATTTTGCATTGTAGGGTCAGTATTGCGCAATACTCTTACTCAAACCAAGTCATTTTTTAGAAGCACTTTTTGAATGTCAATACATCTACCGCCACTTCACAAGGTGTTCCGTTATGAAAAGAACTATTCTCAATCAATATTCTCCGACTGAACACGAATACATTGTGCACTTCGTATTATTGTGCAATATAATTGCTCGTTTAGAGCCAGCCTTTCAATCTTATTGTACATTAAAAACTATTGTACTCTGTTATTGTAGGTCCAGAGCCACCATTAGACCAAATTCATAAACTATCCACTAAGGACGTTGTGAATATGTTACAAGCATTATTGTATTTAATTCATGGCTGAAAGCGTTATTTATCTGTGTACTTACTGGTGTTGACGTCTTGTCTTGAATGAGTCTTGACGTAAATTGAAATTGAAAATAAAATAAAATTGTCAATCGGGGATCGAGGTATTTGTCATTGAAAATTCTTGAGGAACTCTAAAATACGTGTTAAATCAAGTTTTAAAGCAATTACATCAAAATCCTTTTATATAGGCGCAAAGCGGTGAGTCTACTCGGAGTAATTTCACATTTACAGTAATTTCATAATACGTGTACTTATTTCTATTGCCACAGTTGACGAGTTTACTGAAGCTTTTCCACATATAAAGTTACTTGTTACCTTTCACTTTAGTTTTGGATGTCTTCACACTAATGTGTTCACGAAAATTTGGTTAAATTGTACGCAGGCCTGGTGCGAACAAACCAAAAAATATCAAAAGTAAAGTTTATACCAACATATGTTTCACTTTCAGAGAAAACACTAAAAATGGACGCCTCAGAATCACTTTTAAAGCAAGACCCGATGATACAGAGGGGAGATATAGAGCAGGAGCAGTTGTTCCTGAAGCCTGCCCCCAGTGGGGTGAGGTGTGACATTGTGAATGAGTGTCAGATGTTCCTAAAGGCTGAGGATGGTGGGGGCGATGCTCACGCTAATGTAGCTGATGAAGCAGTAGCAGGCACAAGTGGTACGTAGCTAATTTCCTAGTTATTCTGTGTGTTGCAAAATCATACACAAATTAGTTCTTTAGGTTCCAAGATTTGCTCATATAGACAGTTAAGGCAGAGGGTTACAACCAAAAATTTGATTTTTTATATTCAGGGGTTTCCACTTGTTGGCAAATATCGGACAATCATTGTACTTTTTTGTAAAAAATAATTCTCATTATTTCATTGTTATAAACATGAATGTGTAGCAGTGCAAGTTTATTTAAAAAATGGCTACTCCAATGAATATTGGAGTTGTATGGAGTTTGTATGGATAAATAAGATTAATTGAAATAGGTTGAGTTTATAAAATATACTTTTCTTTCAAATTAAGCCTAACTTTGGTTAACAATAATGTTATTAATAACTATCCCTAATTATAATAACTATAGTAACCACAAAAAGTACATTTCTGCGGGGCAGTATAACAAGAGATGATGATGCCACCTGTTCTAATCACCGAATACTTACCAACCATAATGGAGCCCATAGTGATGTTATCACTATATTACAGATTCTTGAAAATCATGTAAAATACCGAAATTGTCAAATGGGTTAAATGTTACCAATAATTTTAATATTAATTGGGTACTTGACAGTTATAACAATAAAATATGAAATATGTTGGATATGATAGCTTATAAGTAAACATAAATTATGCAGTATTTCGTTTATTTTTTAATACATTCTAAGTATTTTAATTTTTAAAAAGAAATTTTCGATTTTTTATCTGTGGATTTTAAATCCCAAAACGGCGACAGTGCTGCCTCAAATGTCATGTGACGTCACTACATCGAAACCAAACAAGACAAATAATAATTAAATCGTTTGCTGTTAGAGTTGGTTGAATTTATGTTGTGAACCGAAATGAAGCCATACTATATTAAAGCTGATAGCGTGAACCTGCTTAAAGAAGATCAATATATGCAGTGCAATAAATCAAAATGGATACAAAAACTTCCGTGATATAACCTATGGAAATATCAAATAAACAACGTAAGTAAAACATGCTTTATATTTACATTTAATCATATCGGACAATTAAAACATTTCTTAACTGACTTCAGACAGAAGAAAGGTTGTCTTCAAGTAATTATTAAGATTTTTTTAAATATACTTATATTCTTATGTGAACTGATTTAAGGTTATTAATTGGTTATATTTATATTTACAGATCTTCCCGACAATCGTATAGTGATGACGTTATAGAGTATGTGCAGTTTAAGAGGAAGGCAAGTTTGTGTTTCATGAAAAGTAAAAGTTGTCCTGAACACAAGGTACATCAATGAAAATGAAAATGTGATGACTGTCCTGCCTAGAAGAAGTGAGGAGCCAAAAGTTTCGAAAGTGGGCACCAGTCTGAAATACATAAAGTAAAGTACACGGGAAATAGTACTTCTTTACTTGCGTAACCTACCCAACAAAATGAAGGAAGAAAAGTGACCATACAGTTCCTATTGTTGCATTGCAATTTAATTCTGAAAATGACAGTGATAAAAATATATATCCATTTGCTACGGAAAATAATTTTAGTAATGAAGAAAAGCAGACACACAAGCAGCACAAAAAATTAGCTTAGGTGATCTGTAGTAATTATTGTGACTGTAACATATGATAAATATATACAAAAGTTCTACTGTGTGTATTCACTAATAGAACCATATAAACCAAATAAACAAAGAAATCGGTTAATAAAATACTAATATTAGCAAATCATGTATTTTTAATTATACAGTCCTGTAACTTAATCAGTGCACATGCACCATCAATAATAACACATTCATGAAGTATTTTAATTGTGTCCTATTAATTACAGAATGGGCCCTTAAAATAGAATTCTCATAGACGTCTTATAATTCTATTCTTATCATAGACATCTATATAATATATTAAATATATGAATACTTCCACTTGCTGTTTTGTTTTGATTACGTCCCGTTCCAATGATTTGGAATTGACGAATCACTCGAGAGTTACTAAATTTATTCCTTTTTTTCAATAATACTTCTCTTACATAGATAGTATAAAATGTCATTGCTTGCAAACAGAGGATTTAAACATATAAGAATCTGCATGTTCTTTAACGTTTATGAGATTTGGGTTTAGGAACTTGTATAAGCAAATTTGTTACGATCGTACTTGTACACATCGTCACTGCACACGTCTTATAACTTGTCATTTATTTAAATTTTAGTTATAATAGCTAAATAACTCTCAATTTTCTTCTAAGCGTTGTTTGTTTACAGTGTAATGACGTTCTGCCACAAAATGACACTTGACCGCCTGATTTAACGCGACGTTCCGTTCACCGTAAAGAAAGTTCGATTTTTATTAATGAATAGCCCTTTTTTCGAAAAAGTGATCAATGAAAGGCATATATAATACGTATACTAATTCATTAAAACACTTTCCCAAAAAGTGTCAAGTAGCCAATTAGCAACATAAAAATGTCATAAGATTTTACTTTCTCATTATTATTAAGGCTTTAAGACTTTCTCACATATAAAGATTATTATGTATCATAACATAACATAATTACATTATTATGAATGTATATTTTTATACATATTAGTAGCTTATGGCCACTTAAAAGATTACCTTATATACTATTAGTAAGCTTAGGGGCTGATGTGTCCTGAATTGATAATTATCATTATTGTAAGTCAATTAAATGTTATATGTTCTAATTCTTATACTCCAATTAAGTATTGCAATATGATTTATGTAACTCAGGTACAGTAATGTTGAATGTACCATCTTTGGGCCTATATAACATGAGTGAATACGCAAAGAAGCATTAGTAGCATATGTCTTATAAATAATTCTTTTGAATAATTTATCAATTCCTAGCAGAATGATATAATACGATAATTTATTAAATATATTTAGTCCTTTCTGTAGTCATTTGATTTTTGAAAAGTAAAACTGATTATTGAAAGTATTGGAAACATCATTTGGAAGACCAGTAATGAAAGATAATTAAGAAGATTTTGTCAAATGTGTCACTATGCCTTCCGCACAAATTATAAGTGCAACAGAGAGACCAACAGGCAACCTGTTCACATGATACATTGAATCACATTACTCATCACATTTGAATGTCATTATAGATATTTAATTTCAATCTTCTAAAATAACCATAGAATAAAGTATCTGTTGTGTATTAAAGTAATATTTTCTGCCAAGAAAGTCATAACAGAACATAAATTAATATTTGCTTACCTGAAACCAATAAGAACATTATATCACTCATATAGCCCTGAATACCTAAGGCTTCAGTTTAGTTGTGTAAGAGAGTTTGAGTTCAGTGGCTGTGACAGTGTACATATAATTTAGAATTCTGCTTTCGATAAAAATAAATAATGGCAAAGAATAGAAGTTAGTTTAAAAATTAATTGGTTCTAAGTTAGACACAAATATATCTTGTTCATAAAGTAATGCTTTTGCATCTCATTTTTAGATAAACCTACATTTATAAATTCTACACAACAAAATACGAAAGAAAGATCCAGTAACCCAAATTCAGCTGTTGAAACAAACCCAGAAAGTAATGTCCAAGGTAATCTATCTAACTGACTCATAAAGAGATTTGTTTTAATTTGTTGTAAATGTATACATTTATTGTAACTAACTTGTCCCAATTTTTAAATACTTTGTGATTTTTTCCCTTTGGTTAGACCAACACAGTTAATATTAATATTTTCATAAGAAATAATAGGACAATAAATAATAAAAGTAAAAAATTATCGAATATTACTTCGGAAATAGAAGATTGTGGCACTAACATCCATACTATTTCTGCAATGTATGGAAATTAATATAATATAATATAATTATTTTAGATAAAAAAAATTTAAAAAAATTAAAATTATAAACTGTCCTAGATATTCATAAACATAATGGGAATTTAGCATTAATTTATCATTAATGATCATTACATATATGTTTGGTGTATTATCTATAGTACTATGTTTAGTTTCCATCGACATACAAATGTTTGTCTTTCATACAGATGTGGCAGAGCAAGGAGAACAGGCTGAGAACTCCTTGCCCAATACTGTAACAATCCTTGATGCACCAAACGGTGGGAAAGTGTATTTGGTGGGCACTGCACACTTCAGTTTGGAATCTCAAGAAGATGTGTCAAAGGTAATTAGTATTTTGCAATTCTTTATATAAATTGTGACTTATTGTCCATCGGCAAGTGGTAAAACAGGGCATGATAGGTTGCTAAGGTCACTTTAACATAATGTACCTAGATATTACCTACCTAGAGATTAGGCCACAAGAACTGTTTATTCCCACACTTTTTAGGTTTTATTAATTACAGCTTGTCAACATTTTTTTAACTGTTATGTGTCAGTAGACTGTATTCTATTATTAATTCAAGTGATTATTGGTCATCATGTGATATTAATGGTATTTAGGAAGAAAATTTCAACCTGCATCTAACTATTCTATTTCTCCTATATTGTATTCGTAATTGTATAGGCTTCATTTTTATTAAATAAATTGTTTGATAAGAGGCTTGGCGGTTAACATGACGGGTGGAATTTTATTGTCATTTATGCAACTATGTATGTTTTGCTTAATAGATATATTTTTTGTTTTAGGTAATAAGGGAAGTCTGTCCCCACATTGTGATGGTGGAGTTATGTGAACAGAGGACCAATATTTTGTTACTAGATGAAGAAGTTATTTTAAGGGAAGCTAAAAATATAAATATTAAGAAAATCAGGTAAAACTTATATATTTTTAATTAAATAGATCTTACATTTGTAGTACAGTTGATTCAAATTTTCATCGAAATCCTATTAAATCATGTAATAATGTATGTCATGTATGTATGATTTTTTTAATGCTTACTTGGATCTAAATCTTCAAATATCATTAATATTGTTGTTGTGTTTGTTATAGGGCAACTATGGCTCAAAACGGTGTGTTCAATGGCCTTATGTATATTTTACTATTAAACATGTCGGCACATATCACTAGGGAGCTGGGTATGGCTCCCGGTGGAGAGTTCCGGAGGGCGATGGCTGAGGTAAGACGTTATATAAAAACTATTACGTAAAAAACTACTCAGGATTGATATAGGGTGAGGATGTAATGTAAAGGATAGGTTCAATAAATCAAATATTTAACTAAATAAGCAAAACAAATTTTGGGGTACTAAATATTGACTTTGCATTAGAAAAATAGCAATAAATGAATTTTGAAGTTATACTTCTTTTGGCGCATTTGAGAAAATGTAGATTTTTTTTTATTATATTGACATTAAATATTAACACCATTAAGTTGGCCATAAAGAGTTGCCAAATGATTTTGCAATAAAGGTTATGGAACAGTGATTTTAAATATTTCATTTTTTACGTATGATATAATATGACACAATACGATATGATATGTAGCAAACGTTTTGTCATCTTTTTTGTTTTGTTATAATTTTACTTCTCGCACATTACTTCGTATTATATTTTTTTGACGTATTTAGTTAAAGAAGTATAACTTCTTACATGATACACACACGCTGTTTAGCGCGCTGTATAGTATTCTGTAATGCATTTTTCTAGGCAAAGAAAATTCCTAACTGCATGGTCCAGCTAGGAGACCGATCGATAGACATCACTCTGCACAGAGCAATCTCGTCTCTCTCTTGGGGACAGACTCTCCGCTTTGTGTGGCATCTACTCACATCTAATCAAACTATAAGGTAATATTAAGGCTCATTTTATATCATTATAAGGTATAAGTTCATTGATGCTTACCAAATGTAAGTGTGAATAGATTCTTAATATAGTCCGCGCGAAACTGCTAGTCCGCTCTGAAGTTGTTGCGAACAGGTGTAGTCATACAATATGCTATGGCGACGCGATTCATATCTATATTCAGAGCGGACTAGCAGTTTTACGCGGACTATACGAGAATAATTTACAAAAGATATAAATGATTAATTTCATGTCGCGATTTAAAAATTACATGCATAGGATAAAAAAAAAGATTATATCTTCCTAAAAAATACTGCCAACTAACGAAAGAAAATTCTAATTTATTTAATTTTACCTTTTTATAAGTAAATGTAGAAAAACCTAAATAATAAGTAATAACTTTATTTTTGTATATACTTTTACAGTCTCGAAGAAGTAGAGAAATGCAAGCAGAAGAAGATGCTGCAAGACATGCTGGAAGAGATGGCGGAGGAGTTCCCCGCGTTGAAGCGAGTCTTCGTGGTCGAGAGGGACATGTTCCTCTGCCACTCGCTCCAAGTTGCCGCCCTGCAAGCACGTGAGTTTATGCAATTATAAAAAATAATAATAATGATAAGCTATTCATAAAATCGAATTTTCACTTATTACTATGTGTAAAGCATATGAATATAATAATGTACTGAAAGATTAATAATTAGTAATTCTGTGGCGACTTCCCGCTACTCGACAAGAGATGGCGCCACGAGTATTCTGAATCACGCTATCGAAGTTTTCTTATCATCTTGGATATATACTAGCTCCAAACTCAGACTGTTGGAGTTCGGCTGCGCTACGGGTATGATCGCCTAGCCCGGCGGGAGATCTCCCGTTGCCTAAGTTCCATTCCGTAGCATGGGTTTTTGTATATAACTAATGTATACAATAATGGATGTAGTGGTACTACCTACCGTTTGTATGATAAGATTATTACTACCCTCGGTTTGTATAATAAATGTGAGATTGCAAAAGGTGGTTCGACTTGAGTCAGACTAACTTCGGTAGCGGCGAATTTGTCATTGAAAAATCTTGAGGAACTCTAAAATACGTTTTAAATCAAGTTTAAAGCAATTACATCAAAATCGAAATACAACACAAAAATTGTCAGGCAATATGATTCTTTCTAAATTTTATGTTACGTAAATATTTTATTTAGATATCAAATATTTTTTTGGTTAATTTTCAGGCAGAGAACCCTGCCGCATAGTGGGAGTGGTCGGCATAGGTCACGTGGCCGGCATAGTGGAGCACTGGGGCAAGGTCACACCACAAGATATCACTCCCTTGCTTACGTGAGTATTGTGACTATTGTACTTGTTGGCTGTGGTATTTATTTTTATAGATATGTAACATTTAAGTGTATAATTGGATTCCTTAGTTTTTAATTTTTCTTTAAGCTTCAATAGTATATAATTATTATGTGTAACTATAGTATATTTATTGATTTTAATGATGCCATCGGATTGCGCGTATGGTTTGCAGTTCTATTGCAGTCGTGCCAACTGCATTCAAACTGCACCTGAACTGCAATTTGCGGTTGGATTGCAGTTGAAATGCGGTCCGTCTGTCTACAGATTTTGTTTACATTTTCGACACGTAATTATGAATCAGGCTATGGCTATGCACATGAAAGCAATAGTATCCATTTGGAGGCACGGGGCGACACGCGCCGCGCACGCGCGAACGAACGCCGTACACCGTCCAACACACGCCAGTCATTACAATGTTTTGTGTTGATTAGATTAATGTGCGGTCTTTTCCACTTTCAAAATAAATAGCCAATGTTGTTAACTTTAACCGTGTGCGGCCAGGGTGCCGCCGCCGTCGCTGTCGACGCGCGCGCTGCGGGCGGGCGTGCGCGCGGCGCTGGCGGGCGCGCTGCTGTACGCCGGCTGGCGCCTGCTGCCGCGCCGCTGGCTCTCCTGAACGCCGCACACCACCCGGTACGCACACACACCTCGACACCACCTCGCTACGGTACTATATGGAACAGTATGGAAACGATATGCTCATTCCAGTCACCGGTGTGCCGACAGTGATGCGAGGCGAGGTCACAGTAGAAATATGGAAAAGTGCATGCGCATCGACTAGCCCCCTAAGCGATTTTCGCAGTGCTGCAGTAGCGAGTGTCGCATCAAAACGAGTGGTCACGTCGCTATTTGTTTGCTATTTATTTTTGCGATCCTTTTAAAAATGCCACGAGCGTATTGTGTGGTATACACCTGTTTGAATTCGGCTTCATCAAAACCGGAGTTATCATTTTTTAATTCATTTTTATGCTTCCGCCAAAACTCACGTTAACCATGTCATGTAACGTCTTCACCAGAGGCTAGTTTTTACATTGCGGTGGTAGAGCCGATGCCAGCTTTCTTTATAATATTTTAGAAAACGAGCAGGCAGTTCATCTGATAGTAAGTGGCCACTGCCGCTCATAGACATCTGTAATCAATCCCAAATAAACTTAGTCTCACCTGAAGTCTGCAACGCCTGCGAAAATACTTCTACGTATTTTTAACAACAAATATATATGAGACTACAAAACTATTAGCCTACAAGACTGTTATTCTTTTCAGGTTGCTCAAGATTAATAAGGATGGGGATAGTGTCTCCTATACTACGGCAACTTCTGACTCAAACCAACATACAGTCGAACTGGAAAGTATCTCTAAATTATGATAAAGTATATAATATAAAGTAAACCATGTTATGGCAAATCGTTTAGGTATACTTATAATATTAAATGATTATTAAAATAGATAATGTATATTTAACAACTTTTATGTTCCAATCATATGAGAATAAACCATAGTTTGTGTAACAATGTGTTATAAAATGTTGCATACCGAGTATATAATACAGTTTAAACTCCTTATCCTCTAAAAATTATATCTTCATAAAAATAGTATTATTTTCCTAATCACCAGACATGTTTGTGGTACCCTAATTTGAACTTATTAATAACGAAACGCTATGCATTAATTTCATAAATAAATTATGTTATGAACCAATATATGCGGTATGAATTAATCCAAATAATCCATAAAAATGAAGTAAAATTGGAATCATAAGTGATTAGCAAAAATATGTAAAAGTAAGACAATTTCACTAAAAATAATATTTAAAAAGTTCAGTAACATTTGACAACACTTGGTTTTGTTTTATAGAGCTAACACTGTATTTATATTACGGTAATTAAACAAACTATAAAATATTACACGTCGTTTTAATAATATAAGGACTATTCGTATTATGGTATATTCTATAGGAGAAAGTACTAAGATTACTTATAATATGTCTTGTATCTTAAATCCATTGACAAAAATTTGAAATTCAAAAATATTTGCCTCAATGTATGGAAGGGTTCTTGTTTTTTTTGTATTAAAAATATTTGTAATATGTATATTTGGGGTCATAAATATATCGTTAGGTTTAAAAATACAAAGTGCCCTATTAATTGATATAAATTGAATAAAAAGTAGGAAACGTTAGATTAAGTGATTTGATAAAATAAATAAACAATATCCAGCAGAAAGATTATATTAACTTCTTGCCTATTGCAGAAAAATCTGTCTTCTCTTCAAGATGATTATCCTTAAAGAATTGTTCCCTCATTAGTTAATAGAAAAATGGTGTGTCGTTATTTAGTGTAAGGTCTCTCGGCCTAATATCTAAAATCTGTATGTGACAAGACGTGAACAGACTGGCATACTAGGTACTTTGCCGTCTTCGGCAAACTACTTCACCTATTTACTATGATTTCCTATATTTACATCAAGTCGACTGGCACTTACGGCGAGCGATTTCGACGCCAAGAATGATGTTGGCTACTGACAAGGATATTTGGTCGGTCGTAGCTTGTTATTGATGATCGACGGTCGACTTTCGACTGTCAACTAGGGCTTCAAACGAAAATTATGGGGTCAGTAGACTCCTTCGGCAAGCGATCGATTTCCTGTCGGCCTAGTGTATATAAGTCCTTAGTCTTTTGGAAGTATTGTCTTATCAGCATATAGAACATACTTTGTAATGTATATGTAAGTATATGTAATATACATAATATTGAATACATATATTAGAAATTTACTAAATAAATAAATAAAGTTTTTGGTCATAATCATCTAATACGCCAGTTTGGCTTATCATGTCTAATGTTCTTTTAAATAAATAAGCACATTTTAATTACCTCGCGTGAATTCACTTTTTGTCATTTGCACCAATCACGTGTTTCGGTATTTTGTTTTGTTTGTTATATCGTTCTAAGGCCCGTGCCAGACATAAACAAATATTTAAACAAAGACTTTGCTCAAACACACTTTGTTTAAATTTTTAACCTATCACTCATGAGTCATGTCATGGTCTCCTATCAAGTGGACGTGGCACATGTGTGGCAGGCTCCGCACATACTAGAAGTTTGATCTCTTTGATGTACGCTCGAAAAACCGACACCATAGGGCAAAGTGCAAATATTTGTAGCAAGCTTTGAACAAATAATCAAATACCCGTGCTTCGCTTAGTTGAAACGTGTGTTCAAATGTTTGTGCTATGTCTGGCACGGGCCTATTATTGGCATATATTCGCTCAATTTATTTGAATAATTTTAGGTTGTTATAGATAGATCTCTTAAGTAATCCGGGGATTTTGATAATAATAAGTAAATTTAAGACTGCATATTCCTAGAATGGTTAAGCTGTGCCTGCACTTCATTCTAACCTAGTGGTAAGGTGTTGTACACAGCAATACAAATAAAATTTCTTTATGGTCAAAGTGGCCTAATATGTATAATGATTTTAATATATTGTCGTAGAGTAAAGAACAATGCGATTATTTTTTAAAACGTTGATATAGAATGTAATTGTTTAAAAATAAAATAAAATCTTATTTTAAGTATCGAATTTACATTTTGCCTCATAACATTAAGTTTGTAATTTCAAAGATCCGGTTATTCAATTTGTTATGGAAGTTTGCTTTTCAGTGAATTAAGTTTTCACTCGTCTTTTATAATTATATGTATGTAAGTAACCTAAATTTTATAGTAGCGAGGTCTACAGGAATTAATAATGTAACTATTCAGATGGTTAAGCATAAGTTAAGTAGTTGCATTTAATGTAGGTAAACGAATATATTTCGGGATATAAATCGTAATAAATTTATTAGTAATAACAAAATATGTATAATAAAATAGATATGGAAAAAATGCACGAGCGTATTCACAACTCATTGTTTGTAAATAGATTAAAGTAATAGAAATGATGCCTTCCAGTTTATGTGCTTGTTAAATTTGACGTTGTTATTTTTAGTCATCTTATTATTGATCCATTGTGTTATAATACAAACAAATAAAATATTACTAAAATAAATATATGACTTTGCTTTTATATGGACATGATATCATGGGCGGTACCGCCCGCGCAATTTTATGACTGAGGTTATTTGGGATTGGGATAGAAAAATAATAAACGTGCTTTTAAGTTTTTAGGCTCTACTGGTGTGCTTAAGCAAGTGGGCTGAACGGGCACTATAAACAATTTTATTATTACTATATTGATCAAGAAATGTTAATACTACTATATTGTTTTATAACAATATTTTATTCATTGATTTATTAGGGGCAGGATAAGTCAACATTAAATGAAGGAAGGCATACGTTGCATGTGAACTTACGATTAGTTGAGTTTCATCTCTACACAAAATTCTTGTATTTATCAGAAGTACCTTATTTCATTTCAAGTCAAAAGAAAAATAGTGCGTTAAGAACTGGCTAGCCTGACCATATTAGATATTGTCAAAAATACTTTGATAGATTTAACAAATAAATTGAAAAGTCAAAAAACAGACATGTTACAATAATAGTAATATTCGCAATTAATTTATCAATACAATGTTTTGGTTTAATATCAAGTAAATTATTGTGTACCGGTTGTTCTTATCAAAATATGAGATACCAAACATGTAACATTGTTAGACAATTAGTTGTTCGGTATAAATTTGAAGATCAGTTATTCAAGTACCAAAGGATATGTTCTCGTAATGCCTTATTTATTTATACAACTTTAATAGTATAGTATGCATTTTTAGATAGTGTAGCATGTATGTAAAATGCAGTGCTAGCACAATATATGAAATTTAGCGGGCCTCGTACGTGTGCGAACTTCAGGAATTCTTACTTTTTTATGAACATCGTGAGGAAAACTACGTGTCTAAGTATTATCTTATATAATAATGGGTATAATCAAGGTGTATGAAATCTAGCAATTCAAAGTCCCGCAATACCTTCTGCTCTCGGAGGTGAGATGGGCGGAGAGGGACGAGATTGATGATGTAGGTTTTTTAATAATCAATGTTAGAATTCGTTAATGCGAATAGGCATTAAAGGAAGGGTGCTACGTGTCTTAGGCCCCTTTGGATTTCTCATTATGATATTATGCATGCATATGTTTTCGGAGGCAACCAACTAAGGAAATTAAAACGTATATTAGATTAATAATCTTGACAACTATTACAGCTGTTTGGCCTATCATAACCAGAGGAGCTGGTGACAATTCTATTTCTCCGTTACCGTCCTCTGCGACTCTACTGCAAAATGATAAAGACGCTAAAGTGGTTCTACTTGGAACCGTGCATTTTAGCAAACAATCTGTACAAGATGTTACCGAGGTAAAGCAGACTAATATATTATTTAATAACCTTGTACAGTAATGTTAATACTAAAATGAACTTCTATCAGCTATTCATTCGTGGAAGTTCTTCCGGATTAGGTACCAATATGTTTTGAAGGTGGTAGAACCCTTTGTGGTTCGACTCCGGCGGCACCACCGCCACACCTATTTTTACCTAATAACAGCAGTGTTAGGCGCTGCTGTGTTCTGGTTTGAAGGGTGTGGTAAGGGAGACATACTTTTCTGAGGCGTTCCAGCTTGGTCCTCAGGGGTAGCTGCATGCTCGTCTGCTACTCTTATATCATAAAAAAAAACTTGTATATAAACACATCTCTTGCTGCTTTGTTATTGTGTTGTTAGTTCGCAAATCACACCTGCATAGTTATGAGGCTTTCTAACTTAGTTCCCGTAGATTAGCCAACTTCCAGTGCCCAATGAATCCGAAGGTTGTTAAAACAATAGAGCTCCGAAGTACGGGGTATCCGGGTGAAGAGAAACTCCAGATATGAATTACGCCGAAGTAAATTGTTATTACTATAATTAATTAAACGTTGCAGGTAGTAAATGTGTTAAAACCAAACGCTATTCTGGTTGAATTGTGTCGTCAAAGAGTGTCGCTTTTGGAGCTGGACGATAAAAAGTTCTTAGAGGATGCTAAAAACTTTGATGCCAAAAAACTAAAGTAAGCTAATTTCATGTTACGGTTGAACTTATTTGCTTTATTTATTGCTATATATATTATATTTCTATACTTTGTCTTCTTCTAGACAAGCTGTTAAAGGTCAAAACTTTGTTTCTGGAATGCTGCATGCTATGCTTCTGAAAACCTATGCTGACATTGCTAAAGAATTAGGTGTTGCCCCAGGAGGAGAGTTTAGAAGAGCATATCATGAGGTTTGTTTGATAGTATAAACTATAAAAGATATACACTTTATACTTTAGTGGCAACCGTCTGCAGGTAGTCAGGTTTTATAACTTATTCTCCACGTACGAATTCTCACATGGATTCTGTAATCGACTCGCATAACAGATTAAGAACCTATTTTTTGATTTATTATTCCAAGTATGGACCCATTCCAATTGGTTATTTCTCTTGGCTAGTAATATAGAGGGAATTAATTCGAAAAAATGTTAAAATTGTATTACAGTGTTGTCTTATTGATCTTACACGAGTCTTTGAAGGTGGTAGAACCCTTTGTAGTTCGACTCCGGCGGCACGATCGCCACACCTACTACTAACAGCAGTGTTTAACGCTGCTGTGTAGTTTGAAGGGCGTGGTAAGGTAGACATAATTTTTCGAGGCGTTTCAGCTTATTCCTCAGGGTTAGCGGCGCATCTATAGTCGACCTCAAGTAGGAATCTAAGCCTATTCGGGGTTGATTACAGATGTCTATGGAACATGCTCGTCTGCTATTCTTATATCTACGATATAGGTACGTATCAGATTTTATTGCAAATTAACTCTATGTTACAGATGAAAAAAATACCAGGTTGCAAACTATTCCTCGGAGACAGACCCATACAGATCACAATAGCAAGAGCATTTCAATCTTTAAGTGTGTTAGAACTTGGCCAAGTCCTGTATCATCTAACAACAGCAAACCCGAAGCCTTTAGAGTTAGTATCTATATTATATTTAGGTATTGCCAATAGTAATGTATGTGTGCGTGCTTGTGTGCATACGTGCGTGGATGCTCGCATACGTGTGCGTGCCTGCGTGCATTGTTGGTTTCGCTCGTAGTGAGAAGTACCAAAACTTGTACCAAATATTAAAATGATTTTATTTACCTATTTTTTGTAGCAAGAGTCAGTTAGAAAAGTATAAGGATAAAGATTATGTTCAAGCTCAATTTGAACAGATCACAAAAGAAGTACCCGCTTTCAAAAAAATATTCCATGTGTTTGTCGACGAACGAGATAGATGTCTCGCTTTTTCATTACAAGAGTGTGTTCGTACCGGTGAGGATTTTATGAATATGATACTTTTATTATTATCTAGTATATAAAATAATTATTACCAATGCTTTTTTATGCCGATAGTGGTAAGAGTAGCTTAAAAATAAATGAGATGCTATAAAATCAATATGTTATCAGTTGAAAAACCTCGAGTATTGGCTGTGGTTGGAATGGGGCACGTAGATGGGATAATAAAATATTACGGAAAAATGAAACAAGAGGATATTGTGCCGCTACTCTTGTAAGTATTGAAACTCACAAGTAGAAATAATGATTTATAGTATAAATGTATTATTATGGTTTAGTTTCGAATTTTAAGGGAATATTCATAAAGTAGGGAATGATACAGTATTTACTATTTACGATGTAGCGTCATAGGATATATCACAGTACCTCTCATTATTTTTTTGCATTTTAGCGTAGAAAAAATCTTAATTATATTGTTAATTTAGCAGAAATAGAAGCGTGTGTTAATTTTGTGTAAGTAGGAATTATGTTAGTTATTTACTTGCTTCCATTTTAACAACACTGATAAATTAAAATAATTAAAGTACATAAGTAATAAAATATCATTTAGTTCTAGATAGGAGTTGTCTTTTTTTATTTTCTATTTTTTTTATTTTCAGCAAATAAATTTATATAATACAACTCGAAATATTCAGTGAAGCCTTGAGGTGAGAAATTCTAATTTTGGCGATGTAGAAACAGGCGCCCTGATAAAAGTCCTATTAGGATGTTTTAGGAAGGTAGTCCATAAAGATCTGTGCGAAGATGGTCTTTTTGTTTCAATTTTCCTGTTATCACAGCATCAGCAGTGGTTCTTGGTACCTTCTATAACAGAGGATCTTTTTGGTACAAATGGATATTGACTGTAAAATCCAACAATTATAAATAATCAGCTTTTTTGATTAAATAAATAGTCGTAGTAGTAGCCTTTCTGCATCGTGTTCTCGCAACGTATCTACATAACTCCATCGCACAGATCTAGTGGAAAGTTAGCCTTATTGGACGTTTTTCTCTTTCAGTGTTCCACCACGACCTTACTACATGGTATTGATAAGAAAAGGACTGAGGTTTACATTTTACTTTCTAGTTTTCTCATTCTTTTACCGTCTATTCTTTGGATAATAATAAGAGGATGTTAACAAATAAAATTTGTAAACACTGTGGAGTCTTTTATTACAATAAGATATTACTAAATTATGTACTTGGTACCTATTTATATTAGAAGTGATCATTTCTTCACTGCTTAGTAAAGCCATAAATAACTCTTAATATAAAAGTTTACACAGTAGCAACACTGACAACACGCTTAACATGTCAGCAATGTCGAATGTCATGTCAGCGTGTCACTGACAGCATGACATTGACATAATCTTAATGCATATAAATAAATGTTTGTTTCTATTTTATTGTTTAATTTCTCTTCCCTTCATTCATTGCGAGGGTAGGATTATTATTGTGTGGTACTGTAGCTTAGTGTAGTTTTAGTTGCGGTTTCGTACTTTAAATCAATTACTATTTTATGTCAGCAACTATGTTGCTTCCTTTTATAATTGTATTTACTCTACTATTTGAGAATATTGTAAATGAAGAAAGTAGTTGTGGTTGCAGTGTCGGTCGTGAACAAATTGATCAGTATGCAACAAATAGCTTTTTCGCAACATTACTGATCAAAAATGACCAGTGTCCGTTAGTAGAAAAATATAAGCCTTCCAATAAGAATTTGAACGTGACAAACGATATGATTCTCATTCCCGGCAAGCCTTATCAGGTGGGAACAGATGATCCTATTATTGACAGTGATAAGGAAGGTCCGAAAAAGATGGTGACACTTAAAAGTTTTTATTTAGATAAGTATGAGGTTTCAAACAGGGATTTTCATAATTTTATAAAGTTTACTAACTACAAGACTGAAGCTGAAACTTTTGGAGATAGTTTTGTATTCGCGCTTTTTTTGAATAGTACATTTAAAGAACAACTCCGTGATTTTCGAGTTGTGCAGGCGCCGTGGTGGTATAAAGTTGATGGTGCAAGTTGGAAACATCCACATGGACCGGACTCTGATATAACAGGTATAAATAACCGGTTTAAATCACATGTTTTATCTAGAGCCATTTATAATGTAATATAATACAATCACCAACTTGATAAAAACATGTTTTATACCAGTTTTGTTTTCTATACAGGTGTTTAATTTGAAAAGCTATGTTTTTTATTATTTGAAGTAGAAAATGAGTAGACAGTACACCTAATAATAAGTGGTCACTGCCTCCTATGTACATCTACATTCAAGACCATATTGTGAGCCAATAGTTTTACCTGAAGCCTGTACATATGAGTTGTCACTTTGTCTAAATCAATTTTGAATTAATTTCTAGTAAACTGGCTTTATAACTTTTGATATTAAGAAGAACAGTGAATGTTATTAAATTTTTATGATGACTATTAAAATTTTTTTTTTATTATTTATAGATTTATTGGACCATCCAGTAGCCCATGTATCATGGAATGATGCCCGGGCTTATTGTGAGTGGAGGGGAGCCAGATTGCCCAGTGAGGCAGAATGGGAAGCAGCGTGTCGAGGTGGCCATTATAATAATAAATATCCATGGGGTGACAAACTTTATCCTAATCATACACATATGTAAGTTATTTGTTACAGAGATATTAAATTTTCATAGTTTGCTTATTTGGAAGCTTTTGAATATTTAAATTTAGTAGAGACTGTTATGGATGGTAGTGTATAAGAAACTTGTCCACAAATCAAACAAGTATAGAAGTCAAAACATCGTTATAAATACATTTTTACCTCACAACAATGGAATAAAGGTAAGGCGGAGTAAGGCCCATCAATGGCCAAATCCAAATTTGAAGGGCATTGCAAGGCTGAATTAAGTTCAACCTATTCATAGTTTACTGAAGTAGTATTTGTGCTATTGGGGGTTGATTACAATTTTTGATGTCCACCAATGACCTTTAACATCAGGTGGTAAGCCCGTCTGATGTTTCCATTAAATAAAAAGAAGCATTTTGGAAGATTGTTATACTGTATTTAACTATTTGTACAGTATTATTAAATTATATTTGACCAGATGTTGAATTAATATCTCATAAACCTTGTACAGTATGTGTGAAAAGTATATAAAGTTCTATTGTAATCCTTAATGATATGTGTAAAATGTACTGTTGTAGGAAATTAAATATTTAAATAATGAAATATGTAATATATTTATATTATATTGCCGTATTGTATAATTAATAATATTATAATAATGATACTTGTCTTTTAATCAGTACATGTACATTAAATATAATACATAATAATGATAGCATATTAAATTTTTTAAAAATCATGTTTTCTCATTCCAGGGCAAATATATGGCAGGGAACATTCCCAAATCATAATTCAGCAAAAGATGGTTTTGTGGGTACAAATCCAGTACATATGTTTCCACAAAATGATTTTGGTTTACACAATATGGCTGGCAATGTCTGGGAGTGGACTGAAGATGTGTGGTCACATAAGACTGTAAGTCTTGCACTATATAAATATGTAGATGATTATGTTATTTTAATTATAATTTTCCATTTTAGTATAGGTGGTCAATCCTTAAAAAAAATGTAAATGTAACCAAAACAAATGAGGAAACCTACATGCCCTAGTATTTATCGTATTGTGTTACGACATTAGAGTATCTACTGTTAATACTAGGATGGTAGAATAAAACCTATTCATTAAACAATAGGCCCATATGGAGCACTGGATAGCACAGATAGGTTGATAATGAAACATAAACATAAGGTGGTATGGGCTACTAAATAATTTTCTCTTATTTTTCAGCCAAAGGAAAAAGTGAAAAAAGGTGGGTCATACTTATGCCATCGCTCTTATTGCTACCGGTACCGCTGCTCGGCGCGCTCGCATAACACTGATGACAGTTCTGCCGGTAATTTGGGATTCCGGTGTGCCAAGTCTGTGTAATATAATATTTAGTTCCTTATATACAATACGAACGATTGTGCGAACAACCAACAGTTTAATGTAAGTATATTGCCACTTTTAGCATGTTTTATAATATATTCAGTCAGTGATCAATATGAATTGAATATTAGTAAGTATATTATATGATATTTGTATCTCATAATTATTATTAACAGAAGTCAGAATTTAATGTATGCTATGCAAAGGTGGTTGTTATAATTGTATGATAATACCATGCCTTTTAAGTTTGTATCCTTTGTCAGTACTTAATAATGCAATCTTGCGAATTATTATGTATAATTAATTTAAAAGTCATTTTAAATTTTAACTTTATATCTGCGTAACTTCCGTAAATAGTACAATGGATTAATTCCTATAAGACATGTAATTTATTTTCATGGAAATTAATTAATTATATTTTCATTGGTTGTGTGAAAATGTATATTATGCATATTTTACATATCATTTATTGGATTTTAAGATGCATTGCAACACAAAGTGTTGCCGAAGAACAAACCATAATTAATAATTATTGTTATGTTATGGCTATTCTTGTATAAGTACATAATATAAGTGCTTTATTTAATATTCTTATGTATAATGTGACTGATCTATATTCCATTCATTGTACAATTTTATTAGATTTAAAACCTCGCATTTGATAAGTACATAGGTAACAAAGAACTTCTGTGTTTTTGCAGTAAAACGAAATGTTGTATTTGTCGCTAGTCTTCCAATTTGTACAAAATATAAGTATTTGAGAAATAACTTGTCTGATTAATTCTATTGATAAGTGGTAGTTGTATTGTATGCATACATAACCAAGGTGTTCCTATCTAATCTACACACAATATATATATAATATTCTGAAGATAAATGATACAAAGTTATTTAAGTGTCCCCCTACACCGATAATTAATAAATATTGAAAAGATAAAAATATAATTATCGCAATATTACATATAATTGATAAAACTATTAGTCATAATGTTATATGTATGTAACAAGTGTTTATATTGGCACTTATCTTAGTGTTTCTATTAATCTGATAATTATCATTTTCTTTAATAACATAAACATAATTATGATTGATTATGCAAATACTTAGATACAATGTAATGTTATTAATTGAAGCGCCCAAAGGTTTGTGTAGATAGTAATTTAATAAGTAATGTCATTTTAACCTTAAACTCTGCCCAATATTTTTTTTTAATTATTATAAAATCCGTTAAAATACTTATAGCTGGGTAAGGTTCTTCATGCTATTAAACTCCTAGAAAATACTTGTATAGCTTTGCATCAATATCACTTAGAGGGGATAAGGTATTTGAGTAGGTAGTCAGTGAAAATTAAATAACGGTTTATACTTATAGTTTATTTGCATTTTTGTATAAAAATTGCAATAATACAATAACTGATTTCAATACCATCACTAATGAAACAAAATTTTATTTACAAAATGGCGAGCTTTAGCTTAAACCTGCATCACACATGATAAAGCAGGATTGTTCGGAGTACAAAAAGCACCTCTTAATATTGGTAAGTACAAAAACAAAACGGAAGACTAAAAAAAAAGGAAGAACTTCGATGGCTATTGCTACAAAACCCGTTATTTTCAATCTAAAAGCGAATTTGTTACGCGTTGTGAACGAGACGAGACACGTAAAATTTAATCGTCCGTTCACAACGTGTAGCAACCGTTAAAATAAGTGGTAAAGCCTTGAACTGTCTCAATGTGCAAACTCACACATAAAACTAAAAGCGAATCAACACCAATACTTGCAAAAAATCTAAGTCTTTTGAGTTTAATTTTGTACTAGAATGCTATTGAGAACACCAGTCTCGTCTGCAAATCTTTCAAGACAGTTCTTCTAGGACATTTGGTATAAATAAAATATAACTTAAACAAAATAAATAACCAACACAACCGTCTAAGTGTCATAAAATATAATTACCTAACTGCATTGCACCAGCACTTATAAACTGCGTGTGAATTATAAGGGTACATTTATATTTACAGACACAGAGCGTGTCAGACACATACCGTGGCAGACGAAAAGTATTCTTCTATATAATGTGTACGTATATTTACCGAAAAACTTCCCAGCATACAGGTGTTGCGATTTTCAAAATATAAAATAGAAAAATATGTTTTTGTCTGCTACTGCCCGTCAATCACTGTAAATATAAACGAAGCCTTATACCACACGCCGTGGGCACCCTCGGCACCATGCAAACTGCGGATGCAAATTATTTTGATCAGTAGCATATTTGTTCAATATCATTTCACTATTGTTTTAAAATAACACGGCAATACACAACACACATTATGTGCAAGTAATAATCATTGATATGTAACCTAAAATGTAATAATATAAGCAAATTACATAGTCTTTTACAAATTTGTTAATAATATTTTAATTTGTTAACTATAAAAATCATTGATCAAAACTATCATATACAATTGATCGCATTCGCAGTTCGCGCAACTTACTACATCGTCAAATATGTATTCTTACATTATAAAGGTAAAATAATGTCATTATTTAAAAATATAATCCAAAAATTTTCAACTAGCATGGAATATTGAATAATTTAAAAATAAATTGACAATTTGTACAAATAACTTGCAAAAGCGGCAAGGTGCTCGTTTCCGTGTAAAATCATCGAAAAAAGCACCATTCGATATAGAGAAAATGTATTGTATATTTCACGACTGCCCGTCCGCGCGCCGGTCGCTAAAACTCTAAAAGCAACATACTTAGACGTAATAAAAGTACAAAACGCTATGCGATCACAAAATCCTAGCTAAATCGTATCAATAAAATAAAAATGTACACCATCGATACCGCCTAACCGTATATACACTAGATAAAATCACATTAAACTCTAACAATTGTTTACAAGTAAGCCGCGGCGGGTCGCGGGTCGGATCACAGACTGCTACGGAATGTCCAGGGTTGCCAGAAAATTTTCTTTGCGTACGCTCAAAAGTAGCGAAATATTGTGACATGACGCCTTGATTGCACTTCGGTTTAACTTTGTGAAATAAGTGAGCAAACAGAAACGACGTTTCTGCATAAAGTATTTACAAACTGCGTCTTGACTATGCTGCCAATGAAGCTTAAAACTCGTTTCAAAAATTCCGAAGTTTCCAACGTGTTATAAATGTCAACATGCTTGAAAAATTGAAACGGCCGACTTTGCGACTTGTAGCCCAAACTTAGAAGCATAACAAGTTTCATGCAAGCGTGGCCTGTTCTCGACGGCCTTGCAAATCCCCGGTCGTTCCCCGGGTGGTAAAAACAAATTCGCTATAAGGTAATGTACATTGCGACTTTTTGTCAATAAATGTGTTTGTCAATCACACAACTGTATCGCGACCTCAAATTAATTATAATGTATAGAGCGTGCCCACTCGAGTATGGACAGGCACAGGTTACAACACCATTGTAATGGGCGGGATCTACATTCATGATTCAAGTTTAAGTGGAGTTGCCTAATTTTAATGTTTTGATAATAAATATGGTGTAGTGTGCCGTGAAAACTAGAAGTAAGTATTATATTTCACATATAAGCCGTTTACAACTAAACAGATATAGAATAACATTTATACTAAGCTTTAATTGGTATAGAATAGACACACTCTATGCTCTATTACTTTAAGGTTGCGATTCAAGATGTAACAATAAGACGCAGTGAGTGGGCTACTGATGGGTTATTTTCCGATTTTTTTCGCTTTATTTTCTATAAAAATATCGTCTATTATTGTCTATAGTAAATTTTGATTAAGGGTATTACAATAACATATATTACGGTGAACAGTGGACTGTCAGTCCTTATAATTTCCTATATATTTTTTCTAATCACAGTGAGCTTTTAATTTGGAAAAAAATCGGAAAAATCTCAAAAAATTCGAAACAAAAAAAATCAAATCGAATTTTCCATCCATCAGGACGGGTCGAAACATTTGAACAGTGGAAAAACGTCGGTATATTTTTCTCTTCCTCCGCTTCCCCGTTCCCCATCGAGCGGGCAGAGTGTCGCGGCGTGGCAACCCCGGGAGTGTCGGCGCTCAGTTGCCGGCGGGCAGCACGGTGCGCGCGCGCGGGTGCCCGTTGCTGAAGCCGTTCCGCACTGTGCCGTTCTTGTACGGCTCCGGCTCGTCCGCGAGCTGTGTCGTCACCGGCACCGGCGATTTTGATCGCACCTGTGGGAAAAACAAGACAAATTTATTATCTATTGCTTTAACAGCTGAAAATAAAGAGACAATAAAAATACTGAAACTGAACTGAATACTGATACTGAAGCTGAAAATAAGAAGTAGACAATGCTTCTGTTACAACCAAAACCTGGTGGTCAATCATAAACGTGTAGAAAATTGGAAATTTATTCCTACTGCTTCCGAAAAATCAAATAATGATGTACGAAGTGCAACAGTCTGCATTTGGTCAGCATTGTGGTCTATAGAAAATATCTTTTTCGCTCTGAGTATAAAACAGTTTACTTAACGGGAATAATGAAATCATTGAAGGCAAATCATCGATAATTTTAAATTAAAAATTCCAATATAATGTTTTTACACATGATTAAATTTGAAAATTAAGCATTTAATTAAATATCATTGTAATATACATATATTCTAAAAGTAAATAAAACAGAACCACTTAGACAAAGCAATCGCGAAGTTGGATCTTATATTATTTTATTATTCAAGAATTCCTATTGAATACAATTAACCACAAAGCATCAACTTGATGCAATTTTAATTCTCATCCGAAGATAAAATTGATATATAATCACATGTAATCATTATAAAGTCAAAAACTCTAAAACGCAGAAGTATAAATATAATGATGACTACAATTTAAATTGAATGCGGCTTTGAATCATCACCGGGAAGCAAATAGAAACAAATTTAGAATCAGAATAAATCAATTTACATTAATTTGCGCCATTCAAATGGTGTTCAAGTGTTGCGTTATTAAATCTGATTTCTTAAGAGATTTAGTTAGGCATGATTAAGAAGACCTTAGGCCATTATTCACTACGAGTTTGAAAGAGAATGTTTTTTAATCTATCAAGTCATAGTTTCATGGTTATCTTACTCAACAAAGTTCAAAACTTTTTAATGTCAGTGCCATATGAAACATACGTGCATACGAGTATGTTGTAACGAAAGTAGTGTATTTATTTCCGTTTCGAAGTTAGACTATAATAAATTATGGAAATAATAACTTGCTGCTTGATAACATGGTATTTACAAGGCGATGTTGAATTAATCCTGCAAGGGATTATTAAAGTATATCGTAAGCAGATTTTTAATATTTTTAATTCGTAGGGTTTAAAAATAAAATTAAGTCACATTTTAAAATAATCTGGGGTTAACTTCAATGTTCATTAATGGATGGAAGTAATATTTTGAATATATGGACAGCATTATGAAATATTTATTACTAGTGTAATCTATACGTTAATTGCAATGTGTCTATTAAAAAAACATTCGTTACACATTTTACCGACTACTAAATAAGTAATAGTAAGATTTACATACCCTCTTAGGCTTAGAGTAGGACTGGTTGTAGAAGTCTTTAAAGAGGAAGAAGAACATGACAGCGTGCATGCCGATCCACCAGACGAATGCGCGAGGGTAGTCGCAGTCGATGAACAGCAGTTGGAACGCGTGCACCATGATACCGACGAATTGCGCCTGTAATTTAATAATTTATTGGTACTTTATTTAAGGACAAATAATTTTTAGAATAACCTAACTAAGATTGATATATCTAACGAGACCGTCGATTTCGATAGTATAGTATTTGGCAAATAAAATGATTGCAGACAGTTCAGTAGTTGGCAAATGTTTTTTTTTCAGCAGGCTTCTGCTTAAATAATTCTCTGCGGGTTAAATATTTCCTTGGGAGAGATCTAATGCTACGTTAAATATAATAGTTAAAAGTCGACGCTTTTAAAGTCGTTTTAACAATCTATCAACACTAAATCTCCAGTGGCGCCCTCGCTTCATGCAAAGACAAGCTTGCGGGACTATATGAATTTATAAACTGTCTATCTGTATACATCAGTCAATATCTGTCATCGCGTGATATAGAATTATGCCGCCTTTAGAGGCAATATTTGGTAGCTGTCCTAAATAACGAGGTTGGCTGCATGATTGATTATCATTTGGTTCATTTTATTAATCAAACATATTTTTAGTCAGACCGTTAACAGATATTCTGATAATTATACCGGAGTATACGTCAAAACATCGAATAATGATTATCAATTGATTGATCTAGTAGGTACAAATAATGAACTTAAATTATCATACATTAATATGGATTACGACTCCTCAATATGGTAATTAATTGATTTCATTAATAAGGAAATAATTACAAGTGGATTTAGATTGATCGATGAATTTTCCGCTTGTTGGTGTATTCTTCGAAGTTATATTTGTTTCTAAGGCGGAAAGCATTTAGAAGTCAAAAACCTTCTGATTAATCAATTCAACATGTTTGACGTATGTACATAATCATATTTTATTGTGTATAAATAATTAAAATTCATGATGTTGTTTAAAAATAGATGCAGTTTTGTAATCATATACATATTTTTATTTGCATTCTTGCAAGGATTCTTTGTTTTTTTCTGCTGTTTATCTTTACTTGCAAATATAATCGTTTCATTTAATTATAATTTTAGTGGAACGGATATACTAGTTTTTATCTTAAAAATCTTTTTCATTTTTTTTATAAAACCTTTAACTAATCTTGAATTTTGACATTACGACACATTTCCCTAGTTATTATCATAAAAAAGATTTAACCTTAATTAATTTATTTACGTACGTATAGGTACGTATAGGTACATACATTATGTATTTAGGTGAACTATGTTTGCATATAAAAATATATACTAAACAAGCCTTTTATAAATATAGATTAATTATATATTCTGGCGATTCAAGTACACACCAAAATAACATATTTACAACACGATAATATATACTGATAAAACAGACATTTGTATATGTCGCAATCAGTTAATTTAAATTTAAATGGTCGTTCAATCCAGATTATACCGCTACCAGAACTACTTCCGCCTTATAAAAACGGTAAGCAGTGTTAAGAGTAAGTTCTAAGAGCGTGGTAAGTTAGTCATTTACGTGACATGTTTCAAAAACGCTCATTTGTAGCACCGAATCTGTGACTGAGATAAGATTCCATTACAATTTCTATTAGATAGATGGAGCCCAGGGGGCCTACTACCATCGCTTAATACTCAAATATTATTTCAATTATACATTAAAATTTCGTACGACGACGTCGTTAAAGTAAGATTGTTTTTTATAATATTACAATAAGCAGTTTTGTATAATGTCGGTGGAAATTATTCATTCTTTTTATTTTGCAAAAAAATTATTTTTTTAAGCAAAATATGAAGTTTTATACAATGGATAAGCGAAAAATGAATAAGGGTTTAAGGTCAACTGCGTACGACGGAACACAATCAAGACCGTGCTGCGAAAGAGATGACACTAGATTCGATGCCTCGTTTCCTCTTGGATAAGGAATAGACAAATGACTCATTCTTTTACGGCAGGAATAAAACAAAACTGTCTTAAGGAGGTCGTGGTACGAAACAAAACAATGTTGATGCAATATTGAAAAAAAACTTTTCTGAACTATGATCGGGTTTTTAAAAGATGGTGGTAGGCCCGCAGGAGTCCACCTCACTACTTACTTCACTTTACAATGTTTAAAAATTTAAGTTGCACAAAAATAATTATGGAAAAATATTAAACCATAATGTAACACAAAATGTGCTTCATAGCTAATATGTGTAATTTACGTCAAGTAAAAAATGTTTGTAAAAAGGAATGATGATCATTATAATCAGTTTTTGTTCGTAGAACTGAATTTTAAAATGTTCTGGTCACTAAATTTCGACTATAACAAATTTATGTACTATATGTATACCTATCTTCATTTCATTGTAAAAAGCGAAACCATCATTATCTTTATGTTATACCTAACAACAACAATATTAAGTTTGAATCATTTAAAGCAAAAAGCAACGTTTACGCTATATTCATACTAAAATAATTGAAATCCAAGAAATGTAAACAATATTTCCAATCAAAGTAGGTATGTTTTTGAACAAAAAATAGATAATGACGAGTTATTTGTTATATTATTATAAATGATGATAAAGTAACATTAAAAGTATATTTATGCTATTAAAAGTATATTAAGTACATGTTAGGAATAATAAAACGTTGGTTTGGTGGACCAAAAGATTGAGCTTACTATTATGTTCAACTAACATAATTCTGAACATGAATGACTCCAAAGCGCGGCCATACATTTTATCAAAATAACTTTTTTGTATATGTAATTATGATTTTCTTATTACATGATAAGAAAAAAAACCAGTTTACTATTTTTCTAACCTGTTTAACGGCAGAATTAATTTAGAAGAATAAAATTAAGTTTTAACAATCTGAAACTGAGGTCCTTTTAGTTAGACACAAAATTAGAAGCGCCAATTTTTCCGTAAATTCCTTAAAAGACCGAGCTTACAAGCTAATTTCACACGTTCACAAAACTCACCATTTGCAGGGCAGTGAGGTACTTCTTCCACCACAGGTACTTCCTGACCTGGGGTCCCATGGCCGCCAGCATGTAGTACGAGTACATGAGGATGTGAACGAACGTATTCAGCAGCCCGAAGAACGTGGAGTGACCGCCCGGCGTGAACTTCACGCCGAACCAAACGGACATCGGCATCACCCCATGGTGGATGACGTGTAATGTCGACACGTGATCAAACTTCTTACGGAGCACGAAGAAGAACTGCGAATGATTAAATTATAGATGTTGTTGTTTATTTTTTGTTATACATGCAACAAATTAACGTTGCATGTGATTTATAAAGAGGTGTTGTTACCCTGATGATCAAGTTTGAATGCTTCGGTTATGTAAGTCTACCGGGCACTGCTATTATAGTAGGAATATTGGCGATGGTGTCACTGCAGTTCAACTAAGAAAGGCACCATGGCCTTTAGTTACTATGATTTTATTTTAAATACAGTGTGCTCATGCTCATGCGCTCAGTGACATTGGCGAATTGATCCGCCAAGTAACAAGGATCACAGTCGATACTTATTTTTCGCTAGTAGCTCCTTTTTATACTTTTATTTATAACTTACATCGAAATACTAACTATACATTACTTAAACTAATGTGTTTAATTTTAATTAGTTTTACATGAGTAAAGTGACGGAATATAGAATATTATATTATGTAGAATCAATTTATATTTGGCAGATTAACCTATATGCGTTGTTGGCCAGCAACGCATTATCACTTTGTATGGAATCTTCCTTCAGTTGCTAAGAAATTTAAATAGCCTGTAGGCTAGGTTACAAAATTATGCACATTCTACTTAATGATAATTTAATGTCAACTGCAAATAGGACAACAGTGAGGACGAAACAGACTATTGAGTTGATCTTTGGAAGAATAACAGATAATACAATAAGTGATTCATGTCATTTACTTTTTTAACATAGTTTTCAAAGTGAAATACGGTCCAGTCCAGTCCAGTCCGGTAGTAGTAAGCCATTTTGTGGCAAATAGGTATGCCTACTAGCTTGTGTTTCATGCAGAGTAATTTTATAAATCACAAGTATAGTCTTTATCCGAATATTAAATTTTTAAACTTTTAAATATAGCGAATATGAATATTTTGATTAATTCAAATAAAATGCAAATTGAAGTGCTCGTTATTAGGCGAACAACACAAGGTTTTATGTATATTTTTCAATATGACAAGACTATTACATATGCGTGTTTGTACAAATATTTGCAAAACAAATAATAAGGACAAAATAGCAACAATATATAATAATGTTAACGAATATGTAACGATTAAATAAGATTCACGAAAAAATACTGGTAATATTGATATAGTTTTCACAAACAACATTTTCAGTTAGACAAATAGCTAAATTAAGAAGCGAGCTAAGGTAGGTAATGAGAGAATCTTACATTTATAGCATTCATATGAAAGCTGTAAAAAAATACACTTTTGTAGTGTTTTTCAAAATAAACTCGGATATTTACATTGAAACTAGGTACATGACATTTTAAAGTATTGCATTCGGTAATTGCGTATATAAGCAAGGCCGTGAAAGATATTTAAGATTAATTTATGCTTACCGTATCAAAAAACTCTGTGAATTTTGAGAAATAGTACCACCAACATGCGTGTACCATCTGAAAACATAATATATATATTAGAATTATGAAAATAATTTTAAAAATATACAGTTGAAATATTAAAAATGTAGGTTTTATAATTTAATTTTTCATGCTACTGATAAAGATGTCAGACAACTCTTATGTAGGTATTTAAAAAAGTCATGTTGCCATTACTCAACATGGTTACCACATAATAAATATTTTAAAATAAGCAAAAAAACATGTAATCATTTAATAGGTAATTTATAAAATATATTTTAACCAATTTGAATGGCTATTAAAGCGATTTATTTGAGTATGAAAGCTATGAGATCACTCATTTTCCAAGAGGTATTTTATGTATACAAGACTATTGTACGCAAATGAAAATGTATTTAAATTGACACTGTTAAATACTGATAGATATTATTGATAGTTTTTTTTATTCAACACAGATTTGTTTTTTTTATATATAATTTATTACAAAGTCTACTCTCCGTGTATACCCACAGACATTGAACGTGTCATACACGGGTCGTGGCAGACACTTTCAATGTCTGTAAATATAATTGAAGCATTAGGCACTAGCTGGTTGCCTGTAAGGGCTATACATATTTGAAAAAAATAATAATTGTGTTTCTTGTACAAATGAAACATCTCTTGGATATATGTATAATGTATTTGTTACGCGCAATGAATATTTATGTACAATTGAATTATTCTCTTATAAATAAGATGAATATGATAGTTCGATGTTAAATGGTCAGGTCGAATGTGTAAAATCAATTCCCTTTTATTGTTACGCATTGTAATTGTACAATGTTCGACAACAATGTAAATTTATATAATACTGTAATGTTTAACTATGGGTTAAGAGTTCAAGTAACCAAGGAAAGTGATTTCTTTGTATTCATGTATTTTATAATTGTTAAATAAATTAGTAACATTAGAGGCATGGGCATTGTAATTAATCTTTATTTTTCTGATTAGCGAGGTAGAACTGTTTCTTTTGGATTTAATAAAGCGTTGCAAGGCGTTTTTTTTTCGTATCGAAGCTGGCAAAATCCCTTGCCGCAATTTTATAAGTTGCGGCGCACACAATATATAAAACAAAACTATTTTACATACGGAAAGTAAATTTATAAATAAAAATATATTATAAATAGGGTACACCTAAATTGTCACGTCGTGATAAGAGAACTATTCCAAAAATGTTTTTTTGCCACAATTTTTGACTGTAGAGACATTTCAAATTAATTCCTTTCAATTTTATGGCAAAATTTAATTGACGACATTAACACTTCATGTCTGTCCGGTTTAGATTAACATAGGCAAAGCTAATCTGTTTCTACGCGGCTTATCGCGTTTCTGTTGTATTTTTTAACCGCGCCCAATATCCGCCAATGTTTGATGTTATGTTAACTTAATCGACTATATGAATGTATATGAATTAGCATTATTTTAATGAATATGATTGTATTCTGGAGATTAGACCGAGGGGTAAGGTCAGATAGATTGAGGGCGTCACGAGACATGAAAAGAGAAACAGGGTTCAAGTAGGAGCCTAAGGGTGGCTCGGAATGTTTCTGTTAGATATTATCGTTGTAGGTTTTCCTCGTAATGTTTCGTGATTAGCGGTAGGAATCACGAGGATTACAGTATGGAGACAAGATTCACGGAACATGGGAGCTCCTACAGGGATGGAGAGTGTAATAACGGAAGTACAGATAATTCACCCTCATCGTTTGTGGATGTTTGGAGTGGTCGACCGGCTGACAGTGAAAGTTATACCTGCCTGTGAACCAGCCCGCCGCCCCGATCTGAAACAATATGCCGACACCTGGCCCTGTGTTATTTGTATATTTGCTCAGCGCTTGCGCTGCATGCCGGAATAAAATCAACTGGTTAAATCACCATATACCAGCTACATACACTTTTATATAAATATATATTTTTACAATAAGGGCCTATGCACCCGAACAGAATACGGTTATGCATCGACCCCTAATACTGTTAGTGTTAACTAATTTACAGGTTTACTTGGCTACTATACAAATAATTAAATATAATTCTAAAATACCAGCATCGCCTCATATGCAATCTATTTACAAAGGCGTCCTGAAAAGAGCATGAACAATGTCTATATACAGTGGAAGAGGTTAGTTGTTTTCCGGCTCTGTACCCTTTGTAGGTGTAGATTGACACCTGTTTATAACTTACTCTATTTGCTATAGGATTGTCAGTGTAGTCCACGGGTTGGCAACGAAAGCTGTAATGCTTCAGCCATCCTCCCATCAAGCTCTGGGCATATTATTTTAAAATTATTACAGAAGAAGGTATGATAATAGAGTAATTAAAAATAACGTTTTTTTACATTTACACACATGTAATAACACCAAGAAAGTCGTAGGAGGAGGATACTAAATAAGAGGAAATAATATTAATATCATTAATTAATTAGTGTGTAAACATTAACATTTCAAACTTTACAAAATATATCTCAGTCAAATCTGTAAAATGTCTAAGTAACTATATTATTTTATCAAGGTAAACATTATTTCAAATAAAATTGATATTATTAATTTCATTAAAATATACATAATATAAACATTGAATTCACTGTGCATAAAAATATTTAAATTAATTTATTCCTAAAACCTGAGATAATAATTTAATATTTCTTATATTAAAACAATACTAATATAATGATACGTTTTTTTTAGTATTTCAATGTTGTGTATTTCTCATATTTTAATAATATATCTTCTGAAATAATCGCAGTAGATTTTTGTTTTAATAAAATGGCACACAAAAGCTTGAGACAAACACAAAACAAGTCAGTAATATGCATAGACTGTAAATATAGTTAAAAGTATTATTTTGTAATATTTCGATTTTTTGAAATATTACAAATACAGATAGATTTGTGCATAGCCAACAATATGAATAAGGTTTTACATGCATTTTTAGATGATATTCCTTTTCTAACCCAAACCAAATCATGGTAGAAAAATCCAGGACAATTCCCTAGTTATTATAAATTTTTAATCAGCAAGACACATTTTTATTACTTTATATATAGTTTTATATATAAAGTTGAATCCAATTGAAACATTGGATGTTTTGTTATGTAATAAAAGTTGACGGGTATGAGGTTTACAAGATGTTAAATAATTAATTGCCACACAACAGAAATCCTATATTCTGACGTTGATCATAAATGAGGACAAGGACTAAGAATGTCCTGTAAAAGTCTCCTTATCATGCTTGTATCAAAAAAATGCAAATAACTCTATCAAGAAGCAGAAAGGTTATGATAAGTTTTATGCAACTTCAGTCAATGTAAAGAATTATTATGAGATAAACTATAGCATACCAAAGAAAATAACTAACACAGGTGTTGAGCCATTTACCTTACATTATCAATTCAACATATATGCAGTGTGAACTAAAATAACTATTTAACGCACAGATAAAACAAAAAAATATATAAAAATATTGCAATTATATGCACTAATCAATGTTAAATATTGGATCGACATAAATTTATTCCGTAAATATTAAAAAGTATGTAAGTAAATAGTGATAAAAAAATCTTATTAGAATAAACTTGACATTTTTAACACAACATTAACATGTTCAAAAGATATCTACTTACGTGAGACTACATAAAATTATTAAAAACAACATTACATTTTACAATTGCAAGAATAATATACAGTAGCGTGCAAAAGTTTCGGGCCACCCTATTTTTCATACATATTGCCCAGAAATACGATTATGAAATAAATATTAAAGATCAATTTTCACATATATTCATCTGTATATGAAAATAATGAGTTATACACGCGGATATTACTTTCCAATAATTTATTTTTCAACATTTTTTTTATTAATAAGTGTGCAAAAATATTGGGCCACATACTACTTCATCGAAAAAATCAAAAATAATAAAGTTGAATTGCGGTTTAAAGTCTTGTACCCTCTTGCTCGACTCAGTACTTTGTTGCCATGCCCTTAGCAGCAATGATTGCTGCGCGACGACGAGGCATTGAATCGATTAACCGCGAGATTCGTTCTTTTGGCAATTTTTCCCACTCTTGTCGCAAATGATTCCACAATTCCGTCTTTTTGGAGTGATTTTTTGTTCCAACGCGAACCTTCACGTCTTGCCACAAATGTTCAATGGGATTTAAGTCCGGTGAGTGCGAGGGCCAGGCTGGAAGACAGACTTTTCGGCTCTGAAAAAATTTTTTCACTAGATGCGAAGTGTGTTTTGGATCGTTATTTTGTTGAAAAATCCAACCACGAGGCAAATTTTTCGTTGCAAATGGAAGCATATGATCCAGTTAAATATTCTTATACATTACAGTGTCCATATTGCCGTGAATTTCTATCAGCAGACCAACGACATAAGCAAAAAAAGCTCCCCAAACTTTGATGTTCCCACCACCGTGTTTAACTGTAGGAGTTTGATACCTTATAGCATTTCTGGTACCTGTTGGACGTCTTACGTACTTCCGACCATCACTTCCAAACAATTGAAATTTAGATTCATCAGATCATAGATTTAGATTCATCAGTTCCAAACAATTGAAATTTAGATTCATCAGATTATAGCACTTTTCGCCAATCTGATGCTGACTAGTGCTGATATTTTTTCGCTAAGTCCTACCCGGCCTTGTTATTATTTTTGCTAATTAGTGGTTTCTCGAGACCAACCCGTCCAATCAGTCCTACCACCTTCAGACGGCGTGACACCATGCTCCGACTAACATCGGCTACATCTTCACTTCGCAATTCCCGTGCAACGTCAGCTGCGCTTTTTCGCGGATCAACAACACATTTCCTTTTTATAATATTATCGACACGACTCGAAGTTTTTCGCGGCCTACCACTCCGTTTTTTTATCACACAGTCAATTAGTTGTTTTATATTTAGAAATAATACAATTTACAGTACTTTTACCAACAGATAAAGACCCTGCAATAAAACATGAACTTTTTCCTTCTAAGAACAGCTTCACTACGATTTCACGAACCTGAATATTCGTGTGTTTCGGTATAGTCATCAAAAGAAAACTAATTTTCCTTTATGTAACTTATTTTGAAACCAGCGACCATGAGAACGTAAACCAACTAGGAGTACAGAGCATCCGCGAGTAGTGGCCCGATACTTTTGCACGACGACGAAAGTCAGTTTACGTGTACTAACATAAAATATTCTATGAATCAAAGTAATATTTGAAGTTTCTGAGTATATTCTAACTCGTTCATATATTTCAAAAAATAAATGAATGAAGGAATTATTATTTTAATTGAAATCTATCAAAGAAATGAAAAAATCAGGGTGGCCCAAAACTTTTGCACGCCACTGTATGCGACATACATCTAAGCAGCAAACATATTGTATTAGTGACATACAAACTTACTAAAATCTGGCATTACTGTAAGAATCCTATGAAGATAAATGTGTAAAAAAATAGATATAGTAACTAAATAAAAGTGCTTCTTAAAAAAATACTGTAAAAGTTAAAAACTCATTGGAGGCATAAAATATGTTATTTATCTGAGAGACGCATATATTTTATAATGCCTCTCTCTGATACATAAAATAAATAGGTAAAAGATAAACTACCTTTTGAGTTTTTATTTGAATTTCTACATATAATAAGTATATACTAAATTACTTCAATGTTTGCTAAATAGAAAAAGCTTAAAAAATCTCTTACCTCATAGAATAGCCATACACTGAATAATACTTGTAGAAAGTTGTATATAATTAACACATTTTTTAATTCATATGGTTTCCTATTTTCCATAAACCGTGGTCCTAAAACCTGAAAAAGAGGTTAGATATCATTGTAAAAACTGTGCGACATTTGTATCTAATATTAATTCTGATTTAGGTCAGCCCTATAAATAGAAATACATTGTAGGGGTTTTCATGTGAAGAACTGATGATAAATATCTAATACTGATTAATATTGTTATGTATTTGAAGAGGTTTAACAATTTAATTTTATCAATATATCGGAAAATATAAAAGTGTATTATATATTGTGATAGAATATATGTAAGAAATATATAATACCTAGTATTTTTTTACCCAACCAAGTACTAGTTAGAATGAGGTGGTTGTAGTAATAGAATAATGTTATTATATGTGCCTTTAAACATTTATTAAATATTTAAACATACCTTGACTAGATACACATAGCTTAGACATATGATTAATGTAGGAAGTGGGGAACTCATCAAGAACCATGGATTCGTCCGAGGATCTGAAAATTTTGAATATAATTTTAATGAATTTTTGGCTTAAAAGTAATGCTGAAGTCAGGATTATTTAGGTCAAAAGCACTAATTAAGTGTAGGTATAGTTAACCTAGTAAAAAATAAAAAAAAAAAAAAATGTGTAATATAATAATGGAAATTACCTCCATATTTGTCCCAAAATAATTGCATATCATTTACATACTGCAGTATTAGTGCCATTGTGATCTGTAAAATAAAACATATAAAATTATTACATGATAATACCATAACATGCATATTAGGTGGGATGAGTTAATACCAAGGTAAATGGACCTGAAGTACCTGTTTAGTAGTGAGAACTAACAGAGGTGGTTCTCTCACGACCCTGTATTCTTATCTCAGTACATATTACTGTGATTTAAAAGCACTAAGGATGCGAGAAAAATTGGTCATGTCACAAATTTAATTTATGTAATCATCTATTGGTTTATGATTTCGAAGAATAGATCACGACATTGCTTTTTAGTTATTTCTGTACATTTTCACATCACACTTGCACGGCATGTGTAATAAGCGAAGCGATGTTAGCGATTATAGAGGAAAGCAGAAATATAGATACTGTACAAGTATAACAGCCAGGCAGAGTCACTCATAAACGACGGATGGCGTTAGGCGTAAGGTTCAGAAACCGTGCTCACAGAGAATCAATGAAGAAGTTATATTATTGTTTGTATAATTGAATGTTTTATTATGGCAAATAATTACTTTATGTTATGAACAAAACACACGGAAAAGTAAATTAATAATCAATAATTTTAAAGTAAATATCGAACGATAATAGGGTGTTCGCAATGCACAAGCGTGCCCTAACCTGGCAAAATTAAGTCAACAGTCGACACTCGACGCATGTATTATGGTGTTATAGAAACAATCACACCAGATGCAAGTAAATATATTGTTTATTTATTTATATTATAGTGACAGACCATCTTTGAGTTTACTTTAGGGGTAGTCGTCATAATTTATATAAATTTTAACGTTTACTATACATACATATTGGGAGGGTGTTGGATTGGGAATTAGGAATATAATAGGTATATCAAGCAACATATACAATAATCGTCCACCTTTCATAACCATAATTTATTTTAATAGGGGGATGCGATTATGTATATTATTCTAGAAATTAAAAATTAGAATTACAGTTGAAGATCGATCGGTGTGCTATCCGCTCGCATTGTATAAGTATGCTTCTAATGTCCTTGGATCAGTGCTTGATGACGAATAGATTTTTATAAATAAAATAATTTTGTATATAAATGTTTGCCCATTTACATTCCGACTATAATTTCCGAATAATTTAAATTAAACACGTTTCTGTATATTGAGTAATTAAAACATATATGCATAGGGAATCAAATACATTAATTTAGTTGTTTACGTATATGAAATGGTGATATTTTTTCGTTTTTATGTAAAGAAAATTTATGAAAATTTTCATTATTTTCTGTGCACGTTAAATACCTGCACATAATTTATTTCGGCTTTGCAAATTCTGCGTCGTTTTGTATGGGTAGAACCTTTATATCCGAGAGGGGCACCAGACTCTGAAGAAGGCAATAATTACTATATACAATATAACACGTACTGGCCTTGTCATTCATAAATTGAGTAGGTAATATATTTATGTGATAGTGTTTTTTAAATAAATTACTTTAACTTTATTTTGCAAACCCCGACATATCTAATAACTGGATTTTAGCAGAAAAGATGGTACTAAGTACTCGATACCATTAACTTAGTAATACCATAATTGTAATCTAGAACCAAAACTTTAGTTAAATATTTTCAACACAGTGAAAAGCAAAATGAATAATATAGATATAGGTATTTATATCTTTTTGCCACTCCCACGTGGCGGATCATTCCATCACGTATCAACGTGTGTCGCAAAACGACATGTGAAAAATGACTGGATTTTTAACTAATGTTTTTTTAAATTGATAATCGTTTAATAGATCGAGCAAAGACTTACCAATTTTTAGTCTTTTCCGAGGCAACTTTAATGTTTTACAGCTGTATCTGTAACAAAAATAAAAAAAAATGTTATTAGCATAAATATTTACTATACGAGTAAGAATATATAATTATGTAGGTACGTATGAAGGAACTTATAGATTTTAATGTTACGTTTAATAAATACGTGAAGCTAAAGTAGAAATATATGATTTAAAAAGTAAGTTTACTTTTTAGGTAGGTCGAATGGCTCCATGTATTTTTAAACTTGAACAGTCGCCAAACGTTAACCTAACAGGTGCAATAGGTTTATTTCCGCTAGAATAGAAGACCAAGAGGAACATTCGATTTACCAAATAGTTACTTACCCTGTGTGGGTAATGTTAAAAGTGTAAGTTTAAGAACTATACACGGATGTACATAAATCAATATTACGAATAAAACAAAAATATCTGTATTTTATTAACTCTACGATTGTACACTCGATACTTATTTTTTGTGTATGAATTAATTTTACAAGTGATAAAACTGATGTCGATGGGGCTTTCGATCAGATACTGATGACTTAACAACTGACCTACATTTTTTATTAAAAGTTTTACACTACAAAAAATTAAAGTCGCGAACGCCGCTAGTAGAAGCATAAGTATTCATAAATAAGAAAATACTTGAACATTGAAAGTAAAGTAATCCCTACTTTACTTGTTTATTTAGTTTTTTGACGTTTTATTTATTTATAATATTAAAAAACCTAGCCATAAGACAGACGGGCTACCTGTAGTCACAGAAGTCTAGGTCGCCTACGGACATTTGCAATACCGGAAGAGTCGTCAGTGCAACGTCGGCTTTAAAAAGTCCTTTTGCACATTGTCATTTTTTAATCACGGCTAAGTTTTTAAACTAGTGTTTCAATATTATGCGTGTGACATGTTGTAATGTTATCGGAGTAATCGTGGCAGTCATCCGCCGCTATGGGTCGCACAATCCGGCGGAAGATCAGTAACAGAATACATATTTAATGAGGCAAGTTTTAACTCATATTTTCGTAATATGTCACAACTCTTGCTCCACTGTCTCGGATTGATCGTTATGATTATAGCTTGAAATATAGTTTCTAGGGAGTTTCTGTCATAGATGATTATCTATCTACTAAATAGATAGCCGAGTGGGAACATTGCCATTCGAGAATGTGATATTAAATTATTTAGGTACCTACTTACCTCCTATTAACGTAATTATTTTAAGGCGAACTATATTTCCAAGATTAAAGTTGTAAAATAAATGTTATGTTAAACTTAACTTATAGCACAGATTTGCTTATAGGTTCCTCATAAAATGTAAGTATTGATTGCCGATCCCTTTCAAGCCTACCTATAATTTAATTTATATCACGGCGTGCGTAAATAGACGTTTTACGCACGCTTCGCGTGCGCAAAACCCCCATTTCCGACCCCGTAATATAAAATTTTATACAACACGCGGACGAAAAATGTTTTTCTGAATCGTGTGATTGCAGTCCTCGCCTGCGGCTCGGCCTGCAAACTCACACTTGTCAGAAAAAAATTTTTCGTCCTCGTATTGTAATGTACTATTTTAAAATGTTACGTATACCTACATTTTCATAATTTTAAAATTTAGGTCACGAAATGTAAACATTTCGTATTTAAGTACTTAAATAGTCAAGCTTTTATATGTATTCTAAAAGATATCAAAGATGATAATATAAGAAAATAGGTTTTTAGCAACGTAACAAAACTAAAGTATTCCGTTGGCGATAAGTTCTGTATCAATAGGTAAGATATAATTATAAACGCATGGTACGCTTATTAAAAAAAAAAACTATTTATTAATTTTAAGAACATACAATAATTTGTTGCTAGTAAAAATAAAAGCTAAGAAGGTCAAATCTAGACTGTGCCCTCAAACAGTAATTATATGCGAACTTGAAAGACTAAATAGGTACCTACTGAATCATCTGAACTTGAATGGATTGGTTACTCAAGACTTGTAATTAAGATTTATTACTCAATGCCCAATGCCATTGGCGGCTAAGATTATATGTAACTAATTGGAAGAATAAAATTAAGAAATGCGAAAATATATCGTGGTCAACTTAAATTTTTAAGGTTAATATCAAAAGTCGTTGATACTTTGAGGGAGAAATTCAAGAGTTCGTTCTAGGAGGAACATAAGAGAATACAGGTGGTCTTCATGAATTGCATATTTTATGTATAATCGCTGCGATAGTGTAAATTTTTTTCACCCTTTTAAGTGATGATATACTGACGTTTATATAAATAAAAGATATAAAAAAAAAACTGTGAAAATACTTAGGTACAAACGCACTAGTCGCCCTTACGATTTTTGAAAGTTCCCCTTGATTTCCCTGGTCTGCCATCATCAGATCAAAATCGGTTCATAAGACGAAGTTATCCGCGAAGAAAAATAGAATAAAAACGTATATACGGTCGAATTGAGAGAGCTCTTCCTTTTTTGAAGTCAGTTAATAAAAAGTACCTGTGCGGTCGGGATAAGTCGACAGAAACGAAGCACATATAAATAGTAAATATTTGTATCAAATAAATGTTAAAGGCGTGTAAACAGTAATGGGTTGTAACAATTAGTTCTACAGTTAATTTTATAGCCAATTTGTAGGCGAACTTAACTACTAAAGGTTCCGTTCTTCACGTAGGACTATAATCCCATCTGGCGGCGCTTACAGGTGTCCATAGATGGCAGTAGTACTTTACTATAAGGTGGGTTCGTTTCAACTTCTATTTACATTAAAATAATTAAGTAGTTAGAGCAATCAAGTCACCGACATTTTTAGATAACTTACTACTAAGTAGACATACTACATAGATTGATTGCCTGTGTCATTATTTTGACTAAGAATTTAATTATTATTAACAAGTAACGTTTGTATATGTTAATTTTTTAAAGAAGAAATAGATACAGCAGGTACAAGATATGAGAGTTTTATTGCTTCATACAAATTAAGGTGATAACCCAGTGATAAACTCTGCGTGGAGTAGTGACCTAGCGTGGGAGGATCCCACGCTAGGTCACTACTCCCGGTCCGGGTTAAAATTCAAAGTCACTCTAATTTTTCATACTTATTAAAGCATTGGCTATTGGTAATAGTACCACTGAACGGTGACAGTAAATGACCTACCTACTGGAAAAACCTACAATTGACCAAGTTGCCTACAATAACATAAAATGTGATACCCGCGGATTGTGGTGGGCGTCATTGACCACTTACCATCAGGATTGCATGCTCGTTTGCTACTTCGAACTTATAAAAAAATATAATCGCGACATAAACAAGTTTGACGCGGTAAGTAAATTAAGTATGTAGATAATTATTACATATAATAAATACCATAACGTATAGTATTGTTTCTGATTTCGTTAAATATTTTGATTGGCTTACGCCTATTGCTTAATAAAATGTATTCTATCATAATAATGCTACAATTATCTATTTATTATAATTATCCGTCTATCGAATGTATGAGATCATTTTCATATTCATAAATTGATTAAGCAAACTGAAATGTACGTAGACGATTTTTTTACGCAATTTAAACTTCTAGTATTGAGTAACTTCCTATTAATAATTGGCAAATTGTGAGTCGAACTCGCACACTGAGTTCGCTCCGTACCAACAATTTTTTATTATATTTTCATTATTATTTTATTTTAAGTAAATGTTTGTTGCCATAGCAGGCGTAGAGGTAAAAGCACTGTGTAAATTTGAACTGTTATAGACTACGGTTCCATAGATATAGCGAAAAATGCCGAAAATAGTAGTTCCTTGCATAGCGAACCCAATTTATTTTGAAGTTTTCTTTGTATTATTGCTATAGCGGCCGCCGTTATATTCCTCTGTAATTTCAAGTGTATATCTATCGAGGTTCAAGAGAAACCTGGGACAGATGGTCAGACGGACAGATAGCGGAGGCTTAGTAATGAGTTCTGTATTTACCCTTTGGGTCTGGAACCCTAGAAAGTAATTAGGTTACTATAAATAGTCAAGTAACATGTAAAGGTTAAGTCTATTTCCATTTGACGTCAAATGCAAAACAAGAACATGATTGTAAAGAATTTTAAAGTAACATGCTAAATTAATTTTAATTTATAATTCTTGACTTTTTTGTTTGCGTGAGCCATGGTAATTTAAAAAAATTAAATTTAATAAAAAACAAAAAACGAACGGAATAGGATAACTCGTGCGTCTGCCCGTTCGTTTGTCTCCGGCAATTTGCTCCGAAACCACTGGATCAAATGGATATTTGGAACTCACTTGCCTTTTATGTTCCATATGCGTAAGCAAAAATGGACCGAGATAATTTCGTACCGATGTAAAATTTTCTGTTCATCAGTGCATTTTCCAGACATTTTTAGTCTACTGCCATAGATTAGTAAAGATACTTCGCCGCCTTGAAATTGAATGAAGCCACAAACAGATTATTAGTAAGTCCTTTTTTTTGAATTATTGACAAATAAAAACATTTTTAGAGAAAATTTACGAATAAATAACTAATACTGCGTAATTTACATAATAAATAAATAATTATTTCAAATATTTTAGGGACATTTTAACACGGAGACGTGGCAAAACTTTTTTACGCAACTATTTCAAATCTCAAAACTGGGTACATTTTCTTGTTAGGAGTGAGTAATTTTCACTAATCTATGTCGACTGCGGAGTTTTTTCGTACTTATGTGTGTCTCGTTCTTTAGCACGTCTTACAGCCCAAACGACTGGACGGGCTTTAAACATATGGGGTGTCATTGGATTCGTTTATATCTCAGAACAGTAACTAGCAGTTATTGTTCCGAGGTTTATATTGTGTCAGTGACGTGGACTTTATTTTGAATTTGTTTAAAGTTTTAAGTGTTTTGCTTCCAACATAATTCTCTACTACTAAGAGGCTATTGGCTTACCGACGAGTAATAAACAATTCAAGTGCCACTCTAACTTAACAACAATATCTAAATTAAAAGAAATTTCTTTGCGTAGTACCTGTACTTTGTACGTAGTGGTACTTATGTACCTTTTTTTTTTTTTTTTTTTTTTCTCGAGGGGGAAACCTTCAAAAGGTACCCGACGACGTGGGAGCGACGCCGGGTTATGTGGGATTTTTACCGCACTAAAACCCCCCCGGTGGCCGTCCTCAACGCTTGTTGGAGAACTCCGGGATCTCCAACGGAACACAACCGGAGCCCTCCAAGCGCGATGCCCAACGGGCTCTACCCTGGGGAGCAGTCTTCGCTCCTCCCACACCATGTATGTTTACGACGGTATGCGACCACACATACCGCCGTCCTTGCCGGGGTCGCTTGCTGGACGGTTCGAGCTCCCACTCTTGCCGTCCGCAACCCCGGAAGCCCCCTTTTAGTCGCCTCCTACGACAGGCAGGGGATACCGTAGCCCTATTCTAGTCCCGGAACTACAGGGACAGGTACTTATGTACCTACTCAAGTACGGACCTTAATACAATAGACATTTAAGACCTATATAAATAAGGAAATAACTATATTATAGGAAATATTATTGTTATTATATTAAATCATTTGATGGTTTTCTTTTATTTTGATTGTTGATGCACATTTTTTACATAGGTACATAATACCTATAGAAGACTACTATTACCGTACTATTACCGAAATGTAGAGATGCATATACAGGCGGGAAACCTCCGATAGTAGAGAGAAAACTACCCAACAAAAACTATTATGTTTGATTCCAAAATCTGCAGTCGGGTGCAAGATAGCAATGAAAACCTTCTAGATGATAATAAAAAAGATAACTCAATGCGTTTTGAGTCGAAAATTAGTAGATTAAACACGTATGCACATACCTTCGTACAATATTTATCTGTAATTCTGTCGCTCACGTATAATAATTACGTTACTTGTTATGTGCTACATATCAATATGTACGGAAAGCACCACCGCCAGACCTATTTCTGGATTATAACAACAGTGTTAAACGCTGCTCTATAACTCATACTAAGGGTATACCCTTAGTATGAGTTTTTACGTTTTCACAAAAATGATTGTTTTTGTATTTGTTTACGAATTTGCCCATACATTTCCAATCAGCGCTCCTAGCGGTTGTATCAGAACTGATGGAAATGTATGCGAAATACGTAAACAAATACAAAATCAGTCATTTTTCTAAAAACGTAAAAACTGGGGTTGATTACACATGACCATGGGCAGCCCTAACCACTTACCATCACGTGAACTATGTTGGTTTGCTAATTCTATCATATATAAAATGATAAGTATATGTTTACTGTTGCATACTTAAATTATGTATTTATGTTTGGCGCTAATTTTCATCGCGTTCGGATTCCATCAACTTTGTCACGAACAAGTGACTGTTCGATGTTCTTTTCGCCGATACTAATGACGTCATCAAACATTACACTGCATTTACAACATAGACCATTCATAATGATTTGCAGAAAGTACCTATAGACAACCTATTTTTTTTATTGACAGCCTTTGAGTGGAGTAGACTATCTTCTACTTTATAATAAGTAGATACATTGTATCGTTCATCAATTTCGTTATTTCTATTTTTTTTTGTGACAAAGACGACATTAAAAAAGAAATGGAATGATTTTAATTGTACACTATGTAAACATAAATAATTACTTTTAGAATTACAGGTATCGATGAACTTAACTCGTTTAAATTCGTAAATTGTTTAGAAACATGTTATTAAAGTCGACGGTAGTTTTATCGAAAGATAAGATCTGCCAAAACTCGAGTTATTACTTCAGTACGTGCCTGTACAAAGTATAACGTTTGTTTCTGTGTAGACAGGCGATTTGTTCACGTCTTGCTGGTCAGCGCCGACCGATTATTGATAATGAGACTGATATTATTATCTCTATTCTGAATTACCACAGATTACAAAGATTTCGATTAACATGAAATATTTCAATCATACACTACATAATCTAATTAAATTGATTGACATACATACCTACATAACAATTTTTATGTCGATTTGCTTTTAATCGTTTTTTAAATGTTTGTTTTGTTATTATGTGAAAATTTAATTTGTTTTTTTTTTTACTCTATAATAAATAGGCTAGTTAAGTAAATTGTAATGGGTAATTTTAATTTATAACGAAATTTTAAAAAAATTAGGTGGGTATGATCAAATCAAGTGCATACGTGGGATTTAACTGAAAATAAATAGAAAACAGACATAAAAACGCGTTAGTCCGAGACGAGGTCAAGTGGGTTCTATCTATCTACCTCTTTAATATATTCTTCGAATGTGTATTTTGTGCTGAAAGTGGTGTGTGATCGAAGTTATCACCTTACTCACTGATAAAGTGATATCATTTGGCGTGGTTATTCTGTAAGTGGGTTATGACGTAACAAGAATGCGTATGTGTTGCAATGCCCGCTTAACGTGTACACTAACGATCACAGGAGGCTGTTCATACTACAGAAATATCTGAAGATGCTCTATGAAAATGTTAATGTTCTGCTATCATGCTTTGTTATTGTCGTTAGATTGTGATCGAGTAAGTGGGTCATTGGCTGCACGTCGTGTTACGTAATGTGGAACAGTGTGATTCGCGGTTTGCTGTATAAGAGCCACACTTTTCCGTACGGGGACATCGGATACTATAAGAAACTAGTTTTAGTTAGTTTGCGTAAATTACTTTCTTTGTGTAATAGAATTTGTAACCGAGCGAGGTTCTGTCTTATTTGGATAAGTCAGAATTTGATTACTAAAGTTGAAACCTCGTTTATGTTTGTCTTACCACACCCTTTAAACCAGAACGCAGCACGAGCGTGTGCGAAGAGTTCTACAGCTTTTAAACATTACTATATATTTTACTATAAAACAAACCTGTTTAGGCGCACCATTTGCAAATCACTATGCAATCATCACTGTTGAATTGCATTTATGTCTTAAATATGTGGTAAAAACTAACACGAACCACGGTAAGAAAATAACTATAAGTTTACTAGGAATACGTGATAAGAATATACAGTATGTTAATTATATAAAAATTTAAAAACCGGTATCATTACCCGTTATACATATTACAAAATTGTGCTTTGTTTTATATAATTTATAGCGAAATTATGCAGTTAAATACTATTAAAATTCCATATTGCAATTAGAATTTAACATAATGCAGCCATAAACGTTATAAACTTTAAATACAAGCAATAGCATAAGAATTTGAGAAGTACCGTGTTTTCTATTTCTGTTGTATGGCTTATAGGAATTTATTTGTTTTATTTTATTAATTTATTTTTGTACACCTTAAACTAAGGGTTACAAAGGGTAATCTTAATGCCTAATGGCATTCTCTGCCAGTCGACCCTGGGTGATGGCGATAGCATGTGGTAGGCATAAACATAAACAGTAATAATTAAATAACAAGAAATACAAACTATGATTATTCTTCATTTTTTTTTAATTCGGAGAAATCTGATAAGTTATCAAACATAGTTAAACAGAACAGACGATTTTTAGTCATAAATTTTATCGCATTACACTAAAACAGAACTGATATCATAAAATTTAAAAAGCCGTATTTATTATTTTTGCTGACACGACAGATAAATTGCTTAGATAATGTTTGCTATTTGCTTTCAAGCAAGTGTTATGAATAATTAGTTATGTGAATAATTAGTTCTCGTAACCTAAATAAGATTTATCGTAATTAATATTTTTATATTAGGAGTGCCAACATTATTTTCCATGAAATTTACTAACGCCGAGGCAAAACAATGGGTAGATTGATTATTAATAACGGGCGTAATTAGATTCTGTGCGATTTACCAATGACAAATTTATTTCGCTGTCCCTTAAAATTCAGTTGGCAAAAAACGGTTTATCTATCTTTATCTTTTATTACATTTTTCTCGTTAAAGTGACTCCCCATTTAATCTTTTAATCTTTTGTCTTTGAGGAAACATCTGTTTCGATAGAGTCAGTAATTTCCCAGTTCCACCGATAGATGTTGGATAAAGCATGTTTGACATGGCATCAATGCGATGCATATTACTATGTAGCCTTAGTTTCATGACAAGTTACCTGTCTGATGTCAGTCCTTGTTGGGAAATGGTGAACACTTATAATTTTAAAATATCTACTAAGTATTATTTTGAGCGTGGTAGAGCCCTTTGTGGTTCGAGTCCGAAGGCACCACAGCTATACCTACTTCTGTCTAAAAATAGCAGTGTTAAGCGCAGCTGTGTTCTGGTTTGAAGAGTGTGGTAGGATAAACGTACTAATACGAGTAATTCCAAATTAGTTCTCAGGGATAGCAACACATCTGCGGCCGACCTAAGGTAGAAATCTATCGGCGATTTCCGATGGCTATGGGCAGCAACATTATATTTATCATAGCATATGAGCATAGGTGGACTGAAATTTAGTTTCCTTAATCCTCCAACTATTAAAAAAAAAAAACAAAATAAATAATATAAATTTGGTATGGGAACTGATTTTATATCTGATAAATTTGGGTTGGTAAGCATAGATTAGTAAAGATACTTCGCCGCCTTGAAATTGAATGAAGCCACAAACGGCTTATTAGTAAGTTATTTTTTGAATTCTTGACAAATAAAAACATTTTTAGAGAAAATTTACGAATAAATAACTAATACTGCGTAATTTACATAATAAATAAATAATTATTTCAAATATTTTAGGGACATTTTAGCACGGAGACGTGGCAAAACTTTTTTACGCGACAATTTCAATTCTCAAAACTGGGTACATTTTCTTGTTAAGAGTGAGTAATCTTTACTAATCTATGTTGGTAATGAACAAGTCTACTCTACGATTTTTTAACTGCTCTTGATTAATATCTTTAGAAATATTTGCATTATAGACAAATCCCGTAGGTTTGAAGAAATATTTTTACTTAAATCCATTAGAATTAATTATGCAGAATCTGCATGTAAAATATGTTGATAATATTAAATTATGTGAACATTTGTAATGCACATTATTGGCATAATATTCTCAATATTTAACATAGAGAACATGTAGGGTATATTACTAACAATGTGACATCTTTATCTTATAAGTTTAATTTATTTTTTAATTTTAATTAAGATTATTTAGTATGTTAAAGTTAAAATAAACTATAAAAAAACCATGCGTTTAATTAACGTAATAGAGGTCTTTTAATATTATAAAGGTCCATAAGTAGATATATATTGTGTATCATAATCTACCTATATAAATTAATATAATTTAAGTTAATATGTTTGACTAAGTATAATAAAATAACTGAATTTCTCTTTGCCTAAGTAAATACTGGATGATATGAAATTAAAACTATAAACTTGTCTATTTAAAGTTCAATTTACTTGTCGGTAAATAAAGTTTGGCTGAAAGGCAAGAAGCCAAGGCCATAAAAAACTATATAAAAATACTTGCTGAAGTAATTTCGACGGGACTTTCACGGAAAAAAGATTGATGTTACACTTATGTTACTTTTTGCTCAAATACCTATCGCTACTATGACAAATCTTTAAAAAATCGTCAAAGATTGTTTATTAGTCGTCGTAGTTCATCAAAGAATCTTTTTTGTGTATGTTTCCATTTTAAGAGTTTCTGCTATAAATATTTTACAAACAATAATAAGATGATGGAACGTGAAATAAGGTTAAGAGCATCAAAGTAACTCTGAAAGCTTTTTTTTTTTTTTTTTTTTTATATAATATAAGAGTAGCAGACGAGCATGCAGTCCACCTGATGGTAAGTGGCTACTGCCGCCCATGGACATCTGTAATCAACCCCAGATAGGATTAGATATTCCTACCTGAAGTCGGCCACAGATGCGCCGCTACCCCTGAGGACTGAGCTGGAACGCCTCGGAAAAGTCTGTCTCCCTTACCACACCCTTCAAACCGGAACACAGCAGCGCTTAACACTGCTGTTATTAGGTAGAAATAGGTGTGGCGGTGGTGCCGCCGGAGTCGAACCACAAAGGGTTCTACCACCTTCAAGCTACGATAATTTTAAGAACACATTTTTATTTCCATAATGAATATGAGAGTTATTTACATAGAACTATATGTTTAATAGATTTTTAGCTTAATCTACACTTAAATTTAATAGATACAGTAATGGAACATACCCCTATTGATAAGTGGCTGCTGCTACTCATGTACATCGTTAATCAACCATGTAGGTATATTAAGTTTCGCCTAATATCAGATCAGCTACAGATTGAGATCTAAGTAATAACGCTTTACAAGAGACTCTCCTTTACCACACTCTTCAAACCAGACCACAGCAGCGCTTAGCTTATGTTTGTTATAAGGTAACATAGATGTGGCTCTGGTACATCCGGAGCTACTACCACGTCAGTTGCATTCCTGCCTTCGAAGACAAAGCTGTAACATAACTTCGAAAAATCGGATGTGCCTTGAATCGCACATGGGGCCTTCAAATTGATTGACCAGGTTACATTTTCATCAAGGCAGAAATAGCTGTGGTGGTGGTGCGACACGGTCCAAAGTTTCACAATTTTTCGTGTAATATGTATGTATAATCCTATTGCTTCTTCATCGTATGAGTTCGTTTCTACTGGTAATATCTATTGAGCAATGGTAGGTGGAAAGTGGTGGTGGATTTATGTTTGAATACAAGGTCCTCTGATTTTCTAAATCATGTGAGTGATATAACATTAATACCTAATAGGAGTTTTATATAATGCAATTTTAAGTCTTTTTAGATGGTCATAATAATATGGGAGCCCATGGTTTGGTTTTCTGAACAAACAGATTACAGAATAAGAAATAGGTAAACGTTGTATTTTTTTAAATAATCGAAAATGCTCCGTAGTCCTTACTTAGGCCCAATAATATTAATAAATCAATTTATCCATTTTTTACTTAACAAAGATTAACATTTGTTAATTTCTATATGAATTCAATTCTAGCAATAGTATTCTAACAATGAATAAATTTGAAATTTTTAATAAGCAGAAATTGTCTTTGATAGACAGAACATGGATAGATTGATTATTATTAATAACAAGCGTAAGTAGCTCGCAGAATAAAGTTCAATTTCTAGAACAAACGTTACGGTAAGGATGATACATTATAAGTACTTGAATGAGGAAGCAGTGCCTTCATTCGGACCTTGCTAGCGGACCTCGGAGAAGTGACCATAAAACAATTATATTCTCCTTTGACAATGTTTAATTACGAATTCATAGTGAAGTTCATGCGATAATTAGCACATTGTAATATTGACATTAGATTGTATTTTTTCTTTATTTCCTCTATTGTATTATCCTTTTAATTATTTTGTACTTAGGTACTTGTTTTTATACGGTCTTTGTGTTATTTGCATTCTGTATTGCATTTTATAAGTAATTGTATGTTTCGGCGTCGTGCAGTTTTTAGGATGGTAAATATAGGGTTTTTTATAATATCGAAGTATCAAACGAGTAAGTGACTACTGCCGCTCATGGACATCTGTAATGAACCCCAGATAAGATTAGAGTCCTATCTGAGATTGGCAACATATGCTTTGCTACCCTGAGGACTAAGTTGGAAAGTCAACAACATACATAATATAAACCAGCCGAATTGTTACAATTTGAAGTTACTGGTGTTCTACACTCAACATAAAGTAGCTAATAATATTAGTAAGTAGAATATGTTTGGGTACACGATCTTACACAAGCGCAATCAAATCACCATGTCTCACAGTGTCCTGAATTTGATTCCGACCAGACATCACAATAAGCAATCTCACTGAGTAATAGTCTGAATCTAATGTATAAATGTAGTCTTTATGTATTCCAATTGTATCTTACACAGATCATCACGTTCTACTGCGGCACAGTTAAAACGTTGAAATATTGTTATATTTCAAAAAGCAGCAGTTAATTCGCGATGACTCATTGGATTGGTTGTTCAAAGACAGTGGGGAAGCCCGAATGATATTGACATTCTACATATGTCCCTGATGCGTACCTCGGGCGGCGTGGCACTGGCATAAATAAAAGATTACAAACGCATATCTTAACGCATAAATAGTCTAAGCTTATGGTAATATGTCTAGGCTTTTGTACTTAAGGATAGCGTATGAGGAAAATTCTAAGGTGATTCATGCCGTTTGTAGCAACCCCTGCTTTTATGGATCTAATATAATTATTACCTATGTAGATGGTAAGGGCTTCCTTATTTTGAGTCCAATGAATGAATGTTATTATTAATACACATCTTTGAAAATATATTCTCTTAGAACCGCTAATAGGCTACGAAGCAGCCTACATAATTAGCAGCGACTCTTGTTTATATTTACCTGTACTGTCAGATAGTAATAACCTACCTATTTCATTTACCGTCGAAAAGTTTCCCTAAAATGTCAAATTAATATATGTTCCATTGATTATTGCAAAAAATCAGCGGATGAATAAAGATCGATGTAAGTATGTTTCGTAACAAATAATGCTAACTCACTCGGTTACAGGCATGACTAGACTGAAGCGTTCGCTTCACAACAGTAGGTATAATACAGTTACAAACACGTTGACTAACCCCACTAGTTATGTTTGTGTCTTGGCATTGACAATGGCGCATACTTGCACGCCATTCGACGTCGAAAACTCCGTTTAGTAATTGAAAATAACTTTCAATGAACGTATCGGCTACGCGGTACGCTTGCAGTGAAAGCATACGATACTACTTATCGTTATACTTATCACAATTTTAAATAAAACAGATATAGATATATACCTCCTTTTTTTTGTTTACGAGGGGGAGACCTTCAAAAGGTACCTGACGATGTGGGACCGACGCCGGGTTATGTGTGATTTTTACCGCACTAAATCCCCGCTGGTGGCCGTCCTCAACTTGTTGGAGAACTCCGGGATCTCCGACGGAACAGAACCGGAGTCCTCCAAGCTCGATGCCCCGATCGGGCTCTGCCCTGGGAAGCACTTTTCGCTTCTCCCACACCATCTGGTGTTTACGACGGGATGCGACCACACATACTGCCGTCCTTCCCGGGGTTGCTTGCTGGACGTTTCGAGCTCCCACTCCTGCCGTCCGTAACCCCGAAGCCCCCTTTTAGTCGCCTTTTACGACAGGCAGGGGATACCCTAGTCCCGGGACTACAGGAATAAGATATATATACCTCATATATTTGGATGTTTGTTTGATACTAGTATATCGAGCTCTTTGAGTATCTTTAATTCATTCACTGGAAAGTTTTAATTTGCATTGTAGACGAATTTAGGCTGTGCGGTTGAAATTTCATAAGACATTTATTTTCTTGCATAAGAATTACACGATATAAATAGATATATTACAAGTGATAACGAAATACAAATGGATGGTTATTTTAATGGTTTACTAAGTAATAAAAACGTAAGATCCCTTTGAATGTTATGTGGAAGTAACTACGATAATTAATCATCAATTCAGGTTTGTAGAACTAGAATAATATCTCACTAAATAATAATAGAAAATACACCATAATTAAATACAACTTGTGAACGAGTCTCTAATATAATACAAAAGGTAGCGATAGATAAACACAAGCTTTATTTATATTGTAACACATAAATATATAATGTATGTAGTTTGATATATAACATGATGTTCTTTTGTCGTGTTAAAAATGGGATAAATAATATTATTTATCCTTTTCGAAAATAAAAAGACATTCACGAAACTGGGAGATGGGCAATTAGTTAGTCGTGTTGCTGAAAAATGTGATCCGCCTACGCCAGTTCTTAAGTTCGTATGTACTGGAAATTTCAACCTTTAGCAGGGAAAACTTAAATAGATTTATTGTCATGTAGTAACGGGTGTTCATCTGTTAAATATCGTCGATAATTACAAAAGTCGAGCTGATCAATTATACCACGTATTAAAGAAATATAGGTAAATGTACCTCTTATACGATAGACGTTATAGCGCCTGGCTTATAGAGACATAACTTTTCATAACAGTTTTGCTTGACTGGCGATCACTCTTCCTGGAGAACTGAGGTAATGCGTGTTGTAAAACAACCGAGTGAGTTTAACCGCGTGGTTTAGATAAGTATTCTATACTAGATCAGCTGGTTTAGTTTATAAACAAGTTAGTCTCCAGAAAAGTTTTACATGTAGGTACTACTACTTGCGTATTAGAAATTAATTATCACATGCTAAACGGTGAAGGAAAATATCGTGCGGAAACCTGCATACCTGAAAAAATTAAAAAAAAAACATCTCAAAGGTATGTGAAGTCTACCAATACGTACTTGGCCAGCGCGGTGGACTATGGCCTAATCCTTCTCATTAGGAGTGGGACAGTAATGGGTTGATGATGACTACTACTTATTCTTGTTTGGGAAAGTTAGTAATTAATGAATAAATGAGCTACTATGAATTATTGATTATCATATATTTCATTTTGAAATAGAAAACGAGTATTCAGCACAGTGGCCACTGCCGCTCATGAATATCTACCTGAAGCTGATCACACCTACATTGCAATTCCTAAAAACTAAGATAAGTCATTTTTAAAATCACTAACCTCAAAAGTGAAATAAAAAATATCAACAAGTGGAATTTTACCCGCAAGTATTTATTTCTATGAAATATGAGTCTACTAATTATTATCATATTATACTACTGTATATCATTTATTTAGTACATTGGTCCAAGATAATTATCTAATAAGTAAGGTTCTACATAATAATTTACGTCTATCTACTATCTTACTATATCTTACTTGTTTATCTTATTTGTCTTAAATAATTATTTATTTGTTACTTTGCCGTAAATAATTAATTTGAACCTTTATTTAATTTAACGTTATTGTACGTTTTTATAACAAACTTCAACTAAATTACTATAAAGGAAACTCAAACGTAACAGTTTCTTGCTATTGGGAGTTACTCATGAATGATTATGATTATATTTATATGATTTTAGATTATTTTGAACGCTAAATCGATTTTTTTATTAGGTAGCGGGTACTCATCATAGGCTAGGAATATTTATTTCTTTAACGTGAGATAACGGCGTAATGAATTTCACACGTTTTTTGCAACAAAAAAAAAAACTTACTGAGATTATAAAGATTGCTTACGGCAACGGCCCTGTGCATAAATATTTGAAACTGTACCACATCAGAAGTCAGAAGCCTCCTATCATCAGAACTCCTGGGAGCCGCGCGGGTGAACACGTATGAAATAATTTAATAAATTGCCACTCGAATTTCGTTATACTATACGATCCAAAACGAAATAATTGTGCGAAGCATTCATTATGAGAACACCTTGAATTTTCTGACTTTTAACAATTACCGACTAACCTATTTTCGCAATTCGTTACGTTATTTCATTTTTCATACAATAAAATATGGTGATTTAGATGCAATATTAAACGCTAATTATAAAGAAATGTTTGGGATATTTTTTAATTAATTAACTATAGTGTTTATGATCCTATTTCGTATTCGATTTTCAAAATCACGTAATTATTTTGATCTAGGAACGTTGAATGTAATAATTATGTACCCGTACCAATACTTATGGTATTTCCATAGCTATTCTATAAGGATAGAACGTTACAGCTACATCATAATAAGTTAGGACCATGTTTTAAATAAATTTAATCTAGGAAACGAGCATGTGCCCTATGTTGCTAGAAAGAAGCGGTCACTGTAACCAACTTCATGTACTTAGAACAAGTGTTTGCCTGAAGCTAACCACAAAGGCGTTGCATTTTGGTACAAAATAAACTGCTTAAATAGCCATGAAGTTTTTTTAATTGAAAATTCAGATTTTACACAATAAGCCTTTCTTGCTATTTTGCCTAAAATATTGTATGTTACTTACTATGCATAGAGCTACATTCTGTAATTAATTTAACTATTTTCAAGATTTTTTTTTGGTAAAATGCAAAAAGAGTAACATTAGACCAATTATTTATTAGACATATTGGGTAGATAGTTGGACATTTTATTACTTAGGCGTTTTTTTATTTTTTTATGATCCATGATCCTTAATTTTATTTAATTCGAATATGATACAATTATTATGAAATATACTTAAACTAAATTTAAAACAAATATAAATGTTCAAGATTAGGTACGCCATAAATATTTTATGTTCTGATCATGTGAGTTTAAAAAACAGTTACTTTAAATCTTACCTAGACAAAATCTTGTTAAGTATTCACAAACTAGTTCTTGGAATAACGGCCATATTTATGGGTCGTAAATGAAGTTAATTAATTTCTCAAATTGGCGAAATAGTTCCGAAACGAGTTTCAAAATTCTGATTTTTTATTAAAACTATCACAATAAGAAGTTTGAATGATTTTAATCTCATCGTCAGTGTAACACGAGTAACATTGATCTTTGTATAAATATTAAAGAGGTTTAATATAAAGTATTTAATTAAAGACATTACTATGACGCCTGTTATAATTGTAAGTATTTTTTTTAAAGTATGTATGTAATAATGATCAACCCATTACTATCTCAATGCTGGGCTCGAGAATCCCTTTTGAGAATGAAACGGATTTGGCCAAATGCGGAATGATAGACCTCACATAGGTTTCTTTTTTTAATCGACCGGGCATGTAGGCTCCCTCACTAAGTTTTCCTTCACTGTTGAAAATGTGATATTTTAATTTCTAATATGCACTTTACTTGGTATTTCAACCCCAGACCGACGTGTAAAGTCGAAATTATTACCATTACACTGCTTATATATTTAATCTTTATAGAGATAAAACAAAAGGATAGTCACTGACTCACTAATCATCGCAGCGCCTAAACTACTGAAGCTAGATGTTTGGACAATAGCTTCATTTTATGACGTAGGCGCTAAGAAAGGATTATGGTTACGAAGTCGTGTAACAACAGGTGATATATTAAATGTTGAGTAAGGTAACGTAAAAGTTGTCCCTGTAGTTCCGGGAGCAGAATAGGGCTACGGTATCCCCTGCCTGTCGTAAGAGGCGACTAAAAGGGGCTTCCGGGGTTGTGGGTGCCAAGAGTGGGAGCTCGAACCGCCCGGCCAGCGACCCCGGGAAGGACGGCGGTAAGTGTCGCATGCCGTCGTGCACACCAGACGGAGTGGCGAGTGTCATGCTCACCTGGGCGGAGCCCGACGGGGCAACGTGCTAAGAGGACTCCGATTGCGTTCTTTTGGAGATCCCGGAGTCCTCTACGCAGCGCGGAGGACGGCTACCGGGGGCATTAGTGCGGTAAGAATCCAACATAACCCCGTGTCGCTCCCACGGCATAGGGTACCTTTTGAAGGTTTCCCCCTCGTAAACAAAAAAAAGAAGGTAATGTAAAAGTAGAGTTGATTACAATTTAAATTACCTGATTCGAGTTGTCCCTCGCCGTGGCCGGGTTTGAACTATGTTTACGTATTTTAGTACTTCCACGGTAAATGTGTGGTGTAATTTTAACTTTATAATGTCAGCGTGCGCTTATTTAAATGACTGTTCCGGTAACACAAGGGCATATCAGGACCGGAAATATCAAGAAAAGTCCTCACTTTCAAAGTCCTTTGCACCAAAAATGATGTATCGACGGGCAATGAACTGATTGTAATAATTGATAGGTTCAAGAAAGTAATTTCATCTAGGTAAGATCACATAGAAGTGAACCAGAAAAAAATTGAGTTCCACTGCTGGACATGGGTCTCCTTTCAGACTTAGAAGGGTTTAGGGCCTAGTACACCAAGTGCGAATTGGTAGAATTAATACAACATTGAGAACTTTTAATTAAGAATTGTTAGGCGTGTAGATTTCCGCATGATGTTTTTCATATTGGGTATAGCAAGTGATAATAATTAATTTCTTGTACAAACATAACTTAAATACTTGAGGTGCCTGAGACTTTTACTACCGATTCCCAGACTGTGAGGTCAAGTTCTCAACTAGTAGGCTGGCTAGCTTGAACCAATATTGAGTTTTAAAATTGGAAAACTATTTGGAAAATTTCTAATAACAGAATTTCTGTATTATTTAACCGACTTTTCTAAAACACTTTTTAATTGATCATACTAATCTATAAACAACCACGAAATTTGTTTCCTTTTTTAAATAAATAAGTGTGATTGAAAACAGTTCACAATTACGAAAATAAAAGTAGACCATGATTGTGTACTTACTTGGGTATTCATATGCTTGTGATATACATGTGTAACCTTGTATTATGTAAAAGCTGTGAATTTTAACAGCTCTTAAGGATCTCGTTAACCGCTACATATTCAATTACTTAGTAATATTGTTTTATCCTAGTCACAACTTTAGTTAAAATGTTAAGTTAAGCAATATGTAGCTTACGGCGTGTATACTTGAAAAATATGCGTAATCGCTATAACAAACAGACATTTTTATTTGTATTGATAATATAATTGATTACGTATTCCAGTAATGTGGTTTACCTAAACCCATATTCGTGTCTAGATAACCGGAATATTTATCGGCCACGACCTTATACATTTTACCCTGAGTATAATTTAGTCTAATCATTTTATATTTTTATTTTTGAAGACACTAAATTATCTTTGATCTAATCAGTCATGTTATCTTTATACGTGAGATAGTAACAAATCATGATTTCAATATGTTAAAATGAACATAAATTAATATTTAAAATAATTATTTCTTGTAAGATCATTTTATTGTAATAAAAAGGTGTGAGACGGTTAAAAAATTCAGTATTTATAATTAGGAGCTAGTAAATAGAAAAGCAATAAATTTGGACTTAGTTTTAAATACGGAAAATTATCTAATTATTTAAACCGAAAAAACGCGTCGCGCATACCTGCATTTGCCACGAACACAGTAATTACAAATATACATATTATTCAGGGCGTGCCAATCTTTTATAAAAATGTATTACGAAAGAAACGCGTAATTGGAATTTGCCAAGTTTAATGTTTGACGACATTGATAACCTCACGGGGACCTCAGAATAGATGTTGTACCGTGACCGAGTAACTAGGGAATATTAGAGACTATCGTTGTAGGTTTTCGATGATACTGGCACCCTTTTCATATAACTGTTAACACATCAAATGACGTATACAATACAGTACAGGGTATACAGAATACAATGAAGTGACTATCGAAGTCATCCACAGTAACTGTCAGTAACCCATTGTCGTATACTACTTGATTTTTAAATTTAACACATCGTTGACGTTTGTTTATATCTTTAGCGAGAACATTCATCGCTTGACGTAACTCTTTCGAGATGGGACACGTCGATAAGGTGGGTGTCCGGTGGTTCGCGCACGCTGGCGATGCGTTTGCGCAACACCCGGAGGCAACACGCTCGACCCTGAACTCAATTCGGCTGCGATCATTTTGCAACTAATCACTGGTCGTTGCGCCGCAGGTAGACGTCGCGCACCGTCGCCGGCTCAAAATGTAAACATTTACAGGCGTTAGTCGATCGTACGAGGCCATAGCGGACGTGATCCCTAACTTCATACACCATTAAATGATTATCCTTATTTGGCCGCGACCCATCTGACCATTCCTTCGACACGACGCGACATTGAAAACGAAGCTAGTGAAGTAGGCGTGGACAAACAAATCGTGAACTTCTGAAGCTAAAAATACTCCATAAAACAGTGTTATGCCATTGTAGAGCGCTTCCTATTGGATAATGGTCTTTCAAGGATTGAGAATTCACGTCAGTTTGTGTTTGCAATTTTCATGTTAGTGTGATTCGTCAGTAATGTTGTGGATATTGAGTTTCTTACACATGTTCAGATTTAAAAACATTTATGAATACTGATCATTGTTCTTGTAGCGGCCTTATTGCTTCATTCTCCATTCGTATCGTAGTAGTATTGTGTATAGGTAGTTGAAGATAAAATAAAGTAAATTGTATTATACTATATGATTACTTCTATACTTCGCTCTTACTGAAATGTCACGTTCATATCATGTTTATCTGCTTAGGTAGAGCATTTCAAGATAGAGCTCATGAGAGAAAATTGTAATTATAGTATCGAGGATCAGTTTTGACCTAACGACTGCAGAGCCCTTGGTTTATTGTTTCAAAAATATTTTGGAAAATTCTGCAGATTCAGTCCGATCAATACATCAAAGTACGGACTGTGATAATTTCAGAATGGTATGAGAAATGTAACAGTCGTAAAACCTCGCCAGAGGCCTTCAGTTGTAAAAATTCGACTGTCAGGTCACTAACCCATATTACCAGTAAGTCAACAATCCGTTATGGAGTGTTCTAGTAATAATGGAAATGTTATAAATGGAAATAATGGAAATATGTACAAAATCTGTCTTTTAAGTATTAAAATGTGAATACCGAGGCAGGTGGTTGCCATAAAAATAGATCTCAACAGCAATGCCACACTGGCGAAACATCTTTTAAGCAGGAACCAACTATACCCGTTCACATAATTTCCTTGAAATCTGTTAAGCAGTTTAAAAATATATACATGTACAAATACAGTGACACTTGGTTTATTTATATTTTAAGTATAAACATGGTACCTACGAACTTTTAAAGTTTGCAAAGGTTTCTGGTCGTTGAAGCCATTTGAATGTCATTTAGTCTTTATTGAATTAACAAGGTTAGGTGTAATATGATTTTTAATTTACCATGACATATTGTTTTATCTATCTCATACTTATAAATACTGTACATTACATGCCAGTCATTGTTACATTACTCATGTACAATGAATACGTAAATAAAATAAATATACAAATTAAAATAGAAAAAATTGAATATTCTAGAAATTTCCTTTAATTATCTTTCATTAAAATATTGAGTATTGTAATGAGCCAATTAATTTTAAAATGAACAAGTAGTAGCCACTTCGATGGGAAAAAACGCACATAATATATTGAGAAGAAAAATAATAATATTATGAATTCCTGTATAATTAATCCGTAATGTTCTATAGGATATTACGAATTGAATTTTTGGGTGGAAGTAGATAGAGAGTAATAACAACATATTCACGTAGTTTATATGGGTAACCACTAACCATATTGTTGTAAGACAATAAGCTAGGGCAACGTAATATGAAGAGACGGATGATACAAATATAAATAAAGCAGAAGGATAAAATAAAGAAATTGAAATATTACTTTACTAAAGAATATGTACGCAAACGCAACAACCTTTAGAAGACAAAAGATCCGTAGAAATAGAAACAACAAGAAAATAAAGCGATAAACAATCAAAATAAATTCCAATTTGAAAATTGCTCTTATTGACGTCTGTTAATAAGAATACAATTGTATTTATAGTAATAGTTGTGGCACTACGGGTTTGTCATAGTCATCAATGCATTAGCATACATACCGATATGGCCGGCATTGATTAAGCGTCAAGGGACGGACAAATTGAACGTCGGTTCCGTTCGTCGTTCCTGTGTCTACCTTTCCTACTTCGGAGATCCGCTATGCACTGCGTACCATCCACTCCATTACATCCACTAGCATTACCATCTTGTATGAGTTTTGATTAAAGACCAATCAAAGATCATAATCAAAGGCTATGATTATTGATTATTATCTTTTGGCTATGGTAATAAAATTATTTGTAATCTTAGCGACGTGATGAAACTGATCATCGCTGGCATATTTCGATATTGCGGAAAATAAAGACAAGACAGAGAATGTAAAAATATTATTATTTGATATATTAAGTTTGTTTTTATTGTTTATATATTTATTCTTATTTATAATGGACGGACCTAAACTCACAGGCGAACTCAATTGCAACTTTTGTCAATCATAAGTGAAGATAAGGAATAGTGATCGTTTATACATGATTTTCTCTTCAAAACCCAATCTGTGATTACTGGAACATGCTCCGACATAGTATGATTATTTGGTTTTTATGGTTACCGTGTAAAAATAGCGTAAACCAAATAAGGCTAAGTGCCTATTTAGTGTCAAAAATTACGAATGTGTCACTTAGATGTTAACATTAAAATATTAATCAATGTTACAAAGCTTGTTCACTAGCCAAAAACGCGCGAAATTAATATCAAAAAATTATGAATGTGTCACTCAGATGTTAACAAGTATATTAATCAATGTTACCTATAAGCTGGTTCAATGTAGCCGAAATATAGATCAAGATCTCACTGAATAATAATAATTTCCGGAAGCTACAGCGGTGACCAATAAACAGCCTTAACTCGATAAAGCTATGTTCGCGGTTTTTATTTTTTTTTGCTTAACTCGTTTACTGGCCTTCAAGGATTTCCGATGTTAGCTTTCCTTATTTAGTTTAATAGCCTTCATCACATCAACTTAATCTTTGGTCGATATCGTCACTAGAAATGTTTGCTTAAACATTTTTCTGCCGTTTACGTGTCAATTCGGAGGAACATTGACTACCGATGATACGCAGACCTTGGTTGTGTTTTATTGCAAAATATCCGTTTTTATATCCGGATAATTATGCAGTTAAGTTACTTAGTGTAATGATCTTAATTGCAGCGGTACGAAAATTAAAATGAGCTTTGTTTTTATACCCTTATTTAACATTTATTGTAAAATTGCAACAAAAAATTGCTGTTGATTTCAACGGACGTAATGTTTTATGGTTGGGGTTTTACCAAATTTTTTGTTTTTTTATTCCGCTTCAAGTATAGGTACCTAATGATTAAAAATACATGTGAATATATATTTTTTTGTTTTCATAACGTGTGGATCAATCTCTCCTTCGGTTTAATTGCTACCAGATTAGCATAAAAGGATGTTTGTCAATAGGTCACATGAGCATAATTATATGTGTCTATAACAAAAACTAATAAAGGTATGGCGTATTTATCCAAATAATTATCGGTATTCGTAATAGACTGCTAATTAGATTTACAATCTTGACAGTGGACTTTGATTTCAATATTTTTATTCAAATTATGTTTAAGTTTGGAAGTTTTCTGGAAACTACATTTGGAATAAGTAAGTATCTGATATAATTTTAACCAGGACAACTAAAATATAACTTAATTTAAGATTAAAAGTAAAATATTGTTATGATTTACTTATATTTTATGCCGAAATATTTAGACTAATCCTAATTGCCATGCACTAGCTAATCCACACAGGGACTGTCTTAGCAAAGTAAGTGTTCCAATAAAGATGAGTTCGAGTAATGTTTGAACTAAACTAATGTTTGTTATTTTTATGTAAATACGTCATAGGTACATTTCGTATAATTTTAACATTCTCAATTTATTTTAATTTATCATATCTATTTTTTTCTCTATTAAAAGTTTCTGCAAAGTCTCGTTTTAACATATGAGAACCGTTGACGGAAACGCTGTATTTGCTATGTGCCTTATTGGCCAATTTATGTACCGATTCACACGTATGGCTTCAGAAAAAATCAAGTAATGCAACTGACGTTTTAGGTGCAACGATATAAAAAATTAAGTGATGCACCTTTGATAGCCTTTAAAGCGATAGTAGGGAGTAGAGTTAATCTCATGTCATGTCAGTGGCCAGGCGACGTGACCTTACGTCACACGTCCACCGCTTTGCGCCGCCACACGCGCGGCGAATACTAACGTCTGCAGAACGCCTTGGTGAATCCTTGGCTTCAAAACGAACCTCCTTTCTTAGACTGTTGCGTTTATTGCACGTTTTCTACTAATATCTCTTGATGTTGCTCCTCGTGAATGTGCCCGTCTACGCAATGAATGTCGTTCATGCAAGTACTTACGTCGTGTCCTTCGCGTTCAAAAGTGATGTTGTTCGTGTGTAGAGTTGATTTTTGTCTTATACTTGTAAGTAATTAATGTTTATGATTGAGAAACCTTAATTGATTAACAGCATCACGTCATGTGCTATTTAGCTCATTTTCACATAGGGCGTTCCCTCCAGAAGATTAACTTCATTTGATCTTTGCTTGTAGAGTTGACCTTTGATCAACGGGTCGTTTTGAGTAGGACGTAAGAGTCTCATCAGCAATTTGGCGTATTAATGAGAATATAGTAGTATAATTTAAATAATTTAGTCAATGTCGATATTAATATTTCATTGACCACGCTTAAATATTCAAATATTTTGCAAGATTTACATATCGACTCGTATCCAGTTTGTTTGGTTTAAGGTTAAATTTCCACATTTTTTTCTAAGGTTAAATTTCGTGGCAATTTTAATTTTAGACTAAACTACGAATTAGAGTGCGGATAGTTGCGATTCAAAGACACGTTCTCTTCATCACATGATTGAGGCGACGCAAGCTGATTTCATAATTATGGTCGGTATCATCATTAGTCTCACCTGGGGCGTCCGTTTCGGTGGAACGGCGCGGTTCCTTTCAGACGGTTGCAGAGTAAAGCACAAACACAGTTTGACGGTGGACTGGACAGCGAATGTCCAGTGCAACGTGAATAACAAACGTTTAGTGGGGGCGCTAGGGTTGCGAGTAAAGGCGAGAATCGCGCGCGTGTCGCGATGCGGCAACGGTCACTGCGCCTGCGATCGGCGTGCACGAGTGCTCCGTACTGGCAGCGCGCGCTCTTCGCTCGCTCTTTTATCACATCGCTCTACACATGCCTTCAACTTGACTTCACTCGCCTTTGCGTCCTGCTTGCTCCGAATCGTAAAGATGACATTGCTTCAGGTTAACTTTTCGTGCTGAACAATTTTCACGAGCAGTTTATACGTATTCGATACGTAAGTGCGTACGTCTCGCGATTCATAACTACTGATCGCGTAGTTTGTCCATTGTCATGTTTGAGAACAAAGGAAACTGAGCTCAAGTAAAGTAAGGTCAAGGTAGATAAGTTATTTTTAGAGAAGACGAGAGGAATCTCGTTTATCTGCGTTATGATTTTTTATATTTTTAGCAAAGTATTTGGTATTATTTTTTTAGCTTGCTTTTTGGTCTAGACACTTAATTATAAAAGCAACAACTGCAACTTTTGAAATACCTTATCTATGTAACTACATACGGCTGTGTAAGAAAGTTCGTAATTTATTATTCCGATTAGAACTCGAGCTATATCCAAAAGCTGCAGAGGCAAAAGTACCTAATAATCATCTATTGTAACTGTCTATTAACCACCTTCTACTTTACTGAATAAAGGTATCGTTCTAAATTAAAAAGATTTAAGCAAAATACAATTTGCTATACACAAAATTATTTTCCAACTAGGTCCTTTGCGATCTTTCCATTCTTCATCAAATCAAGTGTTAAATGTATAGATGAAAAGTTCGAGAGGAAGAAATTCATAGTTCAACCACTTAGCACTTCAATACCATTAATTATTTCCGATTACGTAATTAAAAAACTTGAACAAAGTGAATCAATGAGTCTATTATCTATAATTAATGAGAGATGGCATTGAGAGGATTATTCATCTGATTTCTTTAAAGTAAAATTTCCACCTATACTACAAAGGCCGAGTAAATAACGTCATTGGAAAACTCAAACCGAGAAACAACTTGTATTATAATGGAACGGACGTAGTCACTTTTTGTACATACATTTTAATAAAAAATGTATTAATGGATTATATTATACAAGTGTATGTTTTCAATATAAATGTTAATTATAGGCTTCTTCTCGGTTCATATGCTCGAATCTTCAGTGGTAATCTATTTACTAGTTATAAAAATACCCGCGGAATCGCTTACGGTCAGAGCTTTTTATCTATCCCTCGGGAACGGTACTTTATTCGGGATAAAGGTATCTTATGTCCTTTTCGCAACCCTTGACATCATGTGTAAAAATGTATTAAATTTAATAAGTTTAATAAGTATTGTTATGTAGTTAAGACGTTAAAGCGTTGCAAACAAAGTCACATTCGCATTAATATTATTGAATGAATGACTCTGACGGACTCTTCGAATCGCATTTGATGTGTCTTTGAAGTTTATGCGAAGTCTAATTAATTTTATGAAATTCAACTAATTTTGTGTATTTAAATAGAATTACGACGGCATGGATAGAGCTTCTTTTTATTTAGAACTTGGCACTCAGATTGCGTTCTGTTGGAGATCCCACAGTCTTCTACACGCTAAGAGCGGCCAGCGGGGTTTTAGTGCGGTAAATATCCCACATACAGTATCCAGTACCCTGAAAGCGATAAATCGCTTTCAGGGTACTGGATACTTATTGAAGGTTTCCCCTCCACATTAAAAAAGGTACATATATGTATATAGGATAGGATAGCTGTGAATTACCAATAGGTGGACTATATGCTTGTTTCTTACTTTAAAGATATGGTTAAGTAACTAATATGGTGCTCATTACGCACTACGAGTCGTGCAGTCAATAGTTTTTGTTTATTATTATAAGGAAAATATGTATTAAATAAAGTACATGTCCTTAAAATATAATTAGTGACTATTCAACTTAAGTAATGCATACTTGCTTGCGTTCGTATTTTTAATTAAATAGTACAATTTAGTATTCATTCAAATGAATAATGATTAAGAGTTTTAAATTAAGTACTTGCATTAGTATTCTAATTAAATAGTAAAATTTGTGTATTAAATAGTAGTAATGTTCAATGAATGATAAACGAGTTAAAAATAGTAAATTGGATAGGGGCATCAGGTCTCAGTGCAAAGTAAAATATAATTTGTAAATAATATGAATTCATAAATAATATTTTATGATATTTATTCGCACTAGCTGACCAGTGCGAATATTCACACAATATAATAATAATAGTAATTATAAAACTGGTTGCTACTAAGAAGGGAAGTAGTGTAACCTATGTAGCAGACGAGCTTGCAGTCCATCTGATGGTAAGTGGCTACTGCCGCTCATGGACATCTGTAATCAACCCCAGATAGGATTAGATATTCGAGAGGATTCCTGAGGATTAAGCTGGAACACCTCTGAAAATTATGTCTCCCTTACCAAAACCTTCAAACCAGAAGACAGCAGCGCTTAACACTGCTGTTATGAGGCAGAAATAGGATAACACATACTAAAATGTAAAAAGAAGGTCGGCTACAGATGCGCCGCTACCCCTGAGGACTAAGCCGGAATGCCTCGGAAAAGTACGTCTTCCTTACCACACCGTTCAAAACAGAACACAGCGGCGCTTAACACTGCTGTTACGAAGCAGAAACAAAGGGTCTACTTTTAAATATTTTTTTATGTCACTCTCAGGTATGAGTTGAGAAGTATTTAATCTATCCAATGTTTTGCCTATTAAAGACCGATATTTGACTTTTTTTTCATACAAGACATCGTCAAGGAGTAATAGCCTAGGAATTGTTCTGCGGTTTCTCAATTAAGGGGACCGAGGTTCGAGGGACGCGCCTCTGATTTTTCAAGTTATGTGCATATTACATATAAATTTACACTTGCTTTAACAGTAAGGAAACCTGAATACCTGAGTGACCATTAAAAAACCATTTCAAAGGTTAATGAAGTCGATAGACTTGATAAACTCGCACGAATTGATAAATTCGCACTAATCCTTCTGATTCTGATAAGAGACCCATTCCCAGCAACGGGGCGAGCCATTGTCGATATTCGATCTTTGGTTGGTTAAAAAATTGGATAGATTGATTATTAATAATAGACAACATTCTCTTTGATTCTGAGACGGCGTGGAGTTCGTCGGCTCAGTCAGTGTAATTCAGTGTAATGTCCAGGATGCTGACGATAACGTTACAAGAAGGAAATAATTATGTTTTTTTAATTTTGATAACATATTACGATATGGCGTAAAATATTTTTACCATTAATTGCATGCAATTCAACATTAGAGGAAAAAATATTATTAATTTTGTAACGTGTATGCTTCGATCACTAATAAGCGTGTATGTGATATTTTCTGGTTTAGGTTTAGCTTTTGATTATAGCAGGAGCCTGTACCTATGTGATGATTTTTAAGTATATTTGTCGAAATTTGTATAGTCAATAGTGCTTGAAAATTCCGATCATGATGATCATGATATCACAATAACAATAAGCCATGCCGTTTCAGTTCGTCTGAATTCTTATTTCAGCCTTATAACAGCAGCACTTAACAATGCTATTCAAGGGCAGAATAGGTGTGGCGGTGATGACTCTGGAGTCGAACTATAAGGACTCTACCTTGTAAGTCAATCGTCAAGTGCAAATTTACCCCTAAAGACAATTTTATTTAACGAGCCGTTGTCCGTCAATGCTCTTCACGTCTTCAGACAAGCCAACATAGTGCTTGCTTGCTTTTGCATTTGGTATTAAAATTTTACCACTTTTAATTTTCCTACTACATGCTTGATTTAGGATTTGTAATAGATCTAAAAGTATGCAATAGCTAATTAATGTCAAATGCATCTACTGCATGTTACTTACATGCCATTAAAACAAATTCATATAAATAAATTATCTAATTTTATTATTTGACGACCCGCGTGGCGGAGCGGTCACCATACCGGTCTGACGCGCAAGGGGTTTCGGGTTCGATCCCCGGCCAGACAGATATCTAAATGATGAATTTATATTTCTGTTTCTGGGTCTGGGTGTTTGTGTATTTGTCTATGTGTGTGTCCATGGCACCCACGACACAGGAAATCCTAGTGTGGGGCTGTGAGTGTAGAAAGCGTTTATGTAACTTATAAATAATAAAGACAATTAAGATACTCTATAGTGACAGGGTTTTTTATAAAAAGAAAAATCTAGCACTGCTACAATTTTATGCTGCATTACCGTATATATTTTTTTTTAATTTAGTAGTAAATTGACGCGGGGAGTTAGTGATATGAACATATGGAATGGAACAAACAAAGAATAAAACAAGCCAAATTTTATTACTATGTAATGATATTTTTCGTTATAATAAAATTATAATGTAACTTTAACCAACTCCATATTTTCTAAAAAAACTTAGTACTTAAGATTCGAGCGTACTTAAGAATGAGACATACGAATACGCTAAAAATACATTACCCTCCACATTCGGGTAAAACATGGCGTATCTAAATTCTTGCTCTAATTATTTATACAAATTGTTCAATCGTACCTAGATGTAATTTAAATCGATAAATTAGCGGCATAATTGATCCGACTAATTAATTGAATATGAACATCCGATAAATGTTTAGGGGAAATATATTGACGCAGTTTACCTAGAACTATTGCATAAATCAATACATACTATGTACATACTAGTATATCAAAGGGTTTTACCTGTGCCTTTAATAAGATCATTAATAGTATATTTCAAAAAGCTTTTGCAATAAAGTTTCTGTATAACAGAAAAGCAATTCATTAGGAAGACCGAAAATTAATCAAAATGAAATAGAGTTATTTGCTGGCAAAAACAGTTATCTATGAAAGAAATTGTAAATGCTAAGCAACAACATGACTTTCCTTCCCATCATTTTCTAACTGGGGCAACAAGTGGTAGAAAAGGTGGTAGAGCCAGTATGTTCGACCGGGTAGGTGTGGCGGTAGGGAGAACTAATGGGTACATAATAGGTATTGAACATGAAACCTAAACATTTTTGATTCGTACACGTAGGTATATCAATTTTAATGGAATTAAAAAAAATGCAAGGCAGCCTGTACAGCCACTAACCACTGTTTAATACCATTAGTTTCAAAATAAATAGTACTGTTTAGTTATTATAGCATTCGATTTCCAATCACACATTTTATTTTCAACCGTCATAATTTACAATTAAGAAAGTAAAGTGTGCTCCAAATACACTTTTAAAAAGAAAGCTATAGCTCATTTCTTTAAAAAATCTAATATTAAATAAGTAATTGCATTTTATATTTGTTCGTTGCTTATCCTAGTTATCTATTTATTTGCTATATATCTATTTATATGTCCTTTTTTCACTCTCTTTTCTTTATATTCTCATGTTTGACTTTCTTTTTCTATCCTTCTATTCTTTTGTTTTCTTTTGTTCTACATATTTTTTTTTCTTCTTTTAATTATCTTATATATTAAATGTATTGTGCGCCGCCTTTATATTTTCTGCACATCCGTAAGGTTGGCTGGTAGAAAATGCTACTAATTAGTACGCCATATTTTAAAGTTTTTTTTTATATTTTAAAGTTTTATATATTTTAAAGTTTTATTAGCAGTAATAATAGTACTAGTTACTAGATACTTAGAACGTTAATAGAAATCAGAAATATACTTAAGATAATAAATAAATCATGTAACCACATAATGGTTATTTACTTGTAAAATAAACTTGCAAATATTATCTTTAATATATCTATGAACGATATTGTTCACAATTACACACGTACTACTTCATAAGCACCAGTGTTAACGACGCTCTATTGCTTTGAAATCTGTAACAAATTGTAGAGTCAAGAAGCATGAAGTGTGTCTCCAAATTTGAGTCATCCAGCAGTTCAAGGTTAAAGCAGTAGAAGGTGGTAGAACTCTCAGTAGTTCGACTCAGGCGGCACCACCGTCACACCATTTTCAGCCTAATAACAGTAGTGTTAAGCGCTGTTGCGTTTTGTTTGGAAGGGTGTGGGTAAGGGAGAAACACTTCTTTGAGGCATTCCAGCTTAGACCTCAGGGGTAGGGCATCTGTGGTCGACCTCGGGCGGAAGTCTGATCTTATCTGGGATTGATTACAGATGTCCATGGGCGGCAGTAGGTACTTACCATCAGGTGGACTACATGCTCGTTTGCTACTAATATATAAAAAATATATATAACTATATAAAAAAAGTTCCAGCCGATCACACGCAGTACCTACTACGTGAAAATATGAATGATTTCATTATGTTTACCTATATCATGTTAACCTAAATTATATTAAAAATGAAGATATATTTGTATGAAAATATATTAAGTGTTACAAAGTCATATATTGTGTAGTCCTATTAGTCAGACATGTCCAAAGAGACCGCTCTCCGTTAAATTAGAATAAATTAAGTATTATAAATTACTCGCAGGTTAAAAATCACTCATTTTGTCGCTATTTATTACACACAAGCTTAGGTAAAAAAAATTGTGAGGTAGACGTAGAAGTGATTTATGTATATGGTAGTATGTGTATAATTAAATATATATAGTTTTTATATGAAGGTCGCGAAGCCTCAGAAAAAAACAAATATAAAGTTTAAAAATATAATTTTGTTACAAATGTTTTGAAGGCGGAATTAAAATTGAAGACCTTTGACGTCAACATTTATGAAAAAGTAATGACAACAGTGTGAATGTCGTGCCAGAAAAAAGATTTAAAAACTGTAGGACTACCATGAGTTTACAAAAGTATTACTCGCTAGCGACTGCGTAAAATAAATGTATGAAAAATGTACAGGCCTCTGGTTGGTTACTAGTAGAACTAAATCCGTAGTGACGTAACTCGATACGTAAAAAACCTATCGAAATCAAATCGCTAGCGAATGTCATTATGATCTATTGCCATACAAATTCGGTCCCATGAGTCATTAATTTGACAGACGTTGTCAAGAAATACCGTAACGATAGTAGTTATGTTATTCACTAGCAAAATGACAATAGTTTTCTATTTACCATTTCTATAGTGGCGTTTCTATGCCAACTCATGGTAATGCTACTGGTGTATAGTAAATCTTGTGTAGTAACAGCCTAGAACAAAATCAAGAGGCACGGGAGTGCCTCCGCCAAGTCGAGCCAAAAAGAAAGCAGCACGGTCGTACCATACTTTTCTCGAAGCAATTCTCGAATTGGAAGTTGAAATTTAAGTCTCTTGAAGGTGCTGAAAGGTCCTACTATATGGCTAACTTTAAGTAATCGGGGCGCTGTTAAAACCATCTTATGTGTAAAGCTACATAATTTACGAGTATATTGTTTCGTTATTAAATAAATCTGGTGCTTTTTAACTTTACTAGTTACAAAAGCTACTTTACCGCTTACCGCTACTTTTTTGCGACGTTTGATTGATTTTTTGCCAGTTTTGTTTATGATTACGTAACATTTGTTGCTGCTTTTGTGAGTTTTTTTTATATATTTAATTTTTACTTATGTGTACAATACAGGATGTAGTAATATAGGTAATTAATTTAAAGTGATTGTTTGTACGGATGCTCTCATCTCTGTATATGTTCTAAGCTCGAGCCAAGTTTTAAAAAATATATTGCACGCCTCATAATACGGAGTGTATGAGGTAGTGCTCTCAACGTATTTTTTAAATTTGACCGGACAATTATTGAAGAAGTGTTAAAAAACTACCTGAATCGACCTGAAAAATATCATCGCCAGTCCTATTCATAGCGTGAAGCAGTCCTTGCGTTTCAGTGAAAGGCTGTGGACACCTGCTGACTTAAATACAACAGGATCAACGTAGTCCTCACGAGTGGCAATTTATGGCATAAAACTCTTGTTCTATATGGAGTTGAACACAGATGTCCATGGACGGCAGTTACCATTTAAAATCATAATTTAAAAAATCTGTGACATCTATGCTAATACGATCCTTACGAGATCTCTTTAAACGTCAATGAAACCACGGGACAAACCCAAGCTTTTGCTAAAAAAATGCATTCGGAGTAAAGCCGAGAAACTAGTTGTCGACGATAACAAATGTTATTTCGGAGGCATGAGTTAAAATGTGCGATTTACGGAGCAGGCCCGTACAAGTTGTTCTTTGTAAACTAACTTGATTTAAATAAAAGAGTAAAGTGAAGTCGATATGGTTATTTTCCACGCCGCCGCTGCCCGAGCTTCGAGCGTGGGACTTTGCACCGAATCGACAAGACGCATCCGCATTTTTGTTAACTAATTTTATGTATTTTGCCAATAAGTTATAATTAATGCAGTTATAAACGAATTATTTGTAAGTCGGTCAATTAATAGAGAGGTCAGAGATTCAAATAGCAGTCATTCACCCCAGATTACGCGTTTATTCGACTTAATATTTTTTTTATTTAAGAATAAAAAAAATATTAAGTAATTATTAAAAATATTAATTAATTACCGCATTTTATCGTGTTCAGCGTGTAACGTACACTAAAGTACTAGCAAATTAAATACCCATTCTTAGTTAAAGGACAGTATCTAAGTAAAAAATTATTTGTTTCGAAAAGTATAAATCTGTATAAGCCTGTGTTATTTCCTACGAATCTCTTGTGTAAGGTCATCTACTTTTACGCAGCTACCCTACACGTTACAATACATTTAGGGTAAACTCTAATAACGTTTTACATGTTCATAATACAGAGGCTTGGATTTTTATTATTTTGTTATAATATAGGAGTAGCAGACGAGCATAAAGTCCACCTGATGGTAAGTGGCTACTGCCGCCCATGGATATCTGTAATCAGCCCCAGATAGGATTAGATATTCCTACCTGAGGTCGGCCACAAATGCGCCGCTACCCCTGAGGACTAAGCTGGAACGCCTCGGAAAAGTCTGTCTCCCTTACCACACCCTTTAAACTGGAACACAGCAGCGCCTAACACTGCTGTTATTAGGCAGAAATAGTTGTGGCGGTGGTGCCGCCAGAGTCGAACCACAAAGGATTCTACCACCTTTAAATTTTTCATTGTTTAATAGGAATATCTGAATTTACCATTTACCTTTGCATGTCTCGTGACATGCGAGATTACAAGCGAAATTATCTATATCTATTGGGAGATCTGCGATGTTCATCGTAATAAATATCATACACATAGTTTTGATTTAGGAATGGTGCAAATTACTACGATAAGGAAAATTGCCGGTATATTGCAAACACAAAATAAAATATTTGTATTTCGAAAGTGTCCTTTACTTATGATTTCCACTTCACTTTCATACTTATTGTTATAAGGTAAATTTTAAAAATTGCGTAGAGTAGGTACCTAGATTAAATTCCAATGTATAACTATATCTGGACTTTCCAAATGATTAATAGTTAATTATTTAAAGTGAAAGGAACTGTCCTTTCTTTCCTGTACTTCTAAGCTTCGATTTTTAAGAACCGTTTTCTAACTGATATAATGCGTAGCTGCGTCTACGTTGGTTACTTATTCCCTTATTAAAATATATTTGGCTAGTGCCGCCTAAATATTTAAAAAGAGAATAAGTGTAGCATAGATATAATGGAACTTATTCTAGAAAAAAACATAATAGACGGTTCATTGATACTTAAAGACATAATAAACACTATTACGCCTTAAAAATATAATGTCTTATGAGTTACAGAATTAATGAGTAATTAATATAATTATCTGTACTAATTTGTACATATTTAAATACATTTAAATAATGGATATTTATATCTATGTTATTTAAAGGCATAGTGACAGCAGATTTTACATTTTATATAATTGATACATTATGATTTAAAAATAATGAAGGCAAATCCATTTTTATACCTTTCTAAGAGCATGACCATACATAACAGTGGCGGAACTAATTGATCTCATAAAATTCACCCATTGACAGGGTCGGCATAATTAGATATCTATAATCTACTCGTACATAATTACCTGCAAGTCAAGTCAAAACCAAATCAAGGTAAAATTTAAAATTGATTTGTCGATAACTGAATACTTTTTAGGCTGACAAGGTACGCATACCTATTATTTGGGAAGGATTATCATTAAATATTATGTACTATCATATGTGGGATCATATGTTCCCCCTGCGCCTGGGATATGTATGTCCTATACATATCCCAGGCGCAGGGGGCGATCTCAGATAGGAATCTAATTTTATCTGGGGTTGACTATACATTTTCATGGATGGCAGAAACCACTTACCGTAATCCAACACAACAAAGCTACTTACTCTAATAATTTAAGAAATATAAACGAAAATATTATAGAAATATTAACGAATAAATTAAAGAATATACTAAGATAGTATTAAATTCATCCGGAAAACTATTTTTTAATTCGTCACGTTACAAATTGCAATTCCATGTTACTGCATATCGCATATCGTAATCTTTCTTTGTGTGTAATATAGTATATTATACGAGTATTTTACTCGTATTATATACTTAAATAACGTATAAAGATCATAAATATAGATTAACATTATATTTAAAAATAACTGTTATTTTCCATAATTCCAACACGAATAGTTTAAAATTATTTTAGTGGACTAATATTTTACTGGTAATTTAAATAAATCATCAGGGGTTTTATTCTATTTATAGCAGTAAAAAATGACGGAAATACTCGCATAATTAGCGTCAAAGTTGCATTACGGGACCGTGGAAGTGTAGTGCTGGGTTTTACACAAACGTCACACATAGGTACGTACTTAATACGTTTTTTGTCTTAATTATAATATGTTCTTGAAATTCTGTGTACAATCGTTTTGTTATTTTAATGTAATTAGTGTATCTGTGCAGTCCTTATAACAACGTTTGAACAACGTTACAATAGTCAATTAATGGAATAGTTTTCTATAAAATCTTTTGCAAAAGGTTGCCAAATTTATCGATTTACATGTATTTAAATTTTCCTACAATTTTCAGACCAGTTGGCTATTATTTTACAAGAATGGGGGTAGATATAGCTGTGTTAAGTGGTAGGGTTCCATAGTGAGCGTGGGTGCAGTTCCTTATAAGAATAACAGTTTAAATAAAACATGCATCAAACACTAAGAATACCAGGGTCAGTATAATATATTGCGAAATTTGGACAAACTAACAACATTTATGTTTGGAAATATTTACGGTAGGTTTTTTTTTTATAATATAGGAGTAGCAGACGAGCATGCAGTCCACCTGATGGTAAGTGGCTACTGCCGCCCATGGACATTTGTAATCAACCCCAGATAGGATTAGATATTCCTACCTGAGGTCAGCCACAGATGAGCCGCTACCCCTGAGGACTACGCTGGGACGCCTCCGAAAAGTCTGTCTCCCTTACCACACCCTTCAAACCGGAACATAGCAGCGCCTAACACGTCTGTTATTAGGTAGAAATAGGTGTGGCGGTGGTGCCGCCGGAGTCGAACCGCAAAGGGTTCTACCACCTTTACAACCTTTAAGTTACTTTATATTTTATATTATCAATTTTCGTGTATAACAGTAATAAAGGTTATAGTGGAGACAATTATATCATTCATCTATTTTTCTAACATATTCTTAATAAATGAATTTGATTTTTATGAAGTATGAGTGCGCATTATAAGTGTTTTTACTGATCAATAAAAACATGCTGTCGATAAATTTATAATTATATTAAGATTAAAAATAAGACGAGCATGGTCCCGTGTAATATACTATGCATACAGATTAAGTTTCGAAATGTATATAAACACTAATTGACATAAAACTTTAAAACACCGCTGATAATAACTAATTACCCTTTTGTTTGTAGATTATGCAAATACTTTTTATTACAACATCAAAAATAGTTATATTTGTACATTATTAAACCACCTAGGTAAAAAACTTTATGATCCTTGTGTCAAGTTCCATTTTAAAGTAAATTATCATGTGGTTCTGCATTCCATCAGGTGTGAAACATCTATATTTGTATTGGCAATTTATGAATTGTAATGACCATATAGTGGTACTCGTGTAATATACGAGGTGTCAGGTCAAAAGTCATCAACCTTATCAATCAATGTTAGTTTTTTTAGTTTGCTAAGTTTAACGGGTAAAATTCGAGATAACTGTTCGTATCCTGATGTCTACCATTAGCGCGAAGCTTTTAACTGTTAATATAAAATCTCAACCAATATTTCAGTGGTCATTCTCTAATTGACTTGGGAGGCATAGTTTGAACTCGAATCAAAGGCACTACTTATTTTTCAATGTCGTAATCATTAGAATATTAGCATTTAGCACTTGCTTTATCGACGAAATAAATCGTTGTATGGAAACCTTCATACCTCAGAGTTATAATTATAAGTAATAAGTTGTTTAGAATGTATTAAATTAAAGTGAATTTTAACCTTAACATTTCTGAAAAAGGTGGCCTGTATTGCAAGGATAATGGTTTTTGTTTTAAAGATTTGGAGTAGAAAGTGACCACACTGTCTATTTGACGGTAAGAGATCATTCCCGCCCGTTGACGTCTGTAACCAATGGAGTTATTCCTGAAGTCTATCGCAAATTCTTTGGCCATTCCAAAGGATTAACTTGGTCATCTCATATTTACGAACTGTTTCACGCTAGAAATAGATGTGGCGGTAGTATCTCTAAGCTCGAACAATACTGGTTTTACCACCTTTCAAATTGGTTGATGATGATAATGATGGGGATGGTATAATGACGGTTTTTAAACCTGGCGAGAACAAATGTTTATTTACCACTGATCAGTTCTTGTTTTATATTTATCTATTAACACAAAATAAAAATACGATAATTTGTATATAAATTACAATATTATGTGCTTATATACTCATCTTGCTTTACTGGACATTAATGAAACAGTGAATATTAACATGATAGAGTATGGCTCTATCATATCTATAGCACGGATTTTGAAACTTGAAAATATAAATATATATATATATATACGTTGTTCTCCAATATGTTACAAAAGTGAAACATTATATGGTGCAAAAAACACATATAAAGGACCAAAGCGCAAGGAAAATTTTCAGAGCTTTAGTGGAAAATCACTAATAAATATATCGTAGAATATAACCGCAGTGTTGTGTTACGTGATCATATGTAAATGTATGTGGCTTTTAAATAGGTTATAAATTTTATAAGTATATTAATTATTTATGTAACAGGTATATTTTAGATGTGTGTTTGTAGTAAAGATGAAATTGTAGGGGATATTATTTAATCAATAAATTAATATTTCCCATATCGTCATTAACTCATTATTGATTTAATCCATTGCATTCTATGCTAGATTGCTGGTGCCAATAAGTAGACGTCATACTGGTTTAAGATTATCTAAGGTATATTAGGTTTCCTCATGATGTTTTCATCATGATCATCTTCGTTCTTCATTAGGACCCCCTTCTCTGTGTATCTTAGAAACTATAGGAGTTAATGGACTATAATCTCATAAACCCTCGTGACAAAAAGGTTCTGAAAGCTGAAATAAATTAATTATCGAATAGTCGGATTAAGATTACAAAAGATTTAATTCTGAATTTATAAGTCATTATGCAGTTACAGACAATTAATTATTAGGCACTTACATGTAAAGATTTATAAAGTTAAGGACAAATACATTAAATGATCTTAAAATCAATCAACGTTTAAGGCCGTGAAATCATTGTCTTTAAAAAAATATAATTTTGTATAACATACGATATACTTCGTACTTATTATTTTGACGGTTATAACCGGAGGGTACGCCTAAATTTTTGTGGATTAATAAATCATTCAAAAAGATAAGTTAATTAATTAATCTGACAGAGATCGAAGCGTGGTTAGCCCCAGGGTTTATTGAGATTGTAACTTATCTACAAAGATTAAAAAATATGGGGTCAGGGGTTTGTAGGCTACATTTTGTTGACATTTGCGTGCTTTAGAGACAGTGTAGTTGCTAAAGTTATAGGCGTCCTAGGAAAGATTTGAATTTTGCGTCACCGATTAGGGATTGCCAGGGAACAAAATTTATGTTTTTTTTTTAATTAAACGTACAGACGGCTACCTACTACAAGGTATACATATACATTAGTATACAACAACAATGTAATTTTTCTTTATAAGTAGCAAACAAGCATGCACTTGATGATAAGTGGTCTTTGCCACTCATGGACATCTGTAACGAACTTTATGTAGAATGGGGATAATACTTGAATCCATGCACAGGTGCTATTCCAGAAGACACTATTTTAGAGGTGGTAGAACCCTTTGTGGTACGACTCCGGTGGCACCACCGCCACACCTATTTCTACCTAATAACAGCAGTGTTAGGCGCTGCTGTATTCCGGTTTGAAGAGTGTGGTAAGGGAGACAGACTTTTTCGAGGCGTACCACCTTAGTCCTCAGGGGTAGCGGCGCATCTGTGGCCGACCTTAGCTAGGAATATCTAATCCTATCTGGGGTTGATTACAGATGTCCATGGGCGGCAGCAGCCACTTACCATCAGGTGGACTGTATGCACGTCTGCTACTCTTATATTATAAAAAAAGACACGATAGTCACCTCATATTTAATCATGCGACAGCTACACTTCCACTGAAATACAAGAACTTTAGGATAGAAGCAAGTCCGGCGAAGGTACCTCCCCGGTCTAGCCATACTAATTCCACCACCTTTAATTTTTTTATCTTTTGATACGAGTACAATGAGTTGACGTATAATTTATCCAAATACTTTTTGCTTAGGAAATGTGTTTGTCCGATCGTGAGCTTCAAATTTTCCTTTGTACGTCAATTAAGCAATTTTTTGTTGGTCAATCTTTATTGATGCCGTGAGTATAGTGTATGAACGCTTTGATTATGCGAATTATGTTTTTCTTAGAATCAAATGGTACGTACTTGTTTATTACTTTGTATTACTATTCGTAGCAGTTTAAAGTTTTCATTATAATGATATGTTTTATAACGTGCAACACTGTAATTGGTTTTGTTTGTTTCAATTGTGGTTTATAGACTAAGTAAAAATTTTCCTGTCTTAGTTTTCCAATAACCTTTTTTTTATTTACCGTTACGGCGTCAATATTAACGTTGCAGAATTAAGTTTTTATCATTAAATATTTATAGTTTTTTACTTAAAAATAACTTAAAGTACAGCATAAGGCATGCAACATTTTTATTCTTCACTGTTTGAATAAAATTATAAAGTTGTAAAAAACATTATCATTCATATAATGACGAGGACTCTTTCTTAGTCATTAGTCGTTACAAAAATTCAAAGCACCCTCATCAAAGTCTTTGAGAATAATACAAATATTATTAATGACACGAGGAAAGATACTTTTTGACCTGAAATAATAATACAGAGTTTGTATAATTTTATACAAACTCAACTTTAAAAATGTTTTTGCTGATTTCAGCAAAAACATTTTTAAATAACATACTAAAGTATAAATTAGGTAATTTTGTTTTATGATATTATAGTTATAATCTAGTGTAATTTTAAGAGACAAGAAAAGGCGTAATAAGCTAGAAAAAAAAAAGAAACAAGAAATTAAGAATTTAAATACTTTGCTATCCTTAGATAGTAGTCCTATATATGTCTTTCCCTTACCACCTACTACTTTGTGGAATCTGTAATCAATCCCAGATAAAATTAGCGGTCTATCTGAGGTCGGCCGCAAAAACGTTATTTCCCCTAAGGACTAAATTGGAACGCCTCGGATAATTATATCTCTACCCTTTTTTTGGGACATACTTATCAGAAAAGACGGCCTTTGCTCTACCACCTTCTATAAGAAATTTAAAAATGGAATATGTTTTTAATTCATCATCAATCCATAACTGTCCCACTGCTGGGCACGGGTCCTCCTCTCAGAGTGAGAAGGATCAGGCCATAGTCCACATACCTTCGATTTTTTTTTTATATAAATTACTCAGGTATGCAGGTTTCCTCACGATGTTTTCCTTCACCGTTTAAGCAAGTGATAACTAATTTCTAATACACACATAACTTTGAAAAAATTAGAGGTGCCTGGGATTTGACCCTCGGACCCCTCGATCGAGAGGCTGACTTTCTTGACCACTAGACTATCACTGCCTGTTTTTAATTACTACCATAAAATAACCCGGATCTGATTCACAGTAATATTTTATAGTGTGGAAAAAACAACACATGAATAGGTATTATGTTTTTACATTTCTTAATAAACATATACCTACTCTGTTAATTATACCTAACCAACAGGATTCGCATAATAAAACGTTTTAAATTACAGAGAAATGAGCGGCTAACTAACTCAATTAATTTTGAATGAGATTTACAGGTGCTTAAGTTAATTTGTTTTTATTTGTATATCTTATATATAAAATTCTCGTGTCACAATGTTACTTACCGTACTCCTCCGAAACAGCTTTACCGATTTTCACCAAATTTTATATGCATATTCAGTAGGTCTGTGAATCGGCTACTATCTATTTTTCATACCCCTAAGTGATAAGGGTTGTTCACCTTTAACATTTTTTATTTATATGGCAACACAACCGCCGGGTCAGCTAGTTTTAAATATTTGTTTGGTTTAATCCTGCAATATTTATGTAATAGATGTCGGAAAGGAGTATGTAGGGCAACAGATATTAGGTGACTGACCTGCAACCCTTTTATGTTTCACTGTTGGGCACAGGTCCTTACCTCTGGGCGAGGCCTGGTGCTTAATTCACCACACTGGTCCAATGCGTATCGGTGGAGGGGGTACAGGTTAGTGACCAACCTGTGCTCCCGTGAAGGAAATCAAATGCATGTTAAGGCTTTTGACAAGTTCAACGACCGCAAATAATAACAACCGGGATCAATGACTTAATGTGCTCCCCGAAGCATGGAAGCTCGCATGAAATTTTGGCACTAACAACCATCCTTTCCGACTGTGTACGACGTTGGGGAACTTTGTATATCGGTTGAGATCGATACACTATACTACGTTTTTATTTAAATAGGAACTGAACTTTTTAAAATTTAACAAGACCATCTCCTAAAACAATATTATTTTAATCATACATTGAAATTGCGTATGACACTAATTTAGATGTCTCGTCTGTCTTGGATAAGGAATAGACAAATTACTCATTATCTTACATCACTCGACAGGAATAAAATAATACTGCTTTAAGGATATCGTGGTACGATACAAAATAATGTTGATGCAATATTGAAAAAACACTTTCCTGAACTATGATGATTTCAAAAGGTGGTAGGCCCCCAGGAGTCCTTGTCTGAGAAATGGTTTTACACCTTTACCATTTAGATTTTAATTACACGCACCATTTAACATAGTATTATAATAATGTGTTGATTTCTATCACTGACGTAAAACAAACAATATGCACTATCATGATAAGCATGACCACTTGCGGTTATTCCACTGATGGGAAAATTCCATAAGTGTTTCCGCTATTCGGAGGGCGCAATAAATAGTTGAAAACTTGTTCCCGGTTGTGTTTTTAACCTCGGTTTCATTTCATTCTATAATAACTACATTATATTACTTAAGCTAAAACGTAGCGTTGTCTTTCCTGTAGGCATTATTCGCCGCTATGGTGAGGTGATTGTTGGTGGAGGCTAAAAAAGTAATGTAGAGTCCCGTCGATGACAAAAGTTACGTTATTTAATATTTGAGATCTAAAAATTGAGATCTAAGTATTGAGTCACAGGACTGACTACCACTTTTTTTTTTTTTTTTATAATATAAGAGTAGCAGACGAGCATGCAGTCCACCTGATGGTAAGTGGCTACTGCCGCCCATGGACATCTGTAATCAACCCCAGATAGGATTAGATATTCCTACCTGAGGTCGGCCACAGATGCGCCGCTACCCCTGAGGACTAAGCTGGAACGCCTCGGAAAAGTCTGTCTCCCTTACCACACCCTTCAAACCGGAACACAGCAGCGCTTAACACTGCTGTTATTAGGTTGAAATAGGTGTGGCGGTGGTGCCGCCGGAGTCGAACCACAAAGGGTTCTACCACCTTCAAAAACCACTGAGGAGAAAGTCTTCAAGTGATGACCACGTTAAGGCAAAAGAAGTATTGGGCATTTGACGATTAGTCAGAAATATTATGTGAAAAAAGGCAGACAATCGGTGCATTCAGGGCCACCTATTTCTACTAAAAACAGCATTCTTAAACGTCTGTGTTTTTTGAAGGGTAAGGGTGCCTGTTCCGCGGCGCTTATTCCTGAGAGATAGCGTCGCATCTGTAGGCGCCTCAGGTAGGAATCTAATTTTATCAGGGGTCGATTACAGATATCCATAGGTGACAGTAGCCACTTACGATCATGTGGACTAAATGCTCATTTGCTACTCCTGTAGATAATTATGCAATATAGAAGAGTGGGTGAATATTTTACTTTGGTAAAGGGTTCTACAGCAATGGCGTAGAATCAGTTATTGTAGCTTACGAAAAGGATTGGTGAAATAATGGGTTCTCTTATTTGAAAGATTTTTCTACCCCTAGATTCCTCGTATCCCAAATACTTATGCCCATGTCTAAAAGAGTGTAAGTATCCTGGAAATGATTTATCATTTTTGATATACTGCAGAATAACAAATAACGGACTTCTTTTGCAAAAACATGTATTTATTAAGGTATAATTTATATGTATACGTATGTGTTAAATATAAATTATTTATCATTATTTAGCATTTCCGTTGTCAGCATGAATTTGTAGGATGATTATTAGCCAATGAATAAATCTGTATGTATTTTTTAAATGCATAATAATGATATAAGGAAATGATAATATAAAACGTTTAATTAAATAGATACAACCTTATTGATGTAGTTTATTTATAAAGTTTTTATTATACTCGTTAATTATATTTATGATTTATGCTTACATCACATCACTTGTATTGACGGACTATCATTATGTGGTCGGGTTTAATAAAACTCTATTATGCTTCAAAGTAAGGAATAATAACACGACGGATTTTTTACTGACGTTTTTAAAACATTTCTACTTATAGCCCCACATCTAGAATTCTCATATCGTGAGTATTGTGGACTAGAATGAAAATATAGCCATTCTGCGTAAGATTTCTGCGTCGCAACAGGTTTAAGCTAGAATAGTGAGCAGCCATGACCTTTTATAGGGAGGTCTGGATCTCTTTCTCATAAATACTTAAACAAGAGGATTTTTTTTAGATTTTTCATTGTTTTTCCTTTTTTTCTCGATCTAAGCTGTATCGAAGCTGCAATGTCTTTTCCCTAAATTTAAAGTGTAATCTAATTTAATTTACTTATTCGAGGTGTTTGGATCCCTCGACAAAACTATAAGTAATGTCCATAATCCATTAGAGCAGAGACAGTCACATGTTTAAGCTTTGGACTTTCACGCCGGGCGTCAGGGGTCGTCCCAGGCATGGCACCTATAATTTTCCGAAATTACGTGCGCATTAATGATTACATGCTTCAATCATCGTGGAAATGTAGGTCAGGTTAATGTTTTAAAAAAACACAAAACTATGTGAATTTTACCAATCCATACTTGGTCAACGTAGTGTCTATGGGCGGAAGGAATTTTCATAATTATAAATAAATAGTTGTGAACTTTTAAAGTTAAAGCACAAACTTAAAGCGTGTATATATTTTGTTTTTATTTTATGCTATTTGTTCAAGGTAGTTACTTAACTTGTATTACGCGTAAACGCACTGCGCATTACAAATAATTCTATTTTTATATTTTTGTATGCAATCAAGTACATTTGTATCGCATTGTATAGCAGAGTGCTGTCAGAGCGTGAATAAAAATATTATTGATGCTATTAACCCTTTCGTGGGTTATAAAATTACAAACGTCTCTATATAAAGTTTATGGTAGGTATTAACTTGTATGATACATTAATTCTGCCCTGCAGTTTTATCTGTCTTGAAATATTTAAGCTTAGGAGCCTTAACATTCGGAAAAATATTGTATATACCATATTAGCTAGGTGCATGAACTTATTTTAATAGATAAAAAGTAGTAGAAAAGTTTTTCTTAAACATAATTATATTGATTTATTAAAAATTGAATTGTATTGAATTGATTGAATTAGTAAAAAATATGAAAACAAAAAGAACGATGCTTATAATACAACTTAGAGGAATCTAAGGACATCCCATATTTTAAGAGACATGAAAGAAATGAGACATACATATTTTTATATAGATACAAAAATAGTGTCGTAATTCATTATCTTCCGCAGTCGGATAAATAAAAAAATAATACGATTTTGTGTCATTGAATCAACATATTAATTGTTTAAACAGCCCTAACAATCATGTAGCCATATCTTCCCATGAAGATATTGAATAAAAACGTGAATAATAATGTTATTCACATAGTAAAAACTCATACATTAAATCAATATTTTAATACCCGATTGTCCGACTTTAAACAAGAAATCATCAGATTAAATTTATCAATGGTACACATGATTAATATTAAATGTTGATACTTATCTCTATATGATTTAAGTTGCAATAAAAACTCTTAATTGAACGTGTTATGGTAAGTAATCTAGTAAAACTAGACTCAGAATATTTTTAATAATTATAATAAATTAGTTATATATTCCCTCAAGAGCAATTTTATTTACATTAGCTACTACATTAGGTATTAGGAGACTTGTCTTTACCCTTTTACCTGTCACACAGCTTTATGACTTGCGTATATCACCTGCACGCGTGAAACAATCGCTTGTGTATTCGCGTCTCACATGCGTGTGGCACGCATGTATCAAGAAGAGTATCTATGAAACCATAGGAAGACGCATGCGGATACGAACCCGCATATTAGGATAAATGACCTTAATATTACTTTATTAAATAGTTAAAAATGAGTGTGTGCGTGCGTTTGTGTATTTTAGAATGGTATTTTTATATTAACTAGATTTATTTGTGTAGTAGGTATTAGTTGGGGAGGAGTAAGAGGGGATTTCGGAAGTGTGTCGAGCGCGTCAGATTAAGATATGGGAGATAGATAGATATGCTAGGAAACGGGAAACATCATAATCTGCCAATTACCACACGTCGAACTAGTGAAAAAAAAGTCATTTTGAAAAAAAAACATCCTGTATTGTTATGCTATCTGATAGTGTCACTTATTAGCATGAATCCCTGGGAAGTAATGACGCATCACAAACTAAAGGAAAAAGCTCATTTTTAGGAATATACACTATTCTTCATACATTCTCATACAATTTTTTTTTCAAATCGTCAGAATAAGAAAACTCCCCGCTGAATCGATAAATATCATATCGTCTTTTCTTCATTCTAATGTCTAATCTACACAATCGTATAGGTCCAATGACGAGTTACTACACATTTGGCATCCTGGGCTCCCCTACTATATATATTACCATGCTGTAATGACCACCTGACACCAGTTGGACTGCATAAAAATGAAAATTCCCTAACATAAGCTGTTTTTTTTATTGAACAATATACTCAAGTTATTAATGTCGATGAAATTTGATTGGATTCAAGTTCACGGGCAAGCTTCGCGGACCTGCGTCACAAGCCGTAACAAATTAGCACCCCTGACGTAAGCACGTGGCATTCTTTTCGCAAAATGGCGTATTGGCGACTTATGAAGTAATTTTAGTCAACAATCGTAACGAAAATATTTTTATATCATAGGTAGGTAATAAGTAAAAAAGCTTATTTACGCACGTAAAAGGTTGTTGAGATTATGTGTGTAGTCTGTACACACGGAAGAAGGGTACCCATAAAAAAAGGACAAAAAATATTACAATATGATGGGTACGTATCGTATTACATTACATCATACCTGAATATAAGTTACTATCCAGAAAATTAAAAAAATAATATTAAGTAGTTATTATTTTTATTTCTCTACTTTTTATATTACTAATTAAGTAACCGGATATTACCGATTACCGATGAATTAATAATACTCCAAGTGCTGAGATAAATTAGAAATAACGTATACAAATTAGGTACATTGTATCCTTTTTGCTTGCGTTTCGTGAAGCAACTTTAAGTCGATCAAAGATGATATGCCATTGACCTTACTCTAGGGTTGCCAGCTTTTGCATAAAAAAATATATCTTACAAAAATATAGGCAAAATTGACGACTTCAAAAAAATATATTACATACTGTAAAAATTAAAATATCGAAATGTTCGTACTTTATTACTTTTTTAATATATTATAGTACAATTAGGTATCGTATAATACAATACTGTAAATTTTGGCAATAGTGGCAACCTTACTTACCTCTAATGTTTTGAAAACATGCTATAAGCACAACCTGCGTCATAGCCTTTGGCCACTGACCGACCACTGATGGGCCACATCCGTCTGGACTTTGCAACGTGTTTGTAAACTTTATGTTGATAAACTTATATTTAAGGTTCACTAACTTTTTGGAACTTCTTAACAATCAGATATAATTGGCACATTAAATGTATTAAAATAATTGGCTCTACAGCTAGTTGTTCTTTAAGGAGATCATTAAATCATCAAATCACTCTGCGTTTGAACGCCAGACCGAGCAGCCCCGCCTGCTCGCGCTCTAGTGTTTCCTAACCCAGAATTTTCTCTGGCCTTTCGGCCGGTTCTCGCCTACTCGATATTATCGATAGCGGTCCGTGCTTTGTTTATTGCCAATTTATTGGGAATAAACAAAACTCACGTCCCGACGCGTTTGAGTTGGTGGATACCTAACGGTGCCAACGAAACCAGCTAGCGTTGACCCGGTGCGCTTCTCAGACCTCTCGGCCTGAGAGAAACCGGCAGACCCGATCCCACTGCACTTGGGCTATCCCAAGGGTGACGGTAGCAGTTACTTTCCCTTAGGGGTAATTGCATTTCCCTCCCCCTCCCCGTTAGCTCCCTGCCTCGGCAGGGAGGCATCCCAGGTTACCATGGCCTACATGGTAACAGATAGGTTTTTCGAGGCTCTGTCCTCCCTCTTGAGCAAGGAGCTCAATCGCCCATTTGACTCAGTCAAACTCCGCTCCCTTTGCGAGCCCTTAAAATCCGTAACGGATCCCCTGTCCGTTACTGATTCACCCGCATCCCCTGATGCCACCCCGAGACACGAGATGGACTTCGATGCCATCTCGCTCAAACGCCCCGCCTCCTCCGACGAATCGTCGGAGCACACCCTCATCACCGCCCCCTCCTCCGACGACGACCAGGGTTTCACCCCTGTCAAGTCGAGGAAGACCAAGAAACGACCGGTGAAACGCGTCGCCAAGGCGACAAGTGAAACCTCTTCCGAGGCCTCTTTCGAAGCCACCCCAGCCCCAGCGGCCCCCGCTCTGGCCCCCGTGCCAAAAGCCTCCACTCTGGCCCCCGTGCCAAAAACCTCCACCGAGCCCCAGAGCTCAACCCCCGCGGCTAAGCCCGCCAAGCCAGCCACGCGATGCGAACCGGCACTTGCCAAGTGCAAACCGCCCCCACACATTTTCTTCAGAGATAAGTCGAAATGGTCCGACTTCTCTAAAACCCTAGTGGAAAAACAGATCCACTACACCAAGGCACGTAACCTTCGCGACTCCATTCGCGTTTCATGCCCCACCACCGAGGACTTCAGGAGCCTCATTAGGCTCCTAACTCACCTTCAACTCCCGTACCACACGTACGCTTTAGAAGAGGACCGCAAAATTAAAGCGGTCCTTAGGGGTCTCCCCTACGAGCTTCCCACCGACGAAATCCTAACGGATCTAGTCAACCAAGGGTTCCCCGTGGAAGGTGTACACAAGTTGTACAACCGCAACGGGGTCAAATACCCTCTAGCCCTGGCCATTCTAGCCAAGACCCCGTCCTCCAAGGACATTTTCAAGGAGAAGGAGCTCACAATCTGTGGCCTTTCTGAGATCAAGGTGGAACCACCTAACAAGCGTGGCTACCCTGCCCAGTGCCACCGCTGCCAGCTTTACGGCCATGCAGCGGCGAACTGCACTGCCCCCCCAAGGTGCGTCAAGTGCCTAGAACCCCACGCCACACGTGAGTGCAAGAGAACTCGTGAAGACGAGTCCCCTCCTGCCTGCGTGCTATGCACCACTTCAGGGCACCCGGCTAACTACCGTGGCTGCCCTAAAGCCCCCCGTCCCGCTCAAAAGAAGGTTGCTAAAAAGCAGCCCTCGAAAGCAGGCCCACCTCCGGTCAATTCGACCAATTTCCCGCGGCTAGGGGCCTCCAAAACCCCAACCGCTCCCATGAGTTGGAGGAAAGTCGCTCCCGCGACCGCCCCACCAACCCCGGCCCCTAAGGCCACTCCCACTCCCCGTCCCACCCAAGACGCATCGGTAAGGGAACATATCATGTTCCTTAAGGACTGCGTTAAGGGCGTGAACCTCGACGAGATCATACTCGTCTCGCAAAAGATGCGTAACGCCAGCCAGGCGGAGCGCATCGCAATCTACTCTGAACACCTAGCGTTGTTCAAGTCCATTCAATGAGTAACGTTCATACTCAACCCCTTCATCCCGGTCGTCAAAAACCTAAAGGCGTCTCGCTTATCTCCTTCAATGCACGAGGTCTTAAGCCTTGCATTCCCGAACTCAAAGAGTTCGTCCGCAACAGGGATATCGACCTGTTGCTTGTTCAGGAAACTTTCCTCAAGCCCTCCCTTAAAGGCGTAAGTCTCCCCTCTTACGCGCTTGTACGTAATGACAGAGCCGACGATCGTCGTGGCGGAGGCACTGCCATCTACTACAAGAGATCCTTCCATTGCACCCCTCTGGAAACACCCAAGCTCACCAATATGGAAGCCACCATATGCAAATTAGGCATGACAGGACACCCGTCCCTGATCATAGCCTCAATTTACCTCCCCGCCAATAAAGCCCCTCTCCAAAGCGACTTGGAGGCCCTCCTCTCGCTCGGAGACTCTGTCGTACTATTTGGAGATTTCAATTGCAAACATACCGTTTGGAACAGTCGTCTGACTAACACCAACGGTAAGAAACTCTTAACCATTTCCCGCGCACTGGACTTTGATATCTTCTCTCCAACAGCGCCAACCCACTACCCCGATCGGGAAGACCAGGAACCCGACGTGCTGGATTTCGCCCTCCTTAAAGGCGTCGCGCTCAATACAAGAGCGATCGAAACACTGGACGATCTGGGCTCAGACCATCGTCCAGTCTCTCTACAGTTAGGTCCCTATGATCCAACTCCCCATACCTCCTCGAAAACCTTCACTAATTGGGAAGGGTACGAGAAATCTCTCACCTCGGCCATAGAGGCCCCCGATTCACCGTATACTATTCCCCCAGACTACCTTGTTAGCTCGGAGAAAATAGACAGTACGGTGAACTCACTCACCCAGCTAGTTCAGACTTCGCTTCATGACAACGCGAAGGTGGTAGAGGTCCCGAACCGCAAACTACCTCGCGAGGTCAGGAAGCTAATCCAAACTAAAAACGCAGCCCTCAGATGGGCCGCCAAGTATCCCACCCCTGTCCTTAGGAGGCGCGCTAACGCCCTCCAAAGGAAAGTCAGATCCCGGCTAGCCGAATTGAGGGATTCCAACTGGAACTCTCTCATGGAGGATATCCAACCTTCTCATAAGGCATTCTACAAAATCGCTAGACGATTTCGTACCGAAGCCTTCTCAAGCACTCCCCCTCTCACGCGTCCCGACGGCAGCATAGCCTTCGAAGACGCCGAGAAGGCCGAATGCTTCGCAGATAGCATCGCTGCGCAGTGCTCCCCCAGCACTCAACCGTGCGACCCTATCCACATTCACAAGGTGGAGGAGGAGGTCCTTAAAAAGATCTCTCTCCCTGTCACCTCTGCTCCCATTAAAATCACTACAGACGAGGTCCGGACCGTCATCCGCGGTTTGAAACCTCGTAAAGCCCCAGGTCCGGATGGTATCTCCAACCTGGCGCTCAAACACTTCCCCGAGCAGGCACTGACCCTTCTGGTCATTATCTTCAATGCCTGCCTCGATCTCAGCTTCTTTCCAACAGCCTGGAAGACAGCAACAGTTATCGGTATTCCCAAGCCTGGGAAACCGAAACATATTCCCTCCAACCACCCGCCCCATTAGCCTCCTCAATGCTATGGGCAAGGTTTTCGAACGGGTGATCCTCGTTCACATAAGAGGGCACCTCTTCCCAATAGATGCTCCCCCACTCATCATTCCTCACCAATTTGGCTTTCGCCTCCAGCACTCGTGCCCCCAACAAGTCCACCGCATTGTCGAGTACATCACAAGCGGGTTTTATCCAAGACGTAACAAGACACTAGCAGTCTTCTTCGACGTCGCCAAGGCTTTTGACAAAGTCTGGCATGGAGGACTGGTATACAAGCTATACCATTCTGGTCTTCCTGATCGCCTAGTCCGCATCGTGGCTTCCTACCTTCAGGACAGAACCTTCCGCTACAGGCACGAAGGTATCCTCTCTCCCCCACGCCCCGTAACAGCCGGAGTCCCTCAAGGCTCAGTGCTCGCTCCTACATTATTCATATCGTACTCCAACGATATTCCTATCCCCAAAAATGGGGTGCAGCTCTCACTCTTCGCCGATGACACCGCCCTTTACATCCAAGGGCAAAAGGAGTCATCTGTCCTCGCCAAACTCCAACGCTCGGTCAACGAGTTAGGAGATTGGTTTAGGAAATGGCGCATCGAAGTCAATGCGGAGAAAAGCTCCGCAATGCGCTTCGACCACAAACGCAGGCGCTTAAACAACCTGCCCTCCGTCAAATTACTTGGGGCCTCCATTCCATGGAGGCCCACAGTAAAATACCTAGGAGTTACCCTTGACCCGGGCCTCACCTTTAGACCCCACGTCTCTAAGGTCACCCATACCGCCCGCTCTTACATGAGCCGCCTCAACGCCATGATTGGCAGACACAGCAAGTTGTCAGCCAGGAATAAGCGAACGCTGTATAAGGTTTGCATTCGACCGGTGTTAACATACGCCTCTCCAGTCTTCGCTCACGCGAATCCCACCATCCTAGACAAACTCCAGGTCATACAAAATCTCTTTTGTCGTCGGGCACTTAATGCCCCATGGTATGTCAGAAACGCTGACCTCCACCGCGACCTGGAGCTCGCTCCAATACAACAAGTCCTCAGACAATTCTCTGAAGCGTTCTTTGACCGCTCAGAAAACCATTCCAACCCCTTAATCAAGGGTGCAGCGGACTATGCTGCCCCTCTTCCTACCCGTTACAATTGCCGTCGGCCAAGAAATATCTTGACCGACGCTCCTAACAAACTCTCCACCGATGTGGAGAATCTTCTGGCCGCCCACAGGGGCGTACAACTCTCCATAGAGAATCGTCTTCCCGACGATTCTAATCTTATTCATGATACGTTGACACCTTCAGTGTCATCTATCCAGCGGTAGCTCTCTAGGGAGCGCCGCTAGCGCCTCTCGCTCCGCAAACGAGAGGTCGCTATCCGATGTCGGCTGTACGGTCCCCTTGGACGAATGCCTTAAAGGAGTTTTTAGTGGGATGGTCCTCCCTTCAGGAGGACCTTTCAGTCAGCCCCACACGACGCAGGCACCGGCCGTCGCGGCCTGTAAGTGCTTGGACGCATTTTTTGCTCCTCCCTCTCCGTAGAGGGTCAGCCCTTTTTCCACCTACATCTGGGCGCCAAAAAAAAAAAAAAAAAAAAAAAAAAAAATCATCAAAGAGGAATGTCATATCATTTTAATCTCATTGTTAAATTAATAGGAATTTCAAAACGTATTTTGAGGTTCTCAACCTTGTAAATCTTTTGGTACAGGATCCCTAGTATAGTTTTCATCATTTATTAATAACAAGCTGATTTTTCGTGAGTAGCTTCGTTTCGACAAGACGCCCAACATTTTTCCTTACAGCAATGTTGGTAAATGGTAGCTTGATGGGGCAGCAAGGATAAAATATGTTGACCGGACGAATTCTAAAAATTTATTACTAACCAAATTTTTCTTTGTTAATTATCAAGATAATTATTTAAATAACGTGAAAAAATATTTGTCCTACAAAATATAAGGTTTTTATTAAGGCGTCCCCCCTCTCCAACATGTATCATAAACAAGGTCATGAAAAATAATTACTAACCAGCTGATTTTTTTTTTATTGGCTGTCTACCATTTAGATAGTCTACCATGCACATTGTTCTACAAATTGCATGGTATGTCATCTCGGACCTACGCTGAAAAGATGTTAATTCCGCAGGATTATTTTTTTTATTAGTAACTGTAGGACAAAGGTATCACGTGATAGGATAATATAATTTTTATCTAAATAAAACAATGTCCTACAAAAAAAAGGGTAACTTTTATTAATCCTACAAGATTTGTAATTTAACTATAATATAATATAAATAAACTATAAAACTGGCGGACTGGAATAACGTACTTTGCAATTTGTAGGACAATGTGGGTAGTAAGCTGTGTAAATGTTAGACAGCTAATAAAAAAAAATCAGCTGGTTAGTAATTATTTTTCATGACCTTGTTTATGATACATGTTGGAGAGGGGGGACGCCTTAAAAAAAACCTTATATTTTGTAGGACAAATATTTTTTCACGTTATTTAGATAATTGTCTCGATAATTAATAAAAAAAAAATTCGGTTAGTAATTTTTTTTTTGATTCGTCAAATCAACATATTTCATCCCTATTATTTTAGTTATAAACCACAATCGAGAACTTTCGTACGAGAATTTGTTGGGCGTCTCATTGAAACGAAGCTATTCTGGAACACTCAGCTTGATACTAATTATTTTTACATTAAGTATTAGTACTACAACTTTTAAGTGTAGGTCCGAGATGACATACCATGTAATTTGTAGGACAATGTGCATGGTAGACTATGTAAATGGTAGACAGCCAATAAAAAAAAAATCAGCTGGTTAGTAATTATTTTTCATGGCCTTGTTTATGATACATGTTGGAGAGGGGGGACGCCTTAATAAAAACCTTATATTTTGTAGGACAAATATTTTTTCACGTTATTTAAATAATTATCTTGATAATTAACAAAGAAAAATTTGGTTAGTAATAAATTTTTAGAATTCGTCCGGTCAACATATTTTATCCTTGCTGCCCCATCAAGCTACCATTTACCAACATTGCTGTAAGGAAAAATGTTGGGCGTCTTGTCGAAACGAAGCTACTCACGAAAAATCAGCTTGTTATTAATAAATGATGAAAACTATACTAGGGATCCTGTACTATTTTAATAATCATCAAAATCTAACTCGAAAATTAACATCTGCTTTATTAGTTATTATTAAACATTATGAAACAATGTTGCGATATGGTTCAGAGTTGTAATTATCTTCTTAATATGTATTTTAAGGACGTGCGTAGTGTTTAAGTGATATCCTAATGGCTTAAAACTGAGCCTGTCAATCTAGGATCTCAGGTCCTGATTTCAGGCTTTGATAGTACAGTACAACGTTCTGTAACACTACACTTCAACACTTCATAAATTTACATCTGTAAATTGTTACAGATATAGAATTGTACAGAAAAAGACTTCTTAAAGTTGTGTGAAATCTAACCATTCGCATTTAGCCAGCATTACACCCTCTGGCCTTAACCCCTATTATTTACATAATAACAAGCAAACTAGTTTGTAATGTTCAATATGATATTATATGCAATATTTATTGTACACATGGATCGCCTATGTGAACGAACGCAATGGAACGCAATACTAATTTCATTTACATGAACAATGCTAATTTATTCAGGTAATATATAAAAAATACACTCAGATTACAAAAAAGGATAGACAAAGCGTCTAGGACAAAATAATCAGTATTTTAATCATGACGTTCCGTTGTATACCTATATCGTTGTATACATGACTAGCACACACATGCAAATTATGTCATTTGGGTTTAGCATGACATAATGCTTTGAAGTTTTTGTCAAAAAGTCACATCTTCACAAAATCCACTACGGGAATTGTGTTGGTAGAGATTTGTGTCGTTAACCCATTGTTGTCTCACTGCTGGGCACAGGCCTCGCGTTAGTGTGAGCTGAGTTAGACTCAAAGTCCACCCCGCTGGCCAAGCGCGTAACTATTTGTAGATCATGTACATTTGAGAACGTTTTTAAATAATTTTAGGGAAGTTTTCATCACGTTTTCCTTCTCTGTTAAAGCAAGTGATTATATATGCCTATGATATTTTAAAGTTATGTGCGTATAGAAGCACATAACTTTAAAATATCATAGCTTGTAATTTCTGTGATTTGTGTGGTTTATCTGTATTTTTGGTCTACGATAGGTATGCAATTATGCATACACCTATTGAATGAGCTAGTAGACGACTACGAACTAGTTCTTGTCGGAAACCATAGTTCACCTTACATGTACCTAGTTTTCCACTAATCTTTTAGATATTTTAATATTAAACAACCACAAGCGTATGACGTAACACAGGAGAAATATTACAACTTTTAATTACTTATTTTAATTACATGAGATCACTTACACAATTGTTTACGGAATGAAGTTGCAGGGGCTCGAGATCAGTCATAGATGCGTTTGTACGACAATATCGTCACTAAAATATCAATATTTTATTTTAAGTAAATGTAAAAATAGTAAGGTTTGACACCTGTGACCGAGCGCAATATAGTTTTATGTAATAGTAAATTGCATAAACGTACTGCGACAGACGAATGGTACAGAGAGCTCCAAAAGTAGATACTCGTACCAATCTCATAAGATACAAAATCAGATTACCAAAGCTGAGCACTATTAATAACATAATTAGATGAACATGTCAACATTATCTGAACCTAGTTTTTAGATAGTTTTGACATTTTTAGATGTTGGCAGATGACTGTAGTCGAAACAGGAGACTTTACAACCTTAGGCTCGTGACTTTTAGTATATTTGGTGTTAATTGTTATCCTATTTTTGCATCCCAAACTCATAAATAAGTATAGATATCTCACCGCCTTGTAATGGAAGGAAGCCATTAAATGGCTTAAACGGCTGACAATTCTGTCAGCCATTTAATGGCTGTCATGGTGTTACAATTTACGCGGAATAATGGCGACATGCGACAATTGAAATTGTCAAAACTGGTTAAATTTTCCATAGAATAACAATAATTTAGGAGTGAGTAAGCTTTGCTAATCTATGCCCAAACTAATGAAATGAGTTTAACTAAAAAGTTATCTTATACAAGGCTTTTTTATAAAATCCTCTATCTCTATAACCCTCCCTTTTCAACATAAACAACGTAGAAGGGCCTTATTTTTTATCCCGTACTGATTAAAGATATTTAAATAACTACAATAACAGAATATGAGACTTGTCAATTTATTCATTGCTGATTACTGAGGCAAAAAACTGTGATGTCTTCATATGAACAGCGAAGATGAGTTAATTTCGCACGGCTATTAAGAGTAGTTTGTATAATTACAATAAAACGATTATAAGCGTATTCGAAGTAATCAGATATAATAATAGGTAAGAATTTTTTTTTACTGATAAATCCTCATATGAATAAAATTACCATAGAGTGCTTCCATGTTGTTGATATCTTGGTACGAAATGTAGGCAGATGTGCCACAACTTTAAAATTAGATTAGTTGTAAAACGTAATACACAGCAGGGTTTTACGGCAAATTTAATCATAATTACGCTGCTGTTTTAACTTGTGGCTACCATTCGGAGCCAGTACCCGCCTCGCTCTATTTTTTTAGTCACTCTGAGGATAAGGATTCAGTTATATCTACATACATCCAAGGTGTCCTCTCAGGTAATATTTTTCTACAGAATATGTAGAAGGCAAGGCCCGCGTCGACGCGGTCATGTTACGGAAAATGTAATGATGTTTCGTGTGGTATACATTGCTGAAATTTGTCAAATGCACAGCCTCGGGTTTGGATTACGTTTATATTTCATACGATGCATGTAACTTTTGTTTATAAAATGTGGGAGTAGCAGACGAGCATGCAGTTCACCTTGTAAGTGGCTATTGCCGCCCATGGACATCTGTAATTAATCCCATATAAGATTAGATTCCTACCTGAGGTAGCCTACAAATGCGCTGCTACCCCTAAGCTGGAATGCCTGGGATAAGTATGTCTCCCTTACCACACCTTTCAAGCCGGAACACAGCAGCGCTTAACACTGCTGTTATTAGGCAGAACTAAGTGTGGTGGTGGTGTCACTGAAGTCGACCCACAAAGGGTTCTACCACCTTCAAAGCGTCAAGCTATAGATAAAAGTGCATATAAATAAATCTATCAAATGCGTTGATTGCAAATTGACCATTAATGACAAGTAATGTTCGCAAGCATGATTTTACATATCAATTATGTATATGTATTTCTAGAATACCTTGTGTTAACAGTCTATTTAATTACTTTGTCTACTATATACACTTCGATACATAGGTAAACACTCGTAGGTATAGTTATGCATATTCTTAAGATCTTAACCATGTATAATGTAATCTAATAACAGAAAATGATCAGTTAGCCTTCTGGAGTGCAATGGTTGGTGTCAATGTAGAGCATACAATTAAATACAATTACAAGTACTAAGTAAACCATGCATCATACGACTGTAATGTTTTACTGTACTCATGTTTTATTTTATTTGAGTTGTAATTGGGTTGTTGTTAACTTTGACAAACGAGGTAGTAGGTATACTTGATGGTACGTCTCTACTGCCTATGCACATCATCATCATCATCAACCCATTATTGTCCCACTGCTGGGCACGGGTCTCCTCTCATAATGGGAAGGATTAGGCCATAGTCCACCGCGCTGGCCAAGTGCGTATTGTTAGACTTCACATAGGTACCTTTGAGATTTTTTTTTATAAATCTCTCGGGTATGCAGGTTTCCTCACGGTGTTTTCCTTCACCGTTTTAGAAAGTGATAATTAAGTCTAATACCCACATAATTTCGGAAAATCAAAGGTGAGGCCTGGGATTTGAACCTCGGATTCCTCGATCGAGAGGCCGAGTTTTTTAACCACTAGGCTATCACTGCACTTTGCCTATGCACATTAGCAGCCAATTCTATACATGTTCGATATAAAATTGGCTAGGCTAGAATAGTCGTCTCAAATGTACGTCAGCCGGCATCCATAAGAACGAACCTGGATCCGAATCCAATCGGATAAGATATTTTTATTTCAAGTATTAAAGTTATTCAATAGTAGGATATAAAAATATACCGTCAAATAACACACATGTCTATCCTGTAATGATGGTAACCATCAACTACGGGTTGCAAAAATTTAAAGCGCTAGTAAGGCCTAACGATTAAGGCTTTTATCAGAAGACAGCAAGAGGGACTAATGCTTTAACGCGCTCTTTAATGCAGCGCATTGAAATCCAATCACTGCCACCCTCCGACTGCGACCGACGTTTAAAAGGTTTTCTAAAGAATTTATACAGAATTAGTAATAGATTAGAAGGCAAATAAAATTACTATGCATACAATACATATTATTTAATACGAGTGTACATAATTATTTAATACGATATATACCACAATAACAGTGATACTGACTCTTATAATAATAAAAACATACTTATCTAAACAAAAAACTTTGAAAATAATTAATCATCAGAAGCGGTTTATAAAAGTAAGGCCCCAGAGATTAGTAAAGATTATTCGCTTTTAACAAGAAAATGTAACCTTTTGACAACTTTACTGTCATCTTTTTTCGTGTTTAGAAATATTAAAATAAATGTAGTTTTTAGATCATTTACGAATGAAACGATATTTCTTCGCACTTGTTCTTCGATTTCGTGTCTTAACTACTCATGTCGGCATTGTTCGGCGTAAATTACACCATGACAGCCATTAAACGGCTGACAGAATTGTTAGCCGTTTAAGTCATTTAATGGCTTCCTTCAATTACAAGGCGGTGAGATATCTATACTTATCTATGCTACGCCCATTATTAATCTATTTGTTTCCTTTTTACCTGCCAAAGATCGAAAATTTGATAGGCAACATAATTTTTCATTTAATAATTTATCATCTTAAATTTTTAAAAACCTACGTCATTGCTTACTCGTGCTACACGTGTAGACCACAAAATATTTAAAAAATCTTGTCGCATATAAGAATATATTTAAAATGCCATACGCCATAAAAATGATATAAAAATGCAAAGCAATATAAGCCATCAAAATTTAAAAAATATTTTTGGATAGTTCGAATGACGTCTTTTAAAAGCTTAGATGTTTATTTCCCACTCCATCAAAATATATTGAGGAAATATGAAAAATATAATACTTATTTGTAAAATTTGTATACGAGTCGAATTGCCGTAATCAGCGCCGTGTTTTTTAATTATACTGACGAGGATAATCATAAAAAAATAACAAAAGTTGGCCATGATGTCAATAGACCTGTAAGAAGCTTATTTTTTTGATATTTTCCCTTTATATAATTTGTATGTATTTCCTTCGCTTTTATCAATTTTTAAATTGCTTCCGACATAAAAGGTGAATAAATAAATGGATCGGTATTGGAACTTTGGTGCACTAAGTAATAAACATGCGCAATAAATTAAAATATAACAAAACAAAAACGTATTACAACATGATTGGTACGTAACGTATCGTATTGCGTCATACATCATGCTTGGAAAAATATTTAAAACTATTTTCCTGCAAAATTTGACATTTAAGTACTCAAGTCTATTTTTGTTGTTCGGTTTTTGAAAACTTCACTCATATTAATTTCCCTAGACGCAACTGGAAATTATGACGCCATGTGAATTGTATTTTAGAAAATAGTACCTGGATGAACGAGCTTTGCTCGGTGTTGAAATAATAAAACAAAAATACCGATTATTTGAAACAAAAAGTCACGAGTGCAATTATGTTTCTCACAAAAAGAAGAAACTCGAAAAAATTAAAGAAACAATCGGACAGAGATTTGAATCCGGGTTTCCTGCGTTTTAAGGCGTCCGATTTCCCGACCAAGCTCTTCTTATTTCGTAAATGGTGGCGAAATTTCGCTTCGTATTCTAATTTCATTGTAGGAGGATTTTATTCAATGAAAATACGGTTAAAACGACATTGTCTGAAAATAAAACCTAGCTAAATCGATTTATCGCCCCCGAAACCCCCTAAATACTAAATTTCAAGAATATCGTTGGAGCCGTATATAAGAATTATCGTTTAAAGGTATTAGATTCTAGGTATGCCTATTTTGCATTTCTTTTAAACTCTAACTACTAAATACTGTCTCCACATGTTCAAAATGTTAATATTCTATATCGCTCATCAAGTTTTACGAAAATACCTGATCATTTTGAATTTCCATAACACTTAGGGGAACCGGATGGCTACATGCGTAGTGTCAACAACTGTTCATATTAACTCGACATAATTGATTCGCATTAAAAATAGCCCTTGTTGGAGGAAGCAAAATCGATACAGACTTGTCATTCCAGTAATTGCGGTTGTATTGGTTGTTGTTCAGATTTTTACTTGTTTTGTTATTTTTAAGTGTTATGTTTCATATAACTTGATTTAAACGGAAATAGGAGACATTTTTAATAAATCAAAAAACGAATCGTATACGAAAATAGGAAAGGCGGAATTTACAGCATTTTTCAATATTTATTAAAAAAAAAACAAACAGCAAGGTTTATTAAAAATATTCCGAACTGTTTGGCCGTTCCAAGAAACAAAGTTAATATTATACTTAATTGAAGCGGGATTTATCTTTAATAAGGCTTAACGTTTGTGTTTTAATAAAAAAACGCGATGTTAACGTTACAAACAAAATAATGTGCGAGTCTTATTACAAAATTCATAAACACTGAGCTTGATCTTTGTTTATACCGTTCGTTAGGTACTTACAAGTTTATTAAAGTCATCTGCATAATAAGGTTTACTTTATGTTATTTACCTGCGACGTTGCACTACCGTTGGTGTAGCCTCGCTTGGATCATTACTCTAAAGACGTAAAGCGCTCAGTCGAAGGTGGTAGAAATTTTTGAAGTTCGACTGAGAAGGCACTACCCTCACACAACACACACAGTTCTGCTTTATAACAATAGTGTTAAGTGCAGCTGTAACATGGTTACTAGGATGTGGTAAGGGAGACTTAATTATATTATCTAAGACGTTCCAACTTACTCCTCAGAAGTCGCCGACCACACTTGAGAGTATATACTTACCTACATAAAATTGATTTTACTCCAGGTTCCAGTGGCTATTTAAAATCAAACATACTGCTCGATTGCTACTTTAATGGTATAAAAAAAATATTATGAAATGATTTCTGAATCGAAATGTAAAATCAAAATGTAAGTTCATCGAATTCTTAAGATATGATTTATATACAAGTATCGTTCAAAATGCTACGGAGTGTACTATACCATGTATTGCCGAATTAAGCACTACTGACGTCCTCTATCGAAGAAAATTCTGAAAAATTCAGGTCTACCCCAATTGTAGGGCCAAAACATATCGAAGGTATCTTAAAAGGTACCAAGCGCAGTTTCCAAACCAAGGTCATATTTTATTTGGTGTATAAAAGTCTATAATCTGCGCACGGACCAGGCAATCACCATTTTAGCGATCGGCACGCGAATAAGCTTTCCGTACACGTCATTAGTACTTTATTTTGTGTTTTTTATCTTTACATGAAAAATAGTTTTGTTATGCCTACTGACAACTTTCAATAATTACGTCGTGGCCGCAGTGGGCTGTTTTTATTATGCACTAGCAGAACCCGCGGCTTCGCCCGCGTAAAAAAAAAGATATAACAGACAAATACTCGTAACTGTAATCGTAAATTTGTACCTTTAACAATTTTAACGATAAAATAGCAATAATATTTAATTAATAAAAGCTTTTTTTCTTCACTGTGTAACTAAATTGGTCAAGCTTTCTTCAGAAACATACGCTAAAATTCTAATTAGTGGACTGTAATGAAACTTTCTTTAAAATATAAGTTTCATGTAGGATACAATAATTATTATTTACTCTATTCCATAGGAACCGTCCATGTTATATGCGGCCTTACATACAGTGGTTCTTTCCAGGGTAGCTGGCTGGGCGGTTAGAGCTCCCATTCTTGCTGCCCGCAACTCCCGAAGTCCCCCTTTAGTCTCGTACGACAGGCAGGGGATACTGTAGCCCTGTTCTAGCCCAAAATTTTAATCCAAGGTCTATGTGTCTATCACATAACCACCACTAATCCACGCATAACCACAACCATACCCCACGGCAGGGCAAAATGTTGGCACGCAGTGTGTCCAAAGTAGTTGCGATGTACCTAATCAGTATACCAAAATTACGCATTATCATATATGAAATTTGCACCCGTCCACGTTGTCGTGTATTTGTCTGAATAGACGTTATCTGAAATTTTACGTTTCTAACTTCGAACCTAAAAGATTCCCGTATATATACATATAACACTTCTTTTACCTCCTTAGTAGAATTTCAAAAACATTCCTATGTACATATGTATCAATAAATACTTTATCATCAAATTTCTGAAAGCTAATTCAACACCTGCGGTCGGCAAGCCGATACCCACGGGTGGTGTATGGCCCGCGACTTTTCCTTGTGGCCCGCGGGTCTGCGCGTTACTAATAATTTACCAAGTGCAAGTCCAACCCGCACCTTGAGCATTCCGTACAACTAAAATTTTTATTTACACATTTTGTGAAAATTTCAACTGTCTACCTCTAACGGTTTAAAAGTTAGTTGGAAAAATATCGAATAGCAGTTTGTTGTATGGGGACCCCTTTTTGTTTTCAACTTTTTTATTTTTAGTATTTCTTGTTATAGCGGCCACCGTTATGCATCCTCTGTAAGAATTTCAAATGTCTATCTATTACGGTTCCAGAGATAGAGCCCTGTGACACACGGACAGACGGACAGACAGTGAAGTCTTAGTAATAGAGTTCCGTTTTTATCCTTTATGTACGGAACCCTAAAAAACCGTCGATGTGCACTTCAACACGCGTAATACATTCCCATGTTAAAAATATATGTTACGATGGCCCGTGGAATTTCACCCTACACTAAACCTCTCTGCACTCTGTTCTTTTTCCAGACACGCCAAAGGAAGTAACTTCAACAACGGTTTTTAAAGAATCTTCCTTTACTTATAGGTTTCTAAAGGTGGTAGAACCCTTTGTGGTTCGACTCCGGCGGCACCACCGCCACACCTATTTCTACCTAATAACAGCAGTGTTAGGCGCTGCTGTGTTCCGTTTTTAAGGGTGTGGTAAGGGAGACAGACTTTTCCGAGTCGTTCCAACTTAGTCCTCAGGGGTAGCGGCGCATCTGTGGCTGACCTCAGGTAGGAATATCTAATCCTATCTGGGGTTGATTACAGATGTCCATGGGCGGCAGTAGCCACTTACCATCAGGTGGACTGCATGCTCGTCTTCTACTTCTATAGTATAAAAAAAAAAATAGTACCCTAATGGTGGTTGATTGTTGAGTTGCTAAAATGCTGAAACAGATGTGTAAACAGAAAGGCATAATGCATACACCCTTCTATAGCAGTCTTAAGGGTTGATCTAAAAATCTAAAAAAAACCGTGTCTCAGATGCTTCATTGATTGAATTGATAATTTTTCATAGTGGTCGCTCCCGAATTAACGGAGTTTGAAATAAAATTCCAACCCCCATTTAACGACCTTAAGGGATGATTTTCCAAAAATAATGGTATAGGTGTTTTATTATTTTCTATCGAAAACCCAAATACCGATTTTTATACAGTTTACATTAAAACTGGAGGACTTTCATACAAACTTACAACCCCTATTTTACCCTCTTGAGGGTAGATTTTCCATAAATGGTGTTAAAAAGTTCTATTATTTCTAACAGGAAAGCCAAATGCAAGTTTTTATAGTCCTTGCTTCCGAATTAACGGAGTTTGGAATAAAATTCCAACCCCCAATTAACGACCTTAAGGGATGATTTTCCAAAAAAAAATGAAATAAGTGTTTAATTATTTTCTATAGAAAACCTAAATACCGATTTTTATACAGTTTACTTCAAAACTGGTGGACTTTCATACAAACTTACAACCCCTATTTTACCCTCTTGAGGATAGATTTTCCGTAAATGGTGTTAAAAAAGTTCTATTATTTCCAACAGGAAAGCCAAATGCAAGTTTTTATAGTCCTTGCTTCCGAATTAACGGAGTTTGAAATAAAATTCCAACCCCCATTTAACGAACTTAAATCCCTTAATTTTTTTTCCAAAAACAATGAAATAGATGATTAATTATTTTCTATCGAAACCCAGATACCGATTTTTATACAGTTTACATCAAAACTGGGGGACTCTCATACAAACTTACAACCCTTATTTGGGTTAAATAACCAAATAAGGGTTCATTTTCTAAACGGTAGAATTATAGTTCCACTGTATCTAACCAGTGAGCCAATGGCTAACTTACATAGTGCTGGCTTTCAAATTGGCAAATTTTAAAATAAGCTGTTAACCCTTATTTTACCAACTTAAGGGTTGATTTTCCAAAAATGGTGAAATAGGTATTTAATTATTTTTAATCGAAAACCTAAATACCGATTTTGATAGCGTTTACATCAAAACTGGGGGAATTCTACACAAACTTACAACCCTTATTTAACCCACATAGGGGTTGATTTTCCCAGTGAAGTCTTAGTAATAGAGTTCCGTTTTTATCCTTTATGTACGGAACCCTAAAAAACCGTCGATGTGCACTTCAACACGCGTAATACATTCCCATGTTAAAAATATATGTTACGATGGCCCGTGGAATTTCACCCTACACTAAACCTCTCTGCACTCTGTTCTTTTTCCAGACACGCCATAGGAAGTAACTTCAACAACGGTTTTTAAAGAATCTTCCTTTACTTATAGGTTTCTAAAGGTGGTAGAACCCTTTGTGGTTCGACTCCGGCGGCACCACCGCCACACCTATTTCTACCTAATAACAGCAGTGTTAGGCGCTGCTGTGTTCCGTTTTTAAGGGTGTGGTAAGGGAGACAGACTTTTCCGAGGCGTTCCAACTTAGTCCTCAGGGGTAGCGGCGCATCTGTGGCTGACCTCAGGTAGGAATATCTAATCCTATCTGGGGTTGATTACAGATGTCCATAGCCACTTACCATCAGGTGGACTGCATGCTCGTCGTCTACTTTTATAGTATAAAAAAAATAGTACCCTAATGGTGGTTGATTGTTGAGTTGCTAAAATGCTGAAACAGATGTGTAAACAGAAAGGCATAATGCATACACCCTTCTATAGCAGTCTTAAGGGTTAATCTAAAAATCTAAAAAAAACCGTGACTCAGATGCTTCATTGATTGTAATGATAATTTTTCATAGTGGTCGCTCCCGAATTAACGGAGTTTGAAATGAAATTCCAACCCCCATTTAACGACCTTAAGGGATGGTTTTTCAAAAATAATGGTATAGGTGTTTAATTATTTTCTATCGAAAACCCAAATACCGATTTTTATACAGTTTACATTAAAACTGGAGGACTTTCATACAAACTTACAACCCCTATTTTACCCTCTTGAGGGTAGATTTTCCATAAATGGTGTTAAAAAGTTCTATTATTTCTAACAGGAAAGCCAAATGCAAGTTTTTATAGTCCTTGCTTCCGAATTAACGGAGTTTGAAATAAAATTCCAACCCCCATTTAACGAACTTAAGGGATGATTTTCCAAAAACAATGAAATAGATGATTAATTATTTTCTATCGAAACCCAGATACCGATTTTTATACAGTTTACATCAAAACTGGGGGACTCTCATACAAACTTACAACCCTTATTTAACCCAAATAAGGGTTCATTTTCTAAACGGTAGAATTATAGTTCCACTGTAGCTAACCAGTGAGCCAATGGCTAACTTACATAGTGCTGGCTTTCAAATTGGCAAATTTTAAAATAAGCTGTTAACCCTTATTTTACCAACTTAAGGGTTGATTTTCCAAAAATGGTGAAATAGGTATTTAATTATTTTTAATCGAAAACCTAAATACCGATTTTGATAGCGTTTACATCAAAACTGCGGGAATTCTATACAAACTTACAACCCTTATTTAACCCACATAGGGGTTGATTTTCCAAAAACGGTAGAACTAAAGTTATTTTATATCTAACCAGCAAAGCAATGGCTAACTTTCATAGTGCTGGCTTCCAAAATGGCAAAATTTAAAATAACCTGTCAACCCCTATTTAACCACCTTTAGGGTTGATTTTGGAAAAACCCTTAGATTAGATTTTTATTACTTTAAATCAGAAAGCTAAATACCAATTTTCATCTAGTTTGCTTTAAAACTGACGGACTTTCATATTAACTTCCAACCCCCATTTAACCCCCTTAACGGTGGAATTTCGTAAAATCCGTTCTTAGCTGACCTCTACTCGGTGAAAAGAATATTCCTACCAAATTTCAAGTATTTAGCTCTAATGGTTCCAGAGATATCGTGATGAGTGACTATATACGTGGAAATCTCTTTTATATATATAGATTATGTAATGTAATTGAAATTGTCTTTAGTATTTTTTACGGATAGGTATATAATGAGATGGGTATATCTATATAGTCCATTGAAAAGTTATATTTTGAGTTGCAAAAGTCAAGATGCAACTTTATTTTTTGGATGTCATGAGAGTAAAAAGTATAAAGCTAAATTTAAGTTTGTGGGGTCGCAATTCTTGTCCCGCAGCCGCCATCTTAAAAAGTTGTGTAAATCATTTTTACAACGAATATATTCATGTAATAGCTGAAATTTAACTTCTATAATAGTAATAGCTGAAATTTAACTTCTATATTTTTTTCTCGCAGATCAAAAATAACATAAATTTGCCAACAAATTCTCGAAAAATTATAATCAGGCCACTTTTTATGCCAATAGGCCTTAAACAGAATATTGCCCTGCCGTGGTATATTCTTGTTGAAGTCTCAACTTCATTGCACAAGGTCGGGATTACCTACCTATACATCATAATAACTACTGTAAAGTACATCTGTTTATTACGATGATGTATTACATACAGTGCTACTAAGTCACAAGCGACTGTGCTAAGAGCTTATAACAACATTTGGTTTAGAGCAGGGTTTCTCAAACTTGCCGCTCTACCTACTCTTTTACATTTTAACATTAAAAGCGAACCATTGATAAAATCCTTGTTTACATATAATAAAATAAGATATTTTATTTATAATGGGTTTGCAGTCACGAAGTAAAAATATTTGGTTTCAATTAAAGGCATAAAGTGATAGGTGACAGTCCTTTCGCAAATTGAGTCAATTCTAAGAGTTTAGCAAGCAATATTACATACATTTTGGTTTTGCGTACCCCTTACGAGTAACTGGCGTACCCCTAGGGGTATGCGTACCTAACTTTGACAAAGCCTGGGATCACGAATAACAACGTAATCTCGGAAATGTGTGCTTTAACTTATAAATAGGTATATGTATAACTAAAATTTTCCGCGAACATCGTACATATTGACGGCTGCCAACTTGGTAGATGTTAAAAATATTTATACTGACCAAGGTATCTACTTAAAGCCTTCTCTATGGTCCAATTTCGACCACTAGGCGAAGACTAGTTTTCTTTACATATTTGTATGTCAGTCAAGACTGTGTACCTATGTACTTGTTTGTAAATACCGAATACTACATACCGCTTAAGTTCTAACAGAGCAAAACTCAAAAAATGGCTAATTTGAGTTATGCATATCAATCGAGAAAAAAAACATAGCGTATATTGACTTGCCAAATACTCGTTGAAAACTACGCGTAAGTTAGTGTTACATACGCAAAGAGCTAACGACAATTAAAAATAACTAAATGAGACGTTTTTTTTGCTCTCAAAAGTTGGCAATTTTGAGATCCATGGTGTTAGAAATTAAGCGACAATGTGTAGAAAATAAGATTTTTCTTGACTATAATACAATATATAAGATATTCGGATGATGAGGTATAGCATTTTCAGTTATTTTATTGTAATAATAAATAAAGGACTGGACCGAAAGCATATAATATATGTCTATTCTACATTTCACTATTAAATATAACGGCCGTTATAACGGCAATGTGAAGGAGATCGGGCATTAGCTTGATTTATTTTTAGCAATGGCACAGTTTATGGTAAATGCTTATTTCCGCTATATGTAGATAGGTATATATAGACAAATCCGATTGAATATTTAATAAACGTCCACTAAAATATTAGCAAACCCAAACGCGCACAAATTTATTATGAAACTAGCTGACCCGGCAAACGTTGTGTTGCCATATAAATAAATAAAAAAGTTAAGGGTGAACAACCCTTATCATTTACGGGTTTGAAAAATAGATAGAATATTTGAAACTGCGATGGTAGCGAAGTCTGTCGAATCCAATGTGAAACATTCCAAAATCAACAACTACTTAAGAATTAAAAATTAATTAAAAAAACCTTTTCCCACGGACTAAATTGTGAATCTAAATCATTCTCAAGTCGCCTTGAACACACACAACAAATTTCATCAAAATCAGTCCAGTCGTTTGGAGGAGTTCAGTGACATACACACGTACATAAGAAATATATATATATAAAGAGAGACATACACTGTGTTGATAGTGTTCATAAATTGTCGCTATAGCCATAAGTTTACATAAACAATAGTTTTAGACAGCTATGTAGGATGTTATAACTAAATTATTTATGTAGGCATAAGTAATATAAACTTTTATATAAAATTAATTTATGGGCATTAAAAAATCTTATTTGACGTTGTTTGATTAGTTGCTTACGTGATTGATACGTCCATGGCACGGGCATGGTACGTATAAATAGGTATTTACTTAAGACCTTGAAGTATCAATTACTTGTAAGATCGCAGATAACATGTTGCAAATTATCATATCAAGGCGATGTTACATTTTATATCCTTATTAATAATAATTAAAGTTTTATACATATTATAAAATATAATATTCAAGCATTTAAGGCCTCATCATAATAGTCGATATCTATATATATAAAAGAAAGTCGTGTTAGTTACTCCACTTATAACTCAAGAACGGCTGAACCGATTTGGCTGAAAATTGGTGGAGAGGTAGCTTAGAACCAGGAGACGGACATAGGATACTTTTTATCCCGTTCGACCGCGTTTCCTTGAAGTCATTTTATAACTCAAGAACGGTTGAACCGATTTAGCTGAAAATTGGTAAAGAGGTAGATTAGAACCAGGAAACGGACATAGGATACTTTTTATCCCGTTCGACCGCGTTTCCGTGAAGTCATTTTATAACTCAACAACGGCTGAACCAATTTGACTGAAAATTAATCGAGAGGTAGCTTAGAAGCAGGAAAAGGACATAGGATACTTTTTATCCCGTTCGACCGCGTTTTCGTGAAGCATTTTATAACTCAACAACGGCTGAACCAATTTGACTGAAAATTGGTGGAGAGGTAGCTTAGAACCAGGAGACGGACATAGGATACTTTTTATCCTGTTCGACCGCGTTTCCGTGAATAAATAAGAGTTGAAAGTTTGTATTGAAGTCCCCCAGTTTTGATGCAAATCTATATGAAAATTGGTATTTGATAGGATTTCGATAGAAAGTAATTAAATATCTATTTTACGATATTTGCAAAATCAACCCTTAAGTTGGTTAAGTAGGGGTTGGAATTTTATATTAAAATCCGTTAATTTGGAAGCAAAAACTGTAAAAATTTGCATTTGGCTTTAGAAGACACTTCGTTTAGAAATCGGCAGATTTTGAAGCAAAGTCTATGAAAATTGGAATTTAGCTTTTTGATTCAAAATAATAGAACACATTTTTCACCGTTTTTGGAAAATCAACCTTTAGGGTCGTTTAATCGGGTATGGAACTTTAATTTAATATCCGTTAATTTGGAGCACTAAGAAAATTATCATAAGACATAATGAAGCATCTGAGTCACTGTTTGTTTTTTTAGATCAACCCTTAAGACTGTTATAAATCGCCTTTCTATTTACACACCTGTTTCAGAATTTTTAGCTATTCAACAACCCGATTAGAGTACTATAAGTAAATAAACTTTCTTTAAAAAAAACCGTTATTGAAGTTATAGGTACTTCTTTTCGCGTGTTTGTAAAAAAAATAACAAAAAATACAACCGACTTCTATGTCACTACAAAGTAAAAAATAATTCGAACGAAATATATTGAGCGCCGACTTCAGAAATATGTACTAAACCAACATTTATTTGAATTATTTTTTACTATGTAGTGACATAGAAGTCGGTTGTATTTTTTGTTAAATTTTTTTTTACCCTTTTTAGTGATGACATAATAACATTTATATTAATACAATATAAAATTGTATAAACGTGATCATGAATTAAGGTACGGTCTGAATTTACATTGATTGGAACCGCCCGCTCGCAGGGCGCTGCCGCGCCCTGCCCGCTTAGTTTTATATTGTCTTATGTGTTCCAACCTAACCTAACTAAATAGTCAATGATTTGCAATTTCATTAGAACCTCCTACACCAAATATCTTCAAACACGACTCAATTATTCCCATCGGTTGAGGAGTTACATATTTTGTCTCCGAGCCACATTATCGGACCCTTAAATAATCAATGATGAACTGACTTTGCAATTTCGTTAGAACTTACACCAAATATCTTCAAACACAACTCAAATATCCCCATCGGTTGAGGAGTTACATATTTTGTCTCCGAGCCACATTATCAGACCCTTAAATAGTCAATGATGAACTGACTTTGTAAATTCGTTAGAACCTACAATAAAAAATAACACAATAAAAAAATAATTATTAAAATCGGTTCACTAACGGCGGAGTAATTCGTGTACATACATAAAAAAAAGATACCGGCCGAATTGATAACCACCTCCTTTTTGAAGTCGGTAAAAAAATAACAGAGTGCAGAGAGGTAGAGTGAATTTTATTTAATTGTATTTTTTATTTTCCTGTTCTCCTGTGGCCATTTCCTAATATTTACCAGTAGTTTATGGACATAATACATAAATTACACGAGTGAAACCACGAGGTACAGATAGTCACTCATAATTAGGTGGTACGAAGTTCACCGGGTCATCTAGTATCATTATAAAATGATCTCACCTAACATTTAGCACCTCTTATACATATATATGGTAATTCCCCATTTAAATCTACACATATTATACTTGTCATGTGAGTCATGTTAGAAAATGAAATTGGCCAATTGCGAGACAAACTCGCATCCGGAATGTTCCGTACCAACCAAATTTCATGTTTTGCATTATTTGTTATCATAGCAGCCGTAAAAGTACATACCTTGTGAAAATTTGAAGTGTTTACGTATTACGCTTCAAGATATAAAGCGAAAAACGCCGAAGAAGGGCCCCCCGTTCTATATTGAACTTTGTTTAATTTTTAATATTTGTTGTTATATCGGCCACCGATATAACAACTCTGTAAAATTTTAAATGTCTATATAGATTGAAAATTACGGTTCAAAAGATAGAGTCCTGTGACAGACGGACATCGGATAGATGGACTTAGTAAGGGGGTTCCGTTTTTACATTTTGGGTACGGTACCCTAAAAACATATTTATTATTTTTCTAAACACTAGATATTATAGATTTATATACGTCTGTTGGCATTGTACTGGAGAATACTTTTTTACCTGACACGGCATCCGTCTGACACATTATAGGTATGTAAGGATATATACAGGTAATTAACCCTAATTCTCTATTATTTGTTTAGCGTTTTAGACAACGAAGTATTTATTTTGTAGCATCATAACTTTAAGGCAGATGACAAGGAAAATCGAAATATATGTTTTATGTTTGAGCAGGACATTGTTTTACGACACGTGTTCTTTGTATATCATTATCATTGATGATCATTACATTAAATTCTGTGAAACCAGTTAAATGTTTAGATATTTTAGTTCGTTTCAAAGTGTGATGTGTATTTCGACAAAACGTGACTGAATTTAATTACAAAATTGGCAAATAAGGCTGTTACGGATTCTCTCGAACCTGTTTTCTAAAGTATGTCATCAACCGACGGAGTTTATATTATTAATTGATTTGCCGGTAATTTATTTATGGTATTATCTGACAGTTATTGGATATACATGTGATTTGTCTCTGTGTCTGTTCTAACCTATGTGTGTTATGTTATGTATTCCTTTTGTTTATAATACATGACCTTTTGAAAGGGGAAGATCCAGCATGGTTGGCCTGGGGAGGTTCTACTACCTACCCAATTTCATTTTGAAAGATCTTCATGATTTGACTGCGGGAACCAGCCAGTGTCTCCTCTTAGAGTGAGGGATTGAGTACATAGGTTTAAAAAAAAAGACAAAGTCATGGCTAAGATGGCGTGCCTATAAGTATCGTATCTATCCGATCTATAAGTAAGTATCTGACCGTATACAACTGTTATTTTCAGATTAGTAGGTATGTTCTACTGTTTGAGATGTCGGACCTAAGAATGTATGTATTGCCACTTTATTTGATTAATTTCGAGATGTATGTTGGTCACCTTCTCTCTATTTTTAGTTATATCCATTATTTAATTCGGCTCAGCTCAGCACTAATGGCCGAATTTAATTTTATTAACGATTTAATGTGTTAAATATATATCAATGTAGAAAATAGAATTAAGGCTAGTTGTCTATTCGTAATTTTGCATTTTTTTAGTATAAATTAGTAATAACCTACTCAATTTCTCACTGTAAGTTATCTGTGAATTCATCTATCTTTACCTACCTTTTATTTTTTTTACGAGGGGGAAACCTTCAAAAGGTACCCCATGCCGTCGGAGCGACACGAGGTTATGTGGGATTCTTACCGCACTAAAACCCCCCCGGTGGCCGTCCACACATACCTACAGCCGTCCTTCCCGGGATCGCTGACCGGGCGGTTCGAGCTCCCACTCTTGCCACCCGCAACCCCGGAAGCCCCCTTTTAGTCGCATCTTACGACAGGCAGGCGATACCGTAATCCTATTCTAATCCCGGAACTACAGGGACGATCTTTACCTACCTAACTAATTATGGAGGTTTCTCACATTATCCAGGTTCCAATTAATCAAGTTTCTCAATCGTATAATTATGAAATCGTAACTAAATACCCATTTTAAACTTAAAACAAACAACAAACAAACAAAAAAGAACGTTTTCGTATCTTTGATATCTTGTAAATATATTGTTCCATTGTATTCACTCGTGTATTCATATTTGTATATGAAAAGGCCTTATTTATTTTCCTGCACAAATAAATTCACATCTTGGCCTCGATGTCGTAAGTGACGTAAACACACGTAAATTACTTCATATATTCCTTTCGCAACAAATATTTCCGAGGATTCCACCGACTGTTCTGAATGTGTCAGAATATATTCGCATCTGTTCAAAGTGAACTAATCTGATTGACAAAGCATTATGCTTGCCAAAACTATATCTAATTCATAATGAATTTATGCAAAAGACGATTTTAAATTCTAATACTTCGACTAATAGAATAAAACTATTGCTTGATCCAATTTAAAACTATTTTTATTCCCGCGCAAAATACAACTCAAACGTCAAGAGCGTTCTTTTTCTTTTTTATGCTAACTTATAAAATCCTACCGGCCAGTGACTATATAAATGGGCACTTATTATAATAAAAATAACACACCATGAAAATAACACAAAATAATTAATTAAAATAATACAATAATAAAATAATTTATCTATCAATTATAAAGCAAGTAGTGATAACCCAGTCGATTTAATAATGGACACACATTCTGGATATCTAATTACAAATCTAAGGGTCCCTTGATTTCCGACATCGTATTTACTGATTAAAGAAGTGATAGTCTAGTAGTTTAAATGCAGCCTCTCAATCGAGGGGTATGAGGAATCGTAACCCAGGCTCGAACGTGTGATTTCTCAAATTTATGTGCGTGTAAGAAATTAACTATCACTAAAGTACAGGTCTGACTTTAAAAAAATATATACATACATATGTGCAGGTTAAAATGGTAGAAGAAGTTCTTAAAAGTTTGAAGTATACTAATCCAGAAATTCGCACACGGTCGGTGCGGTAGACTATGCCCTCAACAAGACCCCTCTCACTTTGATCGGAGACCCGTGCCCAGCAGTGGGATACTAATGGTTGACGTTGACGACTTCCTGTTACAGTCAACGAAAACATGTTAAGGAAACGTAGGAAGGTTATCTGAATGTTGTCCATAGATATTCTCAAATACGTGTGAAATCTCACAATCCGAACTTGCTAACGAAGTTGAACAGTAGACGGAGGTCTGTTTATTCTTTTTTGGATATTAGACCCTCGCAAAACAATAACATATTATTTGGTTTTTAACAAATTTAAATATCTTGACGTTTAGGCAAGTTATTAAGTTCTTTCAAGAAACATACAGTGTGTTTGTTTATTAGTAGATATAGGTTGATTTTTGGAAAAAAAGTACATATTATTGCAATACAATTTATTATAATTTAATAAATAAATGTATAAAAAGTTTTATACTAATCAAGAGCTATAACTCATACCACACGCGTATCAAGGTAACCGTTACCTCAGAAGTATTGAAAATGTCTTAACATTATTGATTGTCTGTTAGTAGCTTTGATAAGTAAAATAGAAAAATACTTCACCGCCTTAAAATTGGATGAAGCCATAAAGCCGCTGATTTGGCAGCTACTTTTTGAAATATTCACAAATAATAAAACATTTTTAGAGAAAATTTACGTATAAATAACTAATACTACGTAATTTTCGTAATAAATAAATAAGTATTTAAAACATTTTAGGGACATTTTAGCATGGAGACGTGGCAAAACTTTATTTACGCAACAATTTCAATTCTTAAAACTAGTTACACTTTCTCGTTAGGAGTGACCCATCTATGTATTTTACTCATATAAGGTCGGTAGTACTTGCACTATAAATAAAATTACTTCCATCTTAAAATAATTAATAATATTAAACTCAATTATGTTTTATGAAGGTATGTAGTAAAGGGCACGTTCATTTACGAGTATCTACTATAGTAAAATAAAACATATTACCGCGTAAGGTCCCTGTGTCAGAGGTCAGATATAGGTGGCTGAGAGTACAAATAATATGTAATAAAAGAGTACAATAATAGTAATAATAAAGCACCTTTGTAGTTGTTAAAATAAACATAAAATTAAGTGGTAGTGTACTTATAATAATTTAATAAAATATTATAGTTAAATAGTCAGCGATTATCAACGAAAAATACAGTGATAGCTTAGTGGAAACTCGGCCTCTTGATCGAGGGGACCGAGGTTCAAATCCCAGGCACTCACCTCTGATTTTTCAAAGTAATGTGCGTATTAGAAATTAATTATCACTTGCTTAAACGGTGTAGGAAAACATTGGGAGGAAACCTGTATATCTGCGAAATCTTAAAATAAAGTTTTCAAAGGTATGTGCAGTCTATCAATTCGCACTTGGCCAGCGAGGTGGACTACGGCCTAATCTTTTTCATTCTGAGAGGATACCCTGCACAACAGTGGGACAGTAATGGTTTGATGATGATGTCGATGATTACGAACGATTTTGCGATAGTCCTTTTGACCTCTTTCATTTAGATTACAAGTTTCCTTGTTCTGTATTTCAACTGCAAGCTCTTGCTCTCCCTTTTTGCTAATTGTAAATAATGTTAAATGCTGTTATTTCCACATCGGTCATTGTATTTATATCTTATAACTATTTGTGAAGTTGTTAATTAAAATATACTGTGTTAAATTTTTTCTTCGTTTTCTTCAAAATAAGTTAAAAAGTTAAAAGTTGTATTTTTTTGTAGAAGAAGGATTTTCACTGTAGCTGATCACAGATGTGTTGCTGCTCCTGAGGACAGATCCTCCTGCTCCTCCTCCTGAGATCCTCCTCCTCCTGCTCCTGAGGACAGATGATCGTCTGATGTAGGTGAGATGTCAATGAACTTACGTATAATGGTGCATAATTGAGTTTTTTTTAATAATATAGGAGTAGTAGACGAGCATACAATCCAATAATGGTCAGAGGCTACTGCCGCCCATGGACTACTGTAATCAACCCCAGATAGGATTATATTCCTAACTGAGGTTGGCCACAGATGCGCCGCTACCCTTAAGGCCTAAGCTGGAACGCCCACCCTTCAAAGCGCACCACAATAGCGCTTAACACTGTTGTTATTAGAAATAGGTGTATCGGTGGTGCCGCCGAATCCAAACCACAAAGGGTTCTACCACCTACAAAAGTTGTAAAAGTTGAGTTCATTGACATTATTGGTGTACAAAAACAAAAGATTGGAGTAGGTAATTAATTATCAACCTTTTCGTATCTTACAATCACAGACTCAATTAAATACTACAGTCACTGCTTCCTATGACAATATAAATGGTAGTCATTATATTTTTTTAAATAAAAAGGAAAAACAAAATCTAGATCTCATTTAAGTTCATGTTGTATATACGATATTACGCAGTTTTTAGTTTCGAGCTATTTTAGCGTTTTTGTCATACTGTCTGACGCATAGATATGTTATACTAGGATAATATATCTATGGTCTGACGTAAGTCTAAAACTGAATAACGTCAATCAAACTGATTAGTATTTCAAAAAAGCTATAATTTTTATGATGTGAACTTTAATTTCGACCTTGATTTTTGAATAAATAACAGGCATCTAAGTAGATACAATTTACTTTTAAGAAAAAAACAATAAATAACAAGAAATATCGCATAAAACAATGCTATTAATAAGGAGTTCTTAATAAAACGAATGTAAAGACAAAACGTTTTTATTTATCTATATATATAAAAGCGAAAAGATACTCACGTTCAAAACGTATTAATCAAGGTTTTGCCGAAACTACTAAAGCTACAATCATGAAATTTGGAATGTAGCTTCATTTTATAATGTAGATGCGCACTAAGAACGGATTTTTTTAAATTCCACCATTAAGGGGGTTAAATGGGGGTTGAAAGTTAGTATGAAAGTCCGTCAGTTTTATAGCAAACTGGATGAAAATTGGTATTTAGATTTCTGATTAAAAGTAATAAAAATCTAATCTAAGGGTTTTTTCAAAATCAACCCTAAAGGTGGTTAAATAGGGGTTGACAGCTTATTTTAAATTTTGCCATTTTGAAAGCCAGCACTATGAAAGTTAGCCATTGCTTTACTGGTTAGATATAATAGAACTTTAGTTCTACCGTTTTTGGAAAATCAACCCCTATGTGGGTTAAATAAGGGTTGTAAGTTTGTATGGAATTCCCCCAGTTTTGATGTAAACTCTATGAAAATCGGTATTTGGGGTTTCGATTAAAAATAATTAAATACCTATTTCACCATTTTGGGAAAATCAACCCTTAAGTTAGTAAAATAAGGGTTGACAGCTTATTTTAAAATTTGCCAATTTGAAAGCCAGAACTATGAAAGTTAGCCATTGCTCTACTGGTTAGATATAGTGGAACTTTAATTGTACTGTTTATGGAAAATTAACCCTTATGTGGGTTAAATAAGGGTTGTAAGTTTGTATGAAAATCCCCCAGTTTTGATTTAATCTCTATGAAAATCTGTATTTAGCTTTTTGTTAGAAAATAATTAAATACCTATTTCATCGTTTTTGGAAAATCAACCCTTAAGTTGTTAAAATAGGGGTTGACAGCTTATTTTAGAATTTGCCAATTTGAAAGCCAGCACTACGAAAGTTAGCCATTGCCTCACTGGTAAGATATATTGGAACTTTAATTCTTTCGTTATTGGAAAATCAACCCTTACACGGGTTAAATAAGGGTTGTTAGTTTGTATAAAAGTCCCCCAGTTTTGATGTAAACTGTATGAAAATCAGTATTTGGGTTCTCGATAGAAAATAATTAAACACCTATTTCACCATTTTTGGAAAATCAACCCTTAAATTGGTAAAATAAGGGTTGACAGCTTATTTTAAAATTTTCCAATTTGAAAGCCAGCACTATGAAAGTTAGCCATTGCCTCACTGGTAAGATATATTGGAACTTTAATTCTTTCGTTATTGGAAAATCAACCCTTACACGGGTTAAATAAGGGTTGTTAGTTTGTATAAAAGTCCCCCAGTTTTGATGTAAACTGTATGAAAATCACTATTTGGGTTTTCGATAGAAAATAATTAAATACCTATTTCACCATTTTTGGAACATCAACCCTTAAGTTGGTAAAATAAGGGTTGACAGCTTATTTTAAAATTTTCCAATTTGAAAGCCAGCACTATGAAAGTTAGCCATTGCCTCACTGGTAAGATATATTGGAACTTTAATTCTATCGTTATTGGAAAATCAACCCTTATTTGGGTTAAATAAGGGTTGTAAGTTTGTATGAGAGTCCCCCAGTTTTGAAGTAAACTGTATAAAAATCGGTATTTGGGTTTTCGATAGAAAAATTAATCACCTATTTCATTGTTTTTGGAAAATCATCCTTTAAGGTCGTTAAATGGGGGTTGGAATTTTATTTCAAACTCCGTTAATTCGGAAGCAAGGACTATATAAATTTGCATTTGGCTTTCCTGTTGCAAATAATCGAACTTTTTTAACACCGTTTATGGAAAATCTACCCTTAAGAGGGTAAAATAGGTGTTGAAAGTTTGTTGGGAAGTCCGCAGATTTTGAAAAAAAGTCTATGAAAATTGGTATTCAGCTTTCTGATTGTAAATAATAGAACACCTATTTTACCGTTTTTGGAAAATCAACCCTTAAGTTCGATTAATAGGGAATAGAACTTTATTTTAAAATCCGTTCATTTGGAAACAAGGATTGTAAAAATAGCATTTAGCTTTCTGGTTCGAAATAATAGAGCTTCTTTAACACCGTTTATGGAAAATCTACCCTTAAGAAGGTAAAATAGGGGTGGAAACTTCGTTTAGAAGTCCGCAGCTTTTTAAGCAAAGTCTATGAAAATTGTTATTTGGCTTTCTGATTGAAAATAATAGGACACCTATAAAACAGTTTTTGGAATATCAACCCTTAAGGTTGTTTAATAGGGGGTGGATTTTTATTTAAAAACCCGTTTATTTGGAAGCAAGGACTGTAAAAATGTAATTGGTTGGGAATGATAGAACTTTTCTAACACCATTTATGGAAAATCTACCTTATGAGGGTATAATAGGGGTAGAAACTTCGTTTAGAAGTCCACAGATTTTGAAGCAAAGTCTATGAAAATTGGTATTTTGCTTTCTGGTTGTAAATAATCTATCACTATTTTTTCCATTTTCACACACAAAATCAACCCTTGTGGTCGTTAAATAGGGGTTGGAACTTTATTTTATAATCCGTCAATTTGGAAGGAACCTCTATGAAAAATTATCATTGGACTTAATGTAGCATCTGAGTCACTGTTTTTTTAGATCAACCCTTAAGACGGATATAAAAGGGTGTATGCATTATGCCTTTCTGTTTACACATCTGTTTCAGCATTTTTAGCAACTCAACAATCAACCCCATTAGGGTGCTATAAGTAAAGAAAGTTTCTTTAAAAACTGTTATTGAAGTTACTTCCTTTGGCGTGTCTGGAAAAAGAACAGAGTGCAGGGAAGTTTAGTGTAGGGCGAAATTCCACGGGCCGTCGTAACATATATTTTTAATATGGGAATGTATTGCGCGTGCTGAAGTGCAGAACAGCGGTTTTTTAGGGTTCCGTACCTAAAGGATAAAAACGGAACCCTATTACTAAGACTCCGCTGTCTGTCCGTCTGGCCGTGTGTCACAGGGCTTTATCTCTGGAACCGTAATAGATAAACATGTGAAATTCTTACAGAGGATGCATAATGGTGGCCGCTATACCAACAAATACTAAAAATAAAAATAAAGTTGAAAACAAAAAGGGGTTCCCATACAACAAACTGCTATTCGTTATTTTTCCAACTAACTTTTGAACCGTTAGAGGTAGACAGTTCAAATTTTCACAATGTGTGTACTTTAATGGCTGCTGCAATATTAAATACTAGAAATTAAAAAAAAATGAAAATTTTGGTTGTACTGAACCCTCCAGGTGCGGGTTTGACTTGCACTTGGTCAATGTATTAGTAACGCACAGACCCGCGGGTCACAAGGGAAAGTCGCGGGCCACACACCACCCGTGGGTGTCGGGTTGCCGACCGCTGGTGTTGAATATTAGCTTTCAGAAATTTGCTGATAAAGTATTTATTGATGGATATGTACATAGGATGTTTTTGAAATTCTACTAAGGAGGTAAAATAAGTGTTATATGTATGTATACGGGAATCTTTTAGGTTCGAACTTAGAAAAGTGAAATTTCAGATAACGTCTATTCAGACAAATACACGACAACGTGGACGGGTGCAAATTTTATATATGATAATGCGTAAGTTTATTCAAATTGGTCTACATTTTGGTATATTGATTAGGTACGTCGCAACTACTTTGGACACACTGCGTGCCAACATTTTGTCCTGCCGTGGGGTATGGTTGTAGTTATGCGTGGATTAGTGATGGTGATGTAATAGACACATAGATCTTGGATTAAAATTTTGGGCTAGAACAGGGCTACATTACCCCCTGCCTGTCGTAGGAGACTAAAGGGGGACTTCTGGAGTTGCGGGTGGCAAGAATGGGAGGTCTAATCGCCCAGCCAGAGATGGAAAGCACCACAAGGACGTTTCCTATGGAATAGTGTAAATATAAATTATTGTATCCTAGATGAAACTTATATTTTAAAGATAGTTTCATTACAGTCCACTACTTAGATGCTACTTTATCGTTAAAATTGTTAAAGGTACAAATTTACGATTACAGTTATTTGTATGTCATATCATATTTTTTTACGCGGGCGAAGCCGCGGGTTCTGCTAGTTAAATATACGAATAGAAATTGTAGTTCCTTTAAAATGGGCTGAAAACTTTTTTTAAAGTAAAGCGTATGTTGAAAGAGGTTAAAAATTGTAAAAAGGTATATAATCATTTTTAATCTTTTTCATGCCTACCCAGACTAATTAAAGTCGTAAAAATAAAAAAAAAATATATGTATCTAAATATATATAACTCAAAGGTGACTGACTGACATAGTGATCTATCAACGCACAGCCCAAACCACTGGACGGATCGGGCTAAAATTTGGCATGCAGGTAGATGTTATGACGTAGGCATCCGCTAAGAAAGGATTTTGTTCAATTCTACCCCCAAGGGGATAAAATAGGGGATGAAAGTTTGTATAAATCTTCTTAGTGAATAATATTACTTCGTAACGCGAGCAAAGCCGCGGGAAAAAGCTCGTATATTTATAATAATGTATTTTCTAGATTACATTGAAGGGTACGCAGTCACACAGATGAACTAATCAAGTGGAAAACGCTTACAAGCATATAACCCTAATCCACCCATTTTTCAAAAGTGTCACGTGATCGCATTTGTGTAGTTTTCTTGTTACCTACTAGATAATTTTCGTTTGCTAAATCACATCTCATTTTGTTTTATCATTCATCATCATTTCATTATACTTGTTTTTTAAAAAAAAATACAAGTAGAACACTTGTATTTTTATTTTTGTTCTTATATAAGTGTGTGTACTTTACTGTAAACTAAACGTGTGCTTTCTTTGACTATTTAATCGTATATTGAAGCAGCCCAAATACGTACAGATTTCAGCATTAAATCGAATAGAAAACTTTCCTAGGGGACATGTAGTTTGCGGATAAATATCCGCATCGCCCGATCGCACTTCAGTGACCGAGGGTCGGTTGGCTACCACAAGGTGATCTCTGTAGCCTGACCGCCCGCGCTGCCATTACTGGCTAATTGCTGAACTGAATGCCATGTCGTGTCAACGTTCTAGTGACATTGTACCTCGTACCGGAATCAGTATTATTATGTAAGAATGTCTCAATTTTGTCGAACAAACAATGTTTACGCGATCAACCAATTCCTAACCTAATTCCGGAAAATTACGACTTGGAGTTGTTTTATTAAATATTGTCTTAAGGATGTCAATTCTTTTTCAAATATGTTTTGCTATCACGTAGTATCAGTGTTATTTTACATCGATATGTTATATTTACTGACACTATATAATGAAGATCGTAGTAATATGTCGAATTTATTTTCATTTGTTCATAACTCTACATAAACGTTATTATTAATGAAAAGCTGATTAATCGCAGGGACCTTGTTAATTAGTATTAATGATAGGTGCTTACTTAATATGATTTCCTGATGATTAATTCGCTGTAAACGACTGTTATTTTGTAAGTTATACTAGGTGGTTATTGAGTGGCTGTGGGAGCCGGAAGAACCTAGTAAAGGTAAAGGGCTTCTTAAAAAAAGATTTCTTGATAAATAATGAGTAAGACTCGAATGGTAGGGTTGTAAAGTTTTCTGTTATCCATCCGTTGTTCTTGGTTAAGTCGTTTAGTAATTCTAATATAATTTTCTCGTATTACATTACTGTCGTTTTCAGGGGTACCAGATAATCGTATCTACGCTGGAATATTTTTTTAAAACGAGTGTCTAACTCCGTCTGTCGTAGGGCTCTAACTTTTGAAGCCTAACAGATACCTACACATTTTTTTGGATGCTTGTATTTCGGCTTGTTACATTTGTTATAATAATAAAATCCTACAAATAAAAACATTGAAAATGTGGTAGTGAACTTGGTCGAATGTTTCTGTCCGTGCAAATCCAGCTCGCGAGAATAACAGGCGTAGAGGGCGCTATTACGATGCTTATTCAATTTATTGTTAAATCATATAAGCTGTAAATATAAACAACATTGTTGTTAAGTAAAATCATGAGTTGCTATACTATTCAAAGGTAAATAACGTCAATTAACAGTTTTTATTGTAATCGAGATAAAATCTAAACAAAGTACCCACTTATTTTGCGATTTGTGGCTAGCAAATCAAAATCAAACACACCAGAAAAATCTTAAATCGCTTTGCAATAAAATCATCGTGATTATGTTTTATTCATCTTCATGATATTTGCTTGGCCATCTCTCACGTAAATTCGAACAAACAAATCTATTCATGTTTGTAAGCGCTTCTCAAAGTTAGCGATAACGTCCCCTGAAGGTCCAGGCTTACTGTAAAAGGTGGACGGCCGTGCCAGACTAAGGTCCTTGTAGTGTTTTAGATTAGACTGATTTGTGTTTTTAGCTTTGCAAATTTCAGAAAAAGAAGATTACCGATTTGAAAAACAGGCTACCGTGACCCACCGTCAGGATAGCCTGTTTTTCAGGCGCTAGATAATAATTATTTGTAGAACAGTTTTCAATTGCTCCCATTCATTCATTGTCGCTCCTGAAGGAGGAGGTGTCATCTTATATGTAAGTTAATCGATATTTACTCCCTTTCACCGAAACACAAGAATTCCTTCATGATAGAAATAGGTGTGGCGGCGGGGTCTCCCCGGTTCAAAGTTCAAGTTTTCAGTTTCAAGTTTGAGAACCGCTGATGTATATTGTACGTACATAGAGGCTGGCGTCAGCGTCTAACGCTAACCACTTAGTCCAGGTAAATAGTGTTAGGTGTATTTACAAATTATTTCCACGACGTAATGGAACGTACTCACTTGAACGTTACACACTTAATGTATTATTGACAGATACATAAAAAAATATGTAAGTACATAAGTGTCACATTCCCTTATACCTTAAATCGGCTAAAACACGTAAATGTCTGGTATTAAGTGTTTTTAGTCGGATCCTTCACATGCTATTATAATCAACGATTTATTTTTTAGAAAATGTACGTATAAGGATAACCAAAATCAAAACCAAAATCTTGTAAAACCAGAAAAATAGGGAAATACCACGGTTTTAAATTCTTATCTACCAGTTTACTAAATTAAGAAAATTAATCACTAAAATGTCTGCTATATACCAGATTAGGTTTATAGCATTTGCTACGGTTATTTGTCCACTACATACCTTGTTTGTTACCTATAACCTATTAGCTTTTGCCAGCGAATCCATACAAGTACCTTCGTAATAACATAATTTATTATAAATTTTAAACCTCTATTTTACCCTTTTAGGTTTGCTTTATTCTCTCTTAGAACTTGCCTCAAAATTTACGGATTTTCAAATAACGTTCAACCTCCTATAAAAACTCCGTAGGGGTGGAATACAAATAAATTCTTCTTAGTAGGTGCGTCCGCAATACATGGCTGTTTCGGTGAGTATCTGAACAGAATACAGAGGGAGGAGACGGCCCAGTGCCATCATTGCGGGCACCACGAGGATTCCGCCCAGCACACGCTGCAGTACTGCCCAGCGTGGGAGTCTCAGCGGCGGATCCTCGTGTCAAAAGTGAGGTCGGACCTGTCTCCAGCGGCCATTGTTGGGGCGATGGTTCAGCGCAGCGAAGCCTGGGAAGGCATGATCACCTTCTGCGACATAGTAATGTCCGCAAAGGAAGACGCCGAGCGAGCTAGGGAGCGCGCTGAACCCGCTCGGAGGAGGAATCGCCGCGGGCGTACATAACGCCCACCGGCGCGGTGTCCCTGTAGTTCCGGGACCAGAATAGGGCTACGGTATCCCCTGCCTGTCGTAAGAGGCGACTAAAAGGTCATGTTTTTACAAGTATATACAGATAGATTACGCGTTGTAACTGATTAAATATTTTTTAAATCATGTGGAGTAAATACTTAACACGCTCGTGGCTTAGACCTACATATCGATCATACTTGCAGAGGGTTCCAGAGTTCAGTACCTACGTTCTGGAACACCAAGGACCATCCTAGACTTGTACGGGTTGACAGAAGCGGTCGTTACATCTTGGCAATATATATATTGTTTTAGCTGAATTATATATTCGTTCGTCAATTGTCCATTATATTGACATATAAAAAATGGCAAATAAAAATTGTCTTTTAAATATTTACTTAAGAATTTTAATAAAACATGATCTTCACCGATTTCCTATAGTACTGCAAATAATATTCAACTGTATGACGTCAAGGCAAAAACGGATATGATAATCCGGTTAAGGATCTTATTTTTAGCCGACTTCGCTAGTTAGACACAACTAAAGTAAGTCATTAAATCCTCGTTAACTTGAATCTATTTAAGTTAAATACGAATAATGTGTATTTAAATCAAGATACATTTTTAGACACCTGTATCATATAAGTTGTATGTCATTAGCTTAAACTCGTTTACAGTTGACTAGTTATGTTAAGATAATGACACCATAACCAGTTCCTGTTGTATAAATTGGCAATACATGGAAAGGAATGACCAAGATAATATCGTCTTAATATACTAAGACTTGCATGTGTACCTACGGCTGATCCTCACGTGGTCAATCAAAATGATATATGTTAACTCTCAACTGTGACGTCATTGGGTCTACAGTTAATATACACGTTTGTACGTTATAAAGATACTCTATAGGAGCAAACGACCACGTAAGTGACATCACCCATTGATATCCATAATTAACCCTAAAAACATAGATAAGTATAGATATCTCACCGCCTTGTAATTGAAGAAAGCCATTAAATGGCTTAGGTAGTCCAATCTTACGTTTACCTGGGCGCACTGATCACAACTGCTGGATGTGTGGAAGAAATTAAGCGCCGCATAGCGATTAGTCGGTCTGCAATGGACAGGATGAAAAGAATATGGAGGAATCGCAACATAACTAAAGCTACAAAGTCTCGTTTAGTCCAAGCGCTAATATTCCCCATATTCCTCTACGCAGCAGAAACGTGGACCTTGCGAGAAACTGATAAGCGTAAAATAGACGCTTTTGAAATGTGGTGTTGGCGGAGAATGCTGGGAATATCCTGGAACTCCTTCCGCACCAACAAGTCTATTCTCGAGGAACTGAATATCGACGAGCGCTTATCCAGTACCGTACAAGCTCGCATTCTTACTTTCTTTGGTCACGTTTCACGACGGGGTAGTGTGTTCATTGAAAGACTTGTAGTGCAAGGCAAAATCGAGGGTACAAGACCTCGAGGCAGATCACCTATGCGATGGACTGACCAGATCAAGACCATGGTGAACGCCCCACTACATGAGTGCACCAGGAAGGCGGCGACAAGAAACGAGTGGCGGCGTCTTGTTAAGCGTGCCACGAAGACCAAGTAATGACCACGACCACTCTGACAAGAGTGTAACGCTTAAGAAGAATTAAATGGCTTAAACGGCTGAAAATTCTGTCAGCCATTTAAAGGCTGCTATGGTGTAATTTACGCGAAACAATGCCGACATGTGCAGTTAAGACACGAAATCGAAGAAAAAGTGCGGAGAAATATCGTTTCATTCGTAAATGATCTAAAAACTACATTTTTTTAAATATGTTTCAAACATGAAAATAGATAACAGTGACAATTTCAACTGTCAAACAGGTTACATTTTTTGTTCGGATTGAGTAATCTTTACTAATCCTATCCTAAAAAGGATAACATTCCTTCTTGAGGTTGGCCACAGATATTGACCCTTAAGGGTAGCTTCATATCTGTGGCCAAAGGGAGAAAGAAGCCTTACTGCATTCTTTAGACCAAAACACATCAACGCTTAGCTTAACACGCACACACAGAGGAGTCGAAGCATGAAGGCTCTACCATATTTAATATAATATATTTTGTAGACTTGTTTTAGAATAGGATACATCTTTATTACCTAGTTTACGTCATTCTGCAAATCAACGAGAAATTAAGCATAAACTATTTCCCGGATCCGGTTTTCACATATATTAACACCGAACACGTGTGATGCGCTTTTTTAATTTTCTTAGTAACAATTCGAGGATAAGGTAAGAGCAATGACCTGATTATGTAAATCAAAATGTCATATAAACAGGGAATATTAAGGTGGTAGACGTAAACACGTGAGATGTTCTAATTTATTTCTCATATGGTCTATACTGTGATCACTCATGTAGTATTTTTAGTTGAAAGGTGATAGAGCCAATACGGTTCGGGGGAGGTACCATGCCACACCTATTTTAGCGTGAAACATTCTTGTGCTTAGGTTGAATGGTAATGGATCCCGGCTGACTTACATTTCAGGCGACGATCTTAGTCTATACTGACATCACATCTATTAGGCTCTAGGTAAAACCTATTCTTGTCCCTGTAGTTCCGGGACAAGAATAGGGCTACGGTATCCCCTGCCTGTCGTAGGAGGCGACTAAAAGGGGGCTTCCAGGGTTGCGGGCGGCAAGAGTGGGAGTTCGAACCGTCCAGCCAGCGACCCCGGGAAGGACGGCGGTATGTGTGGTCGCATACCGTCGTAAACACTACATGGTGTGGGAGGAGCGAAAACTGCTCCCCCAGGGTAGAGCCCGTTGGGCATCGCGCTTGGAGGGGTCCAGTTGTGTTCCGTTGGAGATCCCGGAGTTCTCCAAGAAGCGTTGAGGACGGCCACCGGGGGGGTTTTAGTGCGGTAAAAATCCCACATAACCCGGCGTCGCTCCCACGTCGTCGGGTACCTTTTGAAGGTTTCCCCCTCGAGAAGAAAAACAAGGTAAAACCTATTCTATTTAAAATTGATCACAGATGTTTATGGGTGGCAGTGATCACTATTATTATTTGGCGAGCTCATATGCTACTGGAAAAAATCTTATTCGATTTAATAACAAATGTCCATGCCATATAATATGTGTGTCTATTATAAAATAGCCATTTAACGTTAGGATAGTATTGTACAGCATATCATATTATGACACAGGTATATAGAAACTAGCTAAAGAAGCGTTAGTTAAAGAAAAGCATCGCTAAAGCTAAAGTTTCGCTAAAAAGCATAACAGAGGAGTTATTAGAGTTATGTGCTGTTGGTATCATTGGCCGTTAGTAGCACCCCCATTGTTTTGAAATGGTTCTTTTAAATCAATTTACAAGCTCCATTGGTAGCTATCTACGCCTGGGAGGAAAATTTCAAGCTTATTTTAAACCAGTTCTTCCGATCAAAGTCCGATGGACTCGAATTTAATTAATGTATTTGTGATAACAAAGTAATCTGATATTCCTTCGCTGATGACGCATTTAAGTTCTAGGAATTCCCAGGATATGATGGCTCAGCTCAACGGCATTCCGTAAATAATTGGATTGTAGTATTTGGTGAATTATAATTAGGCTTTCTTTAAATGTTGCTGAGTTATTTCGCTTTATAAAAAATCGAATGACGAAAACGTGATCAATGATCATCACAACGTTTATTTAATTTTTATTCTCTTCGCTGGGTCTATGACTGAATTTACCGTACATAATCACAGCTTTATTGCGTCCTTACGACTAATATTTTTTTATGATGTAAGCCAGAAAACGAAATGATTTACCATGACTTTGGCTGTTACGTGGCATTCTGTTGTGTTGGACGAATAAAGCAAACACTTTAAACCTACTGGCAATGATGAACATGACCTTTGTGGCGTTTGCAAATAGTGGTCAACAAATATTTATGAAACTATTATTATGATATGCGTGTAGTCAGAACCTTGAAACTTGATTTAGACCTTAAAAGGCGATCTTTTGAAGTTTAAGATCACTTGGTAATTAAATTGTTGAATTGTAGGAATTGGGACGCACTTGGTTGCGATACGTTTTGTATACTACGCTAGAAGACATTAGGAATTGAATCTCACGAAAATATATGGTCGTTTACCATTGCTCACTATATTTACACTATTTACTTTTTACAAACAGATAATTGTTATGTGTATAATAATATAAAATATAAAATGACTGATGAGATGTCATGAAAAGAAAAATTAGCGGATAATTACGATGTATGATATTGATGTATGTTAACATACAACACACTACTTAACTTTACCTATTTTTAATGTAAATGTTCAACAAGTCCTTCAGAAAATAAGGTACATGAATGCACTTCGGAAGATCACATCGAAGTAATATCTATAACTTTATACGTACGAGTATATTAATTATTGAATTGTATATTGATACATACGTATAAAATAGGGCCTGTTTATAACAATTATCATCAAGAGACACGTGCAGAATTACCATTTTTATTTTCATAAACTGTAGACATGGTAATTTATTAAAATTGCAACTAAAAACCAGATTTTATATGACGTACGTATCCAAAAGGACTGTTCTTTTGATCATAAAATTTGGCGTGGCCTTGTTATTTATCTGAACGAGGATGGGCGGCGTGGCTACCCACATTGTTTTTAGGGTTCCATACCCAAAGTGCAACAATGGAACCCTAAATTTGACGATCCGCGTGGCGGAGCGGCCACCATACCGGTCTGACGCGCAAAGGGTCCCGGGTTCGACATCCCCGGCCAGACAGATGTCTAAATGATGAATTTAGATTTCTGTTTCTGGGTCTGGGTGTTTGTGTATTTATCTATGTGTGTGTCCATGGCACCCACGACAGGGAATCCTAGTGTGGGGCTGTGAGTGTAAAAAGCGTTTAATACTAACCCTCTTTGCGCTTCGTGTCCTTTTGTCCGTCTATCACGGGGCTCTAACTCTTGAATCGTAATATACGAACACTTAACATTTTTATTCAGTATATATTGCTATGGCCGCTGTTAGCAAATAGTAAACATAAAGGAAGTTATAAGTAAGAAGTATAATAACAAAATTAGCATTTAAAAAAAAATAAGCTTTGTTGGTACGGGACCCTCCATGTGCGAGTTCGTTTCGTACTTGGCCAAATATTTAATCTCAGCGTGTTTCGATGATACCGTACTTAAAGGATGTCCGTAAATCTTGTACCCATACAAACCTGTTTCCGTTTGTTGTCATGTATCCGATGAACATGCTCGCATTGTATGTTCGAGTAGGGGTTCGAAAAGAAGAGTAAAATAATCTCTACTTTTACTGCTTTCGTGGAGCAACTATATAACAGTAATATTACCAATAGACGGCCGGATGGACATGAGGAGGATTAGTTTTATCCACGAGTTATAACCAATTGGTAGTAAGTAAGTCAGTCCGTTTCATACCTTTGTCAAAGGTGTCGAATTCGAGATGGTGTTAGCATGAAATGTACTAATACGTACATATCCAGTGGCGAATTAAAAAAAATGTAAGGTCTAGGCTGTACAGCTTTTGCCGCCCCTGCTTCTACAATAGTTTCCCGGACTAGGTAGTTTCTGTTTATCGGACTAGGTCGGACTATGGTACGGTTCCCGTTTTTTTTTTGCTCGTCACGCCAGTTCATGACACGTTTAAGGCATTAACGAACTAGCTTCCTAATAAGCAAAAAAAATATTCGGTCCCCAAATTTGCCGGCCCAAAAATCTGCCGCCCTAGGCTGAAGCCTACTCAGCCTGCTGGTAAATCCGCCACTGTACATATCTATTCCATATTCCCTTATTTTTGTTTCTAAAAGACAAACTAAATGTTAATGTTAACTTTTGTTACTTGTCTTTTGTCCTACACATACTAGATAGATCTATTCGAGGACTAGGTGCTAACGACTTGTGTTTATGTTGACAAACCCATGTTAATGTAAAATATTAAATTACATACATAAAGATTTATAAACTGCGTAGTTTCTACTAAGTAACGACTTATAGTACATCGTAAAACGGAGGCACAGGTCAGTAGTGTCATCAAAAATAATAAACAGCGAATAAGATTAAATTGTTCTAATAAAGTCTAATAAAGTTACCACGTCTCGGCAAAAGGAGTACAGGACGCCCCCCGACCAGGTGGACTGACGACCTGAAGCGGACGGCGGGAAACCGCTGGATGCAGACGGCCCAAGACCGGTCGGAGTGGCGCAGACTAGGGGAGGCCTATGTCCAGCAGTGGACCAGTAAAGGCTGATGGATGGATGGAATAAAGTTTACCTGGTTTATTAATTGCTTATGACAGTCATATATTAAGAGCCGTATCATTTCCTGATCGTTGTGATAATAATAGCGAGGTAGAATTTTTGATTTACACATTTTATTGGAGTCAATGGATCTCTACAGTGAGAGGGATATAAAGCTACATACAACAAACTTTCTTTTTTTTAAGGAAGTATCAGGATACTTTCTTCGCGATGTTTTCCTTCACCATTTAAACAATTGATTAAAAATTTCTAATACGCATATACTAATTTTAAAATTCGGTGGAGCGTGCCTGGGATTACAACCATAGGTTTTATTGGAATAATTTAGGTATATAATATCCCCTTTTTTTTAACGAGAGGGAATAACAATAAGTATATAGGTAAGTAGGTGCCTAATGTATAAATCAAAGGTAAAAAGGTGAAACAAACTTGTGTGACGCAGTTCACAATAATTAAAAACTTATTATTTTTATTAATTTTGTGACTATAAACACACATTTTATTACATGTTAATCGTCGGCATCGTCATCAACCCATTATTGTCCCATTGCTGGGCACGGGTCTCCTCTCATAATGAGAAGGATTAGGCCATAGTCCACCGCGCTGGCCAAGTGCGTATTGGTGGACTTTACATACCTTTCTTTTTTTTTATAAATCTCTTAGGTATGCAGGTTTCCTCACGATGTTTTCCTTCACCGTTTTAGCAAGTGATAATTAATTTCTAATACGCACATAATTTCGAAAATCAGAGGTGCGTGCCAGGGATTTGAATCTCGGACTCCTCGATCGAGAGGCCGAGTTTCTTAACCACTAAGCTATCACTGCTTTTGATGTCTATCTTTTGATATCTTTGATCCACATGTTAATATTTACGAATAATTATTAGGTATTTACTAAAAAAATAAGTCTTTGTCCAGGACAGCCACAGTAATTAGACTGTTAGAACCAGAGTATGCTTCTAACAGCCTTAAATGTGATACAAACTCACATTCAAAACTATGAGCATTCTGTTTTGGATACCGCGACCGAACGCAGCAAATCGCCAAAACGTGACTCGGCGTCGATGCAATCGCCAAAAACAAATCGTCGGTCGTCGATGCTAAAAGTAGCTAGTCTGCTAGGGCTGTAACGCCTTTTTAGTCAGTTAATCAACCTGAAGTTAATCACAGATATGTTAGCTATTTCGTTACTGTTACGACGGAAACAGCAAACGCGCCTGTGACCTTTGTAATGATAAATGTTCACTGCTGCCAGTGGAGATCCAAATTCTAACTTCTCTTGATGTTTAAGTTGGAACTCCTCGGATAAAAAGTTACATATCGAACACAGCCAATCAAATCATGAGGAATTCTACCTTTAGCAATGTAAGCTGTTTATTATTTATGTGCTCACGTGATAATTACGTGGTCAAGCTCCAAAAAACATGTTCGAAAGGAAAAGAAACAGGTACGAAAAGTCTGCAACTGCGTCGATGTATGTTTCTTTATTAAAAGTCGTTTAAAACGCAGATGTATATAATGTATTTCCTACAAATACTGGACGACCTCAAACATAAGATTTTACTTAGGACTTACGCAAATCTACCAATAAAAAGAGTTACTTTTAAATGTTTTTAACAAAAAAAGTAGTCGAATATCTTCCTGATTTTTAATTATTTACAAGTATCAGATATAGCTAGGGCAGTTGCACAAAGAAAATGGAGATGGGCGGGACATATCAGCAGATGCCAAGATGAAAGATGGGGAAGAAGAGTTCTGGAATGGAGGCCTAGGACAGGACACAGAAATGTGGGGCGACAGCTCATGCGCTGGACGGACGACATAGCAAAAGTAGCGGGTAAAGCTTGGACAACTCAAGCCCAAAATCGAAAAAAGTAGCGTGCATTAGAAGAGACCTACATTCAGCAGTGGATGACGAATGGTTGAGAAAGAAGATCAGAGAGGCAAGTAGATCGTCAGGCACAAAACGCTAGAGCGATTTGAATGTTCTAATGCGTGTAACTTTAACAATATTCACGTATAATGCAGTTTTTTTTCAAAAGGATTCAATTATACCATTTTAAAATTTTAACTATGTACGTTGAATAATGTTAAAGTTACACGCATTAGAACATCAAATCGCTCTACTGTAAAGTTGTGAAAACGCACTTGCACCAGTTTACGTAGGACCCGTCGTAGTGATAGAGTCATGGAAGGATTGCTTTCTTGTAGAAAAATGGGTAGTCATAGTGAAGAACATGCGACATCTCAATCGCTTCTCACGGATTTGAGCTAAAATGTTAGCAGGTCGTAGTTTTAGGTTTAGTAGGTCGTAGTTTAAATTTCAGAAATTTATGAACAGGAATATGTATTGTACAATACGATACGATATAGGCATTCATTTTCTCAAGGTATTCGTAATTGACAATAATTTTAAGGATCTGTAAGGTTCCAATGAGGCCGCGGCAAGGTGGTTACCAGCGGTCAACATATAATCAAGTCGACCAAGGACGTAATTTGGTGATTTGCTGTGTGACCACATTTACCTATTTCTCAATCAGCCGATTTGCAATAATGTTAGATAGGTATGCTAGTTTGGTAGACCCTACAGCCAATAAGTTAAGGTCATGTCAGAAATTAGTATGCCGTATTTAGAATGATATTCAAAACATCTACCAACGCAAAGTATGTTAGTATAGGAGTTGTTATTATAGTAGAACTATTTAGTTTATTGGTATCTTTTTTCCTGTTAATAGCCTTACGATATGCGCGGGTATACATATATTTACTTACGTATTAGAGTCAGGTAAATGGTTAAATTCATATATTTGGTTCATAATTCATATGTTTTAATGTGTCCAAAATCTGTCTGTATTTCTTGAGAGGACACGGCTTATCCCATTAACTTATATGTATTCCTCAAAATCCCTTAAAAGTCGTGAAGTGACCGGTCTAATAATATTATGCTCCTAACTTTTTTGGCCCTATAAAATATACCTACCCTCTCGTCACCTTTTAGGCTTTTGACGAGGTTACGACAATGATCCTTCAATATGACCTCTAAGCTACCTTGTGTAGGTAAACTCTAAACACCAAACTAATTAAAAGGACATTGATTTATTTACATGTTATTTGACTAATAAGCAAACATGAAGGTTAATTGACATTTTAAAGCACATATTACAAACATCGTCCCATCGTTGGTCAATGGTCATTGTGAAGGCAATTCTGATAAATAAAGTATATACCTATAAAGATTGTGAATGAATCGCCTTACAAACTTTTATTTAAGTTGGTTTGTAGGTAGATACGTCATAGAAAATGAGGTCCATACCTACGCCTGTTCGATTTTGTGACGCATTTTTGGAAGAATTCTATCGTCAGATTAAGCTTATCTACGTGACTTTAGTGGCAATACAAAAAGGTACAAGAAGCTGGACTGATGTTGGAGTAGCGCGGACTTTATCCATTTGGAGAACGAATTGCCACCCCTTTAGGTATATTAAGGTCTTGTAAGAAATAATAATTTCAAGAACTTCCTGTAGGAAATAATTACGTAGTTTTAATCAGGCTTAATAATATTACGCTGATTATATCACTTATGGTGACATTAACTTGAACTTTGAGCATCGGTTAAATATGTAATATTAATTTTACTGCGCCCACGCTTCTCTATATCACTGTAAGATGGACATAGGAATTCATCACTTAAATAATAATAATTAATTTAAATTAAAAAAAAGTATTATTTTCTTACTAATATTTAAAAATTATTTAATTAAAAATAATATTAAGTTGTAGACGAACTGCAACCAAAAATTGGAATATTTTCATATAGATGTGAATTTTATTAGAATAAATCAATAAGGCAGGCTTTTATTATTTAGCAACAATATATAAACAAATATAAAAAAATATTATGATTTTTTATAAGTCGCGCATCACCATGACTAGGTATAGTACTCGTTAAATCTCCAAATCAGCTCAATCGATTTTAATCATTGATATACTACTAATAAAGACGTTATTAGTAGCATATCTATGATTTTAATGAAATTATTTTTACCAAACTACCAAGGAAGGGTTATGTTTTTGTATAGATGGTTCCAGCTTGAAAGATACTTTTAGACCAAACAGGTGGCGCTGTAGTGGAGATGACTTTGTTTTCGCAGTTTCAGTTAAATGGAAAAATCCACACATTATTTGTAAAATACTTTATTACAATAATAAATAAGTTGCAAAATAGTGAGTACACAGCAAATATTTGAGCAGATTTGTCATGTCGCGCGCGAGTGCGCTCCAAGCCGCCGCTGTCCGCTCCATTGCACAACACTTAAAGCATCGATACACCAAAATGTGACAACATAATGTTCAACAATAATCCTTGGCGCTGTCGGACACCGTGCACACCCACTCAACTAACGGCCACGGCAGACATGCTACTTTTCGTATTGGCGATTCGCGATTAGCGATTATGATGCTGCGTTACGTTTGCCAACTTGCTGCGTTTTTCAAGGTGTCGAAAATACTCGTTTTGGCGACTGAATTAAGTCGGCATCGCGTTTTTAGCACTTCCGAATAGCTGCCTATTAGTCAATCGCCGACACCAAAAGTAGCATGTCTGCTGGGGCCCTAATTCTAGTTTTGTTCAAAACTATTATTCGAATATGTTATGATATTTAAGGAAATTCCGTCATTTCAACATTTTATTTCTAGAGAATAAGATCACGATTAATCATTTACAGCTTATGTATAATCTGCGCTATGCCTAAACCGATAGCCAGTCACTATAGTCGACACGACGTTAATTGATTGAACTAAAGATCCAATACTTACAAATATTCAACAGGGCTATTACCTCTAACACTTAGTTATATTAATCTATTAGTGTGCACAGTTTTAAAGGATTACGTTACTGTGAAACCTTGAAAGTTGTAATAATTTACATTATTTTCCTTTTCTTTATCTATAAGTGTTACAAAAGAAATACAAATCGATTGTATTGCATTGCATAAAGGAAGTCTACATAAATATAATACTTAAGTATGAAAATACGAAAATATAACGTTAACCATATTAGTAAATGACACTGGATTCAAAGTACGGACTAAGAATTTCATGGTAACATCATCATTCATTACATTTTATGGATTTATAACCTTTCCGTAAAATTATATTTACATAAAACCAGCTATAATATAGTATATATTGTTATATAAGTGCATACATATATTTATTCATATTCAAAGTGTATATAAACAAAATGCCCATCTCACTTTTTACCTACCAATTAATCTTTATAACCTATTTAAGTGATACCTGTATGACTACCTGCCACACCCACTAGATTATACATCAATTAAAAGGGAAACATTAATATCCAAACCTTTTATCTTATAAGAATTTAACATTCGATAGTTCTCTAGGAATTAAACACTTTGTACTTAAAATTATAAGGCATCGGACAACCCGAGATCCGAGAATACGTGGGACTTTGTGCAATAACAAACTTTACGTGAACATAATATACTATATTATCTAAACTCATCATAGAATATATTCAATAACATTTTGTTCCGACATAGTCTACGGCCTTCCGTTTGATATAGTCCTCGGAGGCGAAATCATTCGAAAATTATTTTTTCAATATGATTTATTTATAAAAAAATAAAATGCTGCGAAGTCACCCGCAATATTTGGAGAGTAAACGTTCTAGTGGACGCATCCATGATAATCCACGTCACGTTTTCAGAACACCCCGGGAACATATTCCGAAACTATTGAATATACAAACAGCGTCACGTGGCCGAGTAAGTAAAGTGGGGTTATAAAACTAAAAAAATAAATAAAAGATATTCAAAGCCACTGTATAGACGGAAGCGTTGTAGAGAACAATGTTTCCGGAAAAAATAACTAAAGGAAACAATTCTTCAATACAACGCTCTTCGTTGAGAACAAAGGCTACAACATTTAAACCACAACTGCACGTGCAATTTTGAAATATTCGACATCATTTAATTCTTCATATTGAGAGATATACTCTTAGGTGGGTTTAGTAGTAAAGTGGCGCCATCTGCGCAGAGTTAGAGAAGCCACGTGACTGTTTCGGAATACGTTCCCGGATTAATTGTAGCCGCCTCGCAGGGGAGCCGCCGGATCTAGGGCGCGGGTCGGGGCCGAGCCTAGGGCGGCAGCCGGTGCCGGGCCTAGGGTGAGACCGGGCCGTTCCTAGGGCACGGACCGGGGCCGGACCTAGGGCGAGACCGGGCCGGACCTAGGGCACAGTCCGGGACCGGACCTAGGGCGAGACCGGGCCGGACCTAGGGCGCGGCGCGGCGCCGCACGAAGGCGTCGGCGGCGGACGAAGCGTACGAGTTGGGCACCTTCGCATCCTCTTCTTGCTTGTAGCCATTCTTGCCGTTAAGCGAGCTGCTGCTGTCATCCATCACCGTCTGTAAACCAATGCGTTATGTAAGTGTATTTGTTCCTCTTCATATAAAAACTCTCCTTCCAGCTTTTTATATTTGTATTTCTAAAACTCGAAAAGTCGATAGATTGACGGGTAATCACACAACGCGACATTTTATAATGGTATTATTTGTCTCTATTTCTATATAATGATTTAGATAACCGCAAGCAATCAACCAAGTAATTCGTTAAATAATGACGAGTATGTAAATACCGCGAACGAAGACAGACGAACGTTTACACATAATTCACTCAAATAGGTTATATACTCAAAATCAAATAGGTTATATACTCGCGTGTATTCGTCTATCTTTGACAAATATTTTAAACTAATATAAGAATCGACTACCTTTTAGGTAGGCATCAAAACTTTAGTTATTGACCTAACAGTACAATCATTACCGAACTGAGGCACAGCGAACTTTAGGCAGATATACGAGTAACCATTAATTCATATATTTTTAACTATGTTCATCATGCCGAACATCAACGAATACCGGATTCGATTTATATGATTTACATTGTAAATGATGAATTCCTGTTTCGTCGTTTCTACTGATCTTATCATAACCGACATAACATAATACAAATAAAATTTGTATTTATTTTAATTAATGTAAATGTGTAAGTAAGCTAAGGTTAAAATTATCAATTACATAAATTTAATGAGGCCGTCATTATTTAATTTTAATTAATATTTTTTTAATCTTTACGAACCGTGGGATTATTGCTCTATATTTTGTTTATTGAAAACAAAGTAATTAGGCGCTTAATTCTAACCGGATGTCTTAAACATGTTACAAACTTGGTGTATTCCGTACTCACTGCTAATATTCATCCGTTCCCTGTTTCGGTTGTTTAGCGTTTGTATTCGTATGCGGCGTTTACACATTCGTTATTGCTCGCCAAGTTATTTGGCAAATTGTTCGCCAATATATTTCATATCTATATTATTGATGTTAGAATAGACCTGTCATCTAACTCACCATGCAAAGACCATTTGTGATCTTGGACTTCCTGCCGGCCTTGTTGTAGCGCGCCTTGTAGAAGTCGCTGAACAGGAACAGGAATAGGAAGCCGTGCATCGCGATCCAGTAGACGAACACACGAGGGTACTGGCACGACGGCCGGAACAACACCTGCAGCTGGTGGCTGAAGATCAGCACGAACTGCACCTGGATAGGCAAAAGTTTGTAAGTGGCAGGAATACAGTAAGTCGATACAAACTCCATAAGCCCGTTCCACGAGAATCGAGAGAATGTGGAGCGGGATTTAGAAGTGGAAACAATATATTTTCGGCGCATACAATTCGTTTTGTCGCTAGTGAAGCAGTTTAATTCTTATATTACTACCTTCCCATGTGGAAATATTATAAACGTGACATAAAGCTGAGTAATGGTGGGGGTAACTCACTAGCTATGACAGTCAGTTCGATTGTAGACACCAACTGATGTGGATGTGCTCCATATGGTTAGTGGAACGCATTTGGTGTTTATAAAGTGTAAGTTTCTAATGTTTATTTTAGACAAAACATACATACTTATTCGAAATAAATAACTTAGTTGATTAACATACGAGTACACATGAGTATGGCAAATATTTTCTAAGTGGAAGAAAAACTGTAAGCGGTAACAAACAAGTTAATATGTACAATTGCGCAGTACATAACATATAAGTGGATTAAATGCTTAATGAATCGAATCAAACAATACAGTTGAAATACAGTTGACTGAGTATACAAATAACTTTCTAAGTTTCAATTTTCAAAGTTACTTGTCTCCGCTTTCAAATTGTTTCCACTTATATGTTTGTAAGTACAATTAAGTTGTAAGTCACAACTTGTAAGTGGGAACAAACAATTTGGAAGCAGAGACAAATAATTTTATATCTGGCAAAGTCAGTAACTTCGTATGTTATTTGGGGAAATTCCTTATAAGGTATGGGATGGTAGAACATAGTCTGACCACAGTTATATATATTTCAAGCCGAATAATCTGAAGAACAGGAAGTAATTTAAAAATCACCGACAAACACATATATTTTATGTATATTGTGACCTCAAATTTAGTGTTATTTAGACCACATTTTGTCGTTACAAAGACTGGAAGAATTAACTTAATCTTGATTAGTCATCTATTCCTAAAGGTATGGTAAACTTAAGGTATGGTAAGGTCTCTAAAGGCTTCCTGTTAAATTTTCAAAAGGTTTGACCGTGACACTTACTTTATTTCTGTCTATATACGAGCGGTATATTTATAAAAAAATTAGATGCAACGATTGCAAATATCAAAAATTATCATGCAATTCTCAAGGAAGTTAGTTTCGGAATGCAATAAACAAGTCAGTAGGTTCTATAAGTAACCTAGTTAATCATGTAAAAATCCAACAGTTTATGCAAGTGTGCGTATTTTTCGTAACATTAAAATGTCACTCTGTGGTCGAAGTTCTTAAGGTCACGCTGCACGGAACATCATGATATTGAACTTACCGAATTAAGTTTTGGAAAAAATAAATATCTCTATTAATTATTACAATGATCGGTTAAATTTGCTCAGGTATATTTAATATATTTTTTTTGAAAATCTTTAATATCTATTATCGAAAGTTAACGTTTAATCTTAACGTTTTTTTTTTTATTTTTTAATACCATAATTTTAATAATAAGTTGCAATGCCCGAATAACCGCTACTGTGTAAGTTTAATAAGCCTTGTGATAAATATTGAAATAATGAAAAAAGATGATAATAGAAATTTGAGAGGCGTTACAACTACAATAGATTTACCGGGGAGGTACGGACCACTGTGATACCTATTTTTGACGCAAAGCATTTCTAGCTTATCCGTGGAATGGTGTGAATACAGACAACATACATATGAAACGAATATCAGGACTTGTACCCATCTGTAATCAGTTAGGTAGATCTCGTGTTCTATGCGGATTGGATAACAAATGTTCATGTACGCAAGTGTTCACTGACCATCGATGGCGCTACATACTCGTTTGTTACCGTATAAAAAATCTACACCTTACATAATAAATATAATAGCCGTCTTCTAACATTGAAGGATGCCTTAACAGTAATGTTTTATTTATTAATCATTTATGTTTAACATCTGACGCTAGTAGAACGTTGAACTTAACATAATTAGTGGTATAAATTAGACACCGGTATCTAAAACGTAGACGGAAGCGCATATAAGGAAATGTTATTTGGATTTTGTGTATTGTTTGATTTGTTATCCATTAACACAATCACACATGACATATGACTGATATGGGGACGTGTTTTTATGATATTGAATTAGCAACCGGATATATAGTCCACCTGATAGTAAATGGATACTGCCGTCTACGTTGACGTTATAAGGTAGCCTCATATGTATGTCCTTTTGACCCGGGCATTCTCAAAGGGGTATTATATTCCAAATACCTTAATATTATCTTATATACAAAATTCTCGTGTCACAATGTTAGTTACCGTACTCCTCCGGCTTTACCGATTTTCACCAAATTTTATATGCATATTCAGTAGATCTGAAAATCGGCTACCATCTATTTTTCATACCCCTAAGTGATAAGGGTTGTTCACCCTTTAAATTTTTTCATTTATATGGCAACACAACGTTTGCCGGGTCAGCTAGTTTTAAGTAAAATTCACGTAACTATCGTAACTATTATAATATAGTAAATAAGTTTAAAGCATATTAATCCCATTGATATTGAAGGTGTAACTTTACATGATATAAACATTTAACTTACCATCTGGAAAGCTGTCAGGTACTTCTTCCACCAGATGTATTTCTGGTACCTGGGTCCCATAGCTGCTACCATGTAGTATAAATACATTACTATGTGTACGAAGGTATTGAGAAGCGCGAAGAACGTGCTGTGCCCACCTAAGACAAAAAATACACATTACCTAATTATGTGAAATAAATTATGGGACATTTATATATTGTAAAATTCTGTCTAATATTTCTGCTGATACACCACACACACACACACACACACACACACACACACACGTATGCACGTACGTACACTATCACGCACACGTACACGTACTCACGCACACAAACAGTCACATTATTGGTTATGTTAAGTAGATCTATAATCTATATGTATATTATGAAAATTAAGGGAATAATTAATGACCATAATCTATTGCTATGAATAATTTTAAGTGGGTGAAATATTTATCGCTAAATCATTAAATTCAATAAAGTCTTATATAAAACTTATTTATTAACTTCTTCTTTGTATGGAACCGCAAATATCAAGGTATTAAGAGATTTTGTATAATGTTCTTTTAATAAATGGATCACTTTAAGCACCGGTAGGGGCAAAGAACTGCTGAAACCGGTAAATTTAAAGAAATAACTGGCTTTAGTCAATTTGTTATTCCGACAACAATTACTAACATGTAGAGGTAACAAACCTTTTTATATATCTGTAAGCAAAAAGGACTAATAATTAGGTTACATTTTTCAAATTCGAAACATTATGGAACAGCTAACCATGTTGAAGAAGAGATAAAGCCCGATTTTGATAAAAACAATAATTACGTTTGAAAAAATCTATTCAACATCGAATAGTGTATCTTCATCGTCATTAACGCATTACTGTCCCACTTCTGGGCACGGGTCTCTCAGAGTAAGAGCATTTATGGATTATGAGAAAAAAATCATAATAACTAAGTCTTCGATATTATGTCAATTAGTTTCAATATATAATCATCTACATCTTAAGTATTGTAATTTCTACCTACTTCAAAATCACGATTTAAAATTCTTATTACTACACATGAAAAATCCACCCTGTATATAATTTTTATGATATTTGTTTTTCTTTTAGACACTCATAAGTTCCTAGTAACCTATACTGCCTCGCTAATATAATCTGCAATCCTTACTTACGTGCTAATTGAATATTTTTCTCGTACATATTCTCAAATAGTAACATTAAATAAAACATTACTTCATCTACGATATTAGACGTTAACGATTTTTTTTACAAAAGCATTTATTAAACTTTTTATGTATTAACATGTCATTAGCGCATCGTTAAACTAACTAAAGGTAATAAGAATATAATTATGTACCAATAATTATGTATTGTTACCTACTATAAATAAATAATGTGTAATGGGAATTTGTTACTACATGTTAATTTAATAAATAAACGGGATGTTTTGTAACATTTTATGTGGTCAGCTACATTTTTGCTTTATAACAAAGTTATAAAGACAATTTTCAAATTAACGTTAATAAGACGTAAAATTAGACATTACCTGTTATCATAATTACATTATAACACAGTATAAGAAAGTTAAAAACAAAACATGCAATCATTCTAATTGCAGACGTCCGACAATAAGTTAACTGGCTTAAATGTATTCTTAGGACAGGAAAATTTAATCGTTAGAAGAAAGACAGGAAATATGTATGTATAATAGTTTTATTAAGTACTAGCTGACCCGGCAAACGTTGTACCGCGTCAAAATGTATTTATTAAATATATTTCATATAAAATATAGCCTATGTTACTCGTGGATAATGTAGCTTTCGAATGGTGAAAGAATTTTAAAAATCGGTCCAGTAGTTTTTGAGCCTATTCATTACAACCAAACAAACAAACAAAGTTTTCATCTTTATAATATTACTGTAGAAAAGACAACATATTTTTTGTGTTCTAATGCGCATTGTAAAAGTGTTGTACTACACACTACCGTACTACTAGGGACGAAGAAGACTAGAAGGGACTTGATTTACCAAAATAAAAACATTATTTCATATCAAAAGTACACAAATCAAATCTGCATAAATATGTAACACTTAACTTAACAAAATAAAAACATTTTTTTTTTGTAAAATGGCTTTTAATTATACTGGACGTCATGTTAAAATAAAACAATGAAGATCCCACCATTTTTAAAGTTTTTTTTTAAACAAAAAATACCAACTGAATATCGAATAATGTATGAATCGTCTCTTGTTGCTTAAAACTTATTTTTAATGTTTAATATCTATTCTTTTATAAAGAAATATGTATTGTAATAAATTACTTGGTATTATAGCTTCGAAAAAGTAATTCAACTAGATTGTACATTTTGTAATGATCTGAAAATTAGCCTAAATTAAATTAAACAAGAAAATACGCATATATATTGGGAGAAGAAAACGTGTTTTACGAATGCTTTAAAACATAAGGCCACAAACATAAATAACCTACATTTAAATGTTAAAATTTAAAAAAATGTCGGGAACAAAGCCGCTAAGATAATATTTACACGATTAACGGTCAGCACGACACGTCAGCCTATTGAAAATCACGCAAGCTCTTATGGGAACGTGCATGCATGCAACGTGATGTATTACTTACAAGACTTATATGTATTTGCTTTCTTTCAGGCAACTAGTATTTTATGTATACATAGTTATGCAAAGACCTTGTTTGATTTTTTTCAGTATTTATTTAAGGTTACTAATAATTTGCGATGATCTAAAGGTGGTACAAGGTGTTCTATGACGGAGGTGCCATCGCCACAGTTATTTATACCTTTTAACAGCAGTGGTATGCGTTGCTGTATTTTGGTTTTATGGGTGTGGTAAGGAGGAAACAGTTATATGAGAAGATCCATCTTAGACCTCAGCTAACAATGCATTTGAAGCCGATCTCTGATCGGTCTTTGTTCTAGCAAAGGAAGATAAGGTAAGGCCGTAGTTTTGTAGAAAAAAATGAGTTTAGTCTGTCAAATCGCAATTATCTAGCAGGGTAAATGAAAGCTTATTATGCTCTCAATCCGAGAGGAGACCCATTTCTAGCAATCGGACAGTTCGCAGTAATTAATTAACTACAAACTCAAACAGCGTATTCCGGACATTTTAAATTTTAATACCAAGTATCAATAATGTTCTCCAACGGCTCGTCTCTCGCGAAACTAAAACATTTTACATATTCAGTGCTCCGTTACGATTTTGTTATATAACGAGTGAACCGCCCCAGATTCGCGAATACGGACAGTATATTGAGTAAATTTTCTCGTAAATTCTATTAACAATTTCACAACGAAATATTTTATACCAGGTAAAGTATAGCAAACCAACAGTCCACTTGATCGTAAGTGGAGACTGTCTATGGACATTTGTAATCAACCCTATATAGAACAGGGAATCCCCCTGAAGTCGATCACAGGTGAATTGCCTGGGGACATAGATGGTCGCTTCTCATGTAAGTCAGCCTGCATGCACACCACACCGAAACGAAACAACAGCTTTACGTTAGAATAGGTATGGTTATATCTTTATTACGTACATGTCTTCCAAATAATTGGCCAAGTACAAGTCGAACTCGCACATGGAGGCTTCCGTACCATGAAATGTTTTTTATTTCTTTCTACTACGGTTCAACAAGTAATTCGAAAAAATACCGCTTTGTTGTATGGATACCTCCTTTAATATTCAACTTTTATTTTATTTTAGTATTTGTTGTTATAGCGGTTACCGTTATACATCCTCTGTAAAAATTTCAAGTGTCTATTACGGTTCCGGAGATAGAGCCCTGTGACAGACGGGCAGTCAGCGAAGTCTTAATAATAGGGTTCCGTTTTTACTTTGGGTAGGGAACCTTACATATGAAGTGTTTGTATAAACCGGACAGAATTAATATCACTGGCTTATCACTGCTATTGAATTCCAAAATAAAAATATTCTAATCTATCTAAGGTTGAACTCACGATTGCCTTGTATTAGGCATGAAATATCGGCGTCTGTATTGGCCTCCGAATCTCTCGTAGGTTTGCGGATATTTGTAATGCAATTAGAACACATAATGTCAATTCTATACAGTAATGACATTGTATAACATTAATTACACATTCATTAATTATAATTTAGACACATTACAATAAATAAATAACTAGGTCATGGATTTCCATACTAAAAATAAGAATAATGTTAATAAATACATAACTACATATACATAAATAATACATTAACGGTATTCTAATCTTTATCAAAATTAAAACAGGGTATATAACGCACTGTGTAAGGAAAGATTTATAATAGTATTTTTAAGGAGATGAGAAATATCGAGTACCTAATTAAGTCGTTTTAAGACATTTTTCGGCTTTAAAAAATTGAAATAAAAAAAATATATAGTAGTTAAGTTTCAAAATAATTTAAGACGCTTCACAAAAGACCGTAATTTTATGTCTATGGGAGCCAAGGGGTTAGTCATCATATTATTGATAAAGGTCTTATCATTTCCTCAAGTGGTGATAGCTACTAGAGTAGTGAAATTGCAAAGTAGCAAGGAATAATTATTACTGTTATGATGCTTATGATCGATTTTCACTTTTTTATATTGATTTTATGTTATGTAGGTCAAATCTATGAGCACCTAACATATATTGTATTCTTCGTTTTCTTCTAACATTAGTAATAACTATAAAAAATGGCAACTATTCAAATTATTAATGATACATCTCGTAAATATTTCATAACTGATCCTCGGGATCTTATGAAATAGAAATACCGTTTTTACATTAAAGACTAGATTAGGTTGCAGTTAACGCTAATGCTAACGCTTTCTACACCCACAGCCCCACACTAGGATTCCCTGTGTCGTGGGTGCCATGGACACACACATAGACAAATACACAAACACCCAGACCCAGAAACAAAAATCTAAATTCATTATTTAAATATCTGTCTGGCTGGGGATCGAACCCGGGACCCTTTGCACATCAGACCAGTATGGTGACCGCTCCGCCACGCGGGTCGTCGCAGTGGAATGACAATGAAAAAACAATTACAATGCAGTAACCTCTTATAATTTCTTTAATTTATTATTAGTAATGTTAAACAGTCACTGTCCGCGGGGTCATAGTGTTGGTGAGCGTAAGAAACACTAGAGATGTAGGTGTAGTGTGGCACCTATCGATAACCGTTTATCGAATATTAGAAAAAATCTATTAATGGAAATGACATTTATAAATCCGAGTAATTTAATAATTACTTCGATAGATGTATTTATTAACTTAAGAGAATGTTTAGAATGAGATATTAAGCATGCTTGGATATAATTTCCAGTATTATTTTTTTCTGGTTTATTATTTAATCAGTTGGTATCCTCAAACGGGGGTGCAGTAATGAAGGATCAACTTGTTTACACAAAAACGTTGCCAACGTCGCCCAGTATGAGATTTAAATTACTTTCTTAGGTATAGTCCGCGCCAACCTGCTAGTCCGCTCTGAAGTTGTTGCGCCCAACTACAAGCATATATTCCGTAGCAACGTAAGGGCATACTAACGCAGCTATGTTCCCGTGGGCGAGAGCGGGCAGCGGAGGGTGCCGGGAGAGGACCTGCGCTGTCTTCGTCCCGCTAATGTCAACAATTTGCTATTCGACGCGATTCGTTTCTATATTGAGAGCGGACTAGCAGTTTTGGCGCGGTCTATACTATATTTATTTTTTTAATCCCTATAATGAGGTGTAAGATTGTTTAGTAAATGCGTATACACATAATTGTCGCTCAAACTACAAAGTAGGCGCCCGAGCTTTAGCTGCTTAAGCAACTGCTTAGTGACTGTGACGACAAGATGGTAGCCTAAGCGAGTATCGATAAGCGATAGTATGGTATAAGGAGCGGTCAACCTTATAATTGCACATTTAAGGTGAAGATTTATACAGAAGTCTTACTTACCCGGGGCAAACTTAAGGCCGAACCACACCGACATGGGCATGATGCCGTGGTGTATGACGTGTAAGGTGGACACGTGCTCGTTCTTCTTGCGCAACACAAAGAACAACGTGTCGAAGAACTCCGTGAACTTGCTGAAGTAGTACCACCAACATGTGTTCGCCATCTACGCATAAGAAAACGACGTTTTTAATTAAAACAAGCAAACCAAAACAACCTTTTTCCACTCACAAAATGAAATATATCATAATAAATATCGTGCATATTTCATTAGGATCATAAAATAAAATTCAAATAACTTATTAAGCACGTGATATGCACGTGAAAAATTAAAAATCTAACATATACCCCAACACGCCAAACGAAACTTTAAAAATAATTGAAAAATCGTATAAGAATGATGTTATCGTAATAAAGCGAGAACGGATAAAAACAATTTTTTAGAACCATATTAAATTGATGCCCTCTTTTTTATAAATCTCTTTTAATCGCATATCGACTAACTGTAGTATCTATTCACACCACTACCACAAGTCACTTACGTCAATGATACGTCATATAATTTATACAAATCTGAATTTAAATTTATTAATTAATGACGAGGAATGTACAAAACTGATTAAATAAACATTGCGATTCATGAATGTGACAAATAAATTAAACTATCATGAATGTGACAATTAACTTAGGTAAATGAATTATTTAACAAATTCATCGTTCGGTTGTTAGAACAATAGTTAATTTAAATTACGTCAATTTTGAAAACACTGCATAATCTACTGATGGTTCCACCGGGTAGGTACCACCGCCACACCTATTCCTAGCGTAAAATAAGTCTGCGTTTCGGTGGAAGGGCACAGGGATTGTGGATTGGCAGGAGTAGGGGACGAGCATGCATTCCACCTGATGGTGAGTGGCTTTTGCCGCTGATGGACATTTTAATCAATTCCAGAAAGGATTAGATATTCCTACCTGAGGTCGGCCACAGATGCGCCGCTACCCCTGAGGACTAAGCTGGAACGCTTCGGAAAAGTATGTCTCCCTTACCACATATTTCAAATCAGAACACAGAAACGCTTAACGCTGCTGTTAATAGGCAGAAATAGGTCTGGCGGTGATGCCGCCGAAGTCGAACCACAAAGCGTTTTACCACCTTCCATACAACTAACTTATAAGGCGACTATCTTAGTCTACGGGAGTGGCGACATCTGTAATCATCTTCAGATAGAAGTCACGTTCTAAATGGGTTACCGATGTCCATGAGGGGCAGTGACCACTTACCATCAGGTGAACAGCAAGCTGGATGCTACTTCGATCATATAAAGTAACAGAAATCTAATAAACTCAGTATGTAAACATTACATCATAATTTAATTCTTAATGTATTACGTAGATATATTATTAACATTTTTTGGTTCTGGTAGAATGAATTTACATTGAAATAAAATTGTAATATCGTTAATATTTATGAAAACCAGTTCGTGAATATTAAAAAAACGTGATTTAAAAGGAAAACAATGACATATCTTAGATGCATATATATTGCTTATATACACACTGATTATATTCACTTGGTGCTCCGAAAAGAGCTGCCTCGAATCAAATATCAAGGAAAAATTGCTCGGAGTATTCGTAATTTCGTACATGTACGAATTTTCAATACAGCGAAATGTATTTAAAATTCGTACTGATACAAACATAAGTACTACTGCTTTTAAAAATCAATTTAGCGAGAATTTTGTTGGTATAATATGTGCGCAGTCGAGTCCAGGGTGGAAGAGCTAAGACCCCAACTTCAAAAAGCTTTGGAGGGCAGCAATATTGAAGAATTGGGGGTACCTGTTTTTCTTTGAGTTTGACTTATTTCGACTACTTATAATTTTAAAAGTTCCCTTTTTCGTAATTAAATACTTTGAACAATAAAACATTCTGTATTCGCCGCTGTATGCGTGGTTCGAAAACCGCGGAATTTTACAACTTACAACTTACTCACTGCTTACTTTACAAGGAAGCTACTTACCCTCATCGCTCTGGGACTCCGAGAATAATCGACGAGTTGACATCTGAAGTCGTAGTGACCCCACCAACCACTCGCAAGGTACTGTGGACAAAATTAATCATTATAATCTACATATAACTGCCCATTATATGTATAAACTATATTTTCATCATCAATGATCAACAACCCATTACTGTCCCACTGCTGGGCACGGGTCTCCTCTCATAATGAGAAGGATTAGGCCATAGTCCACCGCGCTGGCCAAGTGCGTATTGGTAAACTTCACATTACTTTGAAATTTATTTTTATATGAATCTCTCAGGTATGCAGGTTTCCTCACGATGTTTTCCTTCACCGTTTAGCAAGTGATAATTAATTTCTAATACATAACTTTGAAAAATCCGAGGTGCGCGCCTGGTCTTTGAATCTCGGACCCCACGATCGAGAGGCCGAGTTTCTTAACCACGAGGCTATCATTACTTCTACTATATTTTAAAGTGAAATAATACATAAGGTATTTTAAGGTGGTATAACCCTTTATGGTTCACGCCGGAAACGGAGGAACCACTGCCACGCATATCTAATAAAATCAGTGTTAAGTGCTACTGTGTTCTACTTTGAAAGGTGTGGTTAGGAAGACATACTTATCCGATGCGTTCGAATTTAGCCACAAGACATAGTAACGCATCTGTGGTCGACCTCGGGTACGACTCTTATCTGGGGTTATTACAGCTGTCTACTGGCGGCAATAGACACTTATCATCAGGTAGAGTGCGTGCTCGCCTACTACCTCTATTATAAAAATAAAAGTTCCACAATATTATTTGGGTTATCAATTCCCGATTATTGTCTAGCTACCCACCCGACCCTGGTAGCTAGACAACAATAGAGGACGGTAATACTATGAAAATAGAGGGCACGGACCTTTGACTTTGACACATTTTGCAATTCAATTGTAAAGCTGAAAATAGGTATTTCTACCTAATAACAGCAGTGTTAGGCGCTGCTGTGTTTCGGTTTGAAGGGTGTGGTAAGGGAGACAGACTTTTCCGAGGTGTTCCAGCTTAGTCCCCAGGGGTAGCGGCGCATCTATGGCCGACCTCGGGTAGGAATATCTAATCCTATCTGGGGTTGATTACAGATGTCCATGGGCGGCAGTAGCTACTTACCATCAGGTGGACTGCCCGCTCGTTTGCTACTTATATTATAAAAAAAAGGTAGCTGACTCGATAGGTATCACTCCGTTCAAGTTTCTTTGTTAGTAGATAAGATAATAGGTATACAAAAATTAAACGAATACATCGCTTTAATTAAAATCCATTAAGTTACGTGTATATATGTAAATTGAAACAAATACATATCAATAATGTTGGTATATTACGAGTACATTTTAATTCATTTCACTATATACAGGCCATGGGACCAATTTGGAAAATTAATTTTTAAAGTCGATTTCTGAAACGTTAACATTTCGTTTGTACTCAGCATATAGGCACAGTCTTTAATCATTTTAAGGCCGGAGCGAGATTGGGTGAAATTAGGTCAGTCGTGTTAGTTGATCTAGAAAAATCCAATTCCTACTTCGTCGCTATAAAGCAACTAGTTTCGTCTCAGCAGAAGTAGACTTTTCTGAAATTTAAGTTCGACGGCAAACTAGGTTTGAAGGCAAATTATGAATATGTTAATAAAGAATACATATCTCCGCATTGAAAGCTGAACGAGGGCCGTTCAGCTTTCAATGTGTGAGTTGGACTAACATACAAAGGATTCCGTAGCACTATTAGACATTTATAGCTATAGAATGAACAAAAAATCTGCTTAAAAGAGAAAAACATATTATGCCTTGTATGAAGACCCCCTTTATTTTTTTTATTTTACGTCCATTGTTGCAGTGTCGTATTACAATACTACAAACTCAAGAAATTGCAAGTGTTTACCTATTGTGGTTCAAGAGACAGCCCTATGACAGATGAACAGTGGAGCCTTAGTAATAGGATTTCGTTGGCACCATTTAGGTAACCCTAAAAAGTACATTAGTTAATAAAATCTTCTAAGAAACTGTAATGGTAATGTATTTCTTAGCTATTTCAAGCTAACCACTATAATTTGCTTAGTTAGTGAAGATAGTTAGTTTGCAAAGATATGTGAAGTCTACCAATACGCATTTGGCCAGCGCGGTGGACTATGGCCTAATTCTTCTCAGTCTGAGAGGAGACCCGTGCCCAGCAGTGGGACAGTGGGTTGATGATGACTATAATTTGCTTAATTGTTCAAAATCAATATACAGATTAATACTAAGTTAGATGTGTCTGTTTATGACGGATTGACAATTATAGGACTGATAAAGATACGACATAGCTGAACCTTATCACTCATATTTTGAGTAATTATTAACATTTAGGATACTATTATCCCGGAAAATTAAAGGTTTCTTGAGAAAACTTTCTTAAACAATTCAAACAAAGTATTAAGATGAAGTAAGTACGTACACCAACAAAGATATCAAACAGCATAGAATAATTAAAACATAAAATTAAATTGAACGTGTAAACAGGCAGTTATAATAAAATTATCATTAATAAATTTTACCTTACTTATTTAAAAAATCTAAAGTTAATTTCACTTGCTATTAGTAATGTTTATATTTAACTTAAATTTAAGGAAGGACGAAGTTAAAATAGTTTTAGTATTATTCCAAGTCAAATGAGAAGTTCATCTACATAGTTATTAGCTTTTTACGATAGATGTGTCAAAGTGGATTTCGATGTTTTTATAAATATTACACATGCAAGTATTTGTCATATTGTAAAACAGGTACAAACTAAGAGATAGCGAGATATTACACCTCATATACACAGGGGTGGTATCATGAAAAAGGTTGAAAAACCCTGCAAAAGAATATGAATATTTGTGATGGTTTGGTTATGGTTGATATGTATTTATTTCGAAGTCTGCCTTCAAAACAATAAATTATACTATCAGATACACTACTATCAGGCTGGTAATGTTGAAATTGCATGAAGGTCTCCTCGCGACGTTTTCTTTCGGCGACATTGCAAATAATAACTTATTCTAAATATTCGCATAACTTTTGAAAACCAGCTTGGGATTCAAACCTCGGACCGAATTTCAACCACTACGCTATTATATTACTACGTGGAAAGTATGATACGACGTATTCACCTCATAGAATATCCACGCGCTGAATATCGTCTGTGCCAGGTTGTATACTACGAGTACGTTGCGGAGCTCGAAGGGTTTGCGGTTAGCCATCAACGTGGGGCCGATTTTCCTTGCACACACCGCGTAGCACACACAGGCGACCAGCGTGGGCCATGGGGACGACATCATGGGCCAGTCCTTCACCCTGGGATCTGGAACAAGTTGTGGTAAATAAACACAAGGCAAGTATGTTGTTGGTAAAGTAAAAGTAAAAGTTGGTAAAGTAAAAAGTATCACTAGCCCTATAAGTATAATATACGTATTAATATGTCAAATCTTTATGGACGACCGAAAGGTAAAAAAAATCAAACCTCATTAAAACTTACACTACTTGTTTACTAATTAGTAAACAAGTATTATTATATATATATTATATAAGTATTAAATGACATAAAAGGTTGTTTACCTTTTATGTCATTTAAATTTAAAATTGGGTTTTTGTTGTTATTTAACAAGGGAGCGTTTTTTGTTTAAATATTTTATTGTGTGACTATAAATAATCTTTTGTCCAATTATCCCTTACAAAGTTTTTTTGCTAATTATTAACTTTTAATGTACAGTTTTATGACAATAATGTGATGTTATTATTACTAATTACGTAAACATATACATACGCCATAGTGTACTTCATGTATGTTTGATTATAGTATTAAAGAAGTACCAGAAATAAAACTTTTCCTTATTGGCGAAGATGTTGTTAGAACCATAAATACAATATGGACATAGGACGTGACTGTGATAAAATGACGGCTATAGAATGTCAATATTGGTTGAACTCTGCCTTCCGTACATACCGGACTACCTTTTTCTAATAGCTCTAACAGACACGCTACTTTTAGCACCGGCGATTCGCGATTGTATCGATGCTGCATCACGTTTATGCGACTTGCGATACGTTCGGTCGCGCCATCAAAACGCGCGTTTCAGGTACTGCGTTATTGCTGTTTTTATAAAAAAAAAAGCTACAACCGGCACCTAAAATCTAGCGTCCGTTATTAATCTAATATTTATATTACGCCTACAAAATATCTACCAATTTCTACCTATTAGACATTGTAAACTTCGATATTTCCTGGGCAAAATTTTGATAGATTGATGATTAAAACAGGACGTAAATCGTTGATCGCTAATGCTAAAAGTAGCACGTCTGCTAGGGCCTTAAGGTTTGCACAAACATTGATATTAATATTTAGCGCGGAATTTTAATGTGTCAACACAATGAACAATTAAAGGTGTTTAGTGCGTCACTATCCGAAGGCTGCTAATCCGGTGTTGCAGTTGACATAACGCTAACCGGAGATGTTACCGCATGCCTTAAGGCTTGAACACACATAATACACACATTATAATATAATATTTTTGCGTGATGGAAGAACCCATTTTAAGTTAAACACTGCTGCCATAAATCTTGTAGGGTTGTTGCGAATATCAGCATCAGCATCAGCATCCGCTGATTATCAGCTTTCTTTTAAATATCAGCATCCGCATCCGCAACAAAAGATGCTGATATTTAATGCTGATATTGAAATTGTAACGTGTTCGTTGAAGGCGGGACCGAGCTTAAATCATGTGGAGTTTTAGCCAATCATAGAAGTTTATAAACACAAGTTGTCATCAAACAATCATTCGATTGTATTGACAACGTAATTTGGTCAGATATCAATAACTTTCGATCATAGTTCAATCAATCAATAATAGAATTATGTATTCAATTTATAAGGCCACATCCAGTGAAAAGTGCAATATGACCGAATATTTTGTTATTGAACAAAGATACGACACAGTTTTTGTAAAAAAAATAACAAATAAATGCCGACTTCTGTGTCACTGCAGAGTGGAGGCTAGCTGAAGTGGATGTTGGTTTGGTACATGGTTCTGAAGTCGGTGCTAAATATATTTCGTTGGATAACGGCGTAAACAGCGTGTTCAATATGAGCGCCGGCTTCGGAGATATTAGCTGAGCCAAAATTTGTTTCAGTTGATTTTTGCTTTGTAGTGACATGGAAGTCGATTGTATTTTTTAATTAATTTTTTTTTCACCTTTTTTAGTGATGACATACTAAAAATCTTACAAATGCACTAGTCGCCCTTACGATTTTTGAAAGTTCTCCTCGATTTCTCTGGTCATCAGACCCTTATTTTCTTATAATGGAACTACTTTGGAAATATCTTTTTTTCCAACAAAATAAAAATCATCCAGTTCGATTCATAAACGACGAAGTTATCCGCGAACAAACAAAAAAAACGACATATATACGGTAGAATTGAGAAACCGCCTCATTTTGTGAAGTTGGTTAAAAAAGACTATTCTCGTAAGGGACGTACAAATACCTCAGTATAAAATATATTTATTATTTAGTATTTTTAAATATCAGCAACAGCTGATATTAATCTGAAAAAATCAGCATCAGCATCAGCTGATCTAGTAAAAGCCTGCATCAGCAACAACCCTGAAATCTTGATATATATTATATATTACTAAAATATTGGTTCAATTAAAAAATAATTAAGTAATACAAAGGTAATATTGAAATATAATTATGTTTGGTTATAATTGATCTCCCTGTACAACCATACAATTATAATTATTAAAAAAAACCTATTTTGTTGAATATCTTTATTATTAAAACCATTGTAATACTGTAACTATATTAAGAACTAATTAACTGTACTTAATATTTTGTAATTGTGTAATGAGTTAGTTTTGCAGTAAAGCGATGATGTTTATGATGGAAGAATCAAAGTTAAGTTAAATACTCCTACAATCTTGCTAAGAGTGAGGGATAGTGAGTGTTCTATCACCCTTAAACTATTATTGAAATGTATTAAATGCGATCAGAAGTCCTTCCATAAAAATCTCGACAACAGCGCCACCTGTCCGTTTCAAAAGTACCCTATCCTTAAGCAGGGTTCAACCACCCAAACTTACAAAATTTCAATGAAATCGGTTGAGCGGTTTTACAGTTAAACATGATATATACATATTAAAATGACACGTGACATATACATATTAAAATGGATGTAAATGGCATTGTATTTATAAAGTGCAATATTGCACTGTCATTTATTTTGTTCAATAATAAATTGAATCGTTTTAAATTGATTCAATACACGCTCGTATTGAATATTACATGACATTTATTCAGCATTTCATTTTCTCACTATGTTGAGGTTAAATAAAATTGAGTGTGTCACGGACGAGGACGAGATCATAACATTTACACATAATCATAGCGAATCATGATTTTTATAATTATTCACATACTAATTGAATATTTATTATAGTCGTATTATTCAACAAGATTATAATCGAGAGCTAAAATCAAAGTGTTGCTTTGTGAATTTTTCTCACAAGAATCGTTTGATGTATATTTTTCAAAAATATATTAATATTTTATTTTAATGATTTTGCTCTCCTCTGTAGTTTGACATAACGGGATGAACCCAATTACATTTTGAGCTGTCAATATTTTATAAACATTTTCAGACTAATAAAAAAACCCTACATGTGCTTAGAGCAATAAAATTATATTGTATTCTTTTATTTTCTTTCGCTATGCTATACGTCGTCCCCACACACTCGCTCCGTCAAGTGTGTACGAGCCTTCATCGAGCAAGTGGACCAGGCCCACTTTACGTAACTGTGTTAAGCGAACGTCTTTCTATTCGACAGCTGCGAGATGACACACGATCTTGAGTTTCCTTCGCCTAAAGGTTGGGTAAGCTTAAGCGTAACGAATCCGCAATAACCGGTGCATATGGAGCTGGAAGTTTTGGCTAGATCTACTTTTATAAGGAGCATAAAAATTAAGCGAAGTGTCTACGGTTTATTTTAATCAATGTCTGACTACCTCTAAATCTACTAAATCGATTTGTATCAGAATCAAATTATTGTTTGTTGGTATTTCTAGTAGAGCCATTTTCTTAAGCTATCATAATGTGAACATTAATAAACTACCCTGAAGGTAATCTTGTCAATATTCATTGATGTGTGTAATTACTTCGAAACAAAAATAAAGTCATAGATTAGGGCATAAATATAATTTTATTAGTTTGGGCTCGTGAGGTTAAGTATATGTACAATGTATACATATACCGCTCCATGGTCGGGCATACAATGAACTCCATGAACTCACAATAAAGGTCCCAACCAAATATTTTTTTATAAAACCTAAACACATAAAGCAAAGAGGTCAACGGCTACGTGTTCGGGCCGATGTTAGCGATAGTGTACATGAAACCTTTATGCTGAATAAATTAACTTAAATCAATTACCCTGCTTTCATATTTTTAAATGTTGTTCAAAATTAAACAATGTTTTCAAGTTGGAAATGTTAACAAATTACCTCTATTGAATGTATGTTATAATAATCTATTTTTCTGACGGTCGTAACAGAGTATTAAATTGTAAAGCTTTAGTTTCTTTTACAATATGTATAGCTTAATACAGCCACGCTTTGCTGTGGCACAGTCGGATATTTCCCCCGAGGTCTTATAAAGAAATGCAACCTTGTGTAAACATTTCAAGTCCATCAACAATTTTTCCAAGTTTGCGGATACAAATAGTACATGAAAGCTGAAATTGTATATATACGTATATTATGTATATAAGGTTGCTTTAGTTTTGATACTTATATTGTCTATTTATACGAGTTTGATAGAATCGAAATGGAATGTTGCTTCCTCTTTTAAGGATATACCCAAACATGTTAGAAATTAAAATCGATATCAATATTATTTTACTATGCTGGATAATTAATTATAACAATTGATAAGCAAACTTACCGCCCCTGTTATCCATAAGGTCCCTGTACCAAGAGTTCACGCTCTCCATCTTTGGATAGGTTTCTACCAACTAATTAAATCTGAAACAAAAAGAAAATTACTATTAGAACAATTTCAAAGGCGTATAAAAAATAATAGCAGTCCAAGCCGATTGACATTTAGACATATACATATTTTAGAAGAGCGGGTCATTTTACCAATAGGTATAGTCCGCGTAAAACAGCTAGTCCGCTCTGAATATAGAAATGAATCGCGTCGCCATAGCAAATTGTATAACTACACCCGCTCGCAACAAATTCGGAGCGGACTAGCACTTTGGCGCGGACTATAATAATATTATTAATAATATTGCGGATGATACTTTTTCTCCCTAACTAATGTCCGTGGTCTTTGGGCACGGCATACATTATACGAGCCATCCAAATTTGATCTAAAGAATATCATTGCATTAATTCAGATAAGATGTATGTTATTTGAATTTGTTGACGGCCTTAAGTTACATTAAATCAGGTAGATTGCTTGCAATATTAAAAACTAACACAAAGTGATCCTCCAATCAAGCCAGAATAAAATGACGGTTTAGTTAATTAGGACAGGAACATAAAGGCGTGGTGATCCGATAGAGCGGCGTTCGTGACCGGCGGGCTATTTCCAGCCAACATAGCTCTTAATATTACCCATATTATGTGGACTTTGAACATTGTATTGTGATTGTGATTTTTATAAGCGTTTCTCGTTTCTGTATAAAAATTGTCGGCATCAAAATTGTTTTCATTCATCTGTTCGAAAATCGATTTTGTTTTGTTTTCGATTAAAGTACTCTAATGGTTTATTAAATTTTAAATTTTTCGTTGTTCGTTGCGTTGTTGTATTGTTTTTACTATTTTCATATAAATATAATGAACGAAGTTAGGACTATATAAAAATTTCGAAATTTGTCAATATATAATTGGCATAAATTGTCCTGTTTCGATAATTACATAGATTAAATATTAATAACAAGCTTTTTCCTCTTCGGTATCAACTAGAAACAAGATATATATTTTTTAATTTTAAACTATGATTGTTCAATGTATTGTTCGATATCTTTGATTATAGTCTGATTCTAAATTAGGTGTCCATAATGTAAACAAAGAAATGTCATTATCAAAATACGATTACTGTTATTGTTAACCTAAATAAATAATAAGAAAAGAAAACTTTAACAAACGCGCTATGAAAACGAGAAAACATTCGAGTTCGATCACGATCACGAAAATTAATAACATCAGCTACGAAACTTAAAAATGGCGGCACAAAAAATGATTTGGATCCGATTGTGTTACCATTACGACATATTAATTTTCTACCATAAACCTTTTTTTAATATTTTTACTGTATGGATCGAAATTGAAGTAATATAAATATTAGAAACGATTATAGTTTATGTGAATTGATCTTAATTTATTTAGATTATTATTTTATTAGCGTTGTATTACCGTTGTGCGTTATTATTAAATATCGTCAAATAAGAAACTACCATTTGAAACGTATTTTCTTAACAGGTTAACCAACACCTTTGTTATTATTCTTATTTTGGACACCTAATTATGAATCGGACATGTGTGGAGACAATTTTCAATCACATGTCGCGTACCTTAGTTTCACCGCTTTCACGTGAGCGACTCCGGCGCGATACGATTCCGTTGCGTGACTGCTACCAACTAATGTGCGTACGTAAAATCATCTGAGGGCTGCACCCGTCAGTGACGGTAATTACTTTTGACAAACTAATATAAACGAAGTAATTGACCCAATTATAGTTCCATTGTTCCATTTTAAGAATGGACATTATTTTGACACTTCTATTTTAAACAGCAAAGATGCACATTAAAACAATAGTTAATTTACTATTTCATGACGTATTAATTTGTTGCATTTGTTTATTTGTATTATTAGTTATCAGGGTTAACTGCGTTAATAACAATAGTTCATTCGGCCAATCCCAGCTGTAATGTCGATAAGAAAATTTAAATAAAATGTTAAAACGAATAAATTACTAATTATTTAAAATTTGGTGTTAATTATTTTTATCGAAATTATTGTATTCAACAATTAGAAGTATTTCCCAGTGTGAAAAAAAAATATAAAGTCCATATGCTTTAAGTTTTTAAAATTTTGTGGTTAAGTCCAAAAAAAGAAACATAAATACCTCATTAGTGCTAAAATAAAAATGTGTATAGTAATTTGATATATATAGTTTATGTGGTATACCTATAATAGCGTCGCAAATATTTTCCACTTATCGCTGCAAGGTCGTTTGAAACTGGTACACCATCATATTAAAATAATTTGCATGTGCATGTCAAAAGTAGTATTATAAAACGCAAGGGCTATTTCACCAATATAGCATTTAAATTAATGTGATTAGTACACGCTTGTTTTAGGCGCGGTCTTGATCACGGACTTGATGAAAGACTAAATTAAAATAGGTAACGTTATGGTTACAATACTACAACTGTTAGTTGTAGTATTGTAACCATAACGTTACCTATAATACTACACTAGGCAGGTACTACATATATACCTATAGATCATCAAAGTGAACTCATTATCTAATGATTACATGATCTAATGACACAGAATAATCTTTCTGTGTCAGTGAAAAAGGGTAAAAGTCGTTGTTAGTTAGTGTGAAAAATCCTAAATTTCCCTTGTTTATATCTATACTTTGGGTGTGTGAGGTCAGACACGGTCCAATCAGTGGACTGTGGACTATAAACGTTATTATGTCACGTGCTAACATAATATGAATCTAAATATAACATCGTATAACCTAAATGCAATTCTTGTTGAAAACTAGGACTTTTGTAGCCTATAACTTTAAACTTTAATGAGAAATAATCGTATGCACAACATAATTTTCTCCATACAAAATATCAGGGAGAAACTTTAATACGAGGTTTGGGAACACGACCCAGTTAACGAGCATTGTTCCACCGCGGATGGTTGAACTTATGGTCTTTATAATTCACAAGTCACACGGAGTATAACCGAGTGAGTATATCATAATGTATGTATGTGAATGTGCCTAGTTGGGGATTTTCAGAGGCGCAAATTCATAACTGTTTCTCAAGTAGTTTTATAGGTATTACACTTCGTTCATTCATAAATAATCATTCTTATCAATATGTTATTGTATACTATGGGATCTAGAATATTCTTAGAATGATAGGAGTAAGGCAGCGGTCGGCAACCTTTTTGGTAACAAGGGACACGAAGTAGCGAAATGAGGTAATGGCAGGCCACAAAATTTAGCGAAAAAAAGAAATTTGTTTATAAAATAAAAAAGATCGACAACAATATGTAGAGACGGTGTCATAAAGAAGTCTCATTTATTTTTTATTTTCAAGTTTGAAGAAAACTGTGGGAAATAAATTAGGTATTCATGTATTTAGGTACATTAAAACTTAGGAAGACATTAGGCAGACATTCATTAATAGAAATGGAAGGGGCCGCTAGGTGACGCAGCCTGCAAGAAGAGTGGTCGCGGACCGCGTGTTGTCGACCCCTGATTGAGCACCTTGAGGACCATGTTTGTCAAGTGCGGATTGGTAGACTCGTACATAACATAATAACTTGTTGATTTCGTGCACCTTAACGGTAAGTGAAGTGAAGTTCGGATATAACTGCGCCTTTCATTATGATGATAGATATAAGTAGGTATTGTTTTTATCAGTAAGTACTCATATGAAAAGTTATTTATCATTTAGCTACTTTAACCTTATTAAGTAAAATGTCATTATTTAAATTAATTGTGTGGCTCCTATTACAATTAGATAAAAGTTTTAGCTAAGAAAATGGCAGTTATTTGCCAATTACATACAGACGCTCCACATTGACAACTTAAGAGGATATTTTTACACTTTAATTTCCTCAACTAAAATCTCGAACCGTTAGAATCGTTAGAACCTCATAAGGAATCCTTTAAGGTAAGTCGTGTGTAAAATATAAATATAACAATTACTAAGAAGCAGTAATTTGCGGACGCGGAATATGGAAATAACGCGGGATCATTACCGATCTTGCAATGTTTATTTGCAACAAGCTTTAGTGCCTATTCACACGTAACCACAACCATACGCAACTGCACGGGTGCGAATATTAGTATGTGCGAATATTTTTGTGTATTCATAACCGCACTTTGCCGTCCAAATCGACAGATGTATGAAGCTAACCACATCGAAACCGCAAAGCAATTACAAGCGACACTGTGCATGAGCGGCCGGCTACTGTATTATTATAACATATTCTTGCAGTGGCTTTGTGATAACACTGATAACCAAGTAAGGTAGTGTGGCAAGGAGATACTTTTCCCAGGCATACCAGCTTAATCCTCAGGGGTAGCAGCGCATCTGTGGCCAATATAGTTGATAGGCGGCAGTAGCTAATTACCATCAGGTGGGTGCAGTCCACTTGATGGGAATAGCTCGTCTGCTATTCCTGTATTACATAAAAACACAGAACGCAGCGAGAAGAAGCTGGAATGATGTTATTCGCACTTGCTGAAGTGTGGTGCAGTTGTCGCACGTGTGAATAGACACTTAGTTAACGACTTCGTACGCATGACATTTCATAGTATAATTACTATGTGACATTTCCGGAGCAATATTTGTGAGGTCGGCCTAAACACTGTGGGAAATAATGATTTTCTAAAACATACGGAAAGTAATTGTATTTGGATTTTTTTAAAACAAGTAATGACATGTTGTTTTTCGTATTCTTCGCAGAAACCCCTTTCGTTTAACGCCCAGATTGAGGAGGGAACATACAAAAAAAATCTCTACCATCACTAGGTCTCCTCTATGATTGAAGGGGATTTACTAAAGTCTAGATACCATAGCCCATTACAAGATTAAAATAAATGAAAATAAATAAGTAGTAAGTAAAAGTAATATTGACGAAATATTTCAAATCATAGACAAAACTGAATGCTGCGGAATGGCAGACGACACAACCATTTTATGTATTACTGCAATTGATTCAAAAGTCAATAATTTTTAATTGCCTTCTTTTTTTTTCTGCCGAGCTTGTATTATTCTCTACATCGAGATCAGAGCATTAAAGCATTATAGGACGCCGGTTTGTGCGATACTACGAATCAAGTCTTCCCGACACGTCTATATATATTTTTTTTTATAATATAAGAGTAGCAGACGAGCATGCAGTCCACCTGATGGTAAGTGGCTACTGCCACCCATGGACATCTGTAATCAACCCCAGATAGGATTAGATATTCCTAACTGAGGTCGGCCACAGATGGCCACCCCTGAGGACTAAGCTTGAACGCCTCGAAAAAGTCTGTCTCCCTTTCCACACCCTTCAAACCGAAACACAGCAGCGCCTAACACTGCTGTTATTAGGTAGAAATAGGTGTGGCGGTGGTGCCGCCGGAGTCGAACCACAAAGGGTTCTACCACCTTCAAATTACTATCACTATAACTTACTTACAAATTACTATAACTATATAATCTAGCTTTCGATTTCGTGTCACATGCAGGAGTAAAGAAAAATGTTTGATATTGTTGCTCGGTCCACTTGTGAACAATAAAGAACACAAGCCTATATTACTGGTATACGTGTTTCTTAAACAAACTTCTCGAAGGTGGCAAACGTTCTATGATTCGTCATATAGACGTGGCGGGGTGGAAGCACCATACGTTAACATGTTGCGGCACTGTCCTTAAAACGGCCAGTTTGCAGATTTCGCATACGGAATGTGTGATTAAAAAATCCGGCAATTACATCACAAATACGCGGCTTTATAGAGAGAAAGGTAGGCGATTCTATCAGCCCAAATGCCACTTCTAACGTAATATGAAATGTTTATGGCGTATCTGTTAGGAAACTATTAAAATTAATCATCAAGATCATAATAAGCATTAAACTAAGGTTTGATACTATTGTTTCAAAAACAATAAAGTATATATATGCTGATATCAGTAACAGTATCGTTTTAAAAAATATCAGGTTATCATTAGGTATTTTATATTAGACTATATATTAATTTTTCACCTACATAAAATAGAATGATAGAAAACTGCGATTTTTTTAAACGGTCCTTCGAGCCATACACCAGGCACAAATATAACAGGTATGTAGCCTTCCTCTATAAAACTTTTGAACTCTAGATTGTTCCAACGTAGTTTTTCCTTCTTTATTTCAGTTTAAATATTTGGAATCGGGTGTGACATAACGAGTCGAGGACACGAGACCCTGATGTCTAGTCTATGCGGTGGACAGCTCAAATTAAGGCTGTAGTGGACGTACCCCGATTGAGTGTACTTGGCAGCCGAAGTGGTGGTGCATCAAGTTAACAAGATGATTACAACAGTTCTGACGAATGCGTGACGAATTGAGAGTAAAATTTGTCATGGCCAAAGAGATTCAACTATATAATAGACCGGATATGAGAAACATTTATAATAAGAAATTCTGAAATATATTCTATTTGAGTTCTATCTGAGGATTATATCTGAGTTTTAATCGATGCCAGATAGTGTCTAGTGTTTTGTAATTTGATCTTTATAATGTCCAGTCGTATATATTAAATCTCTTTGGTCATGTCATAACAAACTTTATGAACTTACTCTCCTTAAGACGCGAAATTATCTGACTGAATGACCATGAATGATATTGCTGACCCATGTAAAATAAGAACATATTATAAAAAAACCATCTCCCTGAATTTGAAAGCATGTAAAACTGAGTATGACAAGTCGAAAAAAAAATGTCGTTGGACTTGACATAAATACTGTGTTGAGGTACCTATATACGTAGTGAAAGAGTTACATAAAGCGGCGACGAGCATGTATTTTATCCGACGATAAGCGGCCCAAAGCGGCTTATGTAGCCCAGTTCAGATTATGGTATACGACACATAACAACAGGTACGTGTGAATACATTTTTGTGAAGTACGAAAAAGTATCTATATTCATACGAGAATATAAAATTTCGTGTCCCTTTTTTTTAGCACATTGCGCGGTGAAGTGTCAGATTTGGAATTCTTAAAGTTCATACAGAAGTGCAGAAATATATGTATGTAAATATGTGTTACAAATTTATTAAACTAAACATCCATTGTTTATATTCATACCTACTATTTATTTACCAAATGGCTTAGCCAATTTTAACTATTTTTTTCCTATATTAATTGTATTGCATCAATTTTCCAAACAAGACGTAGATTGCTTGCTAATTTGTTACCTACTTAATAAAATAATATTATTTTTATTCATCAAATAAAAAAATATATACTCCCACAACAATGAAAACCGTGATCTAAAGATTTTTTATTTCTATTAAATTAAATATAAAAAAAAGATTGTTAATGTGACGGTACTTAAAATGCTAAATTGAACTGAGTCATTTAAACATAATCATCGGGTTTATCGGAAATGTGCTAGCACGTTTGTTTGTAGACAACTCCGTGCTATTGTCACGTTCTCCGAATTATTATCGCATAACATGAATGCTTGCAAGTAACGTTAGATCTTGTTGATACACATAGTCGAGAACTAGGAATTTACGTACAATCGATGCTGTAACAGACACTATTTATAATTAAGGTAGGCGACGATTAAGAATGGATCATAACATTATTAAATTACGACAATAACATTTATCGCGTAACAATCTAAGAGATACCCTGTGGTTTGACTCCGGCGGCACCACGGCGCCGCCACACCTATTTCTGCCTCCTCACAGCAGTGTTAAACACAGCTGTGTTCTGGTTTGAAGGGTGTGGTAAGGGAGACATACTTTGCCAAGGCGCTCCAGCTTAGTCCTCAGTGGTAGTGGCGGATCTGTGGCAGACCTCAGGTAGGAATATCTAATCCTATCCGGGGTTGATTACAGATGTCCATGGGCGGCAGTAGCCACTTACCATCAGATGCATGCTCGTCTGTTACTACTACATTATAAAAATACGCATATGTATGTGTAAACTTAGGATGCACTTTTAGTGCAGATAAGAGTATCAAGAAATATGTCAAAGCATGTTTAATATTTGTTATTGGTAGCCGGCGACTAGGGGACCATTTCTTGAAATATGAGACTTGCTATTGTGACTTTCTTCGAATATTATCGCATAACATTCCTTGCCAGGTAACATTACATCATGTTGGGACATATACACGAGAACTAGGTATTAGTGTAATCAGTTTAGTTTCTAAAACACTTCAATCATATTACAGTTAATATTAAAATACAGGTAGCCGATGATTACGGCTTCAATCACTCCCATGGCCACGGTCAGTGTTTTATTGGATATATTAAATAGAATGGTGTAGAATGATAAATTGAATAAATATCGAATAAGTACATTAAAATCATTAATCATCTGTATAAATGCGGAAGACTGAACTAACATAATGAAAATTAGTACATTATAAGAACCCTTGAATTTTTTTTTTTTAATTCTTGCGCCTTTTATATGTGTCTCATAGTATCAATCAGTTTAACTAGGTAGAGTAGCTAGCCATGTGAATCACAAAAATGGATGATTCTTGTATAAGTATACCTTAAATATAACGAGAATCAGTCTGCGATGTGCGTCACCGGACAGTTATTATAATGGAGGCGGACATAACATAATAAGGCAAGGCTAGGTGATGGTCATTATGGGGCAATAAATGCTACGGAATATATAAATAAGTTCCCTACTATGCACGCACGAATATTGAACATGCTTAATACGGTAGCGGTAGTAAAATTGGTCAAGTGCAAGTCGAACTTGCACACAGAGTTTTCGTGGTAAGTGGTACTGCCACCGAATTTTCATTTTTTTTATTATTTCTTATCATAGCAGCTAAATTCAAAATTGAAAGTGTCTACCTAATGGTTTAGTAAATACACCAAAGAAACTTCGAAAAATACCGTTTTCTAGCATGGGGCTCCATTGTCCCTATATTTTTTGTATTTGTTGTAGTCGCAGCCACAATAATACATATAAAATTTCAAGCGTCTATCTATTACGGTTCAAGAGATAAAGGTTAGTGAGTGATGGACGGCCATAGGAGGCTAGGTAATCGGGTCCCGTTTTAGTCATTGGTAAGGAACCCTAAAAAGACAATTCTCGACGCCCGATGTGCTGTGGTTTATGTGTTTGCGTCACACAACAGCTATCACTGGCGACCTTGACTGGCTCTTCGTGCTAAAATTCGCTCCCACTCACGCTTTATAGTAATTCACTATCTTATTGCATTTTTGTGTTAGGATTACGTAATTCAAAATGTATGCTGAGGAAACACCATTCCGCGGTTTACCAGATCTTACGTTATCAAAACGGCGATAATATCCTATTTTAAATTGATTACCCCAGATTACAAAAACAATTGGACCGGTGCTGTTTTTGTGGTTGCGCAACACGTAAAGACCAGGCCAAGATCAGGTCAATTTTTAATGAGTGGCGAGGAAACTTGTGGATCAGGTGACAGTGTAATGTTGGGCGCCGAGAAGCAGGGTTGCCACGTGCATTATAAAGTAATTATAGTAAAATTTAGAATAATATAATACGCGAGTTACTATATTTTGTTTCAACTGAATGATGTTGCGAATCCAGATCATCCTATACACGAAATCGTATCTTAGAAAAGGTGTAGTGTGGGTTACAGTTTTTAATCCTATTTAATAGTTGTAGGTTAGCTAAAAACTGCCATCACAAGTGTCACCAAGTCGGCAACAAAGTGGTCGATTGAAATAAAATGTGTAACTGTTTAATAAATAAGAATGTATACTTTTTTTATTTCCCAAAAATACTTTATCTTTGAAAAAAAAAAAAAACTTTGTCAGAAAAAAAACGCAGCAGCCCTACCACAACCACTTTCACCGCGCTTGCGGGCGCGCGCTTTACGTAAGGACATTGCGCCAGCCGACGCCCGCCCGCTCGCGCCCTGCGGAACCACTGACCCACTGCCACAGACGCGCACCCCACTACCCGACATCCATCCCATAGAACGTTCTCAAACATTGCGTTACACATGTTACGTGTTGCCGTCGCACGTTGCTACGTCATAGCGTAGCCTCTCGATTCGCTTTCGTTTTGTATATCACTCCCAATTGGAGCTTAATAAAATCGTGTATTGTCATCAGTTTTTGATAATTCTTCAAAATTTTGAATTAAACTGAACGTTCAAAGTGGATAGAAATCGGGTTCAAAGATTCCATTCTGTTACGTACACACATACATACAACCCAAGCTAATAAAAGCGTGTTAAAAATAAATACAGCCGAAGTGCCACCTCCTTTGTCGATATTGGTAAAAAGGAATTCAGTACGTACTTAAATCCCTTCGAAAGTATTTTAAAAGGAGAAATTATAAAATTTTCATCAGAATGTATACTACATTACTTATATACCAATACTTTATTACGATTTGTCTATATTTTTTGTTCCCGCGTACGTATCCGCGTCAGTCAATAGTTTTTGTTCGATATCTTCATATTCTCCAAATTGGTATAATTATTAGACAATTTATTATCGATATCCTATACAATTCTCATTAATAATAATATGTATAAAAAATATTATTGAGTAGAGAGACTCAAATTTAAAGGTTATTATTTTGAGGCAAATACGGGATTAATTAACTTTGTAGTTTATATGCACTTTTAAATCGATTTTCCTCAGTTAGCCTTTCTTGGATTAGTTAATTCACGAAAGACGTAGGTCAATAGGAAAAGCACTAACTACCTAATTGATCAGAAGCAAACAAGTACAGTAATTTATTTTACAATATACATACCTACTTCAGCACACTTGTTTAAAATAAGGTTAAAAAAATAGGTTTAAATTTATTAAATAAAAACTAGTAATTGTTACGAAAAAAAAATCAAGTACACCTCATATATTAAAATCAATCAAGTCATTAAGGCTGGAGCCCACCCTAAAGAATAAATATGCTCGAAAACCTCCATAGTCTAGTAAATTAAAAACTATTAAATCTTGTGTTTTATCTTATTAAATATAATTTGTTTAGGCACGTTTTACCTGCCCCGTAATTCTAACGTTATAAATACTTCTAGGAATCTTTGCGGAAAAGGTCAACGTTCAATCAAGTTCTAGTAACAATTATTAATTAATAGTACTCACTAAGTAGGTAACTACGCTTCTGAGTAACATGACCTAGCTTTTGGGAAGACAGTTATTCACTTGGCTGAAGCCGCTCTCGCGCTAAGAGACCCGTGCCCAGCAGTGGGACAGTAGTGGGTCGTTGACGAAGGATTCACTTGCAGAAAATATATTTTCAAATGTAATTGAAATTGGTTTATTTTATTACAGATAAAATTTAAGTGCGTGAAATAAAAGCAAAATGGGTTAATGTGGGAAACTCCCATTGCATTAAAAATAAAATAATAAGACCGTAAAAATAAACTCAATGATAATATTTATGTAATTCTCATGTTTGCTCGAGATTAGAATAAAACATACAACAATCAACAAAGTTGAATTTGCATAATTAAATGTTATCGTTAAATAATTATTAATCTATAAAGAACCCTGAGCCGTTTAAATCAACAATCAGAATCGGATGTCCAAAATTGATGACATAACATACTATCATATGTGTGCCGAAACGCAAAACCTCGAGAAAGGTCGATTGGCAATTAATAATTAATTTAAAGTTTATTCACATTGAAAAGGAGTCACAAGGTAGTCAAGATCCGGTAAAAATACTTCTTTATAATAATTATGCGTCTTCCTGCGAAGTTATTTATCTACTGTCTTTGTAGCAGGTAAAGTCAAGGGCAGTCGCTATGGCAAAACTTTCCTTTGAAGCGAAGACCTTTGTCCAACAGTAATCTTAGGCTGCTTTACCAGCAGAGGTGAGGTAGCGTAGCGATAAGCGAAGTCAAAGCTTAGCTACGCAACTATTAGAACGTTTTCAGCAAAGTCAATACAATACAATACAATAAAAAGCTATAGCCACATGGGTCGTCATCCTTGGTACACGTACAATAAATACATGGATTTGTGGAACCATTTCCACCAGTACCCTTAGTATGAGTTTTTACGTTTTTAATAAAATCACTGTTTTTGTACTTGTTTACGTATTTCCATACATTTCCAATCAGTTCTGATACAGTCTGCTAGGGGCGCTGATTGGAAATGTATGGGCAAATACGTAAACAAATACAGTCATTTTTGTAAAAATGTAAAAAGTCATACTACTACTACTACTACGGTGCTAATCTTAAACAATGTAAGTCAGGCAATCCTATCAGTGGATACTGACGCCTTTAGGCGGACAACGACGAGGTCAAAATTGATAAAATGCGTACCGTAGAATTAAATTGTAAAGATAAACGTTCTTGCAATTTACTTAGCTCATTTGTTTATTCACTATATATTATTTTGTAGATACCGTATGGGTTGATCTGATTTTAACGAGACGAGACATGAGTGTTGAAATAGAACGACACATTATTTTACCCCTAAAGAATCCTGATGTGACAAAATTGAAAAGCTAAAAATCAAATACAAATTATTTGTACGAATAAGTATCCAATCAAAGGTATCTACTTTTATTAGATTATGTTAGATTCCAAGTCGTGTTCTTTTGCACTTTTTGCCTGTAATTTGAGTCCGCGGCGTTGTAAATAGCAATAACAAATTGTTTAACCTGTATAACCTGTAGCCTCTATTAACTTATTTAATTTTATGCACTGTTTTTTATTGACGTTACTGCCACGTCTATGCATGACGTTTGTAGATACTGATTTATAATTCGCCAAAATGAGTATGACTTTTTTATTCCAATTGGTTGATATAACGTTAATAAACTTATATTTAATTATCCATTATTTTCAACAGTAAGAATTCGAAGTTACGTAATGATTAGACTAAAATTATTTTTAAATTTAAATGTCAGGGAGGAGACCAGCAGTGGTACAGCAATAGGTTACGACTTCCTTGAAGTGAGACATTGCCGAAGGGAAGAATTCCATTTAAAATATATTTTAACTTATTATCTGGCTGGATTATCTGGCAATTAATATCGCTTATTAATTGCCAGATAATCAAATTTGATAATTTGATTATCTGGCAATTAATAAGCGATCTGCAACAAAGATATCACAAGCAATCATATCACTTCAAATATCGGACGGCATGCGATGATTTCTATCGTATATACTCGTATATCGTATTGTGTAATATAACGTCATCGATATGCAGCGATCAATTCGGACGCCGCGAAGCCATCGGCAGCTTATGTAAGAGATGGGCAAATAGACATAGCTATCATGTCGATGATATCGTTGGTAACGTCATTAATACGAAAGGCTCCCAAATCTGTCACGTTACATTATTGATGGGATTTAGAATAACCCCTTATAGGTCGGTGATTCAAGTCACTTGTTGATATCATATTTTAGACGGTAAATAGATGTAAAATATTCATTCTGAGTATTTTTAACTTTTTGATATTGATAGTTTGACAAATTTCAAAATACTTTTAATCAGTTAAATAATTATAAATAGTTGTTTATTATTGACCAGTGAAGTTGGTCACAGATGTGCATGGGCGGAAGTGACCACTTACCATTAGGACTGTAATCTCATTAGAATGCTATAAAAATCGAAGATAATATGGTTTATTCTCCTCTGTTTTATTTCATCGGTCATTGTCTATCTATTGACAAAAGTAACTCTTATATTTAAGCAATTAATTAGTACTTGATTAGTGTTTATACACCTAAATCACTATTTAATTGTTCAAAGCATTAAGGCTTTGTGGTAATATTATAGTAACATATTTTTAAAGTAAAACATTTAAGTAAACAACGTTTTTTTTTTGCTTGACGTGTCGGAATAAATACCTAACTACCTATTTTATTTTACAATATACATATAGGTATATTACCTAAATATATTTACTTGTTGAATACAGTATTTTAATTAATTATGCAATAGCTTTGGGGTAACTAAATATCAAAGTATAAATATTTTTTGTTGCATCGCTTTTGTAAAAAGCTTACGAACGAAATAGCGATTAAACACCACAGTACCCAATATAGATGTACATATTTCTATGTGCTATTAAAATAAATTAAAAAAAACGTGCTATTAAAAATTAATTCATATAACCAGTGTTCACCGACATCTTGATATTCGATCCTAAACATAAATAAAAAAATGATAACATTAAAATGGGTCAATAACTACGATACAAAGAAAATCGGCTTGCTAACAGAAAATAAAAAGATGCCAACTCTCCTGCCTGCCTTTTTATATACCTGAGTACCTATAGATTTTATTCTGATTTGCGAAGTAAAAGATTCTGTTTTTACACATTGAGGATGCGCTCACATACGAAAAAAAAGCAATTAAAACTATGATCGCTTGTTGGTAAACCAACTCATAAACACGATTTAGGGTCTGCGCTCACTGTCGGCACGGCAAATAATTTTTATGCGACAAATAGAATTATAACTTAACCGTTTGAACAAAATAGGTTTAGGTTTAGGTTATACCGCTCATGCCTATTTAGGCTTAAAATCCCCTTATTATTCTTATTATTTCGAATATTTTAGCAGTTTTATCTCAATGCATGTTTATATTGCCAAGCCTAAAATAAAAATATCCGACATACCTTATTTAAAGCCGGACATACCATATTCAAACGTCTTTAAAATAAATAACCGTTACCTACGCATTTTTTATTATCTATAACTAATCAATTATGAGGTCGCGGACGTCGATTAGCATGAAGTGCTGTTTAGTAAGGTCTGAGAAAAGCCACATAGGCAGTACGTGTGTATATTTGGGTAGACAGGACTAAAAATCCAAATATATCCGTCAGAATCCGGAAATATGGTAACCCTACGCGCTTGCATCTCACAACATCTAGCTCAAAGCGCGTCTTTTTTATAATGTCAGGGAATTTTTGTAGAAGGAAGTAGTCAATATACCTGTATTATAGCCATTATACCAGTTTTAAGAGTGCGCCGTGCACGTAAAAGCAAACAATTATGCGCATAACTGGATTTATATGTCGTCGACGTAAATATAGTTAACGATAGACTAGTTGTAACCTCATCTTCCGATTATAAAGTAAATCTTGGAAAAATTGCAATGTTTTCTAAGTTTATTATTTAATTGGTCAATTTAAAATTCAAGATTTCAAGTATTGCGCGCGCGAGTAAAAACATGAATGTTGTAGTAAAAGTAGGTCTAATTAAGAATATTTGGGGTATGCTCAAGTTGAGTTTAAATTTCTGCTGATTATTGCTAAATAATTTCATAATTAGAAGTATATTTCAAGGAAAGCGCCGACTTATTAGTGATGTGAAATAAATTTCCTTAATAAAATTAATTATTTATTGATCAAGGAAAATAACAGTATTTTAAAATATTTTTATGTAGCAGAAGCGTATATAGTATAATAGTAGAAAATGCAGCCATTAGCCTTTTGTAAACAATTCAAAATAGAATTCCGGGATCGAACTTCAGATGTGTCGTTACCCCGAAAAAGTAAGTTCGGACGCGTTTTCTATTTCTAATAAAGCCTAATACGCATGTGTTTATTAAGCAGTTTGAAATGAAATAAACGGAATATTACAACATTGCATAAAAACTTAATTGGAGATGTTTTTATGTGATTCGCGTTCTGTACTGTGCTCTTTTTAACTTACTTCAGTTTTTATGTGACAATATGTGGTAGTTGGTACATAATGTATTGTAATTTTATTACAATAAATTATTATGTATTTATTTATTTATTAAAAGTCACCAGCAACCATTTTAAAATATTAAAACGTGAAACGAATTTAAGTTTAGATTATACTGTAATGTATATATTATACGATGTTTATGTCTGAGCGAAGTAATATTTGTATTTTACAATATGTACATAAAGAAAATAATGAGATAATATATAATCATAATATTGCAATGCTTCATAATACACAATTAATCTTATATATAAAATTCTCGTGTCACAATGTTAGTTACCGTACTCCTCCGAAACGGCTTTACCGATTTTCGCCAAATTTTATGTGTATATTCAGTAGGTCTGAGAATTGGCTATTATCTATTTTTCATACCCTAAGTGATAAGGGTTGTTCACCCTTAACCTTTTTTTATTTATACGGCAACACAACGTTTGCCGATCAGCTAGCATTATGTAAAATTGACTAAATGTCAATTGACTACGTTGTTTAATTTCTGTATAAGAGTTTTCACACAATCACTTGAAATATTGTTTAAGGTAACATAATAATCTTGTGAGTCCGGATCTTTATAGTCATAATCGTTTTTTTACAAGTTCACGATAATTTTTGATCTGAAATGCTCATGAATGTATGCAGCAAAGTTTCTTCATGTGTTTGTATTACAAGTAATGTAAATGTACACAGTTACATCGTTATATAACAATTTTGATGTACCAATAGTTTATGTATTTCCCTGTGGCTTTTTGCGTAGTGTATTGCCGCTATGTAGTCCGTCCGCGTGTATGTACCTACGTTAAATGTTTGACAAATATTCGTGGAATGGAACAGATAAGTAACACAAATGGTAATAACAGATTTACTGTCAGATTTTTACGCTACAATTTTATTACCGACTAGCTGACCCGGCATACTTTGTACCGCCTCAAAATCTATTTATCAAATATATTTCATATAAAATATAGCCTATGTTACTCGTAGATAATGTAGCTATCGAATGGTGAAAGAATTTTTAAAATCGGTCCAGTAGTTTTTGAGCCTATTCATTACAATCAAACAAAGTTTTTCTCTTTATAATATTAGTTAGGTAGTAATTTTGAAATGCAATTTTATTTATTAAGTTTATAAGGTTTTTTTCACGTGTAAGTTTTTGTATAATATGGACTTTATCGTACCCTATATTTTATTTTTTTCATTCATAAAACAAACAATTTTTGGTTGTTCTCTAAAAAATGTGATTTTGCTATAAAAATTAAAGTACGCGGTTTTTTTAATACATAGAAGAAAGTGTAACTCTAATGTTATTAGTTAAATAGCTCTATCTTGATATTCTCTATCTTAATTAAATAACTGAGTTTTCTATTAGGCTATTAAGAAGACATTGTATGTTTTCTTTATTAATTACCCATAAAAATAATAGATACAAGGATAAAAAGAACATAATTTACAACTTATTTAAACAAATTATAGCACATCAAATGGTCATTAATTCCTTTAGTTAAACAATCTTTAATCTACAATTATAATAAAAAAAAAAAACGTAAATAATTTGACTTACATTCAATTTGCGGGGATCCAAGTCGCGGGCAAAGGATGTGGTGGTCCTTTCTAAAGGAGAGCGTTACGGGCACCGTTTGAATACAAAATAATAACGTGCGTTAACTTTCGCGTTGCGTGCGCACGCGCAGGCAGGTGTTAACGTCCGTCGGCGGCGCGGCGGACAGTGACAGCGCGCCGAGCGGGCAGCGGCCAGCGCCCGCGTCACGCGGACGTCACGGCAGCCTTGCGCGCGGACAGGGAAAGACCAGCTCCTTGCACCTTATCGTCAATATCGACAGGCTCACGCTCACGATACAATGGCACGCATTCTTTCACACTTTTTACCCGACTGCCAAGGAAGGGTTATGTTTTTCGCGCGTATCTTGTATGTTTGTCTTTCTTTATTTGATCCGATCTTACAAACGGCTGGATACATTTCGACAGTTAAGGTGTCATTATATTCGTCTCAATGACCCGAGTGTCCTTAGATAGGTGTTAGAAAAAAAAAATCAAAAGGGCGAATTTTTGGCGCGAAATAGTGACACATAAAAAAAAAAAGTTAACGGAACCTATCGAGTGGGGTATCAAATGAAAGTAAATTAAACGTAGATTATAAAAACATATTTGTATATATATAAAACAGCAAGATGACTGACTGACAGACTAATTAAATGACTTTTTCAGTTTTTAGAAATCAAACTACAGCCAAAACCGCTCAACTTAGAGTTCTGAAATTTTGCACAAAGGTTCACTATATAGCGTAAATAAGTACTAAGAAAGGCCTTTTAGAAATTCTACCCCTAAGAGGGTAAAAAGGGGAAAACGGTTTTTTTGAAATCCTTTAATTTTGAAGCAACTGCTACAAAATTTTATATTTGGCTTTCTGGATAGGAACAAGGACACGTCTGTTTATCCCCATCCGAAAAATTAACCCCGTAGAGGGTAAAATAAGGGTTAAAAGTTCATTTAAACAATCGTCAATTTTGAAGCAAACAGTATGAAATTTTGTATTTAGCTTGTTGGATAAAAATAATGAAATTCTATCCAATACGAGGTAAAAAATGACCGGAACTTTGAATTACTGAAGTTGTATATTTTATGGAGCGTAAATGGTGGATTGTTTTTGCGAAATAGTAACACGTTTTAAAAAAAAAGATAAATAAACCTATCGAGTAGGATATCAAAATAAAGGAACTTAAAAGAGATTACACATACGTTATATAATATATACATATGTATAACTCATCGAGATGACTGTCTGACTAAATGAGTAGTGTTGCTGTGATAAAGATGCAAAGGGAAACCGCTGAACTTAACAGTGCTGGAATTTTAATCATAGGTTCTTTATATAGATAGCGTAAATGAGCGCTACGAGGACAAAATAGGATAATATTGTTAGAACATATTTTGTTTTTGAAGCAGATACCTACTATGAAACTTTGTATTTGGCTTTCTGGATTAAAATAATAAAACGCCTATTTCTCCGTTTTTGGAAATTCTACTTCAGCTTTTATAGTGCAGTCGGGTTTTTTGATTTTTTAATTAATTACTTGTGTATGTAGAGATTCGATATCGGACTGCCCGAATAAATTCAAGTACTTAAGGAACGTCGCTCTTTCGAATCTTATGACAGTCAATTTTTAGCATTACAATATAATATCCTTAGATTTGAGGTTTGTATATCTAAGCAAATGCAGCAAAAAAATATTATAATTGCGTCACCTTCGTTCGTACGTGACAGTCATATTACTCAGAAATTATAGGCTCTATTATAAAGAACATTAGTTTGGCGCGAGATTTATGGCGTCTCTAGTTTGCCCCACAGACCTTGCCCCCATTGCGGAAGATCAGGATAATAAAATATATAATGTACTCTTTTTTACATATGTTGTTCTTGTCAAAAATATTATCTACCTATTAGGTAGTTACCAACATTATTTTGTTCGCAGTCTTATGTAAGACTCTTTACTAAGGAGTGCAAAGGGTAAATAAATGGTAATTGTAACAGCGAACAGTTGTGATAGGTGAATACCTATTGTCAATCCACCTTTTTTGCATGAATATAGGTACGAAGGTCTTACAATATTAAAAGGAATTCAAAGAAAACAAGTTACATAATCGTTATTTCAAATTCTCTTCCATGTTTTTAATTAGACCCGCTTTAGAAGGGTGCTAAAATAAAGTATACAATAGAATATAATCAATACAAATAGAATAGTGAAGTTTAAATTAGATGATTCTTATGATTGATTCTTATAAAAAATTTACAGCCTTTTAAAATTACGCTAACTTTTCGGACTAATGTGAAATAAAAAAAAAATAAGGTGGTGCAACTTAAGGCGCTTATCATACTGCTCCTCATCTTGCTCCGGCGTACGGGAGTGCGTGATTTAAGTACCACTTTCAATTAAACTTTGATTAGATTGTGTTGTTGTTTATTTTTTCACATAGGATAGAATTGTTTTTCTTTAACTACTGAAAAAGTTTATTCTATAGAATCTTACAGAAATACTGGGAAATGCATATATTTTGGTATCGATAAAAGTAATGTTTACTTCAACTTCAGAATAAACTACCTATTTATGATCCAGCATTCGAAACGTTATTTTAAAAAATCTACATGGATTACCATATATACATACTTCAATCAACAATTAGTACCCAGATAATAAGAATCTATTGTAGCTGATTTTTTATTGACTAGCTGACCCGGCATATAAATTATAGCCTATGTTACTCGTGGATAATGTAGCTTTCGAATGGTGAAAGAATTTTTAAAATCGGTCCAGTAGTTTTTGAGCCTATTCATTACAATCAAACAAACAAACAAAGTTTTCCTCTTTATAATATTAGTATACATGTAATTTTTTTGTTTAATCGAAAAATAATGATCCGTATGCTCGATCATATAATAATTTTGTAGAGTAATATACAAACTATAATTTGTATCATTATCATTAGGATTACGGATTTTATCAATTATTTCTCTTTTAAAGCGTAACGTGCTATACATTCAGTATGATGCTTGTACTGATAATTTATTTTATTGTATAACTAAAATATACTCGTTGCTGCCATTCTAATTACTTTAATGACTGGAATTTTACGTTCATTACATTGTTTAGTTTTGAATATTATCTTTTCAACAATAATCATAATTTTTCTATATTTATGTATAACAAAATAAAAAAAAAGCTTTAAGTTCGTTAATAACTACCAAACAGACCAAACAGTAGTACAAGTTCAACAAGCAGATAAATGGCACTGAACGATTTTGACCCATATTTTTTGTTAATCTTTGTTACATAAACAGATATGTAGATAGGGAAATTATCAATTTTACTTGGTTATCAACGTCTTAAAAGCAATAGAGCAATTAATTGTTTTGAAGTAGGTGTAAGTATTTGAATATTATAATACGATAAGATAAAATTGATAAGGTATTGGACATTTACGTCAACGTTACATTCCTCGAAGAGGTGTGTAGTTTTATGGTGTTTTATTGGGATCTCTTAGAGCCCCCGCAAAGTACAGACTTTTATCGGGCATTTGGCCGGGCCTTTATTCAGTATGAAAAAACATATAAGTGAGCAAATTACAAGGATTCGATATCAGCCGATACCGAATCGTCGCAAAGTTTTATACTTCGTCATACTGATTAAAGACCGACCAAACAAACTATCGGTTAAAACTCTGCAGTTTGCGAAGGCTCTTAAAAGATTGCTTGGATTGAATTCCCGCAACATCCTTTAGCTTCGTTCGTTCAGACGTGCCTCGTTGACATACTTTTTCACTTTTTCCGGGACGTAATAATCTTCTTCTTTTTAATCTCCGAATTGCGAACATTTTCCGAACTTAATCTTTTTAAACGAAATAAGTTCGATTTTAGTCTCTTTACAAATAAAATCTTTTAAGACATATATTTTTATTTAGTCTTTATATTAAATTCTTGGAAATGCCGCCTTTTCCTTATAAATATAGTAAACATTAAGGACGGTCTACTCGCTAATTAAAAGCAATTCAATTTTAAGTTTTACGTCAACGTATTGTCACCGTAATGTCCAGTTTTGTACATTTTTTTGTGGCATAACCTTTTAAAATAAATATCAGACACTTGTCTTACAATAATAAAATTGAAATGCAATTTTAACTACCTATTTCCTACATCTTGTCACGACATCAAATGAAAAAAATCAAAAGTATTTAAAATGTTTGTCTTTCAAAGTAGGTATATCTGTTATTTGTGTTAACTATTTAATATTTTTTTAAGCAGAAGTAAAATAATATGAGTCACATGACCTACTTAGGTACTCGTGAAAACTATTATATACAATCCTGCATAAAAATAGAAAGTCAATGAAAATACAAAAAAATGTCTATTCATTGGACAGATAATATGCCAATAAAAATTTTGTTTTAAACTCGTTGCAAAGTGCACCTACAAAGGCAAGTGCGAATTGTTTCAAAAAGACAGCTACTTAAAAACGCATATAAATGACACCTGTACGTTTCACAGTTTATGCTATTAAACAATATAATGTGGTTGTTTGCATCACAAGTGAAACTGCGAACCTTGAAAGCATCTATGCTTTTTTTGTATTGACAAAATAGTTACTTCAAAAATGAATGCTGCACCATTCTGACGTCACTATGTAAGTGACAATAAAAATAACACGATTTATAAAATATTGCAACACATATTAAATATATTTCTAAAATAAAAAGTAAGGGTTCCTTATCATTTCGTCATGCACATGTTTTCCTTTCTTATTTGTACAACACGCTCCCTTTCAAATCATTATCTTATTTTGGTTAAGGTCTTATCAATGTAGTTTCTTATTAATTTAACATATCTTGTTTTTAATGTTCGAGCTACGTATTTATGTCGAGAAGTCCCTGTTGTTCTGTTTGTTTACGATATTTTCCTTAACCCTTGAAGTGCTAATAAATATTTAATTTAAACTGACTTCAAAAAATATGAGGTCGATACCTGGACTTTAGCATTAAATGTCGATGATCCACTTGATACTGATTTAACGATGTTTTTTTTATCAGATAGACGTAGCAAACGAACATGCCGTCCACCTCCTGGCCGTTCTTAGACATGTGTAATTAGTCTCAAATAGAATTGAGGTTCTTACTTAGTTCAGCCATAGATGTGTTTTAACTCTTGAGGATTAAGTTTGAATGCTTCGTATAAATATATGTATGCCTAACCTTCACCTTGCAAACCATTACACTTCAGCTTATCACTAAGTGATTAGGCAAAAATAGGTTGCCTCCGAAGAGACAAAGGGTCTTTAAAATGTAACATTAAATACCAGGGGTTCCACCCAAGTCGAGCCACCAAGGGCTTTAAAGGTAAAGTACTAAATATTGTACTTACCAACTGATAGATATAGTATCACAGCAGCGCCTACTGGCAACAGACTTGCTCAAGAGAACTATCTGAAAAAGAAATGTTCAATATTAGCGTGTAGGCTGGGTGTTTGTGCGAGTATTTTAATTAACTCCTTAGCAAAAACAACAGGTCTGAAACAACGCGAACACACTCCACACACATACGGCTTATATTTTAAAGATAAACCCTTTTTGTGCTAAATAACAATGGAGTGTGGCTACATTTTAATTAGGTGGTCGTGATTACTCTGCGCTAACTTTAAAATTAAAAAAAACACACGTTTCAGGGACCGTGGAATTTTAAAATACTTAAAAACCAAATAAACATAAATTATTCCGTGTACAGTATAATCAAATCAAATATGAGAATTAAATCCTGTGTTTTACGTAATAGGAGTAGTAAATGAGCTTGCTGTTCGCCCTTTATTAAGTGGTCACTTAGCCCTTGGATTGGATTCCTGTCACCTTATCCAGATAGGACACGAGCTCTGAACATTGTTCACACATAGGTACGTTGTTTCCCATAGACAACCAAGTGGAAACCCCTCGTGGAATCCATAATAGGAGACCACAATTTAGAAAAAGTAAACCATTGCTTTATTTTAAAGCAATGGTTTACTTTTTACGCGTACTAAAACCACTAAACTTTTTGATTTCCATTTTTAGAATTAATATAATTAGTCGTAAAATTAAACTTAAACATTTACACACACGTATATTTGATATATTAACCACATTATGTATGACTTGAAATAACTTATATAGTAATTTGATCAATTATTTTTAGTTAAAATTGGTTAGAATTATTAAGTTAATAGTCTTTTGTGTTTCTGAATGGAAATTTGTATGATTTTATGAATAGGTAAATATCAATAGATATTTATAATAGTGAATGAGAAAATTCTCAATAAGCATTCATAGTGAACGACTTTACGATGATGTCTCGTGACGATGGACGAATGAAGAATAACTCTAAGCGAAGAGTAAAAACCCTGGTTATAAGTTACAACACATTTTTTTACATATATAATATAGGAGTAGCAGACGAGCATACTGTCCACCTGATGGTTAGTGGCTACTGCCGGCCATGGACATCTGTAATTAACCTCAGATAGGATTAGATATTCCTACCTGAGGTCGGCCACAGATGCGCTAAGCTAAGCTAGAACGTCTCTGAAAAGTATGTCTCCCTTCAAACCAGCAGCGCTTAACACTGCTGTTATCAGGCAGAAATAGGATAACACATATTAAAATATAAAAAGAAACATTAAAATTTGGTTGTATTTGCTTTCTTTTACCTACATTAGTATCTTTTAAATAACAACAGAAACCTCCGCGATTAATTATGACATTGATAAAAGATGAGTCTGATAAAAATCTTTATTATCGATTGAATCCTTGATTTCATTTTGTATCGCATTGAATTTTTTTCTTTGAAGATCGCCACTAATTATCAAGTTCTAATAATTTCATATAAGCTATATATCTTTTAACTCACTGATGCCCAGTATGGAGTAATGGATACTTGTCGGACAGACATACGAATCCGGCACTGGGAACTGGTTCGACTCTCGGTCAGGTTAAACGCTCTTTAATATTTATTGTGGTCTGTTTCCATTAACGAACCCATATCTGGGCGTTCATATTCTAAGGGAACAAGTGATGATGATGAACCCTATAGCTCTAGGATTCATTTTTCCCTACATTGTCTTTATATTTTCAAAAGTAACTGTGAAATTTTATTTTAATTAGCCCTCAACCCTTCATTACATATTTTAATTGGCAGAACCTTAATGAACTATTTACTTATTTACGCCAATAAGCACCCTCCGAAGGGCACCGACGATGCTGCATCTTGTTCCGTACATAACTTGTCTCTAAATTCAATCTTGACATACGATCATTCCAAGAGGCATTTTATCCTGATCTTTCGATAGCAATGCTCGGCATATTATAAATAAACCATTCTCAATTGACACATCTATAAGCAGAAATATGCATAATTAATTCTTTAAACGTGCCATAAGCTATGCCTTATCGCTATAACAGCGTATTGTTGAAAACCGCTACTTACCTACAAAAAAGTTTGAATAGCTGAACTAGCATTTAATCGATTAGTTTCTTATCAACATGCATAAGGCCATCTGCGTGTCTTAGCAGATGATGTATATGACCATGGACCCATGATTTCGGACAAGTTCCAGGATTATTCAGAAAAAGTTATTACTTTTTACGTGTGTATACTACTTATTTACAATGTAACAGTGAAACTTAAAACAAATAACTTCAATAAACGAATCAATCGCTACTATTATTCTAAATTCTACAAAACACCATTTAATTAATCCGTGTCCAAATACCTCATTATTCGCTTGTGAAATCAAATTTCCAAAGTGTAATATACTTCGAAGGTACTTTTTATTTGTAACTATATTACATTCACTGAGTATGTGCCGTCACCGCGTATAGAGCAGCTGCTAGCTTGCAAGAAAACCCGAGTAGCAAGCTGCGTGCTTGTAGCTAGACTGCCTAGGCCTCGACAAGGCACGGATTGCCGTGAAGAGGATTGAGCGGCAAGGGGCGGACAAGAGGGATTACTTACGTAGGGTTGCAAACTCTTCGCAGGGAACCGGGTGCAGATTGCCCTGTTTATGATATACCTACTAAACACGCTTTTTAAGTTTGAAGTCGAACCGACGGGATTGAATATTGCTTCAATCGTTAAGGAAGAATATATTATAATAATCTTTACTTTACAATTTTAAGAACTTTACGTTTTCCTCATTTAAAAGTTGAATACAATATAGGTCAGCAGAATGTTCATTAAACCTCGCAACAAAAACATTAAACAAACGGCGCAGTCAGTGCACAAACCTCCTTGATTATTTTTCTAAAAAGTCCAAGGCAAACTGATCCGTTTACTTGTATTAATTTCGGTATTGAAGCTGACTGTCGATCACTGCGCCTCCGCGATCCGCGCGATCCGCGTTTTATTTGCCATATTTCGTATTATATTGGAACACAATCAAACCAATCCGATATACAGTGTTACATAGACCTTAAAAATATGTCAGGAAATAATAAAATTATCATCGGATATTTATAATTTTAGAATCGATGATAAATGATTAGATGACATAGTCAGTCAACAGATTCAGTCCTATCCTTGAGAAAGATGTGGTACTAATCCCATAAGTGTTCCTGCCTTTAATATTGGTCCAGTAGTTTTTAACATTCTTGTCATCTTATACTTTGTATTTATACTTATAAGGCTAGTTTTGTTATGTTATGTTCCCATAATTATTAAAATAGAAAATGTATGGGATGAAGATATAAAGAAACATTTATTGGACCAAATAGCAGAATGTAAGCTATAGTATTTTTTGTTATTATTATGCGAAAATGTACACATGTGTTTAGAATTACTTAAAACTAAGAACATTAATACAATGAATGCACAAAAAAGTGTAAAAGGCATGGTTCATTCAAACGTGGCTTGCATTGTATGCAATTTATTTTTTGTTGCAACTTTTCATAGCTCTCATGTCCAAGAATATTGATACTATTTGAAGATTTTAGTACTATAACAATGTTAATATGATTTAGTAAATAGACTAAGTTCAATAAAATTAAGGTCAATTTATTTTGTTAGCCTGTTAAATTTTTGAGTTGATTTGGGTTAAAGTGTCAAGATTAAAAAGATATTATTAATGATATTGAAAAGAACAACAATAATTTATAAAAATAGGTAAATGTTGCAAATAGACATGTTTTTTAATTACTGTAATTTATAATAATTTGCCACCACCATGGCACCACTCCGGAGACACCGCACTCACTCTGTTCTGGGTTGAAGGGTGCGGTAAGGTTATAATTATGGATCATTCACACAATCCTCAGGGATAGCGACATACCTGTGGCTAAGCTCATATGGTACACTAATCCTATCTGAGATTATTACAGATATCCAAGGACACTTGGCACTTACAATAAGGTGGATTGTATACTTGTTTGCCATTTCTATAATATTTATTTATGGGTTGATCACAAATATTTTGCTTGCTTATTACCCCATCCAAATATAATCAATTAAAAATATGATTAACATGATAGAATTTCTATGTTATTAGTATAGATATATAAAACAAATATAATTTATTTAATACAGGACACTTTCCTTTGCTCATAAAATGACGGCTTATTTATTATAACATGAGAATTAAAAAGAAATGATGAGAAATAATTAATTATAATTAAACAAGCAACAGGTGGTAGAGTAAAATAATATTAATGAATTTATAACTACAGCTGAGAGATTACATGGTTCTGGCATAGAAATATGTGGTTCGTCTTTACATCTTTTTTAACTTGCTTTATAAAAATATTTTTTTTATTTACAGTTTTGTTACTTCCCAATGACCAATTGTGCTGACAGTTTATATTGAAATAGCAGCATCATCTATATTTGATAAATATACATAAATAAGCTTTGAAAAAGCTAAAATACCTAGTTAAATAAAAAAAAGTTATTTCTAGCAAGCAAAGATATGTTACAATCATCGATATACTACTAATCAATATTATACTCTTTGCCTAAAATTTAAGTCAAGTCATAAAAAAATTATATCATTCCAAACTTATAAAACCTTAAAAAATTGAATATTTTGTTCTATGCTTAATATTTTTATTTTTAGCAAAATATGTTTTTATTTTTTTTTATTTGATAAATGCACAGTTGAATTTGAGGAAGGACGATAGTGGCATAATGCTGCCCAATAAAAAAAAAACCTAAATTGAATAATAAAATATTGTGGTTGCCAATGAAACCTAATGAGACATTGTTTTACTGGCTGAATCTGATTGTTATTTGAGCTGTCTCGACTTGTGAAAGTATGGAATAGACAAACACCGAACTTAGGTATGTCTAATTAATTCAAAATATCTGAGAGATCACGCGATCCTAAAATGTAAAGTGTGAAAGTTATTGGCTGGGGGTGATGAAATATTTTTATGGGAGTTTCTTTTTAATTTTCATTTGAATTAATTCACTGTAAACTAATTTTAAATGTGATTTTTTTGATAAGTATGTTAATGGGCGTATACAATTAGTGTCGGTTACAAAATAGACGAATGTTAGTAACAGATTTGAGGGCTTACTCACCAACAGAATTTTCTGATACTCCTGATAGTATCACCACACGAAGTCATCACAGTAGGTAAAGGTACTAATTGTAGCACTGAGATTTATATAGTAACTAAGGCAATTCCAGACTACGTTTGTCACCTCTTCATTTATCTTCAGCTCGATGACTAATTTAGGTTATAAAAATAGCTGTCTCTTTAATCTTTAGTGAATTTTGCCTTTAAAAAGTAAGTAGGCGTTAACAAATACATTGTTTTACGAATATTCTCTGTTTTTCAAATCAAAAAGAAGTAAGATAACTAACTTTGTGATATTTATACAATTTACAGTTTTTCTAACCACTAACTATTCACTCCACCCACTCCCATTCCCTTCCCCTTCAGTCTTCACTATACTCTGTTCACTTCCCTATTTTTGTCTCTTTCTTTCTAGTTTTTATCTGTGTATCACAAATCTTTCGGACGTTTCTATAGTTGCCAGTTTATTTTAACAGTTAACTATTTTGTCAGATTCATTCAAGATAGGTACATAAAGTAATAATTTTTAAGTATGGATCATACCCTAATTTACAATATGTATAATATTTTATTATCTTATTCTGATGATTAAATAGTACATAATGTGTAAATTATACGAGTTTCTATTCTGTTTCTTCTACTTACATATACTACTTTTAAGTTTAGTTTTAACATGGCAATATTTTGCTTCTATTGCGCCATCTAGCGTTGAGTAGCATAACTAAATTATACAAAGTAATATACCTAGTTTAACTACTTGCCAATAGATGTCATAAAAAAAGGATTTTTTAATACATCTAAAAAATTCGAGGTATAGCAATTCAATACCAATAAAATTTAATCAGTTTATTAAAACAGTTTAAGATCAAGGAAATAATAATATTCATTCCATTCAACCAAAGATATAATTTATAGTTGTCATGTCATGGTCATGTTTATTAATACATTTTACACGAAATAAATAAATTAAAAAATAGTTTAAAACCTTTCACTCGAATAATAATAATGCTGGCCATATTTATTATTTCGCCGTAAAGCTGTGTCCGTGTTTAAAAAAAAGAAACAAAAGGGGATTACGGCGGGAAACGCTAGCTGACAAGAATATTTGTGGAGGTCTTGGAATTAATTAATAATAACTAGCCTTATTCATTCATAAGTCTTTTATTGGAGATACCCTTTACACTGTCTTATAGGATGGTATAGTAAAACTGGTAGGTAATAACATAGGATAATAAGTAATTATTGTTACTTAGTAGTACCTACCTGCTTGCAGTAGCTATCATGTGAATATTTATAAGAACAATAAACATCAACTAGTAACACATTAAGTTTCTTCCCTACCCACTAGCCATACACGTGTAAGGTACCTTAGGTCTTTAGTCACACTCAATAATTTAGCTTTTTTAAATTAACTCGAAAAAAAATTAAGCATGCAGAATATCTGATGTACTTACTTACCATAATTATCACTGCTGCCCATGCATATCTGTTAATCTACTGGAGCTGGGATCTGTCCGCGCTACATTGCTTTCTAATCCAGAATACTACGTGAGAATGTCTCGGATACCTTATTATCTGCGTTAAGACACCCTTCGAACCATAACACAAGAAAATATGACACTACTGTTCTAAGGTAAAGTAAGGTGTGGTCTTCAAGTCGAGTCTAACCACGAAGGATCCTACTATCTTTCACTTAATATTAAAATTGATAACTAGGGTGAATCCTATTTCTTTGATCTTTGATTGATGCTGTTTACCGGCATAAATTAATTTGTATTTTAAATTTGACAGACGTCCTATCCATTACGTAATGCTACGCCCCATATGCACTCATATTAGCACATGCGTTGACAACGCATAAAATCATGTTAAGTCCGAAACAGATGCGGTTGTGGCGTGGGGATGTCACAAGCGAACTTACCCTGAAAAAAGGCAGTTTTATTTATAGACATAGGTATAATTATGCATTATTATACAGGCATATGTATAGGAGAACAGTACAGTACGGTCGAATAATTCGTACATCTCATAAGATCATTAATACATAATCGTATAATTATCGTCGAAATTGAATTAATCTAGTTATTTTTTTAAAATAATTTTTGATAGAACATTACCTTGAATCATGAAGTCACGGTTTATTGAACTTTGTGATCTTATATAAAAGTACACACATGTTACAAGGGCTTAAGCAATATTATTTACCAATTAGCACTTGTCATGACATATGAATCATGAACAAATTAAACTTTTGGCGGCTTGGTAACTAAGCTATTAGTATTTTACTTATATTTTATGTACTGTGATCATAAATGTAGTTCACTACATTTGAAAATTTTACTGCAGGTAATTTTATGTTTTTTAATCTCCTATGCAGTAAATTATCTGAATCCTACCAGTAGCACTGATATCTACCAATTGTGAATGAGCCGTTAAAATTCTGACAAAACCGAGAGAAAGGTAAATATTTAATAAACTATTTTTATAGTGTCGTATTAAAGTAAAGGTAGATAACATAAAGTTATTTTTAAATTACATACATTCCTTTATTTATTATTAACGCAATTTTTTCATAATGATATTTTGTTATTCGCAAGTTCATTGCATAAATGCGTTATCCCTACTCGCAATGCAATGCCGTGCGCCGTTCAACGGGTTTGGGATAAACCTGTTACTTATCTGTTTATAAAACTTGTTTGCGAAAATTTAGGTGTCTGATAATATTATGAATATGTATTGCAAACGATGTAAACAATATATCAGAGAAGGTTAAGGATTTATTAATATTTATCATTACAGAAGAGGCCTAATAGGTTTATAGAACTGTAAAATAAACAAAAAATAAAGAACCTATTTTTAATATGAATTTAACTTTCAACGTTCAAGGTTCCTAGAACTGGTGTAATCAATAAATATATTTTTTACCATTATTGACAAATGAATTAATCAATCAAATATGTTCTTATTATACAGGCGATAACAGGCAAGTACGAAGAAGATTTTTTTATTTGGTTAACATGACAAACATGCTATTTGAAACTTACATAAGTCACATCAAACTCTGTTGCATGTTTATTATTTATGTAAACGATTGCTTGGATTAACGTTAGTGGGTGACAAATATTTTTTATTGAAGGGTCGCTAATATACATTATGTTTTCTGATGATTAAAGATAAAGCACGTTGACTAAAACGTGAATAACGTATTATATCAGTTACGTTATAATCGGAAACTCTATCACCACGTTCCTACTGATTATCTGATTCTCCAAACCTAACCCATAACCCTAAACATTGTGATTGGGAAATATACGTTAATTGATAGATATTGAATAATAACTGTAATATAAAGCCTGTTTTTAGACAGGTCGAAGTTATTTAAAGGTAAGTATATTCCTGAAAAAGTAAAAATTTTCGTCTTCTAGCCTTATTTTGATATTAAGGAAAGACATATTTACAGTTTTGTTACAGTGTAAATACTATAATTCTAGAAAAGGCAGTTATTTCCAAATTAGAGAAAGATATTTGCATAATTGTAAAAAAAGGTGAGTTGCTGTGTTGATTTAAATGTGGATGTGTCAATAAATGCAGTAAAAAGAAAATATTTTATTTTCTAGAAAAGACAACAATTTACAGTATCATTTTGCAAATCAAACAAAATAGTGTAACACTGCTGGAAGAGAATAAAAAATAAGGTGATGGTATCAATCTAATCACGAGGACCTTTATCACTTTAATCAACAATTACGTCAAAAATAAAAGTTATATCAAAGTTATACCGTTATTTATTTTACACATCCGAATCTGATCCGATCCGAAAATAGGTATATAATGGTATATAAATGTGTGTACATCGTTCTCGCTTGCATGATTCAATGAATATATCATTTCCAATTCAGAATGAAGTAGGATTCCCATGTTATACCTCATATGAAAATATTGAAACTCGTTTTTGTAACATTATCAAAATACTATGTTGTTTTTCAAAGTACATAAAAAGGACTCCAAATCATTCCGTAAAATTTATCGAGACTGGCTTAGGTTTAAATTTCAGTTTTTAAGTTAGATACCCCAAAATGTCTACGGTTTCTTAGGTAAAAATTGCATAGGGATTTTCGCGATTAGGTAAAAGGAAAGAAAATACAATAAGATGTTTTTATCAAATTAAATCTACTCTGAACACAGTCAATGTGGTGACAACCGTAAAACCCGAATGTCTATGACAGGCTTTTACAATAGCTTGCTTATTTGGGCTAATGACGCTGTATTATTCAAAACACTGTCTTTAAATAATTTGCAATCTGGCTACCCTACCTAATTTAAAACAGGATCCTCGCTCTTAAATATAAAAAGCAGGGTGAAGCTCCGGCATGTTGTTGTTGATATTTTTTTCTTTTATCTAACTTTATACAGGTAATCCTAACGTCCATATCCCAAATACCTACTACAAGTGATATATGTCTGGTATTCGAAAACCTTCAAGTTTATTCAATATTCGAGTTAATTTTTTTATACGTTTATTTCTCTTTTTTTAATATATATATATATATAACCATTTATTTCAGACAATATAAACAAAGATACAAAAGTATAATTGAATACAGAGGTCCATATCATATATACCTTACAGACTAACTTACATATTAATATATACTTATAACTAAATCACGTATTTGCGGCGACGTGAGACGCGGGTCTGGTGACTGCCGTAAGACTGTGACTGTGACTGTGTAAGAGTTTAACTTTATTTTTAGTTGAAATATACGAGTATTTAAACATTTACTTATTATTTTCTGGTTACACTTACTATAAATAATAATAAACACTTCACACACAACATTCAGGCAACTTTTATAAAAATACTAATTTATAAAACCCACTATTGGCGTCAAAAATTTAGTAACAAGTTTATTAACCTTGAATCCAACGTGCCCTTTAAGGGTCCTATGTCACTGTTCCTGCATTCTTCAATAATCGTACGTAGAAGGAAGTACGTTCGTGAAATAAATTCAAAGATGTTTGTTATCACCAATTCTGTCCCTGAAAGGTAGGTCTATATATATATATAAATTTCAACATATTGAATTCACATTGGTTATTTTTTCCTGCAAAAGTACAGTCATTTTTGTTTACGTACATTATGATAGTTTTCAGCTATTATGAATTTAATTATCACTTAAAAAGATAGTAAGTATATGTTAGTGTTCATGCATCAATAGCAGATACTTACTATATTTTTAAGTGTTACTCGTTAGATACGTATGTTTATTAAATACCCGACATATTTTGGATATAAAAACTTGAAAGGCATTTTTCAAATTATTTGAATACATTATTGTCCTCTTTAGCTTAGGTTACCTCTTATTAAAGCCTGCGATACAGATATGGTACAGAGGAATAATAGCTTAGCCTTTAATGCTAAGCTCTCGTACTTACGAACCCCTAACATAATTTAGATAAGATAGATTTTAACATACAATTTATTGCTCTACATAGGCATACATCGGCCAAAAAAAGGATCCGAAACAAGGCGAATATTACTAAAAAAAGATTACGAATAGATGTGTTAAGTAGATGATGTGAAGCCAAGTTTTAGATAAATCGTTTCTAAAATTTTATGTTTGGTTTATGTAAATTAATTAATTTTAATATCAGTTATTAAATGGTAGGTTTAGTTTCGTTTATACTGGCTGATTATAAAACTTTCATAACTCTTTATTTCAAAGTGTACATGACAAGTTATCATTCAGTGTCATATCAGTGACTAGATCGAGAATAATCAGATCGAGATCTTAATACATCAACTACATCGATCGATAACATAAGCCAAATATTTCAATCTCATTTTATTCTCAACTGTAATCGCATGTGCAGTATTTTAAGTAATTAGTTTTCTATTTGATATTGAAGTTAGCAATTTCAATTTGAGTTTCAGGCGTTGTGTGTATCCGTATCTAAATTTTAACAGTGATTCGTTAAGTATTCGGCAACGACGATTGAAGTATTTTTTGTTTTGAGTTCCAAAGACTGTTGTTTACCTTGTGTGTACGGTGTGTACAGCGTCCCTATAGCTGGCAACGTCAAACTGTGATACAGATAGCGCACGATCGGAAGGCTCGATGCAGAGCAGTTATCACAGGTGACGTCACGGATCGTAGAGATATATAGGCGGTTGATAGTGGCGCGCGCGCACATTGAAAGTTACCCGCGATTGACCCGCGCGACGCCGCTCCCTCACATTTCACGACGAAGATTTTGCTGCCACGGACGTCGGTGACCAGCATCTCTTAGTCCTGGTTCCCTGGTCTTGGATCATCTGGTCTCCTGGTGCAACCTGACAGTGATCTACAAGTGCAATAAATAAACCGGTAAGTACACATTAAGTAAACATTACAAATAGTGCCAGCAAATACCGCAGTTATTTATATTAATAACAAGGATATGTAGCGTAAATAGATATAAAAAAATATATATTTGAGGTGTATTTATTATTTTTATAATGTAAAATAAAAATCTTAATATAACCGTTTAAGTAAATATTAGAAATAGTGCCTGTAAAAACCGCAGTCATTTATATTAATAACAAGGATATCAATAATAGATATAAAAGATTTTATGTTTGAGGTGTATTCACTGTTTTTTATAAATTATAATTAAACTGAATATAAGCTTGAATTAAGCAATTATAACTAATAGGTAACTCAAGTTAATTAGCCAAAACATATTTATCAATAAAACAAATTTGTCTTATTTTAAATTTGTACATAGGTACATACGTCCCACGTGTAGTTTTAAAAATTATGTTTATATTAAAAAAATACATATGACATAGAGATAATCATTATCTTATGCCTACAATATTTTCTTTAATTTGAATGGTGAGTTTTTTTCAGTTCTATTTTACTATTACCTTTTTGTATTGTCTGAATTAATATTATGTAAAAAAAAAACAATTTAAAAATAAGTATTACGTATTTAATGTCTTCAGTGTGTGTTAATCTTTTGTGTCAATAAATATTTAGTGTTTTTAATCGAAAGATCTTTAAAAGGTCTTAATAGAAAAAATAAATAATAATTAGTGCGTATAGGATACATCCGCTCTTCATGTATATAAAAGGTCGACGTGCTCTAGTTTATGTATATAGGTATGCAAATTTTCTATACGCATTTAAAACACTTTCTAACTTGTGAGTTTCATCAATACACAATTTTGCAATTTATCCACATGTAACCTAAATATATTTCTAATAAATGTTTTCTATTTATATTCCCTGAACCTTCTTTCCATAAAGTCATGAAATCTGCTCAGGAATTTTCAACAAAACAAACAAATAATGTTGTTTTTATGTTTTATTAACACGCATATATTATGAAGTGTGTAAATTCCGTTTATTTAATTGCCGTCTGATACGTCAATTTTATTACGTAAGTAATGCATGTACTTGCTTTAAGATTGCAATAAAAATGTATTAATCTTTGTATAATACAAAATAACAGCATTAAGAAGTTTTTACTTGAGGTTTTCGTGATAAAAACTTATTATTAAATAAAAATATAACATACAAGTAAACATATTTTATAGTTATTCACCAAAAACAACATTACCTTATGTAGGTATGTAATTAAGAAGAAAATGTTGATCGTAATGAGTAAACAGGGCAATTTAATATTCAGACTGGTTTAACTAGTGGGTTTTGAATAAATATGGCTCCAAATTACTATTTAATACTTTACGAAACCATTCAAGTTTTCATATTATGATCTTGAACAATACTGGTTATTAATTATTTATATATGAAAATATTCTATTTTTATCCTGTCATTCAAATGTATTTTAATAAAAATTGCCAAGGATAAATATTATTTAATAATTTTAATTGTAGATCGTAGCAATACTACAGACATTGACCGGGCCAAGCACGAACCATAGAATCGAACTTAAGTAATAACAAATAAATGAAATTTGAGTTATTTTTAAAACGCGGTTAAAATTATTCACTACAGATATTATACTGAATTAACAAATAACTTAAATATACTTATCTTGTTAATTGTTATCTTTAAATAATCTTCTTTTACTTTTACCAGTAGTCTTGCAATATACCGCGATATTAATCAATAGTTACTTAACGAAATTATATATAATTTATGAAAAAATATAGTCCATGTATGTAAAGATTATTTTACATAATTACTGCATTTGCGTGTTACATGAGTGTGACGTCATATCAACTAAGAACGATGACCTCTGGAATTGAAATGAGATAAAAAGCGTGTAAAGAAGTTTTAAAACCTTTTTTTATAAGTTTTTAAAAATATTGCATACGTGTTATTTCCCTGTTTTTGTAGTTAAAAATGAACACTTAGGTACTAAACCTTTTAAACCTTATGTGTAGAACCCTTTGTGGTTTGACTCCGGTGGCACCACCGCCACACCTATTTCGGTCTAATAACAGCAATGTTAGGCGCTACTGTGTTAAATTTTGAAGGGTGTGGTAAGGGAGACATACTTTTTCGAGGCGTTCCAGCTTAGTCCTCAGGAGTAGCGGCGCATCTGTGGCCGACCCCAAGTAGGTATATGTAATCCTATCTGGGGATGATTACAGATGTCCATGGGCGGCAGTTGCCACTTACCATCAGGTGGCCTGCATACTCGTCTGTTACTCCTATATTATATAAAAAAAAATCACAAATAATCGTGCTAATGTTTGCATACACTTACCCAAGATTATAAAATACCAACAAGGATAAATAAAATAATCGTTGTATATAATTCGATATCGATTCGATAGAGTCCTTGGAGTCATGATTATATAATTATCTTGTAAGGGTACATTACATTTCGGGTATCTCAATCATCGACGAATGTATACAATGACAATGAATTTTATCAACCAGCGGTTTTAGTTAAAAGGCGTTTCTCTTTTTAAAATTAATAAAACACCGACATTTTAGAAGGCGGTTGTGAAAAAAGGGATTGTTTTTCCTGGATTGATTTTGTTGTTGTCACGATTCGACATTTTTTAAGGCCATACTTGGTTTGAATGTTGTTCTTGAATATATTCAAAAATATAAAACTTGAAACACAAAAATTAAAGTACTTATAACAAAATATCGAATATTATTTGGTTTGATCAAACATGAAGAAAATATACTTGTAGACAAAAAAATAGCCCACCTATAAAAACCTAAATGACCGTCTGACATTAAAAAACAATTTTTTTACACTTTTTTAAATAGATAATTCTAAACTTAAAAATTGTTAAAGCAAAGCATAAAAAAAACAACACATGAAGAATAAAACTACAGTAAAAATCGGAGTAGTCAATTTTTTTGCCTTGCAGTTGACGTTGCAAAAAAATGTCTAAGTCATGTAGACTTAGACATTTTTTTCTATAATGTTTGACATTATTGAGCGAAGAAGACGGCGTAGCAAATCTGTTGGGTTTCTATGTGAAAGCAACGAGAAAGGGCGCATCTAATCATGCAATTTTCATGCACTACAAACACTTGCTGGAAAACTCAATACGTATCTAAAAGTGCTTAGTTTGTCAAGTTATTTGTTTAACGGCAATATAAACACTTTGAAGCCCTGGTGCTCCGACTCGGGTTGGACCACCAGCCCACTTATTTCTTAATAACAGTAATAAGTGCATCTATATTTTGGTCTGAAGGGTAGTAAGAGAGAGAGACGAGATGTTACAATTAAATTCTAGAAGTATAAAATATTATTTATCGATCATCAATATAATAAGTTATTTACCTAACATTTATTACATTATGGTTTTTCACCATCAGATGTTAGATACTTCAAATTATGAATACCTAATGTAACTTTTCTTCAATACAATAATTGCATAAAGATACTCATAAGAACAAGTTCGTTTATTATTTCATATTTTTCTTCTAAGCAGGATATTATATTTTCGACAAATATTATAATTTAATTTATATTTTAACGTGTTGTATATTATTGCACATCTTCTGTGTTAATAATTACTGAACTTAGCTATAAAGCTTCTTACTCAACATACAGATAACTTTTGCAATTGTAATCTGAAATATTTCTCGCTTCGTTCGTTCAGAAGTAAATGTATCTAATCAAAACTTCGAGTTTGACTTCTGAAGATAGGAATCTCGAGAACTTTGAAGTTAAATTAAAGATATGAAGGGCTTGTTTATGATTTCAATAAATAACATAGTAGTTATTCGGTATTTCATAAACCCTCACGACAACAACTACCGACACAGGATATAATAAAATTGTAAATTATGTACTTAACTTCGTTGACATTGAAACGACTAATTGCTCCCGTTTATCCGCCTTTTTATTAGACATTGAGAAACGAAGGAACTACTATTTGACGTGTAATATTTGCTTTTTTAATAACTAAATCGTATGAAAGACGCTTGGATACAAATATTGACGCGAAAGTGTCTGCTGGGGCGTCCACGCACGATCGTTTCGACCTCTAGTAATAGTAACAGTGCCCTTCACTCGTATTCAGTTGAAGTTCACGTAGCTGCCCACATCGGGGCAGTAGACTTCTACGCTTACTCTTATACTTATGCCTATACTTTGTGCGTGTTTTTTGTGGCTCTTTAATAATAAATCCTATATATTATATTGTTTAATGACTTATTAGTGGACATTGAATAGTCGTCCCGACTAAAGTGTTTTCATCTTAACTTATCGAGTCCATTATAAGAGCCATATTATTTAAGCTGGAATCAAACAAATTAAGACACATTCGTAAAATTTAATTTAAATCGGCCGAACGATTTTTGAACAATGTTGTTTAATAAATAATATTAACTAATACCTACTCTAACTCTATCTTCATCTTCATGAAACTAGTTTGTCATAGACTGCAAATAATAAATTCTTAGATAAACAACAAAAGAATTCACAACATTTTGTTTTATGTGTTACATTGTTTTCGTAATCGGCGACGGTTTAATGCTCTGATACTTTTACTAAAGTCATTGACCAAATTGCATATATAAAATATAATATATACTTAATCCTCACGCGGTTATTAGGCTCAAGGTTTTTATAAACGTTCATGCAAATTGATCATCTAGGCACATTGTCTTTTAAACTGTGAATTTTGGATAGAAAATTACAAATTATTTCGTTGTTACGTTAGTCTTTATTATAAATCAGTTCTTATATGATTCCTTGCAATTTAGATTCCAACCAACTTGGAACGTAGTCTGACACATAGAAATAGGGTGTTTTCCTATTGAGCGTGTCTACAGCCGCACGCACATCCTACCCGCGTCCCGCACTCAGTACGCTTGCCATGAGTTTTTACGTTTTGACAAATATGACTGTTTTGGTATTTGTTTACGTATTTGCCCATACAATTTCCAATCAGCGCCCCTAGCGGATTGTGATGATAGGTTTGTAAGTGGGATACGTGCAGGCGGAGCACGCCTGCATAAACGCGCGACAGGAAAAGCTTTCATACTCTTTTATTTTTGAAAAAAAAAATTCCACAGGATGCAATCATCAATCGTATAGCGTCATCGTTTTTCGTGATGTAATTTTTGAAGATTCTGTAAAACACGGTCAACCATTATAAACAGCTGTGGTGGAACTGGTCTCTTCTATATTCATTAAGCCTCTTTACAGTCATTTTTCTGCAAATAGGAATTTGGCAACCGCATTATTAGGTCCAACCGATAAGCAAATTATTCTCGTTTAATGTGTATTTTAATAGGCAATGAAATTAATAAATGAGTAGTGAAATATATACTGTTAATTAGTATCAAAACGTACCATATTCTTAAAGCAATGTATTTATGTAACAAAGGGGTAATTTATTTCGTTGCTAGTTATCAGTTTGTTATATTACAATTCTGCGTTTTACAATAATTCAGCTTCAACTTTGACGCTTATTTGCACCCGCCTTATGTGCTAATTACACATTTTTTAAAAGTTGCCCTTACTGAAATGAAGATTATATAGAAACATATATATTTGTGCTTTGAAATAATATGTATAGGTTAATATCGTTGATTTTATTAATGTCTGTAGAGGTAGATATTTAGACGTTTATTAGAGACCGAATAATTATCTTAATTTTATACATTCTGGTTTTCTAGCATTTTGTGAGATAGGAGCTTTTGGTGTGATATATTTAAAACAGAAAAAGAAATAACTCAACTGCTATGTAGATCGTGAATAGTAATTCTTTTAGTAAACAAATGTAATGTCACATTAAAATATGCATATCCATAATTCATAGATAAATTGTATTACTTCATTCTAATTACCTGTTTTATTGGCTTGGTGGATAACTTGTTTCTAATTATATTATTTGCTATTTAGACTGCTTCCTGTGTGATTTGGATGATATGAGTAATTAACAATACACGTATTTCTTGATGCGAATTCTTGTTTTTGCAGAACATAACTAGGGAACATAGTAATAACTAGGGAATTACTAAATTTTCACCACAGAGGTATATAAATTTATTAAAGTTTACATTTACCTCGTATGTATCTTTAAGTAAACATACATTAAACAAGGTATATACATATTATAACTTAGAAGAGGATAAATAATGACCTTTGAATTAATATAATAATGCTATCTGCACTTATATAGATATTCAGTTTAATATTAATCATAGATGCGATAGACACACGAAGAACCTTTACATTTCATTTAATTTAAAAAACAACTATCCAAAATATTAATACGTTGATAAGTTGTATTTTTATATTGTTAATGAAAACACTATTGATATAAAACATGTGGAATCGCGGTGTGTTTACGCGATTGATTACGACGAACAGAGTCATATTACAAACCGAATACGTCAGTTTATTCGGTTTACTTGACAGGCTCGTGATTATTCGTTCAACATGTTTGATGGTATACGTATTTTTGCAGTGGAAACGTTGCTTGAATAGTCCTGTGTATTTAATAATCAATAAGATGTGTCCTGCACAAAACCTGCAGTATAACACCTTGTGAACTCCGCTTTAGAAGTAAATTTAAATAGGCCCATTTTCACATTTTGTATTCTTAAAATAATAACGAATTTATATTGTACCTAATAGCGATAAATTACTCATTCATTTTATTTATTTATTCGTACATACGTCTAATCGTTTATTTATTTCCTACAATATTTTATTTATGAATCAACAAATTTGCATTATTTATTTATAGGTAGGTAGGTAGATGCATAAGTGCATATTGCAGGAAAGGTATTCGAAATGTGTACTATGTTTCTTTCTAGATCTTAATAAGATAAATAACCGCATTGACCAGTAGTTTACGTCAGTATTGTGGTTATGGCGTATTACAATGTGAACCTAGGTTTTTTGTAACATAGTAATGTTTAGCTTATGACTTTGTATAGCGTAGGGGAGACCCGTGTGTTGTATTAGGACATAAAAAGCGCTGCAGCTTCCCAGTAAATGTTTAGGTAACGTAAAAAAAGGTAATAGGTAACGTAAATAAAGTAGGTTAGGTTAGCTTTGTTAATTGATTTTAAAACCATAGCGTGGCGTGGGTGACGTAGCATTCGTAGCAAAACAAGAAAGTCGGGAAAAAGGTTCTCCATTTTTTTGTCTATCTAAGGTGCAGTTTTGACTCCTTAAAGTAGTTGTAGTAGGTACTACTACCATTTCTACCAAAAGCACCTACTTCTAACTACTATACGTTTTTTTGATTAACTTTTCATGATCCATATTTATCTCGTTATTAACAACATAACAAACGCTATCTACACATTTCAATTTATGACTGTTTCTTGTGGTTTGTCGAATGTGTGGACACAGCATTAGAGTTAGAATCAAGTCGTGAGTAAGAGTTCACAAAGGATCGTCGCAACTCGCAGGTGGGCTCCCGTAATGTCACCATTTAACGCATAATAGATGCGTATGTAAATGCACTGCCGTGGAATGTGATGTGTTTGTAAATAAACAACATTACATCACATGTAAACGATAATATCGGGTATGTATTCATTTATGAGATCGATTATGTTAAGTCGTGATAAAATCTTTTGTCTTTGTGCATGCTATCTGTGTGTCATTGTATTGCAATTTTAATGGCGGGTATTTTCTTATTGGTGTTTCGTATTTAAAGGGTAAAAACCGGAACCCACGCCAAACCTTCGATGATTGATTGTATGTCGGTATGTCCGTCTGTCTCTATTTTATGAACCGTTGAAAATGAATTGTTTGAGTTTCGATTTGTTTATCTCGTCCATGTGCGTCTTCAAGTCGTACTTGGCTGGTTTTGTTATTTTATTTTTATTAAGTACTGTGCATTGGCATTTTAAGTAGTACCTGTACATGATCAATATGTTTGGCACATTTTATTAAGTTAAATGAGTGTTAAAAATTAAATATTACTTATTTTGACTGTGAAAAGATATATTATGACGTATGACGTAGTACTCTACAATTTTTTTCAAGGTTCACGGAACTTCATTCATCGAGGAGATCCCTGTAACGTGTGAAAAGACTACGAGTATCTATACCATCTATTTAAACTAGTCCACTATTTTTTATTTATGTAGTGATTAGGTAACATCAGATACGATTTTCAATGAAGAGTGTGAATTTTTTGTTTGAATAAGTATGTGTTTAAGATAGATACATAATTTCATTGTGTAACTGACCTTGACCTCAATTGTTTTTTTTTTTTAATGGTGTAATAAAGATGTGCGTGAAGTTGCTTGGTGTAATTGTTCTCATAATACACCTATGAGAACTTTTTTCAAAGAACCTTTAGGAATGTAGGTTTACTCATAAGCATATTAAGATGAGTGATAGTTAATTTCTAATATGCTTATTGAACATATTTGCAAAAGCCTGCACGATTCCTCAGAGTCGATTGGACTCCTCGATTGGGAGGACACTTTAATATATCATTGTTTATAAATTATCATTTTACATCATTGATACATGACCGGTATATTGTGTTATGCTATGCCTATATATAACATTACCTAGTTATTTACAGTTCCCTTACCATGAGTTTTCAAAACATCCCACAATTTTACGTTACGTTTACTCAATCCTTTATTTTGCTCCGTTTGCTTCAGTAGACTGAGTAAACGTAACAATAATAAAATAGTGCACAAGTCTTTCTCTCTGCCGCACATGTTCGCAAAAAAGACAGACAAAACATATAGCGTCATTTTGTAAATTTAATGTTACGTTACTGACACTATAGTTCTAATACAATCCGCTAGGGGCGCTGATTGGAATTTGTATAGGCAAATTCGTAAACAAATAACAAAACAGTCATATTTGTTAAAACCTAAAAACTCATGGTAAGGGTACAGTACCCATTAAGCGCACCTAGATGTCTCACATAAAAATGAGATAAAGACGAATAATCAAACTTCGCATAAGCAACGTGTGCGACGCGTGTTCCACATATCGTGTAGGTGGCATTGAACTTCCGCTCGAGCCTTTCCGAAGTAGCTCGGAATGCTACAAGCTGCTGTGTTGCAAGCCACACCGCGCCTTAACCGCTTATTAGCCGGTGTTGCAACGAAAAATATCACCATCATCACCGCTAAGGACGAATTTGGCCCCGCTTAATTGAAATACGAAAAATTGATGCGCTTACAACATAGCTAGTTTTAACGTTTAGTGTGCTATTTATGCCATTTACTTTCGATTCGTTGTTGCTTGACCTCAGATGCAATCTCGGGTCTTTGACTTTTGCGAACAGCTTTACAACCCCTCGTATGTTGCAAATTTTATAATTACTTAGAAAGAAAAATGTTGTATCGTATTTCTCCAAGTTGAACGGATTACTAGACTTGGGGATTCTTTCAATGTTTTTCTCAGCTGGAGTGTGGTGTTGAATAAAACAGTATGGACCTTGAATAAAGAATAATTATTTCAATGATAATTTCTCGGGCCTACGTTTGCAGATAGTATCGCGAGGTAGGATTTTCCACCGTGAAACGTAGGCGGAATGGCACTTTACGGAACTGTCGTACACAAATGGTGATTTTGGATCCAAGGTCCCAGGGTTGCTAACGGCACTATCTTTATATACATAACATAAGCGAGCAAACAGCCCAGTACACATCTATCATTTCCTTCCTTTTGAGTCCTTGCATTGTATGTATATCACTTTCTTTGGTGCGCTCTACAGTTCAAACGGTTTGATTGATTTTAAGATATAAAATGTCGTTAGATTCGTTTAAATTGTGGGGGTAATTTTTAATTAGGGTTAATAATTTTTAAGCAGCCAGTTTTCTGGTGTTTTTATAATAATTACTAGTTGAAAGTTGTAGTCATAAAATAATCACCGCAATAGTATGTGGCAACCCTACTCTATATGATAGTTGTCCTTGCTACGACGACTGTCATAGTTCCCGTATGTAAATGACATGTGAAATTGCGAATGCATGATATTTTGATATGTCCGGACTTTTGTAACTTCTTTAAGTATGATGATAAAATTGATAAATTATGCAACATTTTTTTTATTAGATTGGCGTAGCAAGCTTACTTTTACAATATATTATTGACCATTGCCAATTGATAACTATGGATTTTAAACTAACATTATTCGGAGATTTAACCGCGTATCGTGAGTACCCGTTACATATCAAAATTAAGGACAGTGTAATGAATTTTTCTTTTCAATTTCATTGCAAACTTTTTCAAAGAGGTTTTTATAAATGTAAATATCCATACTCAGTCTTTTATATCGCTGTAAAGATACCTTCCATGGACATCCAGGTCCAGGTCTCCAAGCCGGGGCCTATTCCCCGGGCGGCAACTTCAGAGGGCGACAAATTCAGAGGGCGGCAAATTCAGAGAGCGGCAAATTCAGAGGGCGGCAAATTCAGAGGGCGGCTAGATTCACATTTTAGAAACTAATGGACAACTCATCATTTACTTAACTTTAACCTACACTACGCACGAACATTCTTATTCTCGAAGGGCCTAGTTCGGTAAAAATAAATATATGTGGTCCGGGTGGTATTTTTTAGTTTTTGTCCCACCTAAAAAAAACTTGAAGATCCGGGGCTATGGACATTTGACCAATTCCGTAAAGGATTGGTTCTACCTGAAGCCGATCACAGATGCATTGCTATTCCTGAGGACCAAGTGTCGCCTTATATGTGGATCAGCATCATATCTATCTTTGGGAGTGAGCGGTTTTTAACCTTTGGGATTTCTAAATAAATTGCAATTTAACTTAAAGGTCACAATATTTAAGTAGCATAAATAATAATAATAATAATAATAATAATAATATTCTTTATTGTACCCAAAAAAGAACACAAAACAAAACATACAATTTTAGACGATACAAAAGGCGGTCTTATCGCTAAAACAGCGATCTCTTCCAGACAACCTTAGGATGAGGAGTTAAAGAAGAGATGACTTAAAATAATAGGGAGGGTGCAATTAAATGATAGATGCAGGACTAATATATAAAATTAAGTGTAAATATAGAGATAGCATACTATAGAACAAATAATAAATAAAGGGGAAAGAAGCTAAAAAATAAAATTACAAAAAGAAAGTTAACACAGTTTTATAGGTGAATAGCAAGAGCACAGATTTTGGGAGGAAAAATAGTTAGAGGTGAAGGTAGTGAGATTTACGAGATTTTTGAAGGAGTATAAGGATTGGGAGTAACGAATAGATACAGGGAGGGAGTTCCAAAGACGGATAGCGGATACAGTGTAGGATTTTTTGTAAAAAGAAGTTGAGTGAGAGGGAGTACAGAGAGCAAGATTTCTGAGGAACGAAGGGTTCGGTCATGGGACAAGTGGAGGAACTGGAAGCGTTGTTTGAGGTAAGGAGGAGCAGTTGGATTAAATAGTAAACAATAGAGAAGAGATAGAATATGAGCATTCCGGCGAAGGCGAATTGGGAGCCACTTGAGTTTAGCACGATATTCTGAAACGTGGTCATATTTTCTTAGGCCGAATATAAACCGTATACATAAGTTTTGGAGTCGCTCAAGCTTATTTAATTGCTCCTCGGTAATGTCGGGATAACACACATCAGCATAGTCAAGTATTGGTAAGAGGAGGGACTGTGCAAGCGTAATTTTAGTTGGAATGGGTAAAACATTTTTTAGCCTACGTAGCGAGCTCACTGCAGCAAAGAGCTTTCTACTGACCTCTGAGATCTGAGGTATCCATGAAAGGTGTTGGTCCATGTAGATACCCAGATTTTTGACCTTATTGCTATAGGGAATACGCACATCATCCAGTACGATTGGTGGTAACTGGTGCCAATCGATCCTAGAGATCAGACGCGAACTCCCTATGATAATAGCCTGAGACTTGGTAGCATTTAATTTTAGGCCAAAGGTTTTGCTCCAAGTCGAGATACAATCCAAATCAGCATTAGTAATCCTGATGGCGTTGGGTAAGTTGTTCAAGCAAGCATGATTGTAGATTTGTAAATCATCTGCATATAGATGGTAGAGCGAAGTGAGATGAAGACTAATAGAATTTATGAAAATAGTAAACAGGAGAGGAGACAACACGCCACCTTGCGGTACACCGGCAACCGTATTCAACCAGTACGAAAATTTGTCATCAATTTGAATCCGCTGCCGGCGGCCATGCAAGTAACTATGAAACCAGTCAATAGCCGTCGGAGATATGTAGAGAGAACGCAAGACCCCCAAGAGGATATCGAAATCAACAGCATTGAACGCATTGCTGAAATCCAACAGCGTCAACACCGTCAGCTGTTGATTATCCATCCCCATGCGTATGTCGTCCGTGATTTTTAGCAATGCAGTAGCCGTACTATGACCAGGACGGAAACCGGATTGTAAAGGATTAAGTAGAGCATTAGCGGACAGAAAAGAGCTAAGCTGATGGTGGATGAGGCGCTCGAGGACTTTAGATAAGAAAGGAAGTATGGATATGGGTCTGAAGTCCCCAAATTCGGAAGGGTTGGACTTTTTGGGTAAAGGGATGACATGGGCATCTTTCCAAATGGAAGGGAAGGAATTATTACGGACGGAACTATTCAGCAAGGACGTAATGCAAGGGAGAAGTATGTCAAGGAGAGGGATGATCATTTTACGGCTAATGCAATCACTGCCGACCGCATCAGATGGTATGGAGAGTATTGCCCCCTCGACATCACGATCCGAAAATTGACTAAACGAAAATAAAGGAGAGGTTGGATTGGGAATATGTGACAGTTGATTTAGAGTTTTTGCTTTTGTTTCGCTATCAATGGAAGACGTGACAGAGAAGTGACGATTTAAATCGTTTAGGTCGAGATTGTGCGGAAGAGAATTATTTGGTGATTTCCCAATTCCTAAAGTTTTTAAAAATTTCCAGACCCTGCTAGGGTCTTCATTTTGAACAGACTTATGAATATGGCGTCGTTGTAGATCTCTACACATCATATTGCACCGATTTCTTGCGAACTTATACCGCTCAAGATTACCTTCGCTGGAATCTAGCTTGTACCTTGCTATGGCAGAGTTTTTCTTATTAATTAAAGACCTCAAGTCGTCAGTGAGCCAAGGAGCTGGTGGATGTCGTATGCGGACTGGACGAACAGGGGCGTGCAAATCGTACAGTTGTACTAATAAGGAGTTAAAGAGTTCCACCTGTTCGTCGACAGTGCTTACACACTCAATGACACCCCAATCAATATTGGCAGCGTCATATAAAGACTGTACCAGTTTATACAAAAACATTAAATTACATATTTGACAATGTAAATAAATGTACCTAACATATTTCCTGTATTGTTATTCTCATTAATATAATAATATATGAAGAGGTATTTCAATAAAAAGCAACATCGCTTATGTATTATTACTTTGATCTCGAGGTGATATTTTACTCGACAGCGGAGGGTAATGATTTTCGAGTGTATGTATGTATCTATGTGTCGTTTCTTTTATGTATCATGTCTTTGGCACGACCATTTTTTTTATTCTCGAGGGGGGAAACCTTCAAGAGGTACCCGGTGAGGTGGGAGCGACACGGGGTTATGTGGAATTTGTACAGCACTAAAACCCCCCCGGTGGCCGTCCTCGGCGCTGCTTAGAGGACTCCGGGATCTCCAAAGGAACGCAACCGGAGTCCTCTCAGCGCACTGCCCCATAGAGCTCAGCCCAAGTGAGATTGAATCACCACACCGTCCGATGTATGCGACGGTATACGTCCACACATACCGCCGTCCTTCCCGGGGTCGATGGCCGGGCGTTTCGAGCTCCCACTCTTGCCGCCCGCAACCCCGAAAGCCCCTTTTAGTCGCCTCTTACGAAAAGCAGGGGATACTGTAGCCCTATTCTAGTCCCGGAACTACAGGGACGTCGATGGCACGACCTGCAGCACAAACAGCTTGACACATTTTAACATAAGGAGTTGTATTTTATGCAGTTATTGCAGTATGATTTTTATTTTTGTAATAATTTTCTAATTTCAATTTCAAAATCATGCAATTTCAAAGCCATTTTAAAACGACTCGCATCACGCAGTATCATAATGTGGTATCCGTAATAAGTAAAATTATGACGAAGTACTACTAAGAAGCTGTATTGTTTTTATATATCAAAAAGTATGAGTCCACTGTTGGGTAGGTAAGCACCCATAATATTATGTCTTTAAAAGTGAATTCTACGTCACTCCTGTCGCGCGTGTGATAAATGCCCGTACGCGCGTCATTGTGTTGTTAGGTATTAACTTGTGGGTTAAATAAATACGTTATAACCCATGGAAATTATATTTTTATTATTTATTTATTAGGCGATATTAATATTTATAAGTGTAGGAACAACTTAAAACCCTGACCTTTTTTATTACTTCAATGAACACAAAGTATAGCATAAACAAGTCGATGGATAATTTAAAAATAATTGAATTATGATCGTTATACGTACACTTTTTTGAAGTGGGTACGTGTGCATACATTTTTTAATAATTTTCGCGATTTATTATCGACCTTATAAAAACAATTATAATACTCGTATATAATAATCTAAGAATATGAAACAAAAGTTATAATATTTCCATTTCTTTATTTTCTCGATGACAGTTCTTCCTAGTGTTGTGACCAAATAAGCAATGATGTCGATCGCATATATTTATTATATGTATTTTGAACAAAGACAAATACAACAAAGTCTACGCCGTAAGAAAAATAAGATAATTTACTGACGTTGATACTGCTAAGCTTGTATATTTTGCGTAGTTTTAAAGAAGTAGAAATTACAATAAAATACAATAAAAATTATACGTGTAACATCTTGTAATGAAATATAATATTATAGTTAATAAATTTGTACAAAAGTATATAAAAACGGGTCTGTTATCGAGTTACGTTTATTGTTATAGCTCCTATAGTAATCATTATGTGTAGCACAACAAGATACCTGGGAGTCGATCTGTCATCGAGAAAATAAAGAAATGGAAATAGTATAATTATGAATAACGTAAGAAAGTGCGCGTACGTGTTTCTAGTTAAATCCACTACAGTTTTGATATTACAATACCAATATTTTAATATTTTTCTATTTTTAGAATTTGTTATCATACTATAATTATGCTCTAAATACGAAGGAAAATCACGAGTAAATCTACACACCTGAACTACATATGTGAGAAGGAAGTTCCCTAAGATGTGCGAAGTTTAACAATTCACACTTGGCCAGCGCGGGGCACTATAGCCCAAACCCCAATTAATCTGTGAGGATACCCGTGTCCAGCAAAGATACAGTAACAGACTTACCATGATAGGAAATAAAATGTGAGCCGTCACGGGACGCCTGGCAGATGTGAAACATCGACATTATTTTGTAAAAGTAATATGCAGAAAAGAACATATTGTGATAGGAACTAAATATGTCATAATGATAAAATAAAATATTACGATTTTTTTCCAGATAACGATGACTATTTATTGAATTCGATTGCGCATGGCGACGCGTCGCCACACCGTACACACTACTGCATATAGACTGTATATATATACCATCGTATAGCGTGGCGACGCGCCACGGCATGCGTCGCCACGCCAGAAATCGGTTTTACGTGCGGCTATAGATGTTTCTCATCAAAAATATAAAAAATGTACCAGAACATGTATAAAAATAACAGGATAAAATTTAAGTATAAATCATTTTGTGCTTACATACAGTTTCGTTATAATACTGTACATTTTTATTAAACTCAAATGTTAAATACATTATGACGGTAAGATCCTTTATAAAAAAGTAAGGAAGAAGTCTTAGGTCCTTGACCTTTCACAACTCATTGCCTGATGAAAAGATGTTGAGTAAGATGCTTTTTATTGCGCGTGCTTATTATAAATATATATTTTCTTGAAAGGCACGTAGCTGAAGGTCATTAACCTGATGTCTGATGAAGTTATTTTATTAAATAATGTAATTTAAAAATATATAAGGCCGAATAATATCTATAATTGTTTGTATAATCCATAGATTAGTAAAGATACTTCGCCGCCTTGAAATTGAATGAAGCCACAAATGGCTTATTATCGTAAGTTCTTTTTTTGAATTCTTGACAAATAAAAACATTTTTAGAGAAAATTTACGAATAAATAACTAATACTGCGTAATTTACATGAATTTACATAATAAATAAATAATTATTTCAAATATTTTAGTGATATTTTAGCACGGAGACGTGGCAAAACTTTTTACGCAACTATTTCAATTCTCAAAACTGGGTACAATTTCTAGTTAGGAGTGAGTAATCTTTACTAATCTATGGTATAATCCTAACTAATATTATAAATGCGAAAGTGAGTTTTTTTGTGTATTTATTTGTTTGTTTGCTACGCTTTTACGCCTTAAACACCAAATCGATTGTCATGATATTTTGTACGCACGTTGTCAGGGGTCCAGAAAAACGTTCATCCCGAAAAACAATATTGTTACGGAGTGATAGATAAAAAAGATGGTAATTGTGAGTAATCAAATAAACGTGTTGATTGACAAATTCGTCAAAACAAGGATATGGGGGCATACCTATTTGGCTTTGTGACGTCACGTGCAACCTACAATATCCTTATTATTATTTATGTTTAAAATAATATTTCTGAAATGTTGGTGATCTCCTTGAAAGTATAAAATGTGCCATAACTTCAAAGTCACATCACAAGTGCCACTAACTACACAGTGACAAGGGTATTGTGTTAAGGACTGGAGAAGGACCGAAGAGCTGTAAATTTTATGGTGTTATTTATAAACTGAAGTCGAATTCTTAAAAGGTCCCAAGTGTATATATATAATTAAATTCTTGCATATTTTATAGTAGGTATCTGGTTCCATAAAAATAACTGCTTTTTTCATTTGAATGAATTTATCTTGTGTAAAGTAGGTATTCTATATTAGGACTAAGCTGGAACGTCTCGGAAAAATATATATTGGGTACATACCCACACCCACCAACCAGCGGGTGAAACGGGCGGGTTGAAACCAGCGTTTAACGTTGCTGTTATGAAGCAGAAATAGGTGTGGCCGTGGTGCCGCCGGAGTAGAACCACAGAGGGTTCTCTTGCAAATGCTGGTACATAGATTGTAGGGTTACTCTAGATTATAGACTAAGCTATGAGATTTATCCTGTTATTCTCTTTTGAAACAAGACATTGTGTCAAGTAACATTTCCCGGAGATGAACTGGTTTTTGAACGTGTCGTCGGATTGAAAAAGGAAAATAACGATTTAAAAAGGTCAAGATTTTTATATGCACTTTGAAATTGGTATCACGAGTTGAGTTAATTAACAATTTGAAGACGGCTTTAGAGTAAACATGATGCTCTTATCACGATCACGATTACCAATGTAATTTATGTATTAGACAAATAAATTGGCATTATTGTTATAAAATATTTAGCAAAGGAGTATTTTTCTACACGCGTGAGAATTATCGAAATAAGCAATTCCTATAGATATATGAATCTACCAACGTACTTGTGAACTATGGTCTTAACCTTTAATTCTGAGAGGTTAATGAACGAAACTCCGTGACATTCCTCATAATGACCTGAAAATTATCTCGAGCAATAAAACATAATATATAGCAGGATATCAAAAAACATCAAAACATAATCTTTAGACTGATTAAACACTTTAGACAGTAAATAGTTAATTATATGCGAAATATCATAAAAATGGCGAGAACTTAGCTGCCAACATAATCATATTGCTTCGCCCTTTATATCTATAAAGTTTAGATGACTCAGCCAGGCATTATTAAAAATAAAAATAAACGATCACAACACATTAACGGCATTTTGTATTCTGCACGACTCCGCATAACTATTTGTCAACAGTTACACGGAAGATGTAAATATACGCTTTATTGTCTACACATCGATGTGGGCGGTTTTGCACGCATCATGTTCGTCGTCATTGTAGTTCAGTTCATTGACGACTGTCGCATGTCTAGGAGACCAGTTATACGATCGGGAGTCAAAATTGAACCATAATAACGAACTATTAATTATTGTTGAAACAAAAAAATTCACCGCTTAACAATAATTATGTGAAATGGAAAGTAACGTAGCCCTTTTCATTCAGACAATTTAGCCAAATTAAACGACACCTCTTATCTCAAAATCTGTAAAAAAGTAGTTTGAAGGCAGTGATAGCCTAATGGTTAAGAAACTCGGCCTCCCGATTCCCGTTCAAATCCCAAGCACTGATTTTTCATAAATATGTGCGTATTAGAAATTAATTATCACTTGCTAAACGGTGAAGGAAAACATCGTGAGGAAACCTGCATACCTGAGAGATTTATAAAAAAAAATCTCAAAGGTGTGTGAAGTCTACCAATACGCACTTGGCCAGCGCGGTGGACTATGGCCTTATCCTTCTCATTCTGAGAGGAGACCTGTGCCCAGCAGTGGGATAGTAACGGTTTATTGATGATGATGATGTGTGTGTGTATTAAAAAAAGATACTGTACTTTTTTGTCTTCGCTTATTTAAATACCTAGATTTTAATTAGAATTTAAAACATAATGGAACTACTCAAGCTATAGCCTCATTCGGACAACCTAATACAAATTTAATATTTCCATTTTAAATGAACTATTTGCGTTTTTCCACTGGTATTTGCGTACAAACTGATTCCTAACAATTAAACCGGTTTAAATGTTTAAAATGTATGTAAATAGGGTCTATATATAAATAGGAAAACACAAAACACATCATTATGTTTTTACTGTTAGCTAATATGTTAGCTATTGACAAAATGCTGCCAATAAAAACGGGAAGCCATTTGCCCACTGGGCGTACTATTCTTATTATTTAAATCACACATTTAAGCTATATTTATTTAGATATCGATACTCGTAATAACGATCTCGACTACTGAACTCTGACTCATATCAATTACTATTATGTAACTATGATTACTCATATAATACATACCTAAAACATTAGTCGGAAACGAGAAGACGTCACTAAAAAAAGTAGGCGAGATTCTCCTTCACACATTCGGTTCAAAGACGACTGAATGATCGCTGTTATTAGTATAGTTATGATAACGAACCCATTCAACATGGGTTTTTCAAGTTTTTGTCATAAATTACGCAACGGCACATCCTATTTGCACATCTGTCACAAAAATTAGCTATTCAATTTGGTGGATAACTAGATACCTAAAAATTCTTGTAGTGTTACAGAATTATTTTTTTAATTTTATAAAAGACCTCTTATGCTGTATTGGCTAATAGGGTGGATATGGTTGCCATCTTTAATTAAGAAAAAAGAGTATTTATTTTGAAAGTAGATTTAATAGATCAGCAAATAAATACCTATAGTATTTTTCCGTATAAAATAAACTACTATAATTACGGGACATTTAAACAAGATCGACAGGAAATAATTACGACGTGTTGTTAAATTCAAAGTATTGTAGGATTTTAATTAGAACTGGATGAGCCAGATCTTTACAACTTCATGGTAGACCCATGACTTGTACTTGTGTAAATTATAAGTTTTCCATGAACAAGTTTATTACGACGACCTGCGAAGCGGAGCAGTCACCATACCGGTCTGATGCGCAGTGGGTTTCCGGTTTGATCCCCGGACAGGCACATATCTAAATGAAAATATTGGATATGTGTTCTGGGTCTGGGTGTTTGTTTATGGTACCCACGACACAGGGTTGTCCTAGTAATCCTAGTGTGGGGTTGTGAGTGTAGAAAGCGTCTTTTTATGTTTCTCTTTCCTTCTTTCTTATAATTACAGGAACGTAGGGTATAGTTACATAGTTGATTTATCACCAGAAATGTGCGAGCTAACTATACGTTAAGCGAACTGAATCGCTAAAATTCCAAAAAAAATATTTTTGTTTTAATTATTATTATAAGGAGAGAGCAGTTTTGTATGAGTCTACTTTGAATACTCTGCTTTGAATAGTTAAAAATGCATATCATTTAAGTAAAAGTGAGCATCTTTTACTGGTTAACTTAAGTTGCGTTTCCATGATAATCTTTATTTTGGGTAAAACTAGTTACTGTTTCATAATAAAAATTATTAGCTACTTATGATCGTCACGATACGCCATTACACTTCTATATTTATATATTACTTTACTGATTAAAGTAATATCAACTAGTCGATAATGTATTTGTTTGCAAATTTGCAAAGGTTGATAACATTATTAAAGTATTCGTCGAGATGTTTTATGCAATTAAATAATTGGCCAAGTGCGAGTCTAACTGTCTCTCTGAGGGTTCCGTACTGACAATTTTCATAAATGTTGGCATAACAGACATGGAAGTAAATGCAGTGTAAAAATTGTAATTGTCTAACAACGGTTCAATGGATAAAGTAAAAATTACTTTGAAAATTGCTTTCTTGAAATTAGCGATTTCTTGAATGGCGACCCCTATTTATTTTGAACATTTTTTATTTTTACTATTTGTTGTTATAGCGGCTACCGTTATAAGTACATACTCTGTTAAGATTTAAGTTCACGATTACTTAAGTTCAAGAGATAGAGCCCTGTGACAGACGGATAGACGAACGGACGAACAAACAGCGCAAGCTTACAACTTAATAGAGTTTCGTTTTTACCCTTTGGGTAAGGAACCCTAAAAATGACTAAAATGCATACTTGACATTGATCGTTTAGCGTCGATTGTGTATTTCTTATCTCTTATGATTATTGTTCTAATGTAAATGTTTTATTACTCAAGTACGTTTCTTATTATTATAAAGTTGTTTTAAATTAAGTAAATGTTTAAACACGTAATGCATTAACTTGAAAACTACCACGGTTAAGTAAGCTTGTATAAAATGTTTTATGTAAATAAATATGCATTTATATAAGTCTAATAATCTTCGTCTTCTGTTACTGATTACCAGTAAGACCATTAGCAACCAGTATTACCCTGCAGCTGAGTAGTGTGCAGGATTTTGAGCCAAAGTCCACCCCTCTGGCAAAGTGCGAATTGGTAGTATATAGAGTATATAACTATATACTTCACAAACCGTTGGGATTTTTTTTCAAGATTTCTCACTGGTGCAGGTAGGTTCACTATAAACTTATTCGATTATGAAACAAGTAATAATCCATTTCTCAGACATATAAGTAAATAAATAACTAAAATAATGGCTTTTTGCATGGTTTTCGAACCTCGGAACCCTGTTCGAGAGGCCTCAACACTAGCCCATCCCGTCTTATATTTTTATATGACTTTTAAGTTAACAATGTTTACCTTATAAATCAAGAATTAGTCTTACAACAACATTAAAATAAAAAAAATAACGGTACGTATAAGGTACCAAAAAGGTTGGAACTACAAAAAAAAATATTATATCAAAATATATGTTAACCTTTCTGTTCCTTAATTCAAAAGTATTACGTATTTCAATTTCAATTTTACACACATTTTTGTGCTAAGTTGAAGTGTGATTTTTTGTTACTCTAATACCAACTCAAGTTAATAACACTTTGAAACCTGTTAAACTTTTTTGTTTGCGGTTTTCATTTAATTTTTACCATCTCATATTTTATAATGAAAACCCCATCCGGTCCGTGAGTGTAATTAGGATAATATAAAAATATTGTAATGTTCTTGTGTGTGCATTAAATTGTATTCTTCGAAACTTAATTAATTTAAAGTGAATTAACAAATATGTGATTTATGATGAAATAATTACGTTAGACGCTAATTACTTCCGTATAAGGATATTTTGAATTTTGTAATCAAACTTTGTTTTTGAAAAACAGTAATGTTGCCCACATTTTTGTCAATGGACCATACCCTCGTATAATGTAAAATAAGCTAAACATTATGTTTGTAAACATAATTTTAATATTTATAATTTATATCAGATGCGTTATATTTTGAAATTAAATTTTACTTCTTTACTCGTAGTTTACCTAATGCTTATTGTGTGTTTGCATGTATGTATATATGTTTTTTAATATCGCGTTTTTTGTTTTGACAAATTGCTATACATTTCATTTTTAGTTATTTTTTTAAACGAGATAGATAGATAATCATATAATAATCCTATTCTATATTTCTATTCGTAAACAAAGTTGTTTTATTGTACTCATGATACTTGTGCAATGGTTCCTGGTCACCGAGGATCAATTATCTAGTCATTTAACTGTTTATCACCGGAAATAACTGAGACTTCTTTGTTGATTCATTGGAAATCACGCAAGTTAACTGTAGTATTAACCATGCTTTGTTTTGCTCTAAGCCTCAGGTTTTGTCATGCAATTACCAGAACTGGATATATCCACTTTAAGTAGGCTATGTACAGAGACAAAGTAGAACGTTGTTGCATTATACTCAAGCAACTTTGAAAAAAAATAATGGCTTGGGCGGTCCCAAAGCATGCAAAGCAAATCTTCTTTTCGTATGATTGTATTAGAGAATAATTATTAGAATCGATTCGACCTTACCTTACCGAGTAATGTCAGGGTTTCATAATAAGAGCGCGGTGTAGAGTAGGGATGGCGATTCTTCCCTATAATGATCCACAAAAATATAGAGGTACACGATCGATTTGTAAAAAATTGATCTTGGATTTTTTTATTGCTGAAGGTCATGCGTCTTCCGCATCAGCAAGTTGGTTAACGAAAAAATAAGCACCAAAAAATAAACAAGTTTTATGTAATTATGACAGAAAAAAAAATGCCGAATCTTAGATATTTGTAATCGGTTCGCTTGATCGACTGAAAATCGATTCTTTGACTAATCTATTTAAGGTGGACATCCCTAGAGCCGCAGGCCGCAGGGCCGCGCTCAGGGCCGGCCGTCGGCACAATAAGTCGTGTGTATGCCGCGCCAGCACAACTCAATGCGCAATAAAGTTATGCGAACAATACATGAGCGCACCTTTTGACAAATACATTACGCTACGAAACACTTGACACGTTTATTTTAATATACAAACAGAGTAAATACTTTATAGTAAAAAGATTACATGCGCAATTGAGATTTCTAAAAGGTTTATAATATGAAACTTCCGCGTTATTTGTTAATCTCTACTTTATTCAAATGCGTTGAATATGTAGTTTATGTTTGTAAATATATTTCAATTACATATCAATATTAAAGATAAACTCTGGAGGCACCATCGCCACAACTATTTCAACTTAATAATACCAATGTTTAGAGCTGCTGTGTTCTTGTTTGTAAACTGGTAAGGGATCTTTCCCTTACCACTCTTTACCAGAGCGATTTCAAATTAATCCCCTAAAGTCAGCCACTGATACATATAGTAAATCATAGTAATAATAAAGTCTTATCTGAATTTGATTGGCGGCAGCAGCCACGTAGAATTAGGTGGTGCTTGCTTGCTACTTTTATTTCATAAAAAATGAGACGTCCTTCTCCCTAAAGTCTTAAGGATTCAGTATACAAAATAATAACAATCATTTTAATTTAAAATATGCGATACTTGTGATATATAAATCATTAAATCAATAGAAATAACACATTTATTACGTATCACCATAAACGTGTGAATAAAGCTTGGCGAAAAAGGACAAATATGTACATAAAAATCTACAAAAGAGGTGTGATAAGAGGTTCGCAAGGTTTTCCTCGTATAGGCATGCCAGTGGGCCCCAGCTGACATGCTATTTTAGTATCAGTGACCGATTTTGCTACTTTTTGAAAGATAGATGCAGCAATCACATTCGGTATACTCTGTGCGCCCGGTGGTAGTTATTTTTGGATCTTTCAGATGTTTGCCTTTCAAAGATCTAAAAATGACAATGTTTGATATCACCCGTTATCAATAGTTAGTCTATCCAGTGTTTTGCCCACGAAAAATAAACAATTGACAATTTCTTCGTACGAGACATGGTCAACTCTTTGGTATGCAACATTTAGATAGATTGAGAATTAGTAACGGGTGTCAAAAGAAATTGTTAAATGTCAACCTTTTTTCGACAAAACATTGGATAGATTAAATATTAATTACGTGCGTAACTGTAGATTAATATAGTCCAAATAACATGCGTTTTCGATAATGCGACCGAACGCAGCAGCTCTTTAAAATGTTATGTAGTATCGATGTTATCGCCAAAACTGTAGTTGCTAATGCAAAAATAGCATGTCTGCTCGGACAGATAGGATCCGTTTTGCATGATCGCTTGTAGGTACGTACTGTGGGCAGTGGGCGGCGCCCAGGGCTACCTGATCGGGTTTTTCTAAACTATAGTCCTTCAATCCAAACACGGATTACTAGATTACCTGTATTATGCTAAAATATACGATCTTCGCGGTCGTAGTTTGTTTTTGTTAAATTTGATAAATAAAGCTTTTTTTAGATTCTCAGAATTACAGACGTAATTTTAACTTTTAATCCTGCCATTTGTCGGTTCAAATCGAGCAATCGATTCGCAAAAATGTTTCTTTCAATTGAAATTATGAGTAATACGCGTAGAGGTCGAAAATCGAACATAATCATAATTTTTTCAAAAAAGAAATAGATTAAAAAATAAAAAAGAGAAAAAACACTGTTTTGTCATTACCTTCATAGATTTTATCACTTTTATTGGCGATTAGTTATTTATATGGATAGCAATTTATTAAATGAATGAGGAATAGAAAATAAGTTTAAATAACTAAACTAACTAAATAACGCTGTAGGCTGTATCCTCAGGGTCGTAGAACAAGAAAGCCTTAATATCATAATCCGGAAACGGAATTTTTATCTATCTCGTCACTACAATATAAAACGGTGTGTTTGTGAGAATATGCTATGTGAATAGTAATGGATATGGCAAATATGTAGAAAACCCGTTCATAGCAGCGCCTATATCGTTTTGTTTTTGTAATTGGCCAATTAGTGATTAAACAGTGATAGTTATGGTACGAATCTTTACCACGTCAGGAGTCCGAAGTTATTTTTTTAGGTTTTTTTTACAATAGGAGTAGCAGACGAGCATTCAGTCCACCTGATGGTAAATGGCTACTGCCGCCCATGGACATTAGTAATCACCATAGATAGGATAGATCGTTCGGATAGGATAGATCGATCGGTCGGCCACAGATGCGTTGTTAGCCCTGAAGACTAAGCTGGAATGCCTCGGAAAAGTATGTCTCCATTACGACACCGTTCAAACGAGAACACAGCAGCACTTAACACTACTGTTATAAGGCAGAAATATGTGTAGCGGTGGTGTCACCGCAGTGAAACCACAAAGTACTCTACAACCTTTAAATTTTATTGTATACAGTCCTTGATTTAAATACAACAATTTGTTATGGATACGTAACAACTAACCTATCCTACACACTTTTATGGTTAAAAGTATGAAGATAAAAAATGGGAAACATTATTTTAGGAACGCTATTTTTGTTTTAACCATATAAGCTGTGAAAATGACAGTTGTTTTGAAATTATAAGATACGCATCGAAAGAAATAAATATGGACGTGGATATGTAATATTTCATTTATGTGATGAAATTCTCCCAAAGCATAGCTTAGAACACGGGTTGGTTAAGTAACTTGGACCATGGCACCAATACTGAAGTTCAATGGTGATAATGCAATAAAAACCAATGCCGTGAATCTTCATAATCATGCTTTAGGTCCATTGAATTAATTGCAATAGAAAGTATCTACTATTTTTATTGTAATCAATGATAGTGTTATTAATTCTAAAGGTAATTTAAATTTCCCTTTTTCGCTTCTTGGTTTTTGAATTTATGAATCATTCTATTATTTACACGTTTACCTTATACAAGATGATTCAAAATAAGGCAATTCTCTCACGGAGTTTGTAAAAGAAATTATAAAAATTACATATCAAAAATATTGTACAGAAAGTCGATCCTTTACGAATTATTTTTGATCCTTAATAAATAATTTAGGTACCATTGATTTGCAAGCGGCGAAAGAAACTCTATAAACCATTTTTGCGCCAACGAACGATAGACGGTCAATTAAAATGACGTCATAAACTCTAACCACATATTCCATGCCTTAGATAGCTACTATATTGACATCACTTATATAAATATATTTTCATTCAAACCAAACGTGTTGGTAAAACTTCAGCTCAATCGGTTGGGACTAACCGGTTTGAAATGCAGTTGCAAGTCTCGATTCACATAGGTATACATACGAACTAATAAAGCAAGTTAATAAGAGCATGTCATTGTGTGGAAGAGGTTAGGGCGGTTTTTCTGTCGCGCATATTGACACACCTGCACGCGTGTCACACACACATGAATTAATTTGATGCAGCCTGTTCGGGACCCGTGTGTTTATGCGTATTAAAACGATAAGTGGGACGCATGTATTAGGGACGCGTGTGCTAGCATAAGCACGCGCGACAGGAAATATATTTGCATAGATGCCACTGAAAAATAGATGCATGGGCAAACATGCATATGTGTTTATTTCGGACTGGTCGAAATACTAATATAAAATAAAGAGTATTTAAATTCTAAATTTATAATTTGACGTTACTTCACGTTTCTGTCACAACATTTTGTGTACATACAGTCTTGTAATTATTACGGAGGGTCTCGGGAGGACCTATTCGGAGGACGCGAGTGTGTGTGTTGTATCACGGTCGACCGGTCACCAAAAGAAGCGGACGGCAGCACTCTACGATATCAATATACTTTTTCACCTGCATTATTATCACTAGTGCACAAGAGTTCAAAATTACATTTCGGATAAAAACCAGCGACCTAAAATAATACACTATGCATTGCCCATAGATAAGTGTAGATATCTCACCGCCTTGTAATTGAAGGAAGCAATTAAATGGCTGACATGTGTAAGCCATTTAATTGCTGTCATGGTGTAATTTAAGCGGAACAATGCCGACATGTGCAGTTATATGGTGCAAAAACACGAAATCGAAGAAAAAGTGCGGAGAAATATCGTTTCATTCGTAACTGCGTTAAATTTTTTTTAATACTATTCTAACACGAAAATAGATGACAGTGACAATTTCAAGTGTCAATCCTGGTTACATTTTCTTGTTAAGAGTGAGTAATCTTTACTAATCTATGGCATTGCCGTGCAAAACATAATATCTATCGTCCGTGTCCGGTTAGCCTAAGACCATAACGACTACATATGACATTGTCGTTTGGTGATAACTACAACAATGGCGACTTTCAACGACGTCATAAAAATGTTAATGTTTGATAAATGTGGTATCACAGGTTAATGCCAACTTGACTATCCTGCTGTTAGAGGACAACCACAGATATTTATGGCAATGTCACCGAATTGTTGAATAACCTGCTTTATCCGTATAACTTACTTCAATATAGGATATAAAATGTAGTTAATTATCTGGGTACCAAAACGCTTCATTATTCGTTTCGGTATATATTTTGCTGTGTATCATTACGGTCTAGGCTATGGTTATGATCTTAATTGATTAAGAATAAGTAAGTTAATGTTTATAATACCCACGAAAAGTTAAAGTACAGTCATAGATTAGTAAAGATACTTTGCCGCCTCGAAATTGAATGAAGCCACAAACGGCTTATTTTAGTAAGTTCTTTTTTTGAATTCTTGACAAATAAAAACATTTTTAGAGAAAATTTACGAATAAATAACTAATACTGCGTAATTTACGTAATAAATAAATAATTATTTCAAATATTTTAGGGACATTTTAGCACGGAGACGTGGCAAAACGTTTTTACGCAACTATTTCAATTCTCAAAACTGGGTACATTTTCTTGTTAGGAGTGAGTAATCTTTACTAATCTATGAGTACAGTAGACAAGGCAGTTGTTAATGCATTCTATGAATTTATTAGACTGTAAAGTTTAGCTGACTAAAAAGACCCAACACTAATTACCTATCAATATTTCATTAAAAATGGTAGCGGTATAGTTTTTTAAAAGTGATAATATATTTTATTCTTATAATTATAATAATACTTACGTAATACCTTGGTGTGTATAAGAAATCGCGTGTATCATGTATATGTCGTATTGTAATGAGTACTATTATAAAAACATTACCGTACAAAATAGATATACTTATATATTTGCTACCTACCCCAACATTTAATTTACTTGGAATTCTATGGCGAATTGCTTCTTGTTATAATCTTATTCATAAATGATACAATGAACAATTATATATGATGAATATGACAACAAAACTGATGCATATTACTTACTTACTTCTTCGAATTCTAAAAAAGTTATATTTCTAGAATTCGAAGAACTTAGGTACCTACGTCATGATAATGTTTTCTTTAATTTCTAACACCATTGAAGTTAAATATTTAATTATACTTTACATGGTTTGTGTGTCAAGATCTATAACATAAATTGTATTTATCCTCAATGTAAGTCAGTGCAATTATTATATTATAAATAAGCGAGTTTAACGAGTGTACACAACACTATGTTAATACAGTGAAACCTGGTTAAGTGAGACATCAAGGGACCTGCAATGTCGTTTCACTTATAGAGGTATGTATAATAAAATATATTTGCTCACTGACAATTACCACTTTTACATATTATTATTTTTATATGAGATTGAAGTAGCGAATAGACATGCATTTCATTGTTACCCAATTTTAACGGGCCACTGCCGCCCTGGACATATGTAACTAACTCCAAGTAAAACAGGGGTTCTATCTGTAGCAGATTTCAAATGCATACTCCTGAGGACTATAATAGTCTTTATATGTAAGTAAGCTGAATTTATTTAATATTTATACTCAAATACCATATTTATATTTTCATGTGGTTAAAGTTGCACTTCAGCTAAAAGTCTATTAAGTCTAAGAAGTCAAAGTTAAGTGATACACGCATTCTTATACTTACCTGGGTACCGTAGTTTGCAATTACTGACATAAAATACAACTAACTTATTAACATGAATTAATCGAAAATTTGATAGCCGTGAGAATGAGGTTAATAGGTCAGATTTATCACCATTCGTTTCAATCCAATTTTGGACAATAATTGAAAAAAATGCAATATTTTAATACACTCAATACGCGTATACTCTCAATACCTCAATACTAACGTATAAACTACCAATTATCTAAGTGTTGTCATTACATATGTAATATCATACGTACTCCAATGTAAGTTAGATTTTTGTTTTCTAAGAAGTTAAAAAAAATACATATAGCAAATGAGAGTCATCTACATAACATATAAGCATGTGCCGACCTAGGCAGGAAACTGCTCGCCTCGGCTTCGGACTCGGCCTACGGCACGTTTGCCGTAGGGGCGGCAAAATTTTATAAATAGATGATGTTTTGTCGTCGACCTATTTATTCAACGGCAAAATTTTACTTACGCCTGGGGCGGCACGTTTTAGAGGGTGGGCTAGACCTTTTCTTAATCGTTGTCCTATTTTTAGGGGACACCTCGAATATACTACGCCTCGCTACGCTTTTTGTTATGTACTACGAACCGAGACTACCTACTTTGTACTAGTTACCGGCCCTGACTTCGTTGGTTGCCAAAACCTGATCTACATCAATATATTTTTGTAACACTTACAAGTCTTTAACTTTAAAAATAAACATTTTAATAGCTTTCAATGTGATATCATTTTCGCGACAGAGATCAAGTAAAATTGTAATACTTATTTTTTACTGTAAACTTAAAAACCTTCTCGGACAAAATCTACTTTTTTTATATAATATAGGAGTAACAGACGAGCATGCAGTCCACCTGATGGACATCTGTAATCAATCCCAGATACGATTAGGTATTCCTACCTGAGGTCGGCCACAGATGCGCTGCTACCCCTGAGGACTAAGGTGGAACGCCTCGGAAACGTCTGTCTCCCTTATCACACCCGTCAAACCGGAACACAGCAGCGCCTAACACTGCTGTTATTAGGTAAAAATAGGTGTGGCGGTGGTGCCGCCGGAGTCGAACCACAAAGGGTTCTACTACCTTCAAACTCTATACTCACTATACTCTAATCGAATCTAATCTTATACGTTACTCCTTGACGGTAAGATCTAGCAAATTTCTTGCATACAATGGTGGTAAATGTTGCATACAGCTGCCATTTTAAAGAAAAAAGGCTACTGTATGCAACACAACACAATGCCACCACGAGTACCGGTTTAAGTATATGAATTATACAAAAATAATCCATTAAAATCGCAGAAACTTTAGTACCTAGTTATAAAACTATATTCAATAGTACGTAGTGCCTTATTCTGATGTTAAAGGAAGTTTCAAGATCATTAATGTAATTAGTACTGTGATAAAATTATAGCGAAACTTTATCCTCATGGCACCTGCCCTTGTAGATGCAAGTAAATAAGTAATAGCCAGTGCTGCCCAGTACTGTAGAACATATTATTATGGTTTGTATAACCTTCTATTTGTATTCCAATCCTGCCTTCCGTTCTGTCATCGTATACCAGAAGTTCTATAAGTAAAATATGACTATGTTCTTAATTAACGCACGTTATTAGGTATACTGTTCTGATTAAAGTAAAATAAACAAATAGGTGCCCCTTACACATTCTGTACACATACCTGTAGTGATTCTTCACAATACTTTGTAAATATATCAAAGGGGCCGCAAATTAAAAAGGGGCCCAGCAAACTATCTAGTTTGCTGGGCTGTAATTGGTAAATTGGTAAATTACAAAAATATACTTCAAAAGGTACCCGACGCCGTGGGAGCAACGATGGGTTATGTGGGACTTTTACCTCACTAAAACCCCCCCGGTGACCGTCCTCAGCGCTGCGTAGAGGGCTGCGGGATCTCCATAGGAACGCAATCGGAGTCCTCTTGGCGTGTGGCCCCGTCTGGCTCCGCCCAGATGCTTATGAAGCTCGCCACTCCGTGTGGAGCGTACGACGGTATGAGGTCACACATACCATCGTTCTTCCCGGGGTCGCTAGCCAGGCGGTTAGAGCTCCCACTCTTGCCGCCCGCAACCCCGAAAGCCCCCTTTTAGTCGCCTCTTACGACAGGCAGAGGATACCGTAGCCCTATTCTGATCCCGGAACTACAGGGACATACAAAAATGTACTAAGTGGATTTTTAGTGCTTCAGAAATATTATCGCCGTTTGCGTATCCATTTTCTACTCACGTATATTTTCGATATAAGATATCCGATTGTTGCCAAGTTAGAGTAGATTAGTCCTACTATGCCACAATAACATTTCAATACGAAGTTCAGTTAAGATTTTTAACGAAAACTTGTACAAAAAGTTCTACGAAGTAATTAGTATAAAAAAAAGTTGACGTCGATACAACTTAAAAACTAGTCTAAATTATGCGTATCTATTGATTGACTTTAGATCGGCATTAATCGTCTTATTTTTTATTGAATAAATTTAACTGAATAGATGATATGTAAAAAATATGATGTAATACTATTATGTGAGAACGGATGTTACTATATAACATATATGTATATATGTAGCAGGCAAGTAGCTAAACCGCTCGAATAACTCTTTAGGCTCTTTATTAAAAGCCTCTTGAATGGTATTTAGTATGAATACCTTACGTAGTAGATAGCGTTTACATTTAAAGAACTGACAGGCCGATAGATACACTATATGGAAGCTGTTTGTAATACACTTCTTAATAATAAATGTATCCAAAGTGGTGCCAAAGTTTGACAATTTCTCCATACTACAAATTGTCCAATTCCGATCTAGGTAAAAAATCTATAGACTGAATATTAATAACAGGCTATATCCAACGTTTAAAATGCTCGAGCCAGTCACAACTAAATTCACATTTTGCCTAAAATCGATCAAACTGTGAGAAACACTGACAACATTGTTACTTGCCACTCACTGGGTTCAGAGCCAGGTGGCAGAAACTGGACCTAAATTTAAAAGAATAAGTTAGGCAAGTAGTTAAACGTTACGATAAAGTAATTTGTTTTACTGTTTTATAAAATAGCTAATTAGGCTACTTGGCTGCGACATGCATAATGCATATATTGTATATTTGTTTAATACCTACATCTAAATATTCCGACATCATTTGACATATTCCGACACAGTTTCACCTGTGTTGGAATTTTAGCACATCTATGAATTTTCCACGGAGAAGGATTTTCTGTTATTAACTTTGTTGTAAATCGTCTCTAAATGACGTTGTTGCATCAATCCACCACTGTGCCGTTCACCATAAAAATTGCAGTTTATTTACAAGTATTTCAAAACGAAGATTATATTCATGAACAAAGAGATAAATAATTATACAAGCAAGAAACATGACGTTTGAATCCTTATAATAATTACATACAAGTATATACGACATACGACAATATGAATGCTTGTTTGTTTACATTAAAAAGGTCAATGATCTGTCATTAACTAGATGAGAAGACATTACCAAAAATTAAACATTAAATATTAGGGCGCTTTAATCATTATATATAAGAGCGCTTTTCTTGTCACGCGTGAGAACCCACACGCGTTTTATACGCACGCGCAAACGAGTCCCGATTTACTTGTGTACCGGGTTGGTTGCGCGTTCGGGCGTAAACACGCGTGATAGGAAAGCGCTCTAAGCGATAGTACCCTTAGTAGAAGTTAAAGCTAAGTGCGGATTAGATGTTCAAGAAAAGCAACTTTTAATAATATTATTATTACATGGGTATGAAAATAGATAGTATACATACAGGGGTATGAAAATAGATAGTAGCTGATTCTCAGACCTACTGAATATGCATATAAAATTTGGTGAAAATCGGTAAAGCCGTTTCGGAGGAGTACGGTAACTAACATTGTGTAACGAGAATTTTATGTATAAGAAGATAAATACTTAAAGACTTAAAAATACTTTTATAAAGGATACTTAAGCGAAAAATTGTCAGTAAATCGTTTGAATGGAATTGGTAAATAAAATGCAGCGGTACGTGACATTTAACAGACAAGAAACACCTACACAATAGCTTAATTTATGAATAAACTCTACAACCTTGAATAACACTTAATTAATAGTTCTAATGCCATTAAGATTTGCAAAGAACGTTGATATAAAAATATTTAGCAATCTCTTTCGTAATTGCATAATAATAATTCGCTTTGAACGTGTGCAAAATTGTAAGCTCGTAAAAATGTATAAATTAATGTTGACGAAATGTAATAAAGTTAATTATTGAAATGTGTAATTTCCTTTAATAAAGGATACCCAAATTGTGAGATACGTTATAAATAGTAATATTAAATCGATATTACTTAGAAAATGCGTAGAATTCTCTATAGTATTTATATCATTAGGTAATGTCTCTAATTACTCATATTAAACTACGGAAAATAATTTCGTATTAAAAAAAATAATGCCCAGATCAATTCCTTTAATATATTTTATTAGTAACGTGACAAAAATCATACTTTTACTACCATAGAACTTGAAAATAAATTGTTTTGAATTACTTTGTTATTTAATTTTACCGATATTCCGGAACTTTTTTATACTCTGCATTTGGTATACTGGGATTTCCCTGTCCACACTAGCATGTTGGAGAACAATCCGGTACCCAACAATTACGGGGATACCCGTAATTATGATGGATTGCGATGATGGAGTATGATGGCGTGTCTAATGGACTATAGCTATATATTAATAAAAAATAGGCCGAGTACGTGTTGAATCGCACACGGAGGGATCCGTACCATTTTTTAGCATATCTTATCATAGCAGACGTAAAATAGTGATAAAAATCGAAAAAATCGTAAATTGTGTAGAGACCCCCCTTTACATTATTATTATTTTTTTATTTTTAGTATTTGTTTTCGGATCATCATGATTATCGCGCTGGCCAAGTACGGATTAGTAGACTTACAAACCACTTAGACTTTTCCTAAAGGAAGTCTGAGGTGCCGAGTTGCGTAGGTTTCTTCAGGGAGAACTTTTAATTCATCTCTAAAGGAATTTATAGTAAGAATTTAGCGTATTAGACATTAATTATGATACTTTGAAACACGGACCTCTAATCGAGATTTAATCCATTAAGCTATCATTGCAGTTTAGGTCATTGCCCCGTATTACAGTGAAGTAATATTTGTACTGCTCATTGTTACTTTGGCTTTTAGCGTAGCAGAAATAGTCGTAACAAGCATTTATATTTTATGAATACTCGTTTATGTTTACGAAACAATACGATAATGATCGTTTAAACAACATATCGTCAAACATGAAATAATTTTAAAGTGTAAAAAAAAGTGTTAAGATCCGTAATTTACCATTGTCATATAAATCATTACCGTTTTATTGCTAGGTTTAACTGTTTTTACCACGATATGTTAGTTCATAAATACGTAACTTAGAAGACTAAGTTTTATTCATAAAGATTTCTTGATTATTCTCTTAATTAGTCTTCTTCCTTTTTATCGGATTGTAAGAGGATGGAAAAGATAAGTTTGAAAAGGGGTGAAGCAAATATGGTTCGACCAACGAGGCATAACCGTCACACCCATTCATAATGCCGAATGAAATACATAACAGTTGGGCGACCATTTTAGTTCTCAGTACCCCTACCATGAGTTTTCACGTTTTGACAAATATAACTGTTTTGGTATTTGTTTACGTATTTGCCCATACAACTTCCAATCAGCGCCCCTAGCGGATTGTGTCAGAACTTGGAATTTGTATCGGCCAATACGTAAACAAATACCACAACAGTCATATTTGTCAAAACATAAAAACTCATGGTAAGGGTACAGGTGTGGCGACGCCTCTGTGATCGGCTTGTAAAGTCGGATCTATTTGGAGTTATTCACAGAAGCCCATGAGCGGCAATAAACACATCAGGTGCATTACAAGCTCGTCTACTACTCAAATGTTTAAAAAAGTAGACGAAACATAACGAAAGAGCCGGTATCAAGTTTATGAATTAATTGTGAATCGTTGAACCGGTGACCTTAAGACTGTAGTAAAAGGTGAATACGATCAACAAATTCAAAACTAACGCAATCACAATAATCGGTTGTTTCATAAGAACGCATAGTTTGTATACAATACACGTTTAACATAGTAATATGTAGGTATAAACATACACTAGTGTGGTGCATTATAGTAGCATGCATGTATGTTGCAACTTTCTTCGTATCGATCCAAACTTTCAGTGTCAATACATATGCATATGCTGATTTATGATACGGCGACCAGTCCACCCTGACATTCGATAAGCTTAATGCTTGTTGGTAAATGGTGTCCAAATTCGTAGCGTCGAGACCGTTCATTTTGTTGTGGCGCGCGCCGGACACAGTGATTTTCGGAAACGCCGCGGATTATTTGTGAATATCAAATATTTTGAAAAATATTGTAATATATTAACCTTATATTACATCATTATCGGTTTTATCGGCACTTGATAAATAGGTTGAATAAAAGTTCGTTATTATTGATATTGTTTTAATTTGATTTTTTTTATTGTTGCAGTGAAAATGGAGGTGCTAAATAGGCTAGTGGCGGGTTATCATGATTTGATGGACAACAAAAGTGATCAAAGAGTTAAGGATTGGTTTCTGATGTCTTCGCCGTTGCCCACGCTCGCTATATGCCTCACATACGTGTTCACAGTTAAGGTAAGCAATTAGAGATGTTTATGAGAATATTTACACACAAGGTATTTCAATTAAATCTATTTTTCCATAGGAAAATGCCATGTTTAATGACCAGTTACGTAGCCACTTGCGTTCTATGTTTAAGTTTACACACGTCATTATTATGATTGTTTGCTAAGATACGACTTCAAATACAAAAAGTAATAACGTAAATAATGTAAATACATATTACTTTAACAATAACGCAAATATTTTATATGTATTTTTTGTACACAGGTGTTGGGGCCAAAGTTAATGGAGAACAGAAAACCCTTTGAACTTAAAAACGTTCTCTTGTGGTATAATGTGTTTCAAATTATATTCAGCTGCTGGCTATTTCATGAGGTGCGTGAAACTTATCTTTTACGTGTTTATTATAGTTACTATTTTAATTCCTATGAATGGACCTTACTATTTTGAGAGATGACAAACGGGCATGCAGTACCTAAATACTGTAGTTGTAGTTACAATTGTCCACTGCCTCCCATAGACATCTGTGACTGATTCAATACAACATCTTTAGTCGCTTATGGATGAGTTACCTTTCAATATAGTTCCAACATGGAACTTAGGGGCCTCAGCAGACGGCCAACGTAGCAGACGGAAGCTACGTTTAGTATCGGCAGTCGACGATTAAGCTGTTTTTAGAAATCAATCGCTAAGTCCCTCATAAAATTTAAGCGCCGGTCGCTACTTTTGGACGCTTGATGTGACAACCATAGATTAGTAAAGATACTTCGCTCCCTTGAAATTGAATGAAGCCACAAACGGCTTATTTTAGTAAGTTCTTTTTTTTAATTCTTGACAAATAAAAACATTTTTAGAGAAAATTTTCGAATAAATAACTAATACTGCGTAATTTACGTAATAAATAAATAATTATTTCAAATATTTTAGGGACATTTTAGCACGGAGACGTGGCAAAAATTTTTTACGCAACTATTTCAATTCTCAAAACTGGGTACATTTTCTTGTTAGGGGTGAGTAATCTTTACTAATCTATGGTGACAACTGAACACGAATAGCACGATGCAGCATTTCAATGCGGTCGCTAAAATGTGATTATTTGATACCGCGACCAAAAGCAGAAAGTCGCCAAAACGAAACGCATCATTGATGCAATCGCTAAAACGCGTATCACGGATGCTAAAAGGAGCTTGTTTGCTAGGGCCGTTAAATTTTAACTTTTACTTTTACGCAACCTATAAAGATTTATACCATCGTTTTATCTATAGTAGAGAACATCGATTATCCGAATAATATAGAGACACCATTAGTTACAAAGTTGATTACAGAAATTACCGAACATAAAATTATTGAGGATTACAAAAAGTTATTGTGTCTGTGGCATTCAAGTGAGCTATTATTGAAATTGATAGTTACTGAAATAGTAGACGCATTGCACCACTAAACTGTTACGAAAGTTGAGACAACATTAGTATTTTAATTACGTAAATAAATATTCTTCAATATTTACAAAATATGAAGATGACTGACTGACTAACTAACCAATCCAAAGATAATACATAATCGGAATTGCTGAACCTAGAATCCTGAAATTTTGAATAGATATTCTTTACATAGGGTTAGTGAGCACTTAGAAAGATTTTTTCTAAATTCCACCCCTAGGGGCTAAAATAGAGATTGGAAGTTTATTAAAAAAATCGTTTTTCGTAAATTCATCCTCCTATGAGATATAATATCGCTTGAAAGATTTTCATTATTTTATATTTAATGTGTTTACATACGATGTCGCAGGCAAAAATTTGTCTTAGATAAAAATCTCGATAGCACTTGTTGGTAGTGTATTAGAATCAAATAATTTACTTAACATTTGAGACTTCAAGGTTTTCAATTTAAGGATATTATTACGTGGGTTTGAGTTGCCTTTAAATCCATAAACAGCAACAAACAAAGTCACCCGATCGCATTTGTTTATTTGTTTTACAACTTCTAAAGTAAATAAAGGACTTTGACGTAATTTTACTACGTAGATATAACCTTTGCCCGAGTATAAATAGGTTTATAAGGCATGGGAAGGTCATCGGTGTAAATTTACATATGCTATCGGGCTTTTGAAGAATTAATAATTTCTTTGGATTGAATTGTATATGGCTTCGCTGTGACGGCCATGCTTCCACACCTATTCTGCTTTGTGTTTGTTTTTGATGAAGAGGTTTCTTTTTTTAAACCTTGTCAGTTTCCAAGTTAGGCTAACGTGCATTAGGTTTAACCCAGATAGAGGGGAGGAAAGGAAAGGATGTTATTACGTATAAGTAGTTAAATACCAGGTCATTTCTAGAGGATCGGATGATGTAGAAGCCCATATTGATCAGAAATCTTGATCATTTTGCTTGATTAAAAAGGGATTAGGGCTGATGGTACTGGTTTTGTATGTGGGCCTTGGTTTAGGTTAGGTGTCGATGCATTAGACGTTTCGAGTTGAAAGTCCTGTGGGGTAATAATACCTTGTGATAATTTATTGTTTACTAGTTTTTGCCCGCGGCTTCGCCCGCGTTTAGAAGAAAATAATATAACATACTAACATACATAAAACTGAAAATTCGTTCAACTTTGCTAAAGATTATCACTTGATCAAATGCATAGTTTACGATGCAATTCTTACTAATATCGATTAAAATAATCGATGTTTTGGGTCCAAAAGATCGATTCTCCGATTAATCGATCTTAGCTCGCCATCCCTAGTTCCCGTGGAATTTCCGGGATAAAGACTATCCTATGTCCTTTCTCGGGTCTCAGACTATCTTTGTACAAAATTTCATTAAAATAATTAATAAAATCAGACAGACAGACAGACAGACAGAGTTACTTTCGGATTTATAATATTAGTATGGATTATTGTTTATTTGTAGAACTCCATATGTAGATATAATATTAGGTACCATCAATTGGATTAGATTATATATGAAATTACACCACTATAATAATTCTAAATAGCATGAAACAAATCTTTAACAACAGATATTTTATTTACAGAGCATCGTTAGCGGGTGGTTCACCACATACAGTTTTAGATGCCAGCCCGTTGATTATTCGAGATCTCCATCGGCGATGCGGGTAAGGAATCATTTTTATTGATGCCTAATTCGCAACTTTTTGTAGAGATTTTACGCTTTAATTAACCACAAGTTCTTAGGTATGTATTTAATATTACAACATCATGTTGGTTATGGTCAAGGTGCTTTATTTGAAGAATTTCTGGCTTTATTATCGCGATTTTCAACACTTATCGTTGAATATCCGTGCGTATCCATCTGCCTATCTCAGAAACCACTCAGCGGACTTGAATGTTGCTGTTATTAAAAGGGATCATTTTATACGGATGAAGCTTTTATATATATTATTAATGTTTTCTGTAAATTGTACAAAGGACGATATGAGTAATCGGATTAAATTCTGCAATCACAAGCATGTGTTCGTTTGCGCCATATAAATAAATAATTAATGGAAAATATAATTATGGCAATTATGACACAGTATATGAGAATCGTAAATAATTCTAATAGTTAACAAAATTATTATAAACACAGAAATTGTTACAAAAAAAGATATTATAATTTAAAAAAAGAAAACCTGATTGTTAATAACTATAGTGGTTTGATGAGATACTTAATAATTATTGGTCAATGGTCAAACCGCAAATTAAACATTTATAATCTGTTTCTAAAAACGCGCAGACGTAAGGGCAGCTGAATCGTAAGTAATTGGTTAAAAAAATATGGGATTAGTTTGATTAAATTAATTACGTATACCCAACCTCCGTAATTAAACGTAATGTAGGCATCATATTCTAAATAATTGCAATTGCTTAACAAACAAGAAAAATCACACTAAACCTTATATAAGACACCTAATACAATAAATAAATGCGTACAAGTATGCGTCACCTTTAGATTATTTAGTCTGAGACAGATATCACAATATTTTAAAATATTGCTCATAGATCACATTAATAAATAGGTATTTGATGGCATAACACCTTTTAAAGTTGTCAATACAATTATTTAACAGATCAATCAATTATAAAATTAATTAACAAATCAATATGTTTTAAAGTGTTTTGTTTTATTGTGTAAAAATGTTCACATGATCAATTTTAAATTCTAAAGTTGACTATCTAGACTATTTGCTTATTTTATAATTAATTTGTTTTATTAGTATATTCAATAGTTTTTCAAAGGAAATCATCTGAATTTATAAATTTAAATAGATAATTTTGTAAGTAATCTATCTTTTAAGCCGGAACTAATCATTCACGCTTGGAAAATTTCATTGATTCATATATATTTTTGTTTTATTTTAATTTTTAATTTGCGCAATCATGCGCGCCACTTATCGCACAACCGATGTACTATGTTAGAAACCGCAGATTACCGCAAATGGAATGTGCTTCCTAGAGATGCATGCGGATCGGATGAATGGTGTAGTAACATAAATGCCAAACAGACAGACGTCTATTACTTTTATTTAAATAGATAAAATACAATCACTAGTAAAGTATTTCAGATTTGCACCTTCGTCCGCCGTCACGCCGTATGTGGTCGGTTGCTTACCTTCAAGTTCATTTGCATCGTTACGTCCATTAATATCCTAGTAGTTGTCTGATGCAACGTCGTGTATTTAAATGGCTTTACGTTCAGTACCCTTACCATAAGTTTCCAAGTTCTGACGTTCCAAGTTCCATTTCCAAATTCCATTCTTACCATTCCAAGTTCTGACACAATCCGCTAGGGGCGCTGGTTGGAATTAGTATGAGCAAATACGTAAACAAATACCAAAACAGTCATATTTGTCAAAACGGTAAAAACTCATGGTAAGGGTACAGTTTAGTAACGGAGCGAATAATCGAACGTATTCGATCCAATTTTAACTTTACGCTTCCTTTCATCGCTCGTTTTCGTTCAAACTAACTTTAGAATGAGTTACTCATTTAACGCTAACTATACTTAAAAATATCGACTTTAGCAATATTCTTATACAAGCATTAACTAATGGATATCATTATTATAAGACTATAATCCGACAAACCAAATATTATTCAATGTGTGATTGAACAGGTTACATCTGATTATGCGGTGCATGTCGAGATGGATGTTATTAAGTGATGATATTTAATGATAGTAATTCGTTCATAAACTCTGTGTTATCGTTTGTTCGTTTAACTCGAAAACCAATATTCAATATATATAGGTATCTGGAGGCACGGCAGTGCCTCCGCCAAGTCGAGCCAAAGCCAAAAAAAGCGGCACGGCCGTAGTATTCTTTTCTCGAAGCAATTCGGCCCATTTTCGACCTCCTGTAACTTCGTTGCATATGAAGCTAGAAGCCTGAATTTTCAGGAGACAAGCAAGCATTGTGTAGACACGGTATATTTCAAATTTCATTAAATTTGAACCAGTAGTTTAATAATTACAAGTAGTCAAAGTTCGTAATTTTGTCACTCACTCACTCACTGACTGACCGATCATCAAAAGTTTAAGGCACTTCTAGCAGACATAGTAGGTTGAAATTGAGAATACAATTAGTGTTTAGTATATAACTCATGGGAAAACTAAAATATTTTGCAATTTCTGTCCAGTTATCTAGATACACCAACTACATTAAATAACTTTGTATCCTATATAAGTTATATAGGATGACAAAGTTACATTTGCAGTTAATGAATCTATGTTTCTGTCCGCGAAATGTACGAGTAGTAGGGGAGCCCATGATGTTAAATGGGTAGAAACTCGAGCGTCGATAGGACCTATATGATTGTGTAGATTACACGTTAGAGTGAAGAAAAGGTTGTGTGATATTTTTCGATTCACCGTGGGAATAGTTTCTAGACGATTCGAAAGATGTAAAACGCAGAGTCAGACATACTCAAGGCGCGGCAGGTTAGTAATAGAGTATATATCTCTGATGCCGAAAATATGTTTATCTGCTGGTTTGCATAGGGGGGGGGGGCAGCCATACGAGAGGCAAAAATGGAAAAAAAAGTAACCAGCGCATTCGATTTTCAAAGGGGATATGAAGTTACCCCAGATGAGTCGCCCATTCGAAAGACTGACGATCCGATTCGAAAGACTGTCAGTGACTCTTCGAAAATAAAATAGAATGAGAATGTATGAAAAATAATGTATTTTCCATAAAATTAGCCTTTTCCTTTAGTTTGTTACACAGCATTTTTCTAGCATTATTTCGTTTATATTAAAAAAATTACCGCACTCGAGTATGTCCCGGTATAGATTTTTTTGCAACCTTATTACTCCCTAACGCTGCCCTCAAATCGTCAGGTTAAAATTTATTGTTTTCAGCATGTAATTAAGCTACTATAGATAATACTATTTTTTTTTTAATAATCTGACGGACTTCCCTGGTTGAACCCCCAAAATGGATGGTTTAAGATACTCTATAGGATGTAAGGTATCTCCCATATCTTAATCTGCCGCGTTCGAGTCACTCTCAAAATCCCGTCTTGGGCTCCCCTACTATTATTGGCGACGACTTCAATTGTTTCTATTCTCGAGACATAAGACGTTTTCTATTCCAACTTCAATTTAAATTCAATACAAATAATTGGTGAAGTGCGAATCGAACTCTTACACTGAGGGTTCCGTACCACAAAAATATTTGTTTTTTTTATTTTTATTTTTACTAATTGATATTATAGCTGCCATATAATGCATTGTGAACATTTCAACTGTAACATCTACGGTTCAATCATTAAAATGAAAAACGGCAAAAAATAGCAGGTCCTTATATGTTTGTCCCTGTAGTTCCTGGACTAAAAAAGGGCTACGATATCCCGTGCCTGTCGTAAGAAGCGACTAAAAGGGGGCTTCCAGAGTTGGGAGTGGCAGCAAGGAGCTCGAACCGTCCAATAAGTGTCCCTGGGAAGGACGGCGATATGTGTAGTCGCATACCGTCGTGAACACGGGATAGTTTAGGAGGAGCGAAAACTGCCCAGGGCAGAGCTTGATCGGGGCATTGCGCTTGGAGGACTTCGGTTGCGTTCCATCGGAGATCCCGGAGTTCTCCAACAAACGTTGAAGACGGCCACCCGGCGTCACTCCCACGTCGTCGAGTACCTTTTGAAGATTTCCTCCTTATGAAGAAAAAGAAGGTCCTTGTATGGCAACTCTCCTTTATATAAAAGTTTTTCTTCTTACTTTTAGTACTTGTTGTTAAAGCGGCCACCATTATATATATTCCGTAAAAAATAAGTTTCTATCTATTAAGGTTCCAGAAATAGAGCTCTATGTCAGACAGACAGCTTAGAAATAGGGTTCCGTTTTTACCCTTTGGGTATGGAACCCTAAAAAGTAATATAATATCAAAAACATTCCGAATTTCTGACAAATGTCATGACAAAAAACTAGATGTTACGGCTAATGTGCCTAAATCAGTTAAAACGCAGATTAGCTTGCCCATTACCTTTTTTTTTTTTTTTCTTTTCGAGGAGGAAACCTTCAAAAGGTACCCGACGACGTGGGAGCGACGTCGGGTTATGTGGGATTTTTACCGCACTAAAACCTCCCCGGTGGCCGTCCTCGGCGCTTGTTGGAGAACTCCGGGATCTCCAACGGAACACAACCGGAGTCCTCCAAGCGCGATGCCCGAATCGGGTTCTGCCCTAGGCGAGCGTTCGCTCCTCCCGCAACATCTGGTGATTACGACGGTATGCGACCACACATACCGCCGTCCTTCCCGGGGTAGCATACTGGACGGTTCGAGCTCCCACTCTTGCCGCCCGCAACCCCGGAAGCCCCCTTTTAGTCGCCTCTTACGACAGGCAGGGGATACCGTAGCCCTATTCTAGTCCCGGAACTACAGGGACAAGCTTGCCCATTACCTAAAGTACAAAACGAAGATTGTATCAATTTTCACCCCTTGACGTCGACCCGTGCATGTCATGATGCGTCGTCGTGTCATGAATTTACGACAAACATTGTATATTTTCACGAAACAATATCGCTTTGTGGCACAATGTCGCTATGTGTCACGATACATCGTCGTGTCGTAAAAAGGCATGTGTTTTAGCCCTAATAACAAGTCTGAAAAGATGTTTCGAATTTTAACTACATAGTTAATCTGCATATTTTCTAGCTAATCTTAAGACTGCCTAGTTAATGTGTATGCTAACGTATTCTACAATATAACGGTAACATACAAAAAATACAATAACTGTCGTGAGGTAAAGCAACTGTCACCGTATTATAAAATAATAATAAGTTTGTTTCCAAGGAAACAAATGTGCAAATTTCGGCCTTATTGCGCTTAAATAAATGTCTGTATGAAAATAATAAGCTTACATATACAAATTTACAATGTTCACAATGAAAATCCCTAATAACTTCTAAACGGATTACCCTTATTACACAATTCCTTTTGCCCTATCCGTTTTAGACCTAAATCTACCAAATGGCCTTAAAGACAAACCAATATCTACACAAACAAAAAATCATGTTTTTCAACTTACGTAATATTTGATACGTAATATTACATAAATTTAGTTAAGTTCGTTTCAAATTATTCGAAATAAGAAACTGTTATATAAATCGAGCTTAGATAGCCACTTTATAACATATTCTTGCCATGATCACCAAAAATATCAGCTCCTAGTGGCTCGGTACAACAGCAAATACCGACTTACCTCCCTAAAAAATTGATAGCTATAAAAAAAACGAAAATGCACAGTTTAATGTTGAATTTAAACAACCGTCCATTGCACAATTAGGGTATTTTTTTTGCTCCATTGCTCGTACAAAACAAACATAATAGTTATATATAAAATGATATTGTTCGGTGAGCTGTTTTAAATAGAAGTGAATAAAAATATAGTCTAGCTGAAAATATGTATTATTAATATACTCTGGAAATATTAATTCTAAAAATAACTACAGGTTGAATGCAGAAGACAAGTGCAGACTAATAATTTAAGTATGAATTTGTTAGCGGTGAGTAAACTTACTGAAAAAGGATTTACTGTTAATTTCTTGAAAAACGGTTGCACTATTAGTAATTCTATGGATAATATCATCGCAACTGGCCACAACGTAAATGGTATATATAAATTTAAACAATTTGTCAAATCACCGATATGTAATTTGACAATGTCAAATAAATATTGGCATAGAAGACTAGCCCATATTAATCCGGAATATATGCGAATTTTAAAGAATATTGTGACTGGTCTTGATAATGTGAACATTACGACGGATATGACGACTAGTGAGAAACCATTTCCAAACCTCTGAACGCGAACGAACGATATACTGGAGATCGTACATACAGATTTATGTGGTCCCATGGAAGCTACTTCACTCAACGGTTCAAGGTACATGTTATTACTCGTATTTATCGACTATTATTCTCGAATGACACGATGAATGTTTATTTTCTAAAACATAAGAGTGAGTCTTTAAGAAATTTCAAAAATATAAAGTGTTGAAAAGGGAACTAGCAAGTCGAACAAATGTACTCGTATGAGATCAGATAGTGGGTAGAAATTTTGTAATAGAGCTTTCAATATTTTCTTGTCAACAAATGGAATTCTACATCAGAAGGCGATACTATATACCCCTAAACAAATTGTTGTGGTTGAAACAGCTAAAAGAACTATTATTGTAAATGCGAGAAGTTTAAAACGAATGTTATCATTATTAAATAAACATTTCATTTCATTTCAGAAGTCAGAAGTATATTATAAATTGAACCGAATTTGAGCAAGAGCAGTAAATACTGTGGTTTATATAAAAAACCGGAGTCCGACAAAGTCAGTGAAAGATTACCAATGATTTTTGTCGGATATTCAGAAGAAAGTAAGGGATGTCGATTATTTAATACGAAGACACGTTAAATCACAATAAATAAATAAATCACAATCAGTAGAGATGTTTTTTCCTGAGGATACCTAATGGGAATAATTTCAGTAGTCAAAATAGTAACTTTTTTAGATTTAATTTATTGTCATGTTCGAATGAAAGTGATGATGAATAGCAAGATTATTTACATAACTACAAAGACTAACTACAAAAATTTAATTGGCTTTAAAAATCTGTTGTTGAGATTCAACTAGTAGAAGGTACCGGAAAGGAAAAGAGTAGAAATATCTACAAAAAGGAATGAGATGCCATCAAAAACAATGCTTGTAAAAAGATCCAAGTCTCGCCATTCAGTTCTTCTACCGTAAAAAGTTTTGAGATCTATGTAAAACCAAGCCGGTAAATGTATGCAGTCCCTACTTAAGGGACCTTCTGTCTTAAGGTATTATCTCACTATCTAACGTAACAACATCTCATGGGACCATACCAATATTAAAAATCTTTTATGTTTTAAATAAATTGACTTGGCAATCGTACTAATGTTACCTGTGTGATGCGATATGATAAGATGAAAACACAATGTGACTTGCAGTACGATTGCCACGTTAATTTATTTAAAACATAAAAGATTTTTAATATTGGTATGGTCCCATGAGATGTTGTTACGTTAGATAGTGAGATAATACCTTAAGACAGAAGGTCCCTTAAGTAGGGACTGCATACATTTACCGGCTTGGTTTTACATAGATCTCAAAACCTTTTACGGTAGAAGAACTGAATGGCGAGACTTGGATCTTTTTACAAGCATTGTTTTTGATGGCATTGATTTTATCTCAGCATTTCAATTGTCTTATTATAAGAGTACTCTCATTAAAAAATCCTAAATATTCCAGACTATAAGGATTCGACAATCCTCTACAGTCCGATAAATTCGTTATTCCGAAACTGCTCCGTAAAATGATAATATATGATAATGATAGTTGCTTTAAGTGGAAAACTTAAATATTTAAAGCATATAAAGTACATCCGTAATATTGTTTACCATTAGTGCCTAATTACAATGATATCCTTAATTGAAAATGGAAAAGATTAAACTTGTAGATAAATATATATGCTTAGATATAACAAGTTTGACAACTACCGCCCTTCCATAAAGTATGATATTGTTATATTTTGCTAAACACGAAGAATTTAAATACAATTATGCAATTGTTTCTATAGTTATATTTAAATCTGTTTATAACATAATGTGCAATGTCGGTGTTATATTGTAATGTTGACATACTGTGTAAACTTTTTATATGTAAAGTCAACGGACCGTTAAGTCATATTAAATTTTCTTCAAGGTAAGCAATAAAATAAAGTATAACATAGGGAAGTGATAAAGTATATTATTTTTAAATTATTTAATTAACAGTTGATATAGTTCATCAAAGCTGTTAACAGACTGCGCAGTTCATTAATTACTTAAAACTGCAAGCCGCTTACAAGGCGACTGCCTTGTCAATTAGCAGTTTCCATTCAGTTACGTCAACTGCACAATGTAAATAAAGACCGTTTGTGTAGATACTGACTAGTCTCGTTTTTTAAATAACCGTTAGGGTCTTTGTCTTGTCACGCGGGTATGTGCGTGCGTGTTATCCCGCATACGTCTCTACGCGAATTGCGTGCGTGCGACTTATATGGCAGAAAATGTATGTATAAACCGATAGGACGCCAGCGGCATGCATGCGGGCCGCTACCGCATGCGCGCATAAACCCGCGTGATAGGTATTTAAAATGCTCTTAATAAGGCGGCATATGAAATGAATGTGGAAAATGTTAGTGTATTATGTAATTTCGTTATAATTATGTCATCGAAGCTAATTTAATGTGTTTCTTTTGTTTCGTAGACGGCTAGCGGTTGCTGGTGGTACTACTTTTCCAAATTCACAGAGTTCTTCGATACGGTGAGTATTTACATTTAATTTTACTTTAGTTTTTAACCGACTTCATACTTAAACTGGTTTAATTCAGAAATGGGTTGGAGTTCGATACGGGCCAGGCAGACAAATGCTATGAAATGACAAATGTAGATCCTTATTCGGAGGTTAGGTGTTATTCGTCTTTGTGTGTATAATACATGACATAGGTATTAGTAGTGTGTTTCTATAAGTAAAGAAAGCGTAAAAATACGATGTATGGTGTACCAATGATTTATCACGATATCATCGAGTCCTGAATAGAAACTGAACAACCGTGCACATGGATTAAAAGTGGGTGAAACCGCTGTCCAATGCTAGTTGCTTTATACTCGTAAATATCTAACGACATTTTTCCTGTACTTCCTTGTTTAGTTGTCTCGCAATCTGACTAATTTATCCTCCATTCTTGTTTAATTGTGTCTTTATAAAGATAAATCTTTTTTTGGTGACCACGTAGCTATGTAAATCATTTTAAATATTGAACTCGGTAAACGGATGCGTATATACTTCCTATTTTTATATACCCATAAGAGTTATGTGTACAACGTTAATTGTGGTTTTTATGATCAACTTCACACTTCAGTTCTGTTAATTAACTGCCACGCATATCTATATATATAAGGTTATCAACTTTATATAAAATATATTAAATTAAAGATATTTTTTAAAATTTTATTCATAATACGATAATTGCGACACGTACCTCACTTTTCAAAATTAAATTTTTGATAATATTAATTATAAAGGACTTATAGTAATGTATCTTTATTTTTTATTAATAGTAAAGATTGTGTTTCTTATAATAAAATACATTTGTATATTACCCAAACACAAAATAAATATAATTATATATAGAATTTTAACAAAACAAATAACTCTACTTATGATTATTATGTAATGGATAATTTGCTTTTTATGTAAAGACATTAAACATTTTTATAAATTAAAGTTAGTACCTATACAATGTAATAATAGTAAAAAAAAACTACTTTGATTAATTTAGAAGGTAATAAACGAGATATTAAAAACAGAATAATGAGATAATATTTTCATGAATGTTCATTTTATTTACATTTAAATGTAACTATAATCGGTCCACTGTTATTTACTATGTAATATTCTTATACATACCTATAAATAGAGGTGGAAGAACCTTCTGTGGTTCGACTCTGATGGCACTAACGTCACAACTATTTCTGCTTAATAACGAAAGTTTTAAGCGCTGTTGTGTTCTGGTTTAAAGGGTGTTAGGAAGACATACTTTTCCGAGGCATTCGGCTTAGTCAGGGAGTAGCGGCGCATCGGTACCCGACCTCAGGAATCCAATTTTATTTGGGGTTGATTGCAGGTGTCCATGGGCGGCAGTAGCCACTTACCATCAGATGGTCTGCATGCTCGTCCGTTACTCTTATATTATAAAAAAATCCTACGCTTTTAATTACTGTTTTTCCTCACCCCAATTTGTAATAAACGAGTCAATGATAAGTTTTATCTACACTAATATTATAAAGAGGAAAACTTTGTTTGTTTGTTTGGTTGTAATGAATAGGCCCAAAGAATTACTTAACCGATTTAAAAATTATTTCACCATTCGAAAGCTACATTATCCACGAGTAACATAGGCTATTTTTATATGAAATATATTTGATAAATAGATTTTGAGGCGGTACAAAGTTTGCCTGGTCAGCTAGTTAGAAATAAAAAGGTTCTTAGTATCGTCTGGTTTAGAACAGCCTTCATTTATTTCCTCATCAAGACAATCGTAATCTAGAGCCTTTGTTTATCATAACATTCATAACTAAAATGATCACGTTCCATTGTCATTCGTTATTTATTCGGCCTAATATTGGTTGATTTTATTATTTTTGTCGTAACTAGATTTTTTTATGTACATATGAGTGACGTTTGCATTGTGTTGTTCCAACCAGTAATTTCTTCCTGTTTGTTTGATATATCAAGTTATTATATTTTTGAAGATTTATTTTTGGGCGTTTGTGAATATAAAAAATACTTTAAAAAAAACCGGCAATGAAAATATACTGCCGCATTATCACATAATTTTCGTGTATCAATCAATGGTCGATTAACGGCTTAAGTGGCTACTGTCGCCACCAATCCCAGATAGGATTAGAGTCCTTACTGAGATCAACAGTAGACTTGGAGAAAGTCGAACTAATTCTATGTTGGACTTTTTCGTTACCGCATACCCTTACCAGTTCAAAATAGATCAGAAGCGGTTAAGCAGAAATAAAAATATATGGAGTTAAGAAAATCTAAAAATGACGTGTATTTTTTTTAAAAGTGGCGCTTTTAATGGGAGTTTATGTTGTTTTTATACATTTAACATGTTTTCCATGTTTTCGCAGATTTTCTTTGTGATGCGCAAGAAGTTTGACCATGTGTCGAAGTTGCACGTCATTCACCACGGAATCATGCCGATGTCTGTATGGTTTGGCGTTAAGTTTACTCCAGGTAAGATAAATCCGCAATAAGTATTTAATAAAGGTTATGGGATCTCAATTTGACTGTATTTTTATATAAAATTGATGTTGCGACACGCATAGTCCTAGGTTCGATCACCGAAAATGTCTCAATGATGAATTTAAGAGAAAGTTGTATATACTTACTAATATTTGGATATTTGCTTTAGGTCGAGTGTTTATGAATTTGATTTTGACTTTTATGCACCTACTTGGAATTATATTTAAGGTATATAAATGTAGTATTATTTAGGTATATGCATGCTCTACATGTATTACAATATATCCATATTTTCTGCATTAAAAGTATTTTAAATATATAATAGTTACGTTACATATGAGTATATCAATTAGCGGTCCGTGACTAAATGTCTAATTAGGCGCAGTTGATAAAGAAAAATATGATCGCTAATTATTTGTAAGTAATACGAACGAGAATACAAATATTTCTATACGTTGCTATGCTAAGTATCGATGCAAGAATCGATTACCTACATAAAATCATTATCGCAACCGGCGTCCGCAGGGCCGGATTTAAGGGAGGGCAACCGGGGCGGCAGCCCCAGGGCCTCCACAAAAGAGGGCCCCCACAATAGAGACGTCGGATTTTTTTTTAATTCCGACTAGTCAACACTAATAAAAAAAATATCTTTTCCTTTGATATTTTTTTCGCTGTTTTACCTTTATCTACAGTAATTTGTACAAACATGAATACTAGAAGAATCTACCTGCGTTTCACAGTAAAATACTTCTTGAAAAACTCAACTGAAAAAATTGTTCATTTTATTCGGAAAATAATTTGGGGCCAGGGGGCCTCCACTCCTTTGTTGCCCCAAGGCCTCTAGACCTCTAAACCCGGCCCTGGGCGTCCGTTGTCCACGCGGTAGTATAATTAAACATGACTAACGTATGTAGTTTTTACATAGTAAACAAGGTAATATTTGTATAACATTTTAAAATCGCAATGTCACTACTATGACCTCGAATATTCCCACTAGCCGACAAATGTGGTCTTGCCGGACATTTGCATGTTTATGCTGAAGTTTATAAAAACACGTCACTTCCACACTTTTAATTATACTACAACAGTGTAACAGTCGGTTTATTTATAGACAATTTTGTTATCTATATAATATATAAAAGCGAAAAGATACGTTCAAATCGTATTAATCAAGGTTTTGCCTAAACTACTGAAGCTAGAATCATGAAATTTGGAATATAGCTTCATTTTGTAATGTAGATGCACAGTAAGAATTTTTAGATATTCCACCGTTAAGGGGATTAAATAGGGGTTGAAAGTTATTATGAAAGTCCGTCAATTTTAAAGGAATCTCGACGGAAATTGATATTTAGCTTTCTGATTTAAAATAATAAAAATCTAATTTAAGAGTTTTCAGCACTATAAAAGTTAGCCATTTGCTACATAAAAAATACCTTCAACCCGCGGCTCCACTCGCCGTCGGTTTTTATCTATCCGTCGGGAACCTTTTTTCGGGATAAAAGATACCCTACGTCTTTTTCTGAACCCTGACAATGTGTGTACAAAATTTCACGACAATTGACTATGTAGTTAAGGCGTGAAACTGTAGCAAACAAAGGAACAAACAAACAAACAAACAAATTCACATTACCATTTTATAATATTAGTTAGGATTAGGAACTACATATACGTTTTATATATAATAAATGGAATAGACAAAAGTAATAATAAATGAATGTCCTTATCATAATTTAATTAAGGTGTCACGCACCAATTAATTATAAAATTTGCATGCGTAATTAGTTCCGACGATGATATGTAAAGTTTATGTTGCATGGAGACCATGGATAGATACTTCCTAGATTTTAAAGGCAGGAAGTGAACTTTGGACATTTGTTAATGAGGTATAAAATTCGTCTGAAAGTAAATTTGACATAACTGTCCGATGAAACAAGTGTTATTGTAAATACATTTTTCATGAGCGTAAGATGGTTTACAGACTGGATTCTAGTTGTCAGTAACTAATATGGTTCATTATTCATAAATACTGACTAAAACAGTAATTCTGTGTAGACATAGATTAGTAAAGATACTTCGCCGCCTTGAAATTGAATTAAGCCACAAACGGCTTATTAGTAAGTTCTTTTTTTGAATTCTTGACAAATAAAAACATTTTTAGAGAAAATTTACGAATAAACAACTAATACTGCGTAATTTACATAATAAATAAATAATTATTTCAAATATTTTAGGGACATTTTAACACGGAGACGTGGCAAAACTTTTTTACGCAACTATTTCAATTCTCAAAACTGGGTACATATTCTTGTTAGGAGTGAGTAATCTTTACTTATCTATGTGTGTAGGTATAATGTCATGAATTATTGTGTAATGTGTACCTACTGTAGATATAATTGTTTCAGGAACAAATACCATTTTAAACAATATATAAATCTTTTTTCTTTTTGCACTCAGTGCTATAAATATAATTATAAATGTATATTTATTAGTTTCAAAATCTATAGGTATGGATTTTAATAGAGGGTCCATTTAATAAACAAATTAAGTATAAATTATTATATTATCAATAAGATTAAATCGAATTTCCGTAAACCTTAATCGTTTTTACGAATTTTAAGAATAATAATGTATAGGTTTTTTATCCAATAGTCTGTCTCATAACCAAGATGTATAGGTACGTCATGTGTACGTTAAAAACTTATACAAAGAATTTGTTTAAAGACCCAACACATAGTTCAGATGTTCGAAAATAAGATTAAAATTCTGTGTATTATTAACTTTTTCAAAACTATCCGAGTCAATCCAACAGCCCTGTACTTTAATACGTGTCTAATTATTTAATAGCAGTTGTCCTATATTGTAGAACAACTGCCAAAAGTTGAGAACAGCTCGAAAATAAAATAACAGATCCATAACTTACGCATACATCAATGATACTCAAAATCTATCAGTTTCAGGGCCGTGACAACCCCACACATCCCGGTCTCTCTCATGGTTTTCTTAGGCATAGTGATACCTATCGTTTAAGGCCCCTCCCTCGCGCCATCACCAAATAGGGCACCAAATTAAAAAAATGAAAAGACATAGAGAAGTAGTTTGGGAACCTTCTATTTTAAATACATATATCTACTAATTAATTTTTCCAATGTTATCGATATTGTTTCATTATGCATGTTTTTATTTTATCTTTGATTAACTGACATCAATCATAGATTGTTACGTTAACTATAACCTCCAAATTATTCATTGAATCGACGGTAATAAATTAGCCTGTCTGTAGAGGCCTTATTCCGTAGCTAGCTCTTAACAAACAGATATAGGCACAGCACATATACGAGCAATAATAAAGCGATGTTTGCGTGATGCCTTGAGCAAACTGAACCGCTGATGCTTATTTGAACACCATGACCACGCAAATAATACGCTTTCGTGCGTCTTTTCTAGAAATAAAACGCGCTTAGACTTTTCTAGAAATATATTATGAAGGTGGTAGAACCCTTTGTAGTTCGACTCCGGCGGCACCACCGCCACACCTATTTCTACCTAATAACAGCAGTGTTAGGCGCTGCTGTGTTCTGGTTTGAAGGGTGTGTGTGTAAGGGAGACAGACTTTTCTGAGGCTTTCCAACTTAGTCCTCAGGGGTAGTGGCGCATCTGTGGCCGACCTCAGGTAGGAATATCTAATCTTATCTGGGGTTGATTACAGATGTCCATGGGCGGCAGGAGTCACTTACCATCAGGTGGACTGCATATTCGTCTGCTACTCCTATATTATAAAAAAAAATTGAAATAATAAAAAATTAAAATTAAATATTGCGTAGGTACGGTGTTTAGCAAATATTATGTTGACCTTAAGATTACTTATATTAAATCTTTCATTATATTTGGTAATGTGCATTTTTTTACATCGTCGGAAAGTTTGTTGTTAAAGTTTATATATTTTATTCTGTAGAAGTATGTTGTTTATTTATATTATGAAGGTCACATGATTTCTTAAATGTATTAATGTTTGTAACAATATTTAACCTTTTCTTAATATTAATTAGAGAGGTAGATTTTAATTAGTGCGTAAAAACCTCTTTCGCAGTAACATAATATTATTCAGATCTGGATAGCAACACCCGACTAGTATGTAATAAAAAGGTTATATAATTAAACAACTAAAATAAATTATCCTAGCTTTTTCTCTACACCTCAAAAGTTATTTTTTATCACATACATCAAACTGACTTTGCCGGATGATTTATGGACCTCATCTTCTGCGGTAATACCTCTGCGAAATAAAAACTTATTACAAAAACATAAATCAATAATTTCTAAGCACTATAATCAAAGGTATCTCTAAGCCTGTATTGAATGTTTTTTCTACGACTTAAATGTAAACACGCCTTACAAGGCGAGTCGAGAACTCTTCTCGAGCCTTCTAATGAACGCGAGTAAAATATTCCATTCATTCCAATCCGACAGTTGGAAAAATACTGTTATTAGGCTACAAAAGGCTGCTAAAATTACATTAATCAAGCTGGAATCGGAAGTGAGCAGTGAAGTAATAAATTAACCGAATGTTCGTATCACGGCTACATACTAAATATGTGTATTTTAGGGACGAGTATTATTCGATATACTTAGGTATTTTGTTTGTTTAAATTTTGTTATCGGCGCTAATATATGTACATATTATATAAACATGCATTAAACATTAAACATTATTAACATGTTATTATTTATTTAGCCGATTCTGGGTTGACGGAGGTCATACGTATAACGTATTTCAAGTATGTGGATTAAGTTTTACTTGAGTATTAAGCTTGTTACACAATGTTTACAAACATTTCGCGGTCTTTGAGATAGGTAAACTTTAAACATTTTTTTAAGGAATAGTGATACATATTATATATTGTTTATTTTATAACGGGGATTATCTGAAGTAAGAGAAGTACCTGAATTTAGTTCAGGTAACTGATTTATCACCCGTTAATATTTAATGAGTTTACCTAATGTTTTGCGTACTAAAGATCCATATTGGCCTACTGGAAATGGTCAAATTTCGATATTTGATAGGCTTTAATTCGATAGTTCGATTATTAATAATTGGCGAAATCCAATAAAATTTAATCGGCCAATAAATTTTATTGATCGTGGTACTGGTGGCTGATAACTTTATATTTTTTTATATCCTTTTAGAATAAAATCTATTCAAAAGTAATGAAGATATCCGATAAAATACAAGTATAGGCTTATTTTTTGCCTTAATTTTTTTTCATTTCACGATATGTGAAGAATACCTACTAATAATCTCAATGTATTATGTAGTGAAGATAATATCATCTTAAATCCGGAACCGACTGTTTTCATCATCAACCCATTATTGTCCCACTGCTGGGCACGGGTCTCCTCTTAGAGTGAGAAGTATTAGGCCATAGTCCACCGCGCTGGCCAAGTGCGTATTGGTAGACTTTAAATACCGTAGAAAACTTGTTTTTTTTTTTAGTTTTTTATGATGTTTTCCTTCACCGTTTAAGCAAGTGATAATTAATTTCTACTACGCATATAACTGAAAAATTAGAGATGCGTGCCTGGGATTTGAACCTCGGACCCTCGATCAAGAGACAGAGTTTCTTAACCACTAGGCTATCACTGCTTTTAGTCAAGATAATATCACCTTAAAATCCGGAACCGATTGTGTTTCGGCTTATATATTATAGCTAATATACTACTATTGGTTCAATGCCGACTGCGTTCCTCACCTTGATATTGAGATTTTTGATACAGATGGAATAATTTTGTGTAACATTTGATTTATATGGTTTAAATACTATAACGGGATATTTATCGAAATATTTTATCGCAGAAACTGGAGAAATATCGGATTTTATATACTCGTTATCAAATATTTCTGCTATACATTATAGGTTACTACTATACATTATGGTAGTAGATAAAATTGAGGTCTACGTCTTATAGAAAGAACTTTTTTATAAACTCAACTCTACAAGGAATATCTACTAATTGCCTATCACAAAATAATGGACTGGTACCTCTGAGGGCCAAATGGAATGCTTCTTATAAATACATTTTGAAAGGTTCCCTCCTTGGTTCAACTCTGGAGGTACCTGCCTTCTGCCTTATCTTATAATACTCGTAGGAGTATTAAATGTTGCTGTGTTGTGGTTTGAAGGGTGTAACAGCGCATTGCCGCCGTCCTTAGATGGGACTGTAAGTATATATCGGATTTCTAGCAGATGACTGTGGTTTCAGCTGTCTTCTATATATTGAAACATCTTACTAACAATTGTAAGACCCTTCAAAACAGGACACAAAGTTTATACCTACAAGAACTTTATTTATATATGTTTCATTTCCTCAGGCGGTCATTCAACTTTCTTCGGTATGCTGAACACTTTTGTGCACATCGTAATGTACTCGTACTATCTGCTGGCGGCACTCGGACCCAACGTCCAGAAGTACTTGTGGTTCAAGAAGTATATCACAGGACTGCAAATGGTAAATTATCATACTTTTTTTTTTATTTATCAGTGATCATCTTGTGGCTTGAGATACGATGTTTGAGGTGAGAGTCCCAGACACGTATCTCTTTTTCCAAATCCAATGTCAATGTTTGCTTACAAAAGAACAGCTATTTCTTAGTCAACATAAGAATACCTACCTGCTTTCTTTTTAAAAGTTTTAGAGCGGGACTTGCAAAAGCCGCTAGAGACCGTACAAATAGATTTGTAGGGAAAATATTTGCAAAACGAAATTATTGACGATTGTTGGGTGTTATACTGAAACCTCTGTCTCATTGCCCAATGAAACATGACTCTTAACTGTTATGGGATTTTCTGTAATGATAAAGATTGGCGTCTAAACTAGGTATTTGGCAAGTTAAACTAAATGTGATTGAATCTCTAAAGTTATATGGAATTCCAGGTCCAGTTCATATTGGTGTTCTTCCACGCGTTCCAACTGCTGTTCACCGACTGCGACTACCCTCGCGCGTTCGTCTGGTGGATCGGCATGCACGCTGTGCTCTTCTACTACCTATTCTCTGACTTCTACAAGCAGGCCTACCTCAAGAAGACTAAGGTAAATCCATTTCTAAGACACTTCGTCAACACGAGACTAATATTACTTTTATAGTTATGTACATTACAACAAAACTCATCAGTGGAACCGCATTAAAATCGGACCAGTGGCTTTGGAGATAAATGGTAACATTGGTTCGCACACACAAACATCCTCTCACTAGAAACGCATATACCGTATTCGTTTCGACGTGGGTAATACTTTAAAAATAGTAGGTATAACAAATCTGTAAAATATTTGGTAATACTGTAATAGTTATGACTTTCATTATTCATTGATCTGGGAATTAATAAGGTCAAATAAATAACAAATTCATAATAGAAAATTATACCATACGAATAATTAATGTATTATAAATATTCATTTATTCGTTTTGGATTTCACAAATATACAAATTTTTAAATATGCTATTTATATTAAATTTCTGACTTTTTAGGCTGCTGCTAAAGCGAAAGCTAAGAAAGAGGCAGCGGAGGCGGAATCCATCAAAATGGAGACGAAAGACAGGATGTTACCACTCCTGAACGGCTTCAGCAACGGCTCGGGGCTCGGCGACGTGCGGCAACGGATGGCCGGCGCGATGGCGTCGCAGTGATCAGTGGATGTCGTAGCACGTGTTATGTTAATGGACAATTAGTAGAGTGAGGGCCATTTTCCTGTCACGTGGGTTTGCGTTCGAATGTCTGTACCGCATATGTGTCTGTCCCTTACTGTCGTTCCGTAGATACTTTACACGCACGCGTATCTAAAGTGTCACGGACACAGTATAATCCGCGCCAAACTGCTAGTCCGCCCTGAATACAGAAACGAGCCGCGTCGCAGTAGCAAATTGTAGATATTAGCGGGACGAAGACAGCGCGGGAACCCTCCAGACTCCCGCCGCTGCCCGCTCTCGCCCACGGGTACATAGCTACGTTAGTATACCCTTACGTTAATACGGAATATATGCTTGTAGTTGTGCGCAGCAACTTCAGAGCGGACTAGCAGTTTGGCGCGGAGACACGCATGCGGACATAAACCCGCGTGACAATAAAAAGAACCTAACTCTTATTGTGGAATAGACGCTTCGTGCATTATCGGCCTACCGCCATCTGCAGAAAGTGAATCTCATACTACACCGAGAGCGAGGTACGCTCTAGAGAGTGAGCTCAATTAGTTTCAGGCTAGATTTAGTTTAATAGGTGTAATTTATTTAAACCTATATACTACATAATAGTTGCTTGGCGTGTAAAAATTGTACTGTTTTCGATTTTCGAGTTTTGATGATGTTATTTTTTTTCAATGCCTCTAAACATCAGTTAAGAGCCAATTTAAAAAAAAATAACAGGTTTAACTATATAAACTAGATTGATTTATCTACAGAATCTACTCCCATTTCCATAGTACAATTTGACCAAGAGTAGATATTACCTAAATAAATAATTTAAATATCTTCCTTATTGGATATCTAATCCAGATATCTCCCTGTGACTTAATCTTCACTGAGCCAAGATCTTCATCTTAAAGCGATCATTTTTAATTAAATAAAACCGGAAAAGTGATAAACATATACCCAACGATTTTTGAACACGCCGAGCTTCGATCACTAATAAGAACTAGATACACAATCAGCGACAAAAAAACGGGGCGACGAAAAGAGCACCCAAATAGACATTTGGGTGCACAAACCTGTCAAAGTGATAGCTTATGACAGCTAGCTTATGTCGTAAAAATTTATTGCTTTTGGTAAGCAGTTTTTAACACCTTTAAATAATAGTGATAAGGTTGATTTTGCATTAATTTTAGATTATGTCGCTTAGAATTTTATAAACACGTTTGACGCCACTTTTGAAGTTCATTTTTGTATGGGATTGTGTATCTAGTTCTTATTTGTGATCGAAGACGCCGAGTAATAATAATTATGAAGGTCGACACGGGTTACTAGGCCAGTGTCCTAAGTGGTGTGGTAAAATTTAGTAAAGTGAAGTAGGTACATACTTACACACTATTTACTATTTTCAAAAGTGACTTTTGACTGGGTTACATTTCCATTGCGTAGTACATAGTATAGTTCTTACGTACTTAAAGAAGTGCATGGGTGAAAAATGTGAAAATATTTTGCAATGTTATAATGATTTTTAGTCTTTTTTGCGTTACTTGCCTTTAATAGATAGGTAGCTAGGTAACTGTTTTCCTATTAATTACTTGTATATTAATTAGCTCGTTTGCATTCTTAGGGCGTTCCTTCATCAGGATTGCACTGTAATGTTAAAGTTCAGACTCGAGCATTACATTACAGTCAGTGGAGACCCGAGCATTACATTACAGTCAGTAGTGACCCGAGCATTACAATGCGAAACCAGTAATAATACAATTTGTAACATTGCAGTAATGAATAAGAAACCGCTATACAATACTGTTGATTATTTCTTTAATATCCAATTTTCGATTGTTACATTCCAAACGAATGCTAGTCAGTCAGTAAGACAGTGCAATTACGTAATGCACAGAATCGTTTTTTTTTTACATTACCAACGAACATCCAAGTGAGGGAGCGCTATTACGAATGAGGATTTAAAAATTAATATTACTAAATAAATTTACGAATATAATCGATATCATTATATTTTGCTAATTAGTCATATGATTTTATAAAGAAACCTAATGACTGCTGGAGTTATCTGTAATATCTATGTGCATATCGATATGGATTTTAGCACCAGTATGATAAACGGAAAACAAACAAAATTAAATCTCCTTATTGATATATGTTTATTGGCTTCATCTTGTTGCCTTTTAGCTTACGAAACATAATCAATTTAGAATGTAACGTCATTTAATACTTAAGATTACATCTAATGAGCCTTTATAAATGTAATGATTTGATATTAAAACTTTATTGGTGTTTTAATTATTAAAAATAAATCCGTGTGTATTGTACGTAAAGTCCATAAGAAACGTTAAATATTACTACAGGTTATATGTATAGGTATATTTTTAATAACATTCGATGATAGTATATTATAATGCTATAAAAAGGTTTAATGTAATGCCACAAGCCAGCAAGAGTCACTTTGCGCTATAAAATTACGCCTTTATATCGATTTAAATATTTAAATGATTGTTTTCCAGTTTGGGTTGTATTAGAGAGCAACTTATTAAATTACCTTCAACGCAAATGTATATTATTATAGTAAAATTGTATTGGAACCAGGGTCGGATTTGGAGGTCAGGAGGCTCCGGTGCGACGAAGGAGCGGAGGCCCCTTATTATTTTCCGAATAAGATCAACATTTATTTTTTTCTGTCAAGTCTTTCAAAAATTTGTTGCCAACAAATAAAGTTATTTCTACAACAATGGTAAAATTAAATAAATACTGCTTGAAAAGTCTTTAAAAAATGACAGACTCCTCGAAATTTGGATATATTATTTTCTCTATTGTGTGGGCCCCTGTCTTATGGAGGCTCCGAGGCAGTCGCCCCCACTTGCTTTCCCCAGAATCCGGCCCTGATTGGAATACAAAACTTCTTTTATACATATTTAATCAATTCATTCATAATTATACATGAATGTAAATTACAACTAGCTATGTATTTCGGAACGTGGGATACGTTTGCTATTTACTTGTATTAGGTTGGCATATAAGTTCCCGCCATTTTAACCGATTTCACAAAAGGGTTATCAATTTGATTTGATTGTATTTTTTATGTAAATCTTTAATGACGAGACTTCTCTTTATTTAGCTGCCACCCTATCAGTTTGTACTCAAATGCAAATTTCACTTTGTTTTATAACGTAAGATATTAGATAAAAAGGTGCACAATAATACCAAAAATATTCACCAACTTAACTATACATAAGTCAGTTGACTTATGTAATATCAGGAATGGCATACCATTCATGGCAGACATATCTCACATTGGGGATGAAATAGGTTATTTTGTCTCTAATTATCAATTAGTCCCACGATAGTGTAAGGTTTGCAGGACAATAACTAAACTATTTTTAAATGTATTTATAAAATTAGGCGTGATAGCGCAGAGGCTGCCATAATTAGTTTTAATAGTTGTTACAGTCGATACATGGTCCCGGAAGTAGTTTAATGACATAGTTATAAATTTAAACTAAATAAAAAATTATAAGTGTTCATCGAAAATATAAGTTTATAACGATCACAATATGATATAGGAAAATACGAACGACCACTGACATTAAGTGACTGATTTTCGGAAAATATTGATGTGATGGAAGAAAAAATGAAGGATTCAGCATATTTGCACTTGAATTTCATAAAATTTACATCATTTGTTAACACATACATGCTATGATTTGCCCCTTTTTGCTTTCTATTTTCATAGGTATGTGGAAATGCTTAAGGCGTACGCTAAAACTGACGCGGGTGCACGCGTGCTTGTATTAAAATAGTTTAACAACTAAAAACCACGCTAAAATCGCACAAAGAAAATCGTTAATCCTGACGATCCTGATGAGGAGAATAGGAAAAATTTAAATCATTGTCATCGGTTCTTGACAAGTGTTCAAAATTTTAAATTAATTGGACCATTCAAAGTGGGTAAAAATCGATTTCGAAGATTCCGATACATACATACAAACAGGTCAAGCTAATAATAACGTGGTAAAAATATGAGCAGCGCCATAGTTTTTACACGCGCAGCGGGCATTTGCGTACCGTTGAGTACCTATCATGGGATCGCACGCGGTAGATGTTCAAGAGTTCCAAACCATGCGCCCGCGCAGATTTAGCGTGCGTCCTTAAAGATTGCCAGTTGCATTAATGTACCTTGGGCTAATATATGAAATATAATAAAATCGCATATTTTTTAAATTCGTTCCTTTTTGTGTTTGTTAAATATAATGTTTATCATAAAGGTCAGATACAGCTACAAATATTCATGTGTTTCGTGAAATTTAATTTTATATTTGTATAATTGTTGTATTGTTACAATCGCGAATAAAAATAAAGATATGTACGTACAGAAATGTCACTTGAATTGTGATACTTATTTAATAAATTTTGTATGATGATGAATTCAAACTTTGTTTTTGTTATCACATATGAAATAAACATTGATATTTTACTTAAAGAAAGAAGAAAAAAGAATTGAAATGATGCATGATGATAATTAATTTATTTACCTAGTATCTACTTACCATGTGTTTATTTTCAGTTTTAGAACTTGCAAAATTGTCCGAAAATGTTTTGGTTTTATTGGTATCTAACTGAGCTTATACATAAACTGAGCTTATATATAAACTTTTGCTTAATGAGTTATATCGTAAAATAGGCTTTAGATCTGCGATGCTTACGTCAATTCAATGTTTTTATAACGATTAAATGCATTAATTTCTAACTTAATGCACGTACTACCTACATACAATGATTATTCATTATTTGTACACAATTAAATTAATTAAATATTTATCTAAATAACTAGCTGACCCGGCAAACGTTGTGTTGCCATATAAATTTAAAAAAAAATAAGGGTGAAAAACCCGTATTACTTAGGGGTATGAAAAATAGATAGTAGCCGATTCTCAGATCTAATGATGCATATAAAATTTGGTGAAAATCGGTAAGCCGTTTCAAAGGAGCACGGTAACTAACATTGTGACTCGAGAATTTTATATATAAGATAATTCTCAAAAAATACTCGGTAAAAGCGAAACCCCAAAAACAAAACTAATCAATTTCTCGTTTTTGAACACATGTGACTTGATTAAAATGAAAAATAAAACTTGGTAGTAAAACTGCACGTGAGTGAATGACGTTTCTTTGTGGTCAAAGCGAAATAACTACCAACTACCTATTTAGCGCTGATAGGCTATTAAAATTTAACCGCCCCTACCGACTTATATTAGATAAATTCATTTTTGTCAACGAGGGGGAAATCTTCAAAACGTACCGGATGCTCTGGGGTTATGTGGGATTTTACCGCACTAAAAGCCCCCGATGGCCGTCCTCGGCGCTGCGTAGAGGTCTCCAGGGAAGTAACGCAACGATCACCGCTTAGCCCCTTCGGACTCCACCCAGGTGAACATGACCCGCACCATCTGGTATGCAAGAGGGCATCGTGCAAGAGAAATTTACCGCATATATTTACCGCCCGAGGCTGCAACCTACACTTACGTTGCTTTAACTTCACATAATAATTACGTTAAATTAATATTGTAACTATCCTAACAGTATTAGTATAGAATCAATAACTTGAAATGTAATACATGTAATAGAATATTTACCTAGATTATAATTATCCGTATTGTATAGCTTTTGGAACAAACTTCCTTCATGTTCAGAGGGGGCGTAATCAGCTGCGACACAGTTCTTACTATTGCAGTTGTTTACGAATGTACAAATTGTGAAAATGTTTCCTGTTTCAATAAATCTTTAAATCTTTAATGTCAACATTAATGTCCGATTGCTAAGCACAAACCTACAGTCGTATTGAGAGTTGGAGCCATATCTCCTGTATCGGGTTGGTAACTTCACACGCTTTTAAGAACATTTCACAGAACTCTCACGATGTTTTTCTTTGACGCCAAACCTACTAATGGGAAAATTGTAATTACACAAGAAATTCTAGTAACGTAATGACTTCATAGTTTAAACTACTTGAATACTTTGACATTTATTAACCGACTTATTGATTCATTACCAATGTAAACCTTATTTTTTGTACCTCCTTCTTCATAACAAAATTACGAAAATCCTGCCTGAGCTGAATCTGAAAAACCTGCCACTTCTACATAATAACTTCGTCATGTAACTTTTCCCAACAAGTTAATTAATCTCAAAAGGGAATTTCTTCAATATTATGTAAATTAATTATTTACCAAAATAATTAATGTACATAATATTGAATGTAGAATATTTAGGTAGTTACACTTTTTAATATACTTATAAGTTGAGTATCTTAATCATACCCATAGATGTATTAGCTAGTCATTGATCATACCTAGGTAAATAAGATAAAATGTGAATATAGCTCACCCATTTTTTTAATTTATGTGTAAGTTAAATTAAAGCAAATTTCGCCGCCCTTAATAAGATAACGGAAAATGTCGCGGGCACGATAATCAAGGAATATGTAAACAAAAAATATTTTCTTGCTTTGTGCCTTGCACTGCCATCTAGTGGTGAGTAGTATCTTGTCAAGAAGATGATAAAACTGTGTATATGTAGCTACTTGCCCATAGATGTCGTTTAAAGGTTTCCACAATTCAGTTAATGGTATTTGATAAATTGGGGTAAAGATGAAAATGCTTAATCTAAAATATTCCTTGGTATCTTTGAATAATGTATAGTCGTTTAAATTTTAAAGGCAATTTATTTTTGTCGTATACCATCTTGTAAAACTTCTTTGTACCTACTGGCTTGAAGGACGTAGTAAGGCAGCTGAATTATTATTATTATTTTACTCATCAGAGTTAGCAGCGCATCGGTGACATTTGGAACAACTCTCCTAATAACCCGGCGTCGCTCCCACGTCGTCGGGTACCTTTTGAAGGTTTCCCCATCGGAAAATATGCCTTACATGTTAAGATGATAATAATCTGATGATAATACCTGGCATGTACCACCCCTACCCCCGAAGAGCTACAATTAGTCAATTTTTAGCTAGTAACAGCTAAAAATGGACTTCACGATGGTACCTGAGGTAACTCTCCGGTTGAATTACTGCTTCTAGTTCTAGATTTTTATTTTTCCATAGGTACTTACTTATGTGTTCGCACAGGGGGGTTACTACCATCTCTTAAAACAATATTATTTTAATCATACTTTTACTTTTCTTGCAGAAAATTAAACTTTTTAAGAAAAATATGACAATTTCAGTTGGTCTTATTCAATGGATAAGCGAAAAATTAATAAGGGCTTAAGTTTATCCAAGTGTGTATGACAGAATATTTTACTGTTTTAAAGAGGAAATAAAACTTTCCTGAACTATATGACAGTTTTTAAAAGGTGGTGGTAGGCCCCCAGTATTCATTAAAGTGTAGGCAATGCATAATGGTGTTACTTCTCACGCGCTTAGGATAGGTGCCTACGTCGAATGACAACTTACGCAAGCCATTGTTTTCACGAAAACTTTATTTACAAAGAAATATTTTACAATATGTGTTTACTCATTACGTTATATTGTACTTAATGAGATAAGAAATAAGTCTACAGCTTAAGCATATTGCAGGATTCTTTTAGATACTGGCGGATAGATTTTATTTTTATTTTAAGTACAACCATTATAACTTAACTAGGGGTACGAAGATTCACATTAATATCACAAAATAATTTAGGGTAACTCTACTAATGGTAAGCCTCTTTAGATATAAATACATAAAGAGCAAGAAATAATGTCGGTAACTCGATTTTGTAATGGCAAATGAAACTTACGTAAAATTTACTACGACTTAATTTTAAGTCACTTTTGTTTGTGTTAGTAAATTACATACATCGTCTGTAATTACATCAGTTCTTGAAAGCAATACGTATCAATTCTATACAATAGCAAACTTGAAATAAAACTTGTTTGAGTTAACTCTCATTTCTATTGGGTAACAGAAATCTCCAAATAATGGTAATATAGTAATAAACTTTGAAGATTATACGTGAAGACGAAACCTAATTCTAACTTATAAAGCTTATCCAAAGAGGCGACTAATATAATGGCAGTGAAAAGTGTAAATAATAACTCTATACTCTAGATTTAGTTCTGCCAAACTCTTCTATATGGTCGTATTCTGAGAATCCTGGATCAGAATCGTAGTACGCATAGTCGTAACTGTTATCTTCCTTTTTGTTGGGAGGTTTTGCAAAGTGCGGTGGATGAGAGGGAGGTCGTGGGCGAGGAGTCGAAGCTGTCGTTGGAGGCAAGGTCTCGCGGCTAGGAACACGTTGTTCGATGTTCCGTGGTGGTGAAGTTGTCGTTATCCTAACCGCCGCATTACTCACTTGAGGATAATTTGCCGTTGACGGAGCTGAAGGCGCTTCGTACGGCCTAGACGTTGTGGTATAAGTCTGGTAGTAGTCAAAGGTGCGTTGGGTACTCGGCTCTGTCTGTAGTCTTATTGTGGTATAAATTTCAGGAGGTGCAGTTGTTGGTGAGAATGGTGTAGGAGGTCTGAATGGTCTGGGCACAGCGGCTGTTTTAGAGTTTGATTTCGATATTTGTTTTCCAAGGAGCTTTTGTTCTTCGTGTAACCTGTTGCCACTTGCAGCGATGTTGAGAGAGTGGGCTCCTGAAAGAAGTTCTTTTTCTCGTCCGTACAGCTCCGGCCTGTACTGGCCATCATCCTCTCCTTGCGGTGGACGGTATTGTCCATCATCTTCATTACTTTCTGCGTAATTCGCCGCTTGTGTATTTAAAGCAAGATTAGTGTTGTACGCCACTGTGTTGAAATTCGAAGATGGGTTAACTGGAGTTGTTGCGTATGCAGTAGTCGTTGGAATTGTTGTTGGAGAATTGTTGTTGTTGTAATAACTTTGTTTGGCTCCTGAGTATTGGGCAAAGTTGTTCTTTTCTGGCTCATAGGACACGCTGTTGAAGTTTCTGTAAGCGGGTGTGCTAGTAATGAACCCGCGGGATGAGTTATAATCTACAGTAGTAGTAGGTGTTCCTCTGACATTATTGTAATTTCCATTTAAAGATTTAGTCCTAACGAAATCGGGTTCTTTTGGTACATCTGGTACTACGTTAAAACTATTACGAACTTTGAACGGTCTGTTTTCATTTTGTACATTATAACCGGGAGTTGATTGACCTTCGTAATTATAGATCTCTACTAGTCCCTCTTTCTTGGTTACAGGAGGTGGTGTAGTCGAATGTGAAAATGGTGTTGGCGATGGGCTGTTGGGGAAGAATCTGTTTTGTTTTGGTGTAACCCTACTTACTTCCACGTATTCTTCCCTGTATTGAGGAGGGACGTTGGCTGTGGTGGGGATGAAATGCTGTCGATTTTGGAATTGATTGCGTCGGTTAAAGTTCTGTGACTGATCGGTGTATGTTTGGTCTGGGGTGGTGCTTGGTGCATATGTGGTTGGTGGAAGTGCCGTTGATGTGTAAATTGGGCGCTTTCTTATAACCTTTCGCTTAGTAATGTCGTATTGGGACGGGACGGGAGGTTGGGGTGGTGGGGGAGGTGCGGTGGTGTACTGAGTTGTTGTTGGTATCGAGCGTGGTGTTGTTGCTCGTCTGAACGACTGTCGTTGTGCAGGGGCTGGTGCGGATTGTTGTTGAGGGGCAGAGTCGTCTCGACCACGATCGCGTTGGCCGCTGAAAAAGTCCGAAGAGTGCGCTGCTCTGAGGTCTGAGGCGCCGCCGCTGGGCTGGTTGTTTTGCGAGAGACGGCGGTCCCCGGTCTCCGCTCGTTGCAGAGCAAACTCGGCTTCGTCTTCCCGATTTCCAGACGGAGACAACTTTTTCGTGTCAAATCCTGCAGTGACGTAAATAAAAAATAAATGAAAATTTACAAAAATGTACGAATAACTTTTATCACAGAGATATTTTTCCTATACTGAAAAGATGGAGAGAACATGTAATTATAATTCTGACCCTGAGTAATACATAATCTATTCAATAAATTCAGTAAGTACTAGGTAACATAATAAATTGCTAATGTAAATTTGGAACAACTAGAACCTAATAACATATTCTTTTAAAATTATTTTCAGATCAAAATTAATTTATTAGAATTATAGCAAAACAATTAGATAACACATGTGCGTTTATTACCATTATATTTTAACAAACAAAAACTTTTTATATTTACCGTACACTTAAATAAATGAGAATTAACTTATCATTGATAGTAATGTATAAGCTTAAGGCTTTAATATAATGCATTATTTTTAAACCAAATTAATAGCAAAAACATGTAACCGCCATTGTAAAATTTAAAAAGCACGACTGAAGCCCGCTCATCGCACCGTCCAAGCTTTTCTCCATACACATACTCAGTGCGATAAAAACAAATAAAATAAGCTCCCTAATGCGCTTTCAAATCAATGATAATGTCATACAAAATTAATAAATAAAATTAATCAATGTTCAGACCTGAAGATGCTTCCTTTGCACAACATTTGGCACATAAAATTATTATTAAATGATTAAGATCAGTAAACGTTCAATTTCAAGCGAATTGCCAAGCTCTTAAATTTGCCCTCTATTTGCAAGTATTTGCATATTTATTAAGTATTTCCCTTTCAAAACACCGCTATCATAAAGTTAAGGCAGACATAATTTTAATATGTCGTCCATAAAATCCTTTCGTAAGTAATTTGTTAATTTCAAAAAGCTATCGAGGTTACATCATTTTACTACCTTGTAATCTTCGGCACATCTATAATGTTTACTTTAAAAAGTAACACGGATAGATATTTCAAAACTCATCTGAAACGGTTTAAATTGGCTAAAATAAATTTATTAAGTACTTAAATGTTTTTTTAAGTAATTCAGGCCAACAGAATAAGACAGTAAATATAAATTATCGTTAATAAATTAATTTTCCGATTATTGAATAGATTTACTTTAAAAATGAAAAAAGCTAAATAATACCGTGCGGACAACTGAGTCTTGAATTCTAGATAAACTTCTCAGCGTCGACAACATTAAGACTCGCGTTTCTCACGATATTTTCTTTCACATTACAGCGAATAATAAATTAACTTGTAAAATGTCAAGTTACAAATACGTGAAGTGGATTATAAGACGTGTACCGTCAAGTTTAAATGAAAATAAAATAAAATTTAAAGTCAAAGATGTTTCATTAATAAAATCATTATAGGCTGTCACTAATGTAACAACAAAGTAACCAAAAATGAAACAACTTTTAGGCTAAAATTTACAAACTTTTAATAATATTATCGCTCAAAATGCGACTATACTCATATCAAGTATATTCTGTCTATGGGTTTCGCAATTTTACACAAAATTACACATACAATAAATAATATGTACTCGTACGTAGTGTTTTGTTATTCAGATTTAGTACAGTCTCGACCACATTCCTTATTTAAAACATTGCCAATATTTTATTGTCTTGGATCTATTTGCAGTAATAACTGATACCTAACTGAGATAACTGGTTTACCAATGTACTTTCAATAATTATTTCACTCTTTGCGGATATTCTGTCTTATTCCGTGTCTGAACTAAATATGAAGCTAAGGGTCTTTTTCCTGTCAAGCGGGTTTGTGTTCGCATCTGGGGCTTGTACCCATGCGTAATACTTAATTACATCCTATCGTCTCGTAGACGTCATGTTTCCTGTCATGTCACATGTACGCGGCTCGTATTGACCGTAGCGGAGTAATTAGGACGCTTTCCTGTCGCGTTTACGTCCGCATGCGCGTTCGCCCGCACTTGCATCTTATATTTTGATAGGCATACGCATATAGGTCGTGAAGATATTGCAGACAGTTAATGCATGTGCACGAGAGAGACGCGCTACGAGCGTATACACGCGCGAAAAGAAAAGCGGCTTCGATACGGTAAGTAAACCCGCGTGTCAGGAAAAGGCCCTATATAAAGCTAATAACTAGTAATAGCGTTGTTAGTGGCAAAGCGCTCACCGGATCCGATCTTGTAGAGATCGAACTGACCGTCGTAGATATCAGCAGGGCAGGCCAGGGGGTCGTCGTCTCCCCAGTCGGTGCACGTCTGGGCCTCCTGGTGGAACAGCGTGCCGGGGGGACAGAAGAACCTGAAGTCCCTAATGCCCCCGCCAGCTACCCTCACGCACACATGGAACGCCTTGCATCCGGACTTCGCATCAGCGTAGTACGCCCCCAGGATACGACCACGACAGTTGAAACGCTCTGCTCCCCCTATAAGACACAAAATATTAATATGGGGAGGAAAAATGGCAGAAGTTTTTGCGTTCTACTGCGGCACTACCGTCACAATATTTTTTTATAGTATCAGTGTAGATCTACGGCATTCTAGTTTGAAAAGGGTTGTCGTGGGTCGTTGGGTTGTCGTAGTTTGAAAGGGAAAAAGACGTGAGAAATTTAAATAGTTTATTCGAAAGCAATTAATTTATAAAATTCAAATAGAACACTGTGCAATCAAATTATCCAAATATAAATGTATATAATTACGTAGGTGAATAAACATTTAAAATATTTTTTATCGCTTCGCAATTTTAACTAATAGTGTCACAATTTCCAAATTAGGCAAAACGTTCGGGCGTCTAATTACTAACGGACGAAATTTGTGACTCGATGACACCGGCCTTAATACCTAAAATCTTCTTTGGTGCGAGCATGTAGCCACAGAATATACTATTACAGTAGAGTAAGATTTACTATTCTATTAGCTTTAAAATATTACTTTAATTGAAGTAGGTAGATAATGAAATAATAAAAGTTTAAACATACAAAAATACAGTAAATTAATTATTTAGATTTTCACCGGACTAGGATTCAAAATTGAAATACACATCCTACGAAAATACCTTTTCCGTTTTCCGAATTATAGTGTAGTGAATGTATATTTATTTTGATGCACTCCTACTACTAGTACTACGACTACAACAATGTAGTTATTCATTTTCTTGAATGTATCTCGTTTATATTTGCATGTATGCACTACATTTTTATTTTTGTAATGTAGTACTTGAGCTACTAAAACTAACTATACTGGTACATTTGGTAGGTCAATCCGAATATTATCATCAGTGGTCTTGCATTGAGGTCGATTACGCGATCGAGACGAGTATGAATTTACCTAACTTTGCCAACTAAATGACCAAGTAATTGAAATTGCACATGATCCACTGATTTAATTCGTGGTTTAAAAAAATCATGTTTATTTTATTCAAATTAAATTGTGTAATTTATGCGGAAAGTAACACATTTTAACCGCACACCTTTTAGGTGTTTTAATTAATTATAGCATTATACCTATTATATGTTTACATCGTACATGGTTGTACATTTATTTATTAGCATTTTGCATACATATGACCTTGTTAAATATACATAGATATGATCACAATCTACTTGAACTTGAAAAAAATGTTTACGCTTTTATTGCGTGGAACAGATGATTGTTGCATTTTTGTAATATAGAAGTAGCAAACGAGTCAGTCCATTGATGGTTAGTGGCTACTACCTCCCATTGACATCTATCATCAAGCCCACATAAGATATAAGATTCTACCTGACGAAATAGTTACAACACCTGAGAACTAAGTTGGAACGCCTCAGATATATATGTTGCCTTTAGCACACTCTTCAAACCAGAACACAACAAATAACAGCGCACACTGGTGTTTTTGGATACAAAAAAGTATAGTAGTGATTGATTGAATCCTGGAGATAGGATTCAATCAATCAAAGGGTTATGCCATCTTCAAAAATCTGCTTTATATTGTGTCCTAAGGAGTGATGCGTACCTATCTGACTAGATAGGAACCGACTGGCTCCAGGCAATATTCTATCTATAATACAAGCCTCCATTCTATATTATGGCGCTGGTTACAGATGCTCATGGGCGGCAATTCTTCCATGGTGGATATGCAGTCTACCGCTTGTTTGCTACTGACATTTCATAAAAAAGACACACTTACATGTTATGACAATACTCACGTGCTACAACAATATAAAAGCTAAGCAAAAATAATCTGCTTCACACAAGAGTTTTCTATTCCTTTATTACTATTTATAAACTCACTTTTAGTATTTTTATACGCGGATATTTCATAAATAACACCTTTTAACCGCAGACATTATGTGGTTAGCGATAACCAGCATTAACTCATTCCCACACCGTCATTCCCACTACGAATGAGTTTAAACAATATGTGCCGCAGTGTAGTGTCATTTGGTGGTGATGAAATATTGTAATACTTACTTAGGTTTTTGTCACATTTTTGTGTGGTAACATTCTATGAACGCTATCTTCTTTAGACAACTTTACGTGTTTTTAAATTGAAATCTTATTTATTTCAACTAACATTTAAAAGTCAACAATCTCTCACCGCTTCAGATAGTGTTCCCATAGACTGAATTTTTGCTATAACTGCTTATTACCTATTTACATACATATCACAAGAAACTCCACATGTGTGTATAATTTCAATATATATAAAAAATAATTTTCCATTAATGTTTTTACTGCATACTGAAACATTTAAGTACTTTGACTTAAGTTTTATAGGTTTTTAATTTCTGACCTACTTACTTAATTATCACTTGAAGTTAAAGTAAGCCTTTATGAATATCGTCAAAAAGATACTAGGAAATGATGTTTAGACATTACTTTCGTAACTTAAATAATTTCGTAGAGTTGGTAAAATCAGAAATTGTCTCACGTAGTTACGAACAGTTTCTAAATCTGAGCAACTCGCAAGTAAATAGTTGAAAGCTGTCTGAACAAACAAATTACATGTGTAATAAAATGTAATGTTGTAAAAAGAGTAGATCGTGATTAAGTGTGGGCTTCGCGTTGCGTCACGCAACTGGTGAATGTTGGTGCGAGAGGTCCGGAGGTTAAACGGAGAGGTTCCCATGCTTTTGAGGAGGTTAGGGCTGTTAGTTATAGATTTAGGCTGACGGCTTATGGCTTCTATGCGCTATTATGATAAATTGGTTGCTGTAGTGAATATGTAGCTGTTATTGACGGAACTGTTAAACTGTTGCATCACATACCTGTTGACTGTTGGTGGGAGAGGTAAGGCTGTCTGGAGGTTAAACGGAGAGGTTCCCATGCTTGTGGGGAGGTTAGGGCTGTTAGTTATAGATTTAGGCTGACGGCTTATGGCTTCCATGCGCTATTATGATAAATTGGTTGCTGTAGTGAATATGTAGCTGTTATTGACGGAACTGTTAAACTGTTGCATCACATACCTGTTGACTGTTGGTGGGAGAGGTAAGGCTGTCTGGAGGTTAAACGGAGAGGTTCCCATGCTTGTGGAGAGGTTAGGGCTGTTAGTTGATAAATTTAGGCGAACTGCCTATTAGCCACTATGAGCTGCTATGAGCAACTGACTTAATAGCTTTTCGTCTCACACGTAGATAATGGGCTGTTGCAAAATTATAATTCAAATAAAATCAAATACTCGTAGTGCCGCTCGTTGATCGTTAAAACAAAATTGAATTCCGATTTAGTAGATACTCAGTAGCTTTAGTGACAGGATGATAGCCGAATCCATTATTATGGGAGCAATGGTAGCCAAGAAGTGGTCTGGCTTAAGGGAACTAGGAGGAGTAACCGATAAGTGGAGTTTCGTTTTTCTGACTCTCGGAAGACAACTTCTTGTGTTACAAGTCTTTGTCTCTAGTGCAGGCCTATGTCTCAAGGCTTCTTGCCCCATCAATCATGCATCAGTGGGTTTATAACCATTATTCCAGAGGTTCTCTAAATATTCAGTACTGCCACTTAATTATGTATTTTTTATGAATTCGTGAGTCTCACAGTTATATGTTAAAAGAAATGTTTAGACTGATTTTATCTCATAGTGGTGGAATCTACGCTAAAAGGTCACAGTACCTTATATGAAAAAGTGTTACCTAGATATAGCATCGGGATCCTTCGATACGTGAAGTATCATCCGCTTTACATCCGTTATTTATAAATCGATTTATCTAATGTTTTACCCACTAAAGATAGAAAGTTGTTCTAACAATGTAGGAAAAAATAATAGATATTTATTTATAATAATGGCCGGGAAAGAACCAATTGCAATGAAAAACCATTATTCAAATCCAAGATTCAACTTGACAGCCTTACCTACCTTGCTAATAATCATTAGAATAATAATTAGGGTTATAAAATTAGAAAACAAGCAGAGAAGTAAATAAACAAATACCTAAATCGGATAATTTCATACTTCATACATCAAGACCAATGAATAAAGGCCTTCCAGGTCACAAGAGACATGCATACTGAGCACTAAGGTACAAAAAGTGGTAGAGTACCAATTCCAGTTAAATTTTCTTATATACGCAATCGTTATGTAGTTCTAGCCCTAAGCCGGTTAGGTCGATATGCCATCCGCCGGTTGTGTAATGTCGCGCCCGAGTCGCGAGCGGTGCAAATAGGGTTGCCAACCATACTATAAAACTTTGTTATACTAATTATATTTCGGGTTCAATACTGTATACAGTTAGTATATTGTAGGAGAAAAACATACAATATTGTACGCATCGTAATGCGTTTGAGGTAGTGTTCTACTCACAACGTGTCAAAGTCAAACAAGTTTCACGACTTGAATTGCTTTTTAATTATTTACACGGTTTTTAATAATAGGTAAATGTACCTAATACTTCCATTTTAACAGTTTTCATTTATAATTGTAGTAGCTGAAGTTAAAATGTAATTTATTGTAAACAGTTGTGTAAGTTAATTGTAAATGTTTAAAAAAATACAAATAGATATCTATAAAAAGTTAAAAAGTATACATTTCCGATAATGAAAACATACATACATACATACTTTTGTCTCGACAATCGAAAGGAAATAATCTCAAGATAAAAAATACCGCCTGCATTTTGGAGTGCACACTGCACAACTTTTTTTTAAATTTAATATCCGGAAAAATGTTGATAACCCTAGAGCCGCAAGGTGCGCTCAACTACTCGTAGCATCCGCGACTCTACGCGAAAGGTCACCGAGCCTTATGCAAATGCGTAAGTAAGTTACCGCACGCGACTCCATCCGCATTTGAAGACGCGCTGTTCTGATTTATTTAGATAAGCAAAGCAATTAAATTGTAAATCTAAAAGAAGAACGGAAACTGAGCCTTATAAAAAGAGTAAACTATACCTTAGTAGTTACCGCGGGTGTTTCCTCTTATGAATTTAACCAGCAAATATTATATCACCATTGTAAAGTATAAAATACTCGTAACAATATAATACTTTTCCACAATTTAATATTTATGTATTTGGCATCTATTATTATTTAAGCAATCACATTACTCTTTCTTACTTCTTAAACCCGGCGCGACAGTTAAAATTAAGGATAGCAATCGCAATCAATTATAAGTTAATTATCTTACTACAAAATTGTATTTTGATTTTTTTTTAGTTTAAAATGTCACTCAAGAATAAAATCTGTTCTTTTATTTGAGGATCATCCGTGTTCTTGTAGTTTATTATTTCTCTCTTCTTGTTCTATTAATGAAGTTTAAATATAATTTATAGCAATCAAAAGGAAAAAGAGATTGCATACTTTACGAGCTCAAATTTATTTATTTTCTTACAAAAATCCATTTGATTATTAATAATTAAATTTAAAACTATGTTAGAACACATTAAATAAAAAACTAAAAAACTAAGTCCTATCCTTTTTATATTATAAATTAGCAAAGACGGACGTTATGAAATCTCTATATGTAGAGATGTACGTGAGCGATGTTCTCTGCGGCACACTTTGATAGAGTTGTAAATGGTCGCGTATTCGTTACTCAATCTTGGCTCAATCGTAGTATTAATTCCTTTTAAAGTAGATCAAGTCATTATGCGTGATGATTTTATCGGAATATTTTCAACATATTTCATATCCATATAAATAAATGACATTGAAGAGCACCATGTCGGTCATTTCAAAAGCCTAAGATATAAATTCGTATATTTCTAGCGAAGAAGAATTTTGAAGGCTACTAAAATTATTTGAATAGATTTTTCTAGAAAAAATAAACGACTTTATATGAAGTAGGTTACTAATCCGTATGTTTTACACAAACAATCTTTATAACATTTAATTTACATGAAGGCAATAATTACCAGCGAAGCTAGAGGTCATGAGCGTCCCTAGCAAGGTTTGAGATTTCACCCTCAAGTTTGATCTTAACGATTGTTACGATTAAGATAAAAATAATATTTTTTTACAAAGGCTACTATAATTTTATATATGGTAAAAAGTAATCCTTGTAGGACACTTATTCTTCACTAATTCATAAATACCTACTCATTGTCGATAACCCATTACTGCCCCACTGCTGGCCACGGGTCTGAATGAGAGGAGTTTAGGCCATAATTCCCCGATTGGCCAATGGAAGTTAGTAGGCTTCATACACCGTTTGAGCTTTTTAAAATAATTCCTAGGCGTGTAGGTTTCCTTGCGGTGTTTGCATCACGTTATAGCAAGTGAGGTTTTATTTCCATCACATATTTGTCTTATGTGATCAGCAAAATGCGCTTCCCTAAACGTTACGCCCCTGGCAGCCCCCCTCCCAAAACTAACACCGACACTAACAATTACTGATTTAACCTAATATTTACTCTTTTCAATACATTAAACATTATTCGTAATTTAGTAAGAAAACTTGATTGCATCGCCGTGGTAACTTGGCGTGAAGTCATTAACCACTCATTATTGTTGCCCGTGAAAATTCACTTCAGTTTCCTCAGTAATCGGTAACGGAACGATAAATTAGAAGCTAATTGAGTGTATAGTAATTAAACATGAACTGAGCTGAACAGTAATGATCGTTAAATATCATCAATTAGTTTATTTCAGTTTCGATTATTTGCATTTCACCTTCTATGTTTCCAGAAATTGCCTTTAGTTACATAGTTACATCATTGTTTTAGGCTGTCCATTGGCTGCTATCGCAACGTAGGCTACCATTATTTGGGCTTAAGCTACTAATTTAATTCATTACCGTTGAAATGTCCTTGTTGTTTGAGCAACCAACGTACGGTACATGTTTCATTTAACTCGAAAAATCTCTCAACAGTCATTTGTCTATGCATCTTTATGGATTCACAAGCTACTAAATAGTCGCCGTGCTACTTTGGACAGTCGTGTTAATCTACTAAACAGCTAAATCTACCAGTTGCTCAAGCGCTAGTCGCTAATGGGCAGTAAGCCTTAAAGTCGCAACATTAATAGTAACGCGATAATTAGCATTGGAATTAACATTGCATAGAGCCTTGCGTATTGAAATATCAATAAGGTAATTACAATGCAATTATATCAAAATGACCTATTTGTAATCGTATATGTAATTCAATACGTATCACGATACTGATTGATTAATACATATGCGGAAACCTTGCGCGGCATTATTCGCTACACATGATTTCTTAGGGCCGTTGCAGACTAGCTACTTTTAGCCGCTGCGATTGAGGTTTTACTTACTTATCGCTAAATGCAGCGATCAAACGCACTATACCGCAGTTATAAAAAACGCCAGTCGCGGCGTTCAAGCATTTTATTTAGAAGACGCTCGGAAAAAAAATGATGTATACAATTGCTAAAACGCGCGTTTTCAATATCGCGACCAAACGCATCGACTTTTTAAAAAAAAAATAGCAATCGAGCATACGCTCAACCTGATGGTAAGTGGCTAATGGGGACAGTAGCGATTTCGGTAGTGGCGTCCATTAGCAAAATGGAAACTTGTAATTAACCCCAGATAAGATTAGACTCCTACCTGAAGTCGGCGACAGAAGCGATTCTCCACTGAGGAATGACCTTCCACCCTTCTAACCGAAACACAACAGAACTTAACAATGCTTTATTAACAATTAGACCGAAATAAGTTTAGCGGTAGTGCTCGGAAGTCAAACCACAAAAAGTTCTACCAGTCTCCACATGGAAGTTATCTAGTCGATAAAACGCATTGCATTAATACAATCGCCAAAACGCGACTCACCGCTGCTAAAAGTAGCTCGTCTGCTACGCCCATTAGATGTCATCACTACGAAATTGTATTGACGTATTCATTCATGTAACCATTGTTATGATGACTCAGCGAATTGCTATCAATCAATGCCATAACACATTTAAACGTGTCATCAGTCAAGCTTTATACAATGTACTCGTACATAGGTCAGGCCGTTCTAGCCGTTTGTGGAAACATCAAAGATACTTTCTTTTTTTAGTTTACGTAACTATTTTTCTCATGCTTAACTGACCGCGCACGTATTGTACTTGTATCTCGAGTTTGGTTGATTTAGCAATCTTGATAAAGAATCTTGTGAGATTAATGGATTCATCGGCAATTTGATTGTTACGTGGGAAAATACTCGTATATTGATATATGTTTGTAAATAGGTAATTTTAACGTTCTTTGTTTTATTTTTGGTAACGTCGTAAAATATTTAATGTCCCACTGCTGGGCACGAGTTTTCTCTCAGAGTGAGAGGGTTTTAAGCCATAGTCCAATACATTGTGCGGATTGGTAGACTTCAAACACACCTTTGAGTACTTTTTTAATGAATCCTCAGGGATGTAAATTTTCTTACGACATTTTCTTTCACCGCTGTAAAAAATATTACATAATTTGTAATACGCAATTTTTTGCAAAATTTGCAAAATTGGTGTACTTGGGATTCGGACCTCGGATCATTGATTGCGAGGTCAAATTTCAACTACTAGGCTATCTAAAATTTAGGACCGTTTAACGCATTAACAAAAGGGATTGGTGTTTTACGAACATCGGAACCTTGAGTCGCATCCGTTCTCTGGCCGTCACGCCGCCCCAGTTCTTCTGGAGAGCGGACCGTGAGAAAATCACTTATGTAAATCCGGGGAATCGATTATCGTCGCGATGTACGATCGGTTGCACGGCGCGGGCGCACGGCCGAATGGAAAGTGCATCGGTTAGAGTCGCGGGTTGCGCAAACACCGCAATAGGTACTGCACCTCTCACAGTTTGCATGATGCGCTATGTATGGCGTCTACCTATCCATCAATGACAACCCAATACAACCTTTATTATACCTCGTTATGAACCACAATCGGCTGCCATATTAACGCGGTGCATCCAAGTAGATTAGTTTATACGAGCGATGTAATCACACGACTGGAAATCAAATTCAGATTAAGTTTGCAATAGTATTACCTAAGATTCAATACCTTCCGTAATTAAGTATAGATGTAAGCACGTAGAGACAGTTAATTACTTACATCGTAATATAAAAGAAGTAAAATAATTATAGTTAAGTATGATTAAGTAAAATAGCGTTTTAAGTATTTGCTTAGTTTTTCGTTTGTTTTAAATATGGTAAGGTATCAAAACAAAGTTAACCTTGCAATTTGAATACATCATTTCGTAGAGACTGCAATTAGTCACGGTGTAAGAATACAGCGTTAAGGTAATAATGATTTCCTAATTCCTGTAATTATAATTAATATAGCTAATTCCCACGCGCCCGGACGTCCTGCACTGTCACGCACGCGCGTGCACACCGTGTGTTACACTAACACAATTACCCATTTCCTCACATGCCATGCACTAACAGAACCCTAATCACACCGAAATACAAAAAGCAATCACGGATAACAGTCCTGGCACTTCCGGATTTCACTAGCGATCACGCGTACTGGTCACTCGGTGTGGGTGTCCCGTGCGTGGGGATGGACTTACCGAGGATGGGTAGCAATGCGAGCACGATCCACACGGGAGACATGTTGCCGCGAGGTGCGTCGCGAAGGGACTGGTGGCTGCAGCGCGCGCGCCGCCCGCCCGGCGCTGGTGGGGCTGAAAGCTCGCCCGCCCGCTCGGCAGGGTAATTGCGTGCGCTAAACGTGTGAACAATTTTAACACGAGAAACAGCTAATTATTGTGCGCTGTGTATTATTACGCGCACCTATGAGTTTGTAATAAAATGTAGCTGTTAATTACACTTGCCGATTTCGTAGAAATATAGTGATAAACGTGTTTTTATTGATCGTAACGTTTGAATTTTTGAAGTATCTAGAGGTCTATAAATTTTAGTGATGGATTAAAATACATACCTATTGGATAGACATGTTACAACGTAACGTTAGATTACAACTTTTAACATACTTTTAACTTCCATAAATTAATATTATGACATTTCGTGTAAATCAGGTATCGAAAGCTGTTAACATTAATAGGTAAATAAATTTATTGCCATCATCACTTTTGTGTAATTACAAAATTCCCATTCACTATGTATTTGTAAATACGTCTCAATACACAATCAAGTTATGTAGTGGGCGTTTCTTAGCATTGATTTATCAGACACGTTCACCGACTATCTTGACGCCCTATTGTCTTCTCTTATTACTAGTAGGTACCCATTAAAGCCTTAGGCATTTACGTATGACATTATAACTACAAAGTCGGCACGACATTAACTTTTGTGAAGTATTCACACTTGTGTTAATGATATTTTTTGCAATAAAGTATTTTTGAGCACGATATTAAACTTCTGTAAAAAAATGCAAACGGGTTCAAATGTGAACCTAAAGTCTAAACCATTCCAGGACTCGAAGAGCGACGGCACCACCGTCACACCTATTTCTGATAAATAACAGTGTTAAGCGTTTCTGGTTTAAAGGGTGTGGTAAGGGAGACATAATTTCCCTAGGCAGTTCAACTTAGTCCTCAGGGGTAGCAACGCATCTGTTCTGAACCACAGGAAGGAATCTAATCTTGTCTGGAATTGATTACAGAGGTCGATGAGCTGCAGAAGCCACTTACCATCATCTGGAGTGCATGCTCGTTTTCTACTTCTATATTATAAAAGACTCAGTCAAATACATAAAAAATCATAAAAATCGGTACAGCCGTTCAGGAGGAGTTCAGTGAATTACTTATAAGAGTTATTTACGAAACATTGCCTCTTCTTTAATGTGGCATAAAGTAACAAAAGTATAAAATTCATGTGCATAAAATCACGTAACTCGACATTAGGTGAACCGTAAGGAAGATTGACAAACTTGCATGCAGATTTTAAGCAGATAGACCGTAATTGGTTGTTAGGTCACCGTCCATCATGCTACATTGTTATATAACGGCTACAGGAACATCGGTGAGTCTTGTTTGTCTAGATATACTTGTATACGATGTGTAAGTTTCTAAATTCTTATCAATGTCCACTGGACCTATTTAGTCAGGTAAAAAAATAAATACTAACAAGTTTTCTTTGTGAAATCTAGATTTAAAAAATATAAATGTATGTATGTATGAATCTTTCTTTGGCGCGCCCTGAAGCCAAGCAGAATAATTTTAAGATATTATGTGTCATTGGATTTCTCTGAATTCTGGAAGTGACAAAGGTTTTAAATCAGTCGAGTTTTCGATTGTCCTCTGGTCTCATATAATAAAATAATAAATAAAGGTTGTACACACAGGTGTACATTTAAAAAAATGTCCTAATTGAACTAATGCTTATAATATTATGACGCGGCTTTCTCTGAAAAAAATGTAAGTGATATTATTATGTATTAAAGTTTTTTTAAGATATATAGATTTAGGTTTGAGAGTATGTGCAAATGAAGTGCCATAGATGGAGGCTCGCACCGCACTCCTAAAAAATGTAGTACTTATAGATTTAGACGTACCAGAAATACTTGTTTATACTTTTAAAACGAGAAATGCAATCATTATTCATATGCTAGCAAAATTATAAAAAACAAAAAGCCATTCCTAATTAACCACATTGTTTGGCTGCAAAACAATACAATTACAATATGATCACAGGAAATCGGTAGTACTGTTTGATTAATCGTTTGTAATCAAGCGCCGCGTGGGATGCGAATACCGATTGTGCCTACATTATCGCCTACTGTAAATATTTTAATAACATTACGAATTTGCGACTCTTCATCTTTCTGTTTATATCTAAATATACGTAATACATCTAACAATTCCTGTATTTGTACACATATAAGAAATTAAATTGTATTTTCTGCTTTAATATACCCCTTTTAAAAGGATATTCAACTATATATAATTCTTTAAAGTAATAATTAAACAGACAAGGAGAGGGATATTGTTATCTACAAATTTACCGATTGGTAATAAGTTGTTCCAAAATATAGGGCAATCCATGGTGGTGTCAATGTGGAGCGAGCTGAATTTTTTTCAAGAAAATCTTGACCAAGTCCGCTCTATAGCCCTATATATTTAATACGTTTGGTTCTTGCAAATGTCAATTACTGAAAGGCAAATCTTTAGTGCTTAGTTACATGTGGTGTTATAAATCTTTTGAAGCCTTCGGGAAACAGACTAGAGTGTATTTAGCAGTTATTTAGAGTGTATTTGTCTTGCAGGGAATGGAAATGACAGGCGCTGCCATATTTTTCCGTTTTACTTTACCTAAGAATTTCGAAAAACTTTACTTTTGGGATGCTATACATGAAAAAATAACCAATGCCAATCATGTTTAAATGAGGGTAGACCCGCAGGCGGGGTGATAGTCAAAAATATGAATGCAGCCATTGTTACCTCAGCATAATGATGAGTAATCAAGATATACCTTCGCGTTAAATATAAAGGCTTGTTGCATATTTTATTGCTTATTATGCAAGTATTATGGTTATGGCAGGTTAGTTATGTAATTATTTTATAGCAGCAGGTGGAATAAACTTAGAATCGGGTTAGAAAATGTCAGATTGGTGATTTTAATGCTGTATTTTTCACATAATAATTGTTTCCGACTTTGCTGGATAACATTAAACAGCAGTTACATTATAAAACAGATATCAATTATCTAAGTGCTCTATTAGTTGTCATTGTAATGTAAGATTGTCCTTCGATCAATGGGAATAGTAGCTGTAATAATGATAACTAACAATTAAGACATGAAAGGTGTACGGCATGTCTATTTTTAATAAAATTATGAACCCTTGGCAGCGCACTTCTGGGCAATGGGTAAACTTAGATAATCATCGCTAACCATAACCTTAGCTAACATATATAATCGAGAATCGCGAAAAATTTAATTAATTTTGTTAAAAAAACGTACTGTCAATGACATCCAGAGGGATCCGGGGAAAAAAAGGGTAGGGTAGGGTAGGTAGGGTAGGGGAGTGGTAGTATTCGAATTCGATAGCATACAACACAGAATTTATTTATTATACTTCTCTCTTTCTTACCTTATGTTAGAATTACTCGCATATCGTACGTTGTAGCCATATAGCGATCTTCCGTGAAAAGTGTGAAATACGTTTAACACAGCGTGAGAAGTCGTGTCCAATCCACTTTGTGCGTATTCGTTAAGGTACACCTAAACAAACATAACTTGTTGTAAGAAAATATGTAAATAAAATTGCATATGCAATTATGCATAACAGTCTGAAGTACGTATCTTGGACTTGGACCAATCTTCGATTAGTTATAGTAATAAGTGATAAAGATACGAATATATATTATAGGTATGCTAATACTACTAGTACTAATACTATTGTTTCCGGATAGAACTGTTTAATCAACAATTTGTTCAATATTAATATTGGTTAGGAAATATATCTTTGTGAAGGTATTCTTCTAGCTTTGTGTATTGCTCTCGAGTAAAATTAGATATTTATTTGACTGTTAAAATTACAAATAAAGTAGAGTTAGCGTATTTATTGTTCGCATTTAATATTTTAGTGAAACAGAAAAAATACTTTCAAAATTAAACTTGACCTATCATTAATAAAAAAAAAAAAAAATTTTAAATGTGTCGCAATACACTCGATTTTCCAAAAAATCTTTACGTACATAAATTATTAATCTCGTCATTTTCAAACCCATATTTACATGTATCGTTAGCGTTGTGTCACGGTATGTTACGAGTTACAACTAAATCGTGTAAGGTCCTCGTGCTTATGTTTCACAATTTCTCCGTCTCGCGAAGCACGCCGTGAAGACACGAAGCGATGCTTCGATAAATTGTCACAAGTCAACCTCTCGTTACCTACTTCACATTTGGTAAGGAATGTTCACCTAAACTCCTAGAAATGTTGGATTACCTAATTTTGTGTTTTGATGCAAAATGTAAGTGATCGATGTTGCAAAGTAAGTACATTACAATCTATATTATACTACTTTAAGTTTTAAGTTACTCTCTAATAAAAGAAGAATAACTTTCCCATTGATAAATAATTTAACCCAAAAATAATGAAAGTAACGGACAAATCATTTCTCAATCTGATATTATAATAAATTCTCAATAGTTTGATCTGACAGTCGTTATCAATATTCAATCCATCTAATTTTTATCAAATATTGATATTCATTACGAAAAACACTGAAGACACTGAAATTGAAGATTACTCACCTTCATCAGTCGAATAAGAACAAAAAATGTTCTAACTAAAATTAATCAAAATATTCAGAAATAAAATAAACAAAAACAAAAACCCCTGTTTACAATAAAAAAACGCTAACGTCTCGTTTCAGTCAGTTGTACATTTGCTACAAATAATGATTATTTTACAAGAAAAGTACAGTGACTCTCAATAAATATTTGGGCATCGTGATTGAGTAGTTCCTGGAGATTGGCAACAATGGTTGTATTGAACATCATGTGCCTGCTCATTTATCACAATCCCTTTGTAGTCAGCCTATTCGAAGAGGTGACGGGTTGAGGAGCATTCATTCACGTAATAGACGCACGGCAATAGGAATTTCACACACGTTAGCGGTTTGCTCAACAGATACGCACATTGTCACTCTAACACTACCGATTGTTAGTTCACTGTTTCACAGTACCTACATGTGCAATTAAATTTTCTTTAACACAAAGCCGTGGGAGTCTTGCTATCGCTGGTTTTGTCACCGGCGTGCCTAATCCTTTCAAAGGACCTTGACATCAAGAGGAATTTAATAAAAGTTGCTGAAGAAAAATAGTAATTTGGAATATTCTTACTTTTATTCATTATCTCTGCAATGTACATCTCACTGCTAAAGATGCCTGTACACTGTTGGTATAAAACAGAATTAAGAATAAACGCTTTCTACACTCACAGCCCCATACTAGGATTCCCTGTGTCGTAGGTGCCATGGACACACACATAGGCGAATACACAAACATCCAGACCCAGAAACAGAAATCTAAATTCATCATTTAGATATCTGTCTGGCCGGGGTTCGAACCCGGGACCCTTTGCGCTTCAGACCGGTATGGTGACCGCTCCGCCACGCGGGTCTTCAAAGAAGAAAATAAAAATCCAGAAAGGCGTTCCAATTTAGTCATCAAGAGGAGCACAGTGTCTATTCCATTCGATGTCCAAGACCGGCAATACCAATAACCATAAAGTGGACATTGCAAAATTGTGTTTTATATTGTGGATATTACAAAAAAAACTTAAGATATGTTAAGAGAGCTAGTAACCACATAGGTATAATATTACAGCGGCCTCAAAAGTCTACATGTTTGCGCTTCACTAAGAGTCTGACCTAGCGGATACCGCACGACCTCTTGTGCAATATAGCTATCAGTGTAACAAATTACTCATCGGCTCACATTTCACTTGCAGTTGACCGCAACTACATATTATTATGTTTCCGCTTCACATCTAACGAGCATGAGTAACGTTTGAAGGTGGTAGAACTTTGTGGTTGGACTCCGGCGGCACGACCACACCTACCACTAACACCTTACCCCCAGAGGGGGTAGCGGCGCAACTGTGGCCGACCTCAGGTAGGAACATCTAATCGTATCTGATGTTGATTACAGATGTCAATGGTCGGCAGTAGCCACTTACCATCAGGTGGACTGAATGCTCGTCTGCTACTCGTATTATAAACAACACGACCGGTTGGGTAAAGTTAATTCTGTCACAGCTAATATTAGCTAAATGTGTATTTTATCTAGATCTCATTGCAATTGCACAATCTAGTCTATTCACAGTCACACGTAGGACACCACATCACATGGCGTGAGATGTTACACAGGTGTTCTTCATTGTTTATAAATAGATCGAGCAGAATATCACAAATTTTCTCGAGATCACAAGCGTAATAACAAGAACAGGACCATTTAAGTCGATGTATCGATAATATGATGATCAAGTAAAACTAGCGAATTACCAAAAAATAAGTGCCACATCCAAAATTTTGACGAATCCAGTAATACATCATAATATATTAAAGTCAGTCAGACCTTAGGGCTGCAGGGCGTGGCAAAGAATGATATAAATACATATGTGTACGCTTTCAACACTCACAGCCCCAGACTAGGATTCCCTGTATCGTGGGTGCCATGGACACACACAGAGACAAATACACAAATACTCCGACCCAGAAACAGAAATCTAAATTCGTCATTTCAATTTCTGTCTAGCCGGGGATCGAACCCGGGACCCTCTGCGGGCCAGACCGGTATCCGGGCCGCTCCGCAATGCGGGTCGTCGAACCCCTACATACCCTTCGCAGTGGGGTAAAAAATATTTTTCATATCTTTCCTTTGTTTCTTTGAACCGTGATCTACTTAGCAATAGCGGTTGGTCTTCATAATGATGACCTCGTCTGATGAGTGGCCATTTATCATGATGGTTTCCGTGTTTCGAGGTTTAAGTACTCTTCCTGATTATTATCGTTGTTGGAATTTGAAGAAGCCTTCAGACTACTAAAACGACTAATAGTTTAATTATCCATTACGTGTACATATTTCGACCCCTCCTACGTATAATATTGTAACCCACAAAAATACCTTTTCGTTTTTCTTGCATAAATTGCCTTATTTTAACGAGTTTTATCGACACTAGTAACGTTATAAATCGTATAAAATAAAATATATATACCAAATTTCATAGAGATACCTGCAGAAATGTAGATTTTATTCGCATTTTAGCATACTTATTCGAAACTTTGAAACGCTCTCCTGTAAAGTTGTCATATTGTAGTTACGATATTATACGTAGGAGGGGTCGATTTGTTGAAGGGTGAAAACAAGAAAACCTGACAGTATGACAATATACGTAACGCTATGTGGAATTATTTGAAAAATGAAGACACATATAATTTTGTACCAACCCATTAGTAATTTAGTATGATATGATATGAGTACATGTTACTGAAGTAATTAGGCCATCACTTCACTTTAAAATAAAAATATTTAGTTACTCAGTCGTGCAAATAAATATGTAGCGTAAAATGTATATAGATGTATTATATCTAAGCATGGACATAATTTACTGAAGCGCAAAACAGTATAATATTAGCACGCATAGAAAGAAATACTATTGCTATTTATTCCTACAACGGCACAATAATAGAATCAATGTTTAACTTGCACATAGTATGGATTAAATTGAGTTGTTGACTTCATCGGACATTGGAAATAATTATTCTAATATAATATTAGATACTTGTGACATTTATTACTTTTTAACAAATTTTAACCCATTTCCAAAATAAGAAAAACGAGGTTTACTTTATAATATAAAAATAGCAAACGAGGGTGCAGCAGTGGGGCTACCGTACGACCTCCGTAATTAAAGTCAGATAATATTAAACTTTGAAACCCAAGGAACGCCTCGGATAAGTATCTATTTATTATTATACATATATTAATATGGAAACTTGGCAAACACATCAAAAAGTGTTCAAGTTCAAAAGACTTTTTACAAATAAATATATTCATTCATTCATTCTTTCATTCATTCATTCATTCGACTGAAAATTGACATAAATTTAATTTGTACAAACCTTATTTATAAAGTTAAATAAATGTAAATATAACCATATTATTGATTGTAGTACTTTGAAATTCCAACTGTATAGGCTCGTTGCGAGCGTCGCCAGCGAGCGTTGAAGTCTTTTGTATGTAACCGCGGTGAATAGAGTCGAAGTGATGACAAATAAAAACAAATGCTCCGATTATAACATTGCGTGGTAATGAATAAATTTTAAAAGGATTTTTTTTAATTTTAGTATTTTTAAATGTAACATACACAAAAAAGAAGAAAACGCAACTTAACTTTTAAAATTCTTATAAGAACTCTGTCCGTTCTTTACCTGGTATTCGCTTTAAAATTGTGTTTTCTCTGTAAGTGAATTGTTAATATTCTTCAGAGCAATAAAGTATTTAATCATAACATACACAAATTATAATAAACAATTATAATGTTACAGTTGATACAATTAATACATAATATGTACAGAGTACATTCCTATGTACTCTATACATATTATGTTCTGAGTGAGACTCTATACATGTTGTGTACATGTACACGTACATTCCTATGTACGTGTACATGTACATGTACTCGTGTACATACATATTTTCTTAGCGTTGAAAAGTAATATTGAAATAAAAGCTTGTAATATATATACTCCGTGTTAAATTCTGCATTCCTTTGAAATAATTATCCCCACGTCGTAATTCAATACATACGGCTTTCCGAATATTTAATTGAAAATCTCGCGGCATTGCCACATAGAATATCAGTTTGCAAACTTGATCCAACGTTACTTATGTTTTGTGGAGTTATGAGTTGCGAAACAAATTATTCTCGCATGACTAACAAAAACGTACATTGCCATGTCTTTTGGAGGGAAATTATGATAGGCCGTAATTCCGTTTACGATGTTCAAAACGGGAGGCTATTAGCTAAACGCGGTGTTTCGAAACGTGCATAGAATGCGGCTTGGGCAATTAATTTGCTTGCTTGGGATGAGCGACTACCCACTATGGGCTTGTACGCACTCGTATTAAGGTAAGGTGAATTTGACAACAGGATATGTATGAAATTCCATAACTAGAAGCTAGTAATTGATTACATTGTTATTACTTATGTGCTACGACTTATCTGATTACAAATACGTACTTGCTTAACATGGTATGGTAACAATGGCTTCTTATTCTTAAAAAATACCAATGACCAGCAGTAAAGCTATATAGTGACAAACAAACTCCTAAACGCTTCAAAAATATTATAATTGAAATCATTGAAATAATTTAGCTTATTTGAAATGAGTCAACAAACATTACGTCGAATGATGATGTACATAAATTCAAAGCTATGTTGTATATTTGGTACGTGCTCTGTATTTTAATAATCTCCATTTATAAAAAAAAAATAGATCGATTACGGACACCATACCGCGAATACACTGATGTGATCAGAAGGCATACTACCACAGGTTGCGCGATTGTGCTGTCTCCAGCCATCTTCCTACTAAGTATTTCAATTACGCAGAATATATGTTAGCTGCGTATACATATACTAATAAATCTTTAGGTTTCGTCGTTCGTCTGTTTTTAACGTAATACTTTGCGCATATTTTTCTTTTTTATCTTAAATAACATTTGTAGAGATAGGTGTTCTTTTGTGTAAGCATACGTCGACATAATACTAATTTGTAAATTTAGGACGAAATATTGCGAAAGAATAAATATTCGGATAGAAGCTACTTAAACACATCACATACTTACCATATCCTCGAAAATTATAGTTACTGGTTGTAGTTCGATACTTTGTTTCTAAATATGTATATTGATGTAGTATACTTCTGAATTCATTACTAATAAACTCTATTATGTACATAATCTATTTTCACGCTCTAACACCTCTAATATTTAATTTATACTCGACTACGGTGCAGCAACAAAGGAAAGTTATTTTTATCACGATGCAACAAAAAATCTCATGCTCATTCTACATTCCTGCGATTCTGGGAATAAATGAAGACATCGCAGAATACATGATAGTTGTATCTCTAAATGGACTGCAGGAATATAAAGCAGGCAAACAGAGCTATTTCTATTGTTTCGCGCCACAAAGTACGTTACTCGCATACCGTAGATCTAAAAAGTTACTTATAAAACTGGAAATGAAGTTAAAGATGGCGTTTTCGATTGTATCAATAACTACTGGCTGTGGTGAAGCCAGTTGACTTATATATGTGGTGATTCCTCGGGAGTGACAACGCATCTACGATCGGCTTCAGGTAGAGCTTCTGTTCTATCTATATAGTTACATTTTATGTCGGTAATTTTATCACTTAATATCAATTGAATTGTGTGCTTATTAATTATTCTAGTACTCATATAAAAAACACTTTACTAAAAATACAATTACAGATGGTTCTGGAGCAACAATAATAAATTCCTTGCAATATAAGAATTACAGAATGAACAGAAATATGAAAATGACAAACTTACATAATATAATTATATTTGTTTGCAATATTTTCCTATATTGTTTTCAAAGATTACTAGGTTCGCTTACAAGTTAACTTAAAATTATATTTCTGAAATTGTAGTACAAAGTACATTTAAATACATTACAATGTTGCAAGAGAACGTACGATATGTGATTCGATGCTCCAAATTCGTTGAACGAGAACGAAGAGCGGGCTATCCTTTAAAACCCATTATTACATTCGAGCCGTTCACGCGAACAAAACCCTCTGTAGTTTACCTTCTACTTAATTGCAATATTACAATTGTGTGTTTTATACACGACGTGACCACATGATCCAGTTTGAGCGGGATAGTCCCGCTTTCGGATTATTTATCCCGGGATCCACAACATAGTCCAAATCCCAAATCGCATATAAATCAATTAAATCAGCTTGAAAACTTCACTCGATATTTTGAAATAAGTTTGCTACAAAATGATGCTGCCAAATACGTAACAAGTGCTTATATGTATATAATTTATGATCATCATTTTTTGTAAGATCACAGTAGCAAACGAGCTTGCAGTTCATCTGAAGGTAAGAGTGTAATCTCATGGACATCTGTGACCAATTCCATATGAAACAGGATCAATCTAAAGACAGATGCGATGCCACACCTGAGGGCTAATAGTATGTAAGTCAGCCAACATCCACACACTTCCAGAGAAACGTAAAACCGTTTTACGTTAGCATTAGGTACAGTGGTGATGCCTTTCTGTACCCTTACCATGAGTTTTCTAAACATCCCATCATTTTACGTTACGTTTACTCAATCTGGTCAAAACATACTGGCTGGCACAATGGAAGCTGATAGTTTCATTCTTTTATTTATTTGCCTAGAGTCTAGTCCCTAGGCCCTAGACATTGTTTTGTTCGTAATATTGTTTGATAAAAACCAGTATATTCAATATTTTGCCATTATCCTGCTTTGATGAGTAAAACAACTGGTCACGTTATATGCACCTAACTACCTTCAAGTAACCGTAGTGACCTCGTGTTGATCTTTAGCTCGGAGGATGCTCACATTCCAAACGGTAAAGATTTCCCAAGTTTAGTATCCCATTCAATGTTCACACCATGTATCTACTTGCCTCAGTCGAAGAACAATTAACGTTTATTTTTAACATGTTTATTTTCGTAAAGTTATGGATAGATCATTAAAAATTATAACAATGAATGAAAATTGGCTTCAATACTAAAACCACCGAAGTAGAAAAATGTATTAAAGAAGCGGTTCTAATAAAATCAGAAAGAAAATGGTCGGAAAATAAATATTCTGTTTTAACAAAAATAATTTAAAACTTTCGTTTGAAATATTAAAAGTTTTCCCCTTTCTTGATTTTTGTGAGATATAAAAATCAAAAATGAAAAAAGTCTTTATCATAAAATCATTAAAGTTTTTTCTATTGGATTTACTGCAGATCTTAAAAAATCCTCTTACACCTCTAATAATTCACGCCCATAACTGAGATCAAGTTTAATTTATTTTTTTCCGTTATTTCGCTATATTTCCTGCCCCTTTTTAACAGTTTTAATGCTATTATTATTTGGTGTCATTTCGCCTTTTCAACAACATGCACTGGCCTAATTAAAGACGTTCTCCGTTTGAACTCGATTATAGATACAAAACGTTCCCATGACGTATTCGTGTATTTAATCTGTATCTCCGATCCGTCTAAAAGCAATTTAGAGGTCGTGCGGTGCAATGTTTTCGTGTAATACACGCTCCACTCTGATACAAATTAGTAATTGTTCAGTTCCCACAGTCGCCAAGTCAGTATAGTAATTGAACATGTCATTAATCATTTTGTGAAATTAATCGTAACATCCGCTCAATAGAAGATCTCGACGCAAGGTTCCGCGTCAAACCGCTCTCTGGCATTGTTCTTGAGCGGTGAAGGATGACACGAATCATTACAATTAAATCGTAAAACCTACGTAATTTTAATTTATTTATTATTGGGGCAATTCGTCAATTATGGGTACTTCCGGATGTAGTTACACTTTTATGTAATGATAACTCAATTTGTTGTTGGTGCATTTGAAATTGGGTTCCAAATTATTTTTGGCATGTACCAGGTACCTCTTAACTCCTTAATTCTGCTTGCATTTGCCAAAATGAAATGCTGAATTTTGCACAGCCAGCGGCAATTCAGGAATATTTCGAGTCTAGTGTTTATACTCGTACAATGATATTTTTATTTTATTTCATGGTGATCTGAAATATAATTGAGAATTACAAAGTAGTATCCTTCTTCCCACTCGTCGGCATCGCGATTGTTTAGCCTTCTAAAAACAAAAAAGTTTTAAGACCACTGACACTGCGTATGACAGTGACACTATATTGACAGCTACCTCACTTCTTTTTCGCGCTTCCAAGGCATCGTGATATTATTTTTTCAAAGTTTTGTTAAACGTGTATAGAGAAGCAAAACTAGTGAAAAAATGGAAACTAGGAATGAAGAATAACGTCCGCGTAGTTGTGGTCGCAGTAGCAAGAATTTACGAAGCAATTCCTCGGATTGGATCACCGGTTCATAGGTTATGTACAAATCACTTACCAGGTATGTAAGAAAATAATGTATTCATTTTTTACAGTTATGTGTGCACAACTATAAAAATGCCTAAATAATTAACATATGCTTAGAAAGAAACTATATTGTTTGAAAAACTTTCTCGTATCTACAACTTTAAAACTATTGACGCACGCCAATCTCGCTCTTGCACGTTACAGACACCAAACGGTGCTCATATTCGCCATTAACCGTAAGATGCTTGCATTTTTATGCATATAATTTAGCAATTAATGGTCCAAATATAAAATGCACCCGAGCCACGAGTACCACCCACCCGAGTACGAGATACTCGTGGCGTCGCTTTGTCGACACTAAATGGTTCCCATGTTCACCATTAAGCACGAGATGCTGCCTAACATTTATATGTGACAAATGTTCGAATATTCAAAGAGTCACAACCGTCGAGTACGAGATACTCCTAGTTTTACTTTGTTGACACTAAACGGTTCACTCATTCGCCATTGAGTACGAGATACTCGCGCTAACATTTCTATGTGGCAAGTGGTCGAATATACAAAGCATCAGAACCGTCGAGTACGAGATACTCCAAGTGTTACTTTGTTGACACTAAACGTTTCACTCATTCGCCATTGAGTACGAGATACTCGCGCTAACATTTCTATGTGGCAAGTGGTCGAATATACAAAGCATCAGAACCGTCGAGTACGAGATACTCCAAGTGTTACTGTGTTGACACTAAACGTTTCACTCATTCGCCATTGAGTACGAGATACCTGCGCTAACATTTATATGTGGCAAATGGCTTGAATGCTTCCATCACTAGCTATTGCACTAACAATACACAGTATAAAGCATGAATGATTTATAAGCACCAAGCTAGAGCTGCTACAACACAAGGTTATGCCAACCCTGTTATACCAACTCTGACAAAATAATTTTCAGAACCAGCTATAATTTCAGGAATCATTCATGGAGTTATTGCAAATAGCAAAATATATTTGTAACTATATGACAAAACAGTGTCCTAACAGAAATGGAAAATATTATGTCAACATACTGGGACAACGAGTGAATACAATAATATCATCAGAGTTCTCTAAAATTGGGAGGTATGTGTGAAGCAACTGGATGAATGACATATTCCAATGAGAACTGAGGAAATCAACCTGGTACATTTTGATGCTCTTCTCAGAATAACACTTTAACTAGTGCTACCTATAAAGGTCATAATAGGTCATTTATGCTCCACCACAATACACACGATAAAAATATATGTAATACATGGTGGAGAACAGAAAATAGGAATCATCACATTGCTGGTGCGCTAACCCAAAACAAACATAACCCCGTGCATATAAGAATCTTATCAGGATTCACTGCACAGCATGATGCTCATGAGCTCATGTAACGGAATCATACTGAAGACATTGAAACTCACTTAGCTGCATTACAAATGATAGAAGACTAGCTATCTTATCAGAAAACAATGTCTAAAATAGACATTTGTGACATAAATGTTTTATGCAGCACCCCGTTGCCAATTTTAAATTGGTTGAGATTGGTTGTTCCACACAAATCAATTGTGTTATATGATATTAAAATTTAATATATGGCGTCAAGATAAAAATCTTACAACATTGATGACAAAATTATTTTTGTGTACTAGTTAATCCAATGCTCGATCTCAAATGGTAATAGATGTGCTCTTCACATTATCACATACACACTGGTGTATATACATGACAACTGTTTCATGTTAACCTGATATAGAACAGAAGGCATGTTCTCTCAAAAGAACCACCTCAGGAGGACAATGATTAAGCAAACAAGACTCCGGCTTATTGATACTGACACATATCTGTCCAATATATTTTTAGTCACATGAAGAAAGAATACTATAAGTATCCCATATATTGGATCCAGCGTCTGAAGTCCTAGCTTTGATAGTAGCATTCTGTGTTAATACCTCAACACAATCGAGCAGAGTTCATTGATTTGTTATGGATACTCTATAGTTCCTACTCAATTTCAGCTGTTTTATAAGCAAATAACAGGTACCTATACATGGCTCAAAGTAAACAATATTACATGGGTTATATTGTAGTACCTCTTACTCACATATATACAAATTATGTATAATAAAAGTTAATCAGTTACCAGCTATATAAAGCTGTTTGATTTGATATCTTTTGGGCTAAGTATATATGAATATCCTAACATCCAGATTAGGTGTATTTCAAGATATTGCGGATTTCAGGAAAAACTCGTATTATTAAGGTATAACTCTAAGGAGATTTGTATCAAGGAGTACAATCAGAACTATAATGCACCACTTAACTACTGGTGCAGAGTACCTACTTAAAGTCATTGAGCTTACATAATATATATAACTCTATTATATATAGATGTAACTTGAATTGAAGTTTTTAAATTATCTATTTAATACACTGGTTTACAGTGATAATCAATCCAGAAGTCTGGAGTTGTCTTTGGACACAAATACCTTTATGATTTATTCTAAGGCCAGGTACTATAACAATACCTGCAATACTATAACAATACAAATGTGCTAAATAATAAATATCCATACTTGTAAATAATTCAAAAACCTTGTTTAGTATTACTTATTTATGTGGCATATGTGACATAAATGCAAATATGTGAATGTCAAGAGTGAACTTTATGTACAAATGTGAGAATTTATACAAAATTAACATTTTGGATTTCGTTACACTTATCTTTCAGTGACTCAATAGGAATAAATACAGTTCAGTTCAGTCCACAAACATATGTTTAATTATTAAATATCTGCACATATTTTTCACTTTTACATGTACAGTAAAACTGCTTAAAATATGAGGTTGATCATCATGAAAAAATTGACTAAAGATTATTGGTGCCTATGTAATGCTCTACAACAGAAGCCTGGTACTCCCAACATTACAAAAAGCAATCAAATATTAATATATTATTTATATTGTTGCTTAAACATTTCCTTTAGCAACATCGGGTTTATATAGAAACATGCATCATACATTTATACACCAGTCATCAGGTCAACAAATAACACAGCAGTCCATTAATCCTGGAATAAAGACAAGCATAATATGAGAATTGTTATTGCACTTAAGTCTTCATAATGTCTATGTTAGTTGCACTAAAACTGAAATTGTTATCATTTCATAATGAAGCTTAGGCTAAGGGTAAATAATGTCCACCATGGCAATATGTGACACATTAATGATATAAAAGTAATAACAATATTATTATATCATGTGAATGGCCAGCCATTAATATGATATCTTCTTTGGGTATTTTATGCCTAGTGTGTATACCTAGGTGCTCTTATAAAACATAAAACAAAGAAAGTAAGCTGCATGTCCAATCAATTTTCAAATGTAAATCTAGCATCCCTAGAATTAATAGGAATTCCTTAGGGGTATGTGTGATGAACGTTACTATATAGGACTAACATTACTATATAGGACACACATGGCAGACATCTTGCCTGGAACAAAGAAAACTATATTATATATATAAATTATTATTATAATTATTATATATAGAAGATTTATCTACTTTCCTTTTCTTAAAGAATTAAGATGGAGAAAAATGTGGGTAATAACTTTATAATTTATCACTGTCAGAGCTGTAACTAGAACCAGTTGTGTTAGTAATCATTACAGGCTAAGTAAGCCAGAACCCCATGGAAGTTATAAAATATTTGACTTATTAAAACTGAATTAATCCTGGGAATGCTCAGCATAAATACTTTTGAGTAAAGATAAGCTTTTCTGGTCTAGTCATGAATGGGGTTTGAAATAATCATATACATAAATACTGCTATGAAAACTGATATCAAGTTTTACATACATATAACTGATAGTTACACACATTTTTAGGAAAAGATGTTAGATGGAAAGTCAGATTGGATTTCAAAAGGAAACACATCATAAGCTTTCCAACCAACCATATAGATATGTAACTTTACAGAGGGCATGCATAAGCATGGTACAGCAAAAAGTATAAGTAACTTTTGCAAATCCGATACATACCTACAAAAACAGGAAGTCATATAAAACTAAAATATTTCATTGATCTAAGAATGATCATGTCCCTCCTGAACATGCACACTAATATAAAGAAACAAAGTAGGTATAACACCCAATATTATACCGGGTATACCTACAACATAAAATATAAATTTATCTCACATGGGGCATATATCATCCCAAGATCAAATTAAATACCCAATCATAATTTGTCAATAAATAATGGTATTAATTCCTTAATATTCAACATGGGATTGCTTCCTATTTTAATAGTATTGGAATACATACAATGTACCTACTGGTACATATAAGTATAGTATTATATAAAAGTACATTATTACATAATGCACATCACATATGAAACATATTTATACATATATTGCTATATAGCAAATGAAATAGTATTATTTGTGTCAATAAAATTGACCAAGTAATTCATTCTACACATAATTATGACATACTATGGAGGGTAGAAAACATATTTTTGACCTTGTATGTATTTATTTTTTGCAAGGTGCAAAAGCTTGAATTGAATAATTATTAATACTGACTAAATTACAATATTACTATTATTATTATTGTTGGCCAATTTTAGTAATAATATATTTAGAGAAAAATATTGAATTATTATTGCACTGAATATTATTTCATCTAATTCAGAGGGAATCTCACTTAGTACTGTACTGTAGTGTTTCAGAACATTTCATCCATATTATACAGTAAGAGTAAATATTCAGTTAGCAATCCTAATAATTATGTATATTTTATAATTATACCTAATTAAGAGAAAAAATTCTTATTAATATGATATTTTCATATTGTATTTTTATATATATATATATATATATTTTATTATTGAGAATAAATCTCACTAAGCAGTATGGATTTCACAACATCTCATCCATATGATGCAGAACGAATAAATATTCAGCAATGTAATTAAATCCATATAATAATATATATGTATGGTAATAAATCTTTAATTTAATTACATGTCCCATTGTTGCAGTTGTCTCTAAACATCTACATTGTAATTCTCAATTATATTTCAGATCACCATGAAATAAAATTGAAAATTAGACGAGCTTACCTGTAAGCGAAGTCTGATTATAATTTTATGAATGGTGATCTGAAATATAATTACCCACCCTCCCAAAATCAAAACCCATACTGCAACAATAAGAACAAAAGAGTCTCCTAGATATAGACAGCATGCATATTATCAAGGAGACTAAGTTGGAAATGATAGACTCTAAATTAAGTGAGGTAGCTGTCAATATAGTGTCACTGTCATACGCAGTGTCAGTGGTCTTAAAACTTTTTTGTTTTTAGAAGGCTAAACAATCGCGATGCCGACGAGTGGGAAGAAGGATACTACTTTGTAATTCTCAATTATATTTCAGATCACCATTCATAAAATTATAATCAGACTTCGCTTACAGGTAAGCTCGTCTAATTTTCAATTTTTTGTGAATGTAGGTACTCTTTGGTGTAATTTTGTCCCTGTGGTCTCGGAACTAGAATAGGGCTACGGTATCCACTGCCTGTCGTATGAGGCGACTAAAAGGGGGCTTCTGGGGTTGCGGGCGGCCAGATTGGGAGCTCGAACCGTCCAGCAAGTAATCCCGGGAAGGACGACGGTGTGTGTGGCCGCATACCGTTGAAAACACTAGGTGTGTGGGAGGAGCGTAAACTGCTCCCCCAGGGAAGAGCCCGATTGGGGCATCGCGCTCGAAAGACGCCGGTTGTGTTCCATCGGAGATCCCGGAGTTCTCCACCAAGCGCCGAGGACGGCCACCGGGGGGGTTTCAGTGCGTTAAAATCCCACATAACCCGGCGTCGCTCCCACATCGTCGGGTACCTTTTGAAAGTTTCCCCCTCGAAAACAAAAAAAAGTAAAACTTTAGAACATCAATAAAAATGAAAAAATAGAAACTTAATGTATCTTCAATTGTTCCTGTCAACTATTTAATTTGTACTTATCATCTTCATATATAGTATCTTGTTATATATTTTAAAAATCAAAACCGCCGCTTTGAAAATACATGAACACAGTAACTAATTTATTAAACTCGTCAATGCGTCATCAATTGTATAGTTTTCAACTAAATGCTTTGATAAGCGCTCGCGATTTTTTAAAGTTTATTTGTTGTCTGATTTTAAGTTTATTTGTTGCACTAGTCTTTCGAGAAATAAATAAGAACTCTACAGTGAAAATTGTAGTTGCTTATTGTAAAGTATGGAATTTCGCGTATAACCACACGTCCTTTATATTGTGTACGAAGGTGTATGGAAGGTGACAAAAGTTTACGACCGCATCGTCAGTATATGGCAAGCAAACCTATGAATAGTCGACGCATATTTTACAAGAATTTCTCTTCATTCAACTTGTCACAATGATTATGATTATATAACGTCTTAATAAATAGTTATGAATCATTTTCCACAAATGTACATGTGATCGTTATTTCTCCGGAAGTGCAATCATTCTTACCCACATCGCTCTGAGTTGAATCAATTTATCTATATCCTAACATGGGTTCATAGTTTATCACTCTTGTAAAGTTTGTGAACATGTATATTCCTTTTGTTACGTTATCGTCATCAGTCCATTACCATCTCATTGCTGGGTACGGCTATCGGAGCAAGAGAGGTTAATGTTATTGTCTCCAAATATGGATTGCTAGACTCTGTACTTTATAGGCCATTTTTTAAAGAACTTTCAGTTATATTTCCTCTCAATCTTTCTTTTTACCTTTAATGCGTTAAAGTTTAATTAATTTGAATACGACAAAAAAATTCAAGGTGCCTGGAATTTAAATCTCGAAACTCTAGATTGAGACCGCAAACTTCAAAGCGCTAGATAATCACCTCTACAGGTATTTACAACAACAAAAAAAATGGTATTAATTCAATAACATATTTGATTGTTACCCATCACCTTTACTATACATGTTTATATTCGTAACAATATCTCATCTCCATAACCACGTCTCTATTAACATAACAAAGACGTAGGATCGAAAGCAGAATGTATGTGTATGGTGATTCGAAGGAATACGAGAATTACGACTAGGGTTGCCAAAAAATATACATATTTAGATTTAAATTTTGCGAGTTTGCATTTCCGAGGTGTTTCCAAATTGGAGGTAAAAGTGGACAAGAAGCTAGCAGAATAAGCCGCCGACGTAAATTAGCAGCACCATTGCTTATGAGGAAAAAACCATATTAACATGTAGCATTAAAAGAAAGTATATACGAGTAGCTTAATCATCTTTAAAAATGCTAGGCCAGCTTTAAGGGCTGTCCGTATTAGGCCTATCCATTTTTCCTATTTATGAGTGTGGTAACCAAAAAGATAGAAGGGCCGTAGAGGAGACTTTTTGAGGATTTACCCACAGAAACTTTCATCTCGCTTCATATTGGTACCACCTCGGATTGACTAGCGTTTCCCATATATTTCTTAACAACTTACTATCAATTGGTAATAAGTCGTAGACTATTTTCCTCCCAATGGCCGATCTATTTCATATACCACTGGAAAATTTTCCTCCCTAGTCCGGTTTATTAGTACAGTCGAATGTGTTCGGTGGCAACCCTATCCACACCGTACCGACGCGATACGTAACGTTATGCAGGTGTTGAATGCAGCGGCGTTACTGTGATGTGTGGCCGTGAACCAAATGTTCTTCACGGTGTGTGATCAATTGTGATCCGGTTGGCAGACAGAACAAACTGTTTACCGGACACGGCAACCACGTGTGGCAACGTATTGAGGAATCCCTGATGATCTATTGTTGTTTTTTCATTAGTTTCGTAACCTTTATCAAGCGTTACTGCGCTGTTTGTATGCAGATTTCATTAAATTAGTATTTTATGCGTTTGTTTTAGAGCAATATGAGATGATATCTTAGATTGATTTGTTTGTAAAGGCGTGGTGAAGCTGTCATCGTACTGGTTTGACACAGGTATTTGATGATGAAATTTAATTCCTTTTGAGGGTCTGGGACTCTTCTTTCTGTAGTCCCATATTCCTGAGACATAAGATACTAGGAAGTTTATAAGTAATGGATGAACGTGGATGGATGGATGGACTTTGTTTTCAAGTTAAAAAAAATGCCTATAGAACTCCCTATAAAGTTATCTTTGCCTTTTGTTCAGTCAAAATTCTGTCTTACCCATTTCTAAGGTGAGTCTCTGAAGTTAAAAAAAAAATAAAAAGGCATCATAAATGTCCTTCAAAAGCTTAAATTATAAATAAACAGTTTAATTTTTTATTAGAATAATTCCGCAAAAAACACCGAATTCAACTTATGTATTTTTATTGTCCGCATAATAAAGTAGTTAAGAGATAAAACGCGTCTTCACATATAGGTAACAATCTTCTCTTCTGGTCTTACGCACGCTGTTTATATAAACATAAAACGATTATGCAGCTAAGCATTAGCGGTTTCTTAATAACGATTTAGATTAAAACTGCGGGTGATTGTTTCAGAATGTTTCCCATAACACATTGTTTTCGAATGAATATGTGCTGCATTTGTGTAAAAAGCGTCGGCCGAGTGTTGCAATTTGTCACTGAACTAGCGTACAAATTAATATACGAGTGATTAAAATTTTACCACTAAATAGAGGATCCATTTTTAAATATTCAGAGTTTATTGTTTCGTTTTTTGTTTTCAGATAACGAGCGGAAAAATGCCGACTATGGAAACATCGCGCATGCATGATTTAAATCACACCAAATTACTGACACATACTAAGAAAGGACGAGTATTCGGAGCGTGTACCACCTATTCGCCCTTATTCGTCTACATCCTCGTCGTATCTAAATGTAACATTAACATAATGTATTCCTTAGTTGTATTTCAAGAATGTATTATATCACAACTAGAGATGGGCAGAGGGTTTAAACCCAATGGGTGGATACGGGTTTAAACCGGGTATTTTGGGTGAAATAGGGTTTAAACCCAAATAAACACCCAAACAGCGGGTGTAAACTATTGTCATTCATATTTTTATTTTCTTCGTGTAATACCATTTTTAAAATAATATTGTAAACAATTCACTAAATATGCACTCTAAAAGCACATATTTCATTTAACTACGCTGTTATAGTCGTTATAGTCCATTCGGATGTGTTACATTTGGGTTGCAATTTTCGAAGACCCAATTTTATTTTATAGATGTCAATGATTAGTGTACAGTTAAATCCTAATTTGTGGAGTCCCAACTGTTGTCCCTCGGCCGCCATCTTGAAAAAAGGGTCACAAAGCGTTTTTACGCTCTAACAGGCATACTATTTGTCGCACAGAAATTTAGTAAGAACAATTATGGTTTCAAATTGATTTATCTATAATTTTAGTTCTATAACTTTTTGTCGTCAAACCAAAAATAACAAAGATAATAACAATAATAGGTTACACTTTGGGAAGACTTTTTTAACTTTTTTCTACTTAATTTACAGAAAATGACATTGAAACATTTTGATAAAGGAGTTTTTATAGTCCGGTCAATTTAGACATAAAAATAGTAATCAAATAACATAAAGCTAAATTTCCGTAAAGACCTTGGGTTTACCATCACAAGTAAAGTCCCAAAAGTCCTCATCGATGTGTGTGTCGGCACTTATTCCGGGTCAAACGTCAAAATTTTCGGGTTTCTGGATTTTTCTCGAAAACGGTAAATTTTATCGAAAAGTACCTACCTTGGACCAAAGTTGTAGCACTTAAAATTTTCTATAAAATAATGTTTATATTTTTTTTCTTAAAGCTATAATTATTAAGATGTTACGTAAGAATTACATTTTACATTATATGCCCATATTCCCACACCACCTGTGCATACGAGAGGTATATTTATTTGTTTTAGTTGTGCGCTATTTGTTTCGTCAAACAAATAATAATTAAAAAGGTAATAAAAATAGATGAACCCCTAAAAATGTAATATTTAAAAATGTAAAAACATTAGAAATACAGTAAAAACCTATAGTATATCTATTAAATAAACATTTGAACTATTTTAAAAGCTTTGTGTAGATTTTATTAACTCATTTTATAAACACCCAGATAAATACCCAGTGGGAGGAAATAAACGGGTATTTATTGGGTTTAAACCCTGCACAGGGTTTAAACCGGGTTCTTTGCCCATCTCTAATCACAACCGCACGCATGCCAAGCCGCCACTAAAACAAACGTGTGGAAAGAGTATTTGACTCGGTTTGTATATATTTGCAAGCGCATGTAGCATAGTTTTTGATCAAGTCAACCGTTTGTAGATATTTGGAATTTGCGGCAAACATCAAGAGTGCGGAACGCGGATGCAGCATTACATATTTTATAAGTACACTATGACCTGATTTAACGAAAGCATTTGTCAATCAATAGCTGGATGGTTTAAGTGGGTCATCTCTTAGAACATGTGAGACAAGATTACACCGACCAAAGAAGGCAACTGACCTTTACTACGATTTCCAATTCAATTTGTTCTTCATTATAAATATCCATGAGGATACAGTGCCATCAGGTGTATTCAAAGGTAAACATATAATATAGCATAAAATATACCTCAACCCAAATCCTACAATTCTATAATAACATACAATATAGGTATATGATACAATACATATGTATTTGCCATTTTATAGTCTTTGACCTGTTTGACTAAAAACTTGTTTGATATTTACATTTATTTACATAGCGCATCCGTCATAGATTTACGATAAATTCATTCATAGATTCCGTATGACAAATATAAATTGTTCGTATGATTTTATTAAATGTGCATTTTCTGATACTATCACTTATCAAATCATAAGTAGGTATTGCTTTGATGTCATGTTTTGCAATTACTACTATAAGCTCTGTATGAAAGGTAATAAAGGTGAGCGCACATTTTAGCAGATGCAATTGTCAATCTTTAGCGATATGGAGGCGTGCTAGTCTCCGCAGGGTGCTCCCGCGTGATCTACCGAAACATCGTGATGTTGACTTGAGAAAAGAAACACAGGATCAGTCATCACGACTCATCTTATCTAAATAACATTATACCATGTTATAAAAAGTGTCAGTAAGGCTCCTCAACTAAATAATTTCGTACTATTATTGGTCTCCTTTTTATACGTAACATACTATAGTATTAACGAATTCTTACACCTAAAATCAAAATAAGTAGTAACATTTAGGAATATAAATGTTTTTGTAGAAATTATGAAACATTTCATAGAAATCCTTAAGAACAATAAAATTGACACTAAAGAAAAAATAAGTATTTTTAGTAGTTAATGTGTAAAGTGCAGTCAAAAATTATATTTTTTTACAGCAGCTCCATTCATTCGTATGAATACCAGACAGAAAAATAAACGACTTAGATATTCTTAAAATATCTCAACCGTTGAATAAGTAACTATGAATCTGACATTCACGACTTCGCTGAGTAATTGAAATACTAGCGATACGATCCATCACAAAAGTGAGTAATACTTAAATAATAAAATAATTGGCTAAGCGCGAGTCGAATTCGCTCACCGAGGGTTCCATATTGCCAACTTTTCTTTCTTTCACATCGTTTACGTTTATTCTTAGTATTTTTTATCAAAGCTATAAGATAACTAGAGCATTGAGCTACTATCGGGAAATTTTGAACTGTCTACCTATTACGCATAGATTAGTAAAGATATCTCACCGCCTTGTAATTGACGGAAGCCACAAATAGGAGACACATAATATGTAAAATGGCTGACTGTTTACTATAAACGATTTTTTTATATTTCCAAACACGAAAATAGATTACAGTGACAATTTCAATTGACAAAACTGGTTACATTTTCTTGTTAGGAGTGAGTAATCTTTACTAATCTATGCTATTACGGTTCAAGATATAAAACGAAAAACGCGGAAAAATAGTAATTTTCTATATGGCTTCCATTGATTTTCAAGATTTCGTTATTTTTAGAATCTGTTGGCCACAGTTATACATTCTCTATATAAAAAAATCTATAAAGATGGACACCGTAATAGTACGGTTCAAGGGATGGAGCCCTGTGACAGAGGGAAAGACGGAAAGACAGTGGAGGCTTAGTAATAGAATTCCGTTGTTACCCGTTGAGTGCGGAATCCTAAAAAAGATAACTTAGCGATAAGCCGCGCAAATTGTTTTGAATTTTTGATGCATCCTCATAGTCCACACCACACGGAACTGGTAGATTATAATCGTAACAGGATCCACTGTTCGTCCGCAATGTTATTTATACATCCTTTATTACAGACAATTATGCGCATAAAAAAACTGCCATAACAATTATGTTACGATTTATATTTGTCGACATTGAACATTTATTATAAGCGATTAACCTTCTTTTTTTTCTCGAGGGGGAAACCTTCAAAAGGTACCCGACGACGTGGGAGCGACGTCGGGTTATGTGGGATTTTACCGCACTAAAATCCCCCCGGTGGCCGTCCTCAACGCTTGTTGGAGAACTCCGGGATCTCCAACGAAACACAACCGGAGCCCTCCAAGCACGATGCCCAACGGGCTCTACCCTGGGGGAGCAGTTTTCGGTCCTCCCACACCATGTAGTGTTTACGACCGGTATGCGACCACACATACCGCCGTCCTTCCCGGGGTCGCTTGCTAGACGGTTCGAGCTCCCACTCTTGCCGCCCGCAACCCTGGAAGCCTCTTTGTAGTCGCCTCCTACGACAGGCAGCGGATATATTATCGCGTATGTGTAAAATATATGTATAACTTAATGTTATTTAGACGTCATATTAGAACTACTCAACTACTGCGTCTACGATATCTACATATAGGCTATTACGGAGCACCTAGCTGTAATTGTCCCATAATCAGCTGAATCCATTTCTCAGTCGGGGACTGACAGCGATCTCGCTTTCATTCCGGGGCCATTCTTAAAGCTTTCACACAATTATCGTGGCTTGATTAGGCGAGATAATAGCTTAATCTAGATGTAGTAACATGAACTGAATATGCTTCTTAACTAGGCCCTGTCCTATACTTACAGTTTAAGCTTAATTAATAATGTTTCGGCAATGATAGTGTAGTTGTTAAGAAAATCTGCCCTCATACAACCGTCCGAGGTACAAAGAAATTATAATTATAATTAATTACAAAGAAATTAGAAATAAATTATCAGTTTCTTAAAAATCGTGAGGAAACTTGCACACCTGAGAGTTCGAAAAAAAAACTTAAGGCTGTGTGAAGTCTACCAATTCGCACTTGACCAGCTTGTCCACCAAGCTGGCCAAGTGCGAATTGGTAGACGTTATGGCCCAAACCCCTCTCTCTGAGAGAAGACCCGTACAATAATGGACTGACGACGACATAATGAAAACGAAAATGTGCAACATATAAAACTATAGTATAAATATAATACGAGTAGATATAGTTGTCCACTAGACTTAACAGCATTATTACTAAAAGATCTTTACGAAATAAAACGAAAACATTGTTCGATTCTGTAACATTTTAAACGCTCTACTTGACCCCAGATTGCGTTAGTCATTTCATTGCCGTAAACGCATTAGATGTCCAAAATTTGGAGGAAGCAACATAGCATTATTATACAATTTGCGAATAGACAGCGCACGCGATCATGCGAAAATAGTATTGTTGTCTTCATGTTACAACATTGCTTAGTTGTTGTCGATTATTTAAAGAGACAATGTTGAGTCGCACGCAGAACCACCGATGATTCTCACGGCGGCCGAAGGTTATAGATAACTGTGGTTGCAACACACTTTGAATAATTTGATTTCAAAACTGCAGACGCCCTGAAGCGTGCTTAACTGGTGTGGTGACTGAACAGCAGAATATTGATTATACATACAAAGTTTAGTGCCTATTGTCTTGTACTAACTCGAAGAATCCTTCATATTTCAGAAGTTCCATAATAGAATTGGTCGTAAGTTGCTGCGTATTTTGTTCAAATGTTATGCAAAAGTCGTAACCATAAGAATATTAAACGGTAAGTTTATTACCGTCATTTTATACTGGGTAACTTATGTTATAAAAAGATGATAAAAAGAATTTTGACTACTGATTAAGTAAGAAAATGTATTAATTCCGCTAAAAATTAAGTTCAAACCCATAATATGGTTAAGTGTGAGTACAATCTAGAAATAGAAAACACGGAAACGGTATAATGTAACCAGAACTTTTGTAAACCTACTTTAAAATACAGCATCTAGATAACGTAGTCATAGACATGTCCATGTTCCGTGAGCAAGTTTTTGCGATTATGGAATATGATAGCACGATTATTCCTAGTGCGATTTTGAACTAACTATAACACTGAAAAGTGTTTAAAATTTTTGCCAGGCCTAAAATAAACATAATGTATAAATATTTCATACTAACAACCCCGTACTAAAATGACTAGGACGCTAGTAACAATATCTGGTCTATCTATCATTGGGACGTCTTACCCCCCGGGCGCACATATATTGCGGCGATGTCAACATAAGGGCGGTGGTCAGGAAATTCGGGTCTCGAGGATACCCTCTTTGCCCGGACAGATTCTCAGGTGGTCGAATCCTGGATTTATAATATTTATTCATAATAAAATAATTCTATTTAAAACATTATAATATAATGAACAAGTATCAAAAATAGGACAACCCCACTGTTAAGTGGGTGGTTCGGTACTTGTCCCAATTTCTGGTGTTCACAGATGTAACGTCCAATATGACTGGGTCTAAGCACTGACCCAGAGAGATATCTAAAATATCGATTAAAATGGCATATAAAAGTAAAAACACATTGTCATATAAGGCAATATGTGCTCAATGTGCCTTAAACGTTTTCGATGATCCTCATCATTTTAAAACGAGATTCATACCTAGTAATATAGACTAGAGATATATTCGTATTAATTCCCTTACATCATAACAACAGTGTTAAGTGCTGCTGTGTTCCGTTTGAATAGTGTAGTATGGTAGATATAAGTAAAAATAAAAGTTAAAGAAGTTTATAGCATACATTTCATCGGAATTTCAATATTCAGCATCATAACATACTTAATATAGTGTAAATTCCTAAACTAGAATGTATTTAAGATAATTATAACGCTAAAGATGATTATGCTCTCGAGATAATTATAATGATAGTAAAGTAACTGTATATATCGAAATGAAGTAGCCGGAGCTTGCGCAAACTACTCTATAATGACTAATTGATCTGCTAACGTTCATTCTCATTAGTTACCTTCTATTAATATGTTACGTAAGTTAAACATGTTAATATGATACTTTAATATTCGCAAAAAGTAAAATACTGACTAAAGAAACAAACGAGATGCTGACTTGGTTCCTGTTACCCGTGGTATGAATTTGTAATTAAGCTCAGAAAATAGGCAAGTACTAAGTTGGAACGCCTTCTCTTCAACGGAAGATTCAGGATTTTCGTTTGTGAGCAACCCGATTGGTTGTTCTCCATAGGAACAGGTCGTCTACCTGTTCCTATGGAGAACAACCAACATTTCTCCGTCTAAAGAGAAAAATAAAACATATACATATTAGTTTCTTACTTTTCATTACATGTTTGCACTTTTCTATGCTTTGCATAAACATGTTCAAACTTGGTAGAAAATTTTATCTAGCTTAATTCATATACTATATTTTTGTGAATAAGGAATAAACAACTAAACCCTGCGTCCAATAGACAGCGTTATGACATTTCCAGCTTCCCAGACAAGGCCGGGTTAGATAACGAGCTGAGCTTTCACCCGCGGTATATCACGCGCGGCAGGCCTTCCGTGAAGCGCATCGCTGACCCTCGACCCGACATGCGACAAACTGTGTGACTGGCTTGCCATGTGCTGAACTTAAACTATTGTTTGGAATTGAGATCTCTGGCTATATTTAGATATTTATAAACAGCTTTAAGGTTAATTTATAAACAGACATTGAAAGTGCCATATACAGGTACTAATGTCCACAGCTTTGAACGGACAAAATCATAGTCTCTATACAATATTGATGGTGTTACGTTAGATATAAAAATGTTAGTCGTTAATACATGTGGTATGTAAAAATACTGTTTTTTCTACGACGGTATGTTACACTACTTCTAAGTCTTAATATGTACGTACTTTTTATATAATGCCTATCGTAAAAGTAGGAAACAAAACCTTATTTATAAAACTAAGAAAACCTTACATTGATATTGAGCATTTAGGAAAACTTATCATGTAAAGCTACTTTATATTTCCATACATAAAATAAAATCTTGTAGAAAATGACTGTTAAAAAACTGATCGAAATTCTATACGTTAAAAATATTGTAGAACAACTCTACATTATGTAGTTACAAGAATATAAAAGAAGTAAGACAATTGCTTGAATTCCTTTCTATTTGTAAACAGATCAGCACGGGGACTTGAAGATACCTCAAAGATCGGGGTCAATAGGTAAGATGATGTCGTCCAAATGCCAAATAACTGGGTACGGAGCGAAATTAATGCCGCCAATTTGAACGATGTCGAAATCGTCGTAACTCGTTTGCGTACGTCAATTGGGATCGTTACTTTTATTAATGGATCTAGGGTTGTCGGGCATTCGTATTTAACTAGACTGGTGGGGTAATTGGAGTATTCAATTATTAAGATTGTTCATAAATTTTATTTAAATTTAATTTCGAAATGCAGAATTAGTTTAAAATTAATCCACCAATTTGAACGATGTCGCAATGTTGGTAGCTCGTTTGCGTACGTCAATTGGGATCGTTACTTTTAGTAATGGATCTAGGGTTGTCGGGCATTCGCATTTAACTAGACTGGTGGGGGAATTGGGGTTCAAATTGTTAAGATTGTTTATTAATTTTATTTCGAAATGCAGAAGTAGGTTAAAATTAATCCCGCCCCTTTGAAGATGTCGAAATCGTCGTAGCTCGTCTGCGTACATCAATTGGTATCGTTACTTTTTTTTAATGGATCTAGGGGTATCGGGCATTAACTGGTGGGGTAATTGGAGTATTCAATTATTAAGATTTTTTATAAATATTATTTCGAAATGCCGAAACTCGAAACTCGAAACTCGAACTTCGAAAAAATTCGAAATATTATGAGAAAGCCTTCGATTCTATCGAGACGTGGGCGGTATTGGAGTCACTCCAGAGGTGCCAGATCGACTATCGATACATCTAAGTGTTGAAGTGTATGTATAAGGCAGCCTCAATGACGATCCGATTACACGACAGAAGTACGAAGTGTGAGACAGGGTGACGTATTGTCTCCAAAACTGTTTACCGCTGCACTGGAGGACGTGTTCAAACTGATGGAGTGGAAAGGATTCGGCATCAACATCGATGGCGAATACATCACTCACCTTCGATTTGCAGACGATATCGTCATCATGGCGGAGTCGCTGGAGGACCTCAATACCATGCTCAATGACCTCTGTGGCGCCTCTCAACGGGTAGGTCTTAAGATGAACATGGACAAGACGAAGATCATGTCTAACGTCCATGTCACACCCATGCCGGTCGTTGTAGATGGCGTCACACTCGAAGTTGTTGACGAATACGTTTACCTGGGACAGATAATCCAGATGGGTAAGTCCAACTTCGAGAAAGAGGTCACTCGTAGAATCCGACTCGGTTGGGCAGCGTTCGGGAAATTGCGTGACATCTTCTCATCCAAGATACCTCAGAGCCTGAAGTCGAAGATGTTCGAGCAGTGTGTGTTGCCAGTGATGACGTACGGTGCCGAGACGTGGTCTTTCACTGTGAGCCTTATACGAAGACTCAAAGTCGCTCAGCGAGCTATGGAGAGAGCTATGCTCGGTATTTCCCTACGCGACAGAATTCGTAACGAGGAAATCCGTAGGCGAACGAAAGTTACCGACATAGCTCTCAAAATAAGCAAGCTGAAGTGGCAATGGGCTGGCCACATAGTTCGCAGGACCGATAACCGGTGGGGTCGGAAGGTCCTTGAATGGAGACCACGTCTCGGTAAAAGGAGTACAGGACGCCCCCCGACCAGGTGGACTGACGACCTGAAGCGGACGGCGGGTAACCGCTGGATGCAGACTGCCCAAGACCGGTCGGAGTGGCGCAGACTAGGGGAGGCCTATGTCCAGCAGTGGACCAGTAAAGGCTGATGGATGGATGGATGATGGATGGTGGGGTAATTGGTGTATAAATTATTAACATGTTTTAATTATGCACATGTTTTTAAATTTTATTTCGAAATGCAGAATTAGTTAAAAAAAATTATGCAAAGCATCCTAGTTTTGGAACAGTACCATTAATTTGCATCAATAATAACAAAGCGTGGATTTAAGTCTTTTAAATTGTAATTTATTTTATAAAAGTACCGTGATATAGGTATTATCGTGTTCAAAAATACATTGTTATCTACATTAAACGTTCGGTATGCCTAACTTCATATTATTAAATATTATTTAGAGTCTGAATTTCTATTATTGGACATCGCAACCCTAGGCAAAACGTGAAAGCACCTATCATATGAGCGTGTGATATGCTTAGCATTATGCTCACTGATGTAACAATAATTTTGGTGCATTATGATGTTGTACTGTTGTGTTGGAGTTTGTCGGTAATGAAGCGAACATAGCTGATATTAACCTACTTTGGACTTGCTAAATTTACCATTTGGACTATCTTTTCTTTGTAAAACTGAAGTAGCATACGAGTGTACACTATGAGGATGTGGTGGGTCTAATATGTTGTTGGTTATAAACGTCAATTGGCGACAGGAACCAATTATAACCAGGTGGATATATTGCTTCTTAAAGTTTCTAAAAAAGGAATAAGCATTGTAAAAACTAATAATAATTTGCGCATTTTTTCGACTTACTCACTAACCCACCCTACACACTCGGTTCACCCGCATACTTATTTAATACCTTTGAATATAATGTACGATGGATTACAAATTATCATTATCACAAGCGATGATTATTGCTCTTTCATTTCCTATTTGAAGAAAAAGTGAAGTGTTTTTGTTCATTGCAACGTTTGTTTTACTTCCATTGTAATGGCACGCACACCACTTAAGCGCACAACTACTTCCCCATTCCTAAGCAAATAGCAAGAAAATATCACAGTACCTATAAGTGGTGTGTGCCTACAATTATTTCTATGTGATGAAAGTGCCATGTAGTGTTCATAGGACAACTAAAGGGGCAATAATTTTAGGTTAATTATTGTTCCTAATATATCCCAACCTTAAGGACTAACCTTTGCGACATCCCTAGGTACATTCCGACACTCCCAAAATGAGAACCTTCTTTCGGATAAACTTCTTTCCTGATATTAATGCTTCAGATAAAGCTATTTTATTAAGTGGCCAGCGAAGCCATCGAAGCAAATATTAGGCAACGGTTAGGAAAGGAAGTTTTATCTAAACTCTAAAGGCTTCATATCACGTAATGTGATTAACGTGACTAAAACATGATTTGCATATTTCTTCCATACTACCAGAACACACTGTACATATAATTCAGAAAGAGCCTGCTGTAATACTCAAGTTATGCATATAAAAGAATCTACTTTTAAAGACGCTGTAATAACCATAATCAAATAGTTATTTCCTTTTTAAACCTAAGAAAAAATATCCGTCCAAAAATGCATAGCAATTAACTTAACTATGCCAAATTGGATCGGTAAATCACGATAACAAAGCCATATTATTATATTTCATGTTTAGTTCTTTTATACAGGAAGAGTGAATCATCGGATGATCTAAGGTAACTATGTAAATATAATAGCAAAATGACTGTGAGTAATGAATTCAATTTTGGAACTATTGCTAATGCCATATGCCTAGTTTGTAATAATTCGTGGTGGAAATTTCGGTTAAAATTTTGAAAAAGATAAAGTTCATCACTAGCTTCCATAAATAACTAGAATATACATAATTTCTTAAATAAAAGATAAAAACTTATATGAACTATAAGTAGTTTGTCCATATGTTGCTCAATTAAAAAAAACTATATTTTAAAAGATTATGCTAAAGCTTGTCGAAAGCTACCACCTACCACATTAAAATAAAATAAAATCGGTTGAAAGGCAAAAATGCAAAAATCTTCTTAACTATTTCGTCTTAGCCGATTTTAATGACGATAATGAGAAAGAGCTAGGCTAGATAGATTTTGATTATTTTCAAAGTATGAATGTACAACCCAATATACCTTTTTTTTATAATATAGGAGTAGCAGACGAGCATGCAGTCCACCTGATGGTAACTGGCTACTGCCACCCATGGACATCTGTAATCAACCCCAGATAGGATTAGATATTCCTACCTAAGGTCGGCGACAGGTGCGCCGCTACCCCTAAGGACTAAGCTGGAACGCCTCAGAAAAGTCTGTCTCCCTTACCACACCCTTCAAACCGGAACACAACAGCGCCTAACACTGCTGTTATTAGGTAGAAATAGGTGTGGCGGTGGTGCCCCCGGAGTCGAACCACAAAGGGTTCTACCACCTTCCACCTATATTAAGTAGGTACCTATGTACCTACATAATGAATAATTATTTTACCCACGATTTAGTTTTAATTAACCGACATTTACAATGGCAGGCCAGTCGTGTACCAGAGATGAGCGAACGATAAATGATGAGTTATTTAAATGCGCCGATATGGTTCGGTTTACTTCGAGGGCAATAGGTTAAACTCAACACGAATTAGCCGTATTTCATGCGAACACTGATTGTGTAACATTCAGCTTACCAATATTTAATTTATACATGGTACTTTGTATGTATGTTAGTTACAAATTCTGTATTTATATAATACCCATCTTTCCAAATTGCTTTTATCTGATCGATACTTATGACATCTTTTTAGTAGTTCAAAATTTTTAATGCATATTTCGCTATATGTATTAATTTTATATAAATCAAAAATGTAGTTGAAATTGGTATTATTATTTAATACACAATTTTTTATACAATCGTATATCTGCATGTAGAGCCCTTATTATTACACTTTCTTGCTTGAGCTAAATTTAAGATCAACTTAAAAATTCTATATATTTTTTTTTTTTAAACGCTTTCTACACTTACAGCCCCACACTAGGATTCCCTGTATCGTGGGTGCTATGGACACACACAGAGACAAATACACAAACGCCCAGACCCAGAAACAGAAATCTAAATTCATCATTTAGAAATCTGTCTGGCCGGGGATCGAACCCGGGACCCTCTGCGCGTCAGACCGCCATGGTGACCGCTCCGCCACGCGGGTCGTCAAATTTTTATTGAATCGTTACGTTTTAATGCCTTCACCGTAACCATAGTCATTGTTACTTCAGTACCTACTTATCCCTTCGAATACAAAGAATATAGATAAGTACCTTGCATAAGAACTTAAAGATGGCCGACACGACATCTTAAACTCGTGCACACGTGACAATATAATGTTCGAGACCACAGTTTTCTTTCATCACCAAGTTGCAAAATAATTTGCACTGTGGTGCTAATAGTTGCTATTAAGCCTTAAGTTCGCCCTTCGTAACTGGTTTGTGGTGATTAAATAAATAAAACAAGGTAATCACAACCTCTTCATGTTTCAAAATTTGCAAATAATAACATGTACTCTACCTAATACTTTGTGGTCACAAAATTCAGACTGTAAAATTTAATCATAATCTTAATCAGTCTTTAGTTTCTCAAACAAGGTGCAAATAATATAAATGTTAAAATAATTTACAACATCATCTTATTTTGCCTTTAAGTTATCGTTACAGAGGACCCCCGATAATCCGGCCCCTGTCTAATCCGGCGCCCCCTGTAATCCGACATGACTTTGAATATGTATTACTTATGTATTTGACAATCTTGGTACATATGTATGTGCATTTATGCTTAATTTTATAATAAAACGTAAGCTCTCTATTGTTGTTTAATTTACTAAATTCGGCATACATAAATTAAGTATGTTTTGTACTTCAAAGTATGTACATATGTACATATAACATATAGAATCTTATCATTGAATATGTAATTTGTCGGATTACAAGGTACTCTTTTGTAAAAAAAATCCGGACTATAGGGGGTCTTAGGCAGTACTCTATAATCCGACAAATTCGATAGTCCGACACTGCCCTGCATAATGTTTGTCGGATTACCGGAGGTCCACTGTATTATGATTAAATCTGTCTTAACAAAGTTGTAATCTTCTATTGTTAAGCACATAGAATGTAGATAAGTAAGATATCCGATTCTACGTATAGTGCTGAAAATGTTAAATTATCTGAATATGCTTATTTTATACGCTTAGTAAATTGTAAGTATAACCGATAAGGATATGTTCTAAAACGTGCAAACAAAATACAGTATCTTTGGTTCATTCGATATATACATATATTAAATATATTCGTGAGACAATTGTAACATACAAGTGTGCTCACATTAGTGTAAATGTCATCACAATTCTGTTAAATACATAAGTACAACACTACCATAAGCATTTTACTAAGCTTAGCAGTATATCGTTAATACCGTAAAACAATTGCTTAAAAGTAAAAGTTTGTGTAGCGAATCTATAAGCAACTATTACCCAAACATCACACAGGTTTCTATTCACTTCGCATAATCAAATGCCAATCTTTTGAAGGCGGAAGAACAATGGAGCAAAATGATATGGTGAGTTACCGTCGATCGCAAATCAATCTGCATCACAATAGAATTGTTTTAGGCACTTTCCCTGCTCTTTGACACCTATTAACCATTTGTTAGATTCGTCTGCAAGATAAGTAATGATAGTCTAAGATCAGACTCACTGATTTGTATATCCATCTGGTTTTTTATATTTATGAATACGATTACGCCATCCTCATTCTTTACAAATCAAATTTCATATTAAGTATGTTGTTTGTCTTTAAACTTTATTTAGTTCAATTAAACAAATTTATTAATACTTCAACATCATTTCGACAATAATATTAATAACACGTTATTATGTGGGTATAATTTTGTTTCCCTTATTAATAATTTGGCCTATACTTTTTAAACGAATGGAGTATTTTACATGGAGTTTACAAGTTTAGTTTACTATGACTAAAAACTCTCACTATAGTAAAGGTATAGTATTCATTTTATCTATTTACTTAAAATATACTTAAATATAAGTCAATATCGATTCTTGTTATTTTACCGTGAGAATCGATCGTAGGTAAGTATTTGTCGGTATCTTCTTATGTTTATTTGGAACATGTTATCTTACTTAATTACGCAATGTCTATATATTCACATTTTAAAGTTCACGCAATAATGTGTAGTGATGTAATAGCTGTTTATAAAGTTTTTTGTGTTACTGCACAAACATTATGCATGTAGGTAACATTGTTGTATGCATCTACTGTATGTAGTTGTAGGTTCTCGGCGTAGGTATGCATCCTACTGTCCCTGTAGTTCCGGGACCAGAATAGGGCTACGGTATCCCCGGCCTGTCGTAAGAGGCGAGTAAAGGGGGCTTCCGGGGTTGCGGGTGGCAAGAGTAGGAGCTCGAACCGCCCGGCTAGTGACCCCGGGAAGGACGGCGGTATGTGTGGTCGCATAACGTCGTGCCCACCAAACGGTGTGGTGAGCGTCAAGCTCAGGCGCCCAGGCGGGCGATGGGGCAACGCGCTAAGAGGACTCCGGTTGCGTTCCTTTGGAGATCCCGAAGTCCTCTACGCAGCGCCGAGGACGGCCCCCGGGGGGTTTTAGTGCGGTAAGAATCCCACATAACCCCGTGCCGCTCCCACGGCATAGGGTACCTTTTGAAGGTTTCCCCTCGTAAACAAAAAAAAAAGGTACGCATCCTACAGAATTTACCTATTAGTGTCTCTTCGATGCATACAATTCGTGTCATTTGAGAGAATTATTCACATTCCTTTAAATACCAAGCCTCTCCTACGATTTATTTGGTCGTTAGCAGTTTAGCAATTTTCGTTCGATGTTCACAAACGTTTTTTTTAAATATGGCGAAATATAACTTGGAATTTTACATTAAAAACGTCTAGTTTTAATCATAGATACTATTTCATGTGTAGTAGCACATTTGACATTAACATGAACTTTGTAACTATTCGCATCCAAGAAAATATGACCACAATGTTAGCTCTACGTAAATATCACCGACATTGTTTTTAATCTACAAGATTGATACTTATTCTTAAATTTATAGAAACATTAGAATCGCTGGCAGGTAGGTACATTAACCATTTGTCCCTGTAGTTCCGGGATCAGAATAGGGCTACAGTATCCCCTGCTTGTCGTAAGAGGCAACTAAAAGGGGTTTTCAGGGTTGCGGGCGGCAAGAGTGGGAGCTCGAACCGCCTGGCCAACGACCCCGGAAGGACGGCGGTATGTGTGGTCGCATACCGTCGTGTATATCAGACAGTGTGGTGATTCAATCTCACTTTAGTGAGACCGGGGGGTTTTAGTGCGGTAAAAATCCTACATAACACCGTGTCGCTCCCACGGCACCGGGTACCTTTTGAACGTATCCCCCTCGAGAAGAAAAAAAAGGTACACTAACAATTAACTATGTACATACCTACCTAGGCACCTACATTACTTATGCACAAATAGGTACGCTTACAATTATTTACCCATTTAATACTTGAAATCTCTATTACTAAAACTACATGATTTTATGCTGAGTAAATTTATAAATTTAGTTAAATAATTAATAATTAGGTAATTATTCATTAATACTTAGTACGTAGAGTATTAGTGAACTTTGCTTATATTTACCTATTTAAGTAGGTTTAATTTTACAGAATTTTCCAACGACATTAATAATGTTAAGTAGGCTAATAATCATAATCAAAAATCATTTACAACATATTCAAATAAACATTATGTAGGTAGAGGAATGTGGTTATTCAAAAAGCTTAGTGAATATCTTGAATGTATAATCAAAAAATATTTATAGTGTACCTAGTCATGTAAACCTATTACTTGAGCGGGTCATGGCTATCCGTAGGTCCTACTTAGTGTTTGTGTAAATACTTAGATGTTGCGCCAAGGACTTAGTGACGCCGACATCCTCGCGGCGTCCTTTCACGATCTAAAGACGAATACGCAAATGAAACAGGGATGCGATTATCGAAAAAGTCGATTCTTTTATCGATTCGAACCGAAGTGCAATAAATCGATTCACAAAAGTATCGAGGCCTAAAGAATCGATTCTTGCAAAATCGATAATCGATATTTTCAGCTGAAAAGGGCAAAAAGACCGAAAACAGGTCAGCAGGACCAAATAAGCACTGAAATACATATCCATCAGCAAAAAATTTCTATAACACATTCAACCAACTTCAAAATGACTTTCGATTTTCTAGGAGGATAAATGTATTCTTCGATTAATGGATATCAGATCGCCATCCCTAAAATGAAACACGTGCCAATAAAAAAAAGATATGTAAATTGAATAACAAAGCAACTAGTCGGTCCATATTTCAGTGCTACGCCTTCACGCCTAAGTCTTTACTCATGTAAATTTTTATTTTGAAATTTCTCACCTTTAATGACTTTGTTTATACCACCCTATTTACAAAGGTGAGCAAACATTATCTCGTTTACCTTTGAAAGCCAATTATGGTCATAAAATTATAATTTTAACTGAAAACATTAATAAGCAATTATGTCTCTTGATAGTTTAAATTTTTTATCTACTCGTATGTTCTAAAGTGGCTTTTTAGTAATGTTATGTCAACTCTATTGTAGACATGGATAAGTACTTTAGTACGTATATAGTAGAAGATTATAATTGTCTTAAAATATTAAGAAAAAATATAGCTTACCTAATTAAAAAAGAGGAGGTTAAAGGAGACATCAGTGAGTAAGTAATTTCAATCAAAAAAATCTTAATAAAATGTAAAAAAAATATTAATCTGTAGGTACATACAATTATTTACAGAAATTAAACAATTTTCTTGTATTGTAATGTTAAGATAAGACGCCATTTTTTTTTTTGTTGACGAGGGGGAACCCTTCAAAAGATACCCGATGCCTTGGGAGCGACACAGGGTTATGTGGGACACTTACCGCACTTACCGTCTTACCGTCGGGCTCCGCCCAGGTGAGCTTATCGCTCACCGCACCGTCTGGTGCGTACGACGGTATGCGACCACACATACCGCCGTCCTTCCCGGGGCCGTTGGACGGGCGGATTGAGCTCCCACTCTTGCCACCCACGACCCCAGAAGCCCTCTTTTAGTCGCCTCTTACGACAGGCAGGGGATACCGTAGCCCTATTCTTGTCCCGGAACTACAGGGATAAAGTTAAGACGCCCTAATATTAGGTTGTTATGGATTACAAGTTACATATTCCCATTACTCCAGCTCTACTCTAACTCCAACTAGGTACTTACTTAGTCAACATTTTTAAAATTTGCATTATTAAGGTATGCACCTATTTACGTTGTTATTACTTACACTTATTTATATAAACACATGTACGTATATATCAAATCCATGTTACTGTAGAGACTTATTAATCCTTTGTAGGCGGATAGCTAATCCATGGAAAGAGCAATGCGACAGTTGATAGACATTTCAATCTCTCCAGCAATTTGAAGTCATATCCTACTGGACTTATACAGATTCTAGCCTTGAACTTTGAATAGCTGACAATGAGTGAAACGATAATGGGCCACCTTCGACAACCCTTCACTTCACGTAATGCAGGGGTTCCCAACCAGTGGTCCGTGGATTACCACTAGTCCACAGAAGCCAAAATATGGTCTGCGAACGATTTTAAATTTAGAGGACGGTGAGCCGCTTAACGTCGGTAGGTAACTGATGATTTATGTCTAGCTTTGAGTAACAATATTTGGCCTGGAATATCCAAACTACTGAAGAAGATTCAAGCGAGCGCTATTCAGAAATCACATTAATAAAAAAATTGAAATCTTTATCCTATATTTTTTATGTATGTTCCTAATGAGTTTTTAAATAAAATTTAAAATTAAAGTTTCAGTTTGATTATTACAGTTTATGTTTATATTACCACCACCATATGTTAGCAGAGACCACTATGTAGTGGTCCCTGCTAACAAGAATGACGTAAAAGTGGTCCCTGAGCAAGAAAAGGTTGAGAACCCCTGAAGTAATGCGATGACACCATTCCGACGCATCCGCTACCGACGCGATTGCGAACCACTTCGCTATTCGATTTAATTAAGAATTCAATAAAAACCTTAGTTATGAATGCTTACATAATACCTATATTTCTAGGCATAAGTCATTTGCTTCCGCTGTAGAAAATGAAACCAGTTGATCGGAAGAACTTCACTCAAAGAAATACATTAATTCCATATTTATAATAACTTCACTTTCTACGGAGGCAATTTAATTAGGTACTTATTTATATGTGAAGTAGCTAAGTAGATATATAAAGTAAAAGTTTAAATTAAGGAAAGAACTATAATAGATTTGTAATGTTTTAAGTTTTAAAATATCTACTGTAATTTTTTCATTAAATATCTAGTTTCTTATTAAGTATCTAAGTAGGTACATACCTACCTAATGTTGTTAAAAACTATCTAATGTTATTTTTCTATAACTGAAGCATCTGTATTCTATAACAACCTGGTAAGGCTTTACTACATAAATTGTTGGTCTGCATGATTTTATTATAGGTAGTAATTCTACCTAATATTTGACCCATGAGTAAAAATACCTATCTTGTAGGCATGTCTACGTGTGTACCTACATATTTTTAAGTATATAAAATATTTTTGAAACACATACAAAGATGTCATACATTTTTAAATTTCACAACGCGTTCTACCTATCTGTACTACACTTTATACTCTCTATGTAGAAAGCATTAAGTAGATGAAACAAGTAGATCGTGTGTTTCAAAACGTCGAAGATACGAGTATCTCGAGTAACCGATTCTAGGGATATAATTACCGCAATCGATTTACTAACTACCGGTTATAAAACTCGTTAGCTTCTCTAACCAAACTGAATGCCGAACAATTTGTCGCATCCTGTAAGTGACATAAACGAGTTTACATGCTTCATCACGCAGTCCTCATCTATTTAAACAGTTTCTAATTTGCAAAATAAAAAGTAGATAGATATGTAAGCAATTTTTCGTAGTTGTAATAGTTTCCAGCGGTTTTAGTATGTCAATATTATTGCTCAACTCTCTACTTGATTCGCTGAGTATATAATTAAAAATTAAGTAACTGAAAGTTGCAATATAACCTCATGAAGCAGGGCAAAACTTGCCACTTTGTTGTAGAAGAATGAAGTGCCCATCGATGTTGTTCTTCGTAACATTCTGTCATAATATAAAGGTTATGAAGGTGGTAGAACCCTTTGTGGTTCGACTCCGGCGGCACCACCGCCACACCTATTTCTGCATAATAACAGCAGTGTTAGGCGCTGCTGTGTTCCGTTTTGAAGGGTGTGGTGAGGGAGACATACTTTTTCGAGGCGTTCCAGCTTAGTCCTCAGGGCTAGCGGCGCATGTGTGGCCGACCTCAGGTAGGAATATCTAATCCTATCTGGGGTTGATAACAGATGTCCATGGGCGGCAGTAGCCACTTACCATCAGATGGACTGCATGCTCGTCTGCTACTCCTATATTATATAAAAAAATCAACTCATATGCATCTCATTGCATGTATTTATGCTGCCTGAACGTTGTTTTAGAACGTATCTACTTAGTGGTTGTAGTTCCTATTTGCAAGAAGCGTATTAACTGTGTGAAGTGGGGTCCCTTCACTGCTGGCATACTGATCTAATTAGTACGTGGCCACCGATGGCGGAAGGGTGTTTGAGGCAACGCACCGGCACTTCCGCGCATTGTGGCGACCGCGGCCACGACACTTGCGACACCACGCGCACACGCCGCTTGACTCTCAATAGTGTTGCAAAAAGAAATTTATATGAGATATTCCAACTTAGCCGTCAGGGGTAGAAACGCATCAGTAGCCGACCTTAGGTAGACTCAAATTTCACTGATTTTATTATTATAGTTGCTCTTATGTCATATCTACTGCGCATATAGTCATAATTATACCTACTGCATTCTAGTATGTGAGTTCTATTTGTTTAAAATATATTCCATAGACAAAATAAACTGTAACAATTCTACGGTTATTTTTAATTTAAAAATATTATAGTTAGGGAGCCCAAGAGGGGATTTCGGGATTTTCTCGAACGCGACAGACTAAGATATGAGAGATACCTTACACCCTGTAGAGTATCCTAAACCATAAATGAGCTTTCTATGTTCGGTTGTGTTCCGTTGAAGATCCCGGAGTTCACCACTAAACGCCAAGTACGGCCACCGCAGGGGTTTTAGTGCGATAAAAGTCCCACATAACCCGACATCACTCCCACCGCTTCGGATATCGTTTGTAGGTTCCCCCTCCTCAAGAAAATAAAAGCCTATACTGCGAACGCTATTCAGTTCCAAAACAAAAATCTTCAACAGCATGCCATATTTATTTTTGTAAGTTATGAATGTTTTAAACATCGGAACAATTCCTGACCGATCTTATTTGTCCTCTTGTATTGTAGTAATCGCATCACACAGATATTAGAAGTAAGGTGTTAAAAAACAGTTTAATAAAACTCAAGTTATGTTACTTTCCACATTTTATTTACAATATATTAATATTCTCTTTATTTATTTTGTGTTTACGTTGCTCATCAAGTCAGGCACTGCGCGTACATCAGTGTTAAGCATAAAATCACACAGATCGAACAAGACCTCACTTTTTTACAAAAATAACTGATTTACTTCCACTACTTACACACCATTCGAAGGTATTAAGATAAGATCATTCCTACAATAATTTCAGTGTCCAACAAGACTAAATAATCGTAGCAACTGGAGTAAGTTAGTCGCTATCATATCGCTAAACACCAATTTCAACAATTTGTGACATCAATGTTTAACAACCTTACATTAACTATACTAGAAGCTTTTAAAAGGAAAACAGAATATAAATATTAAACAATACTATGAACATAAAATTTTGTTATTGTTACCGCTTGTTCACAAGTAGCGCCCATTAGTAATATAATCAATTTTTGCGTACCAAGTTCGAAATTTGACGATTTTTCTAGGCAATAATTATTAAATTTTGAACTATGTCAGGCAAAATTGCTAATTGTATTATTACTAACATATGCCCTTATAGCCAATATTTAAATAAAATACTTGTAACAAAATATTTTTTAGTATTGCACAGTGAAATATTATAATAGGGCATATTATAAATTGACCATGAATTGCCAGAAAATAACTTGAAGATGCCTTTTTTAATCCTAAGTCATAGCTAATTAAGATCAATAATATTCTCTCTATTGCACAAAACATCAAATAAATGTTCAATTATCTTTGTTAGAGGTGGAAATGTAAGAAAAAATATTTACAAATAAATTTGGCAAATGAAACACATGTCACTGTAATTATGGGTATTGCAATAAGAAACAATTTTTCAAAGCTGGCCTTTACATGAAACCGTTTTGACCCCTCTCAAAGTTTTCCAAGTTTACTTGGATGTATTCACTGGTTTCAACGACACTCAATAATATAACCTAATTGTTCAGTATTAACTTCAATAGCACCTCTATGACACACAAAACGCATCTACCATGAAAAATGAAGCCGGGAAATAAATGAATACCACTCATAATTCTAATGACTATGCTCCAATATGTACAATATGAACTTTATGATAACTCCACTTTTGTACACTTCACTGAATTTGTTTTAGTCGATCACAATCGCAATAATAACAATTTATTATACCAGTATTTAACAATTATTATCATTTTACATAACCGTTAGGATCATTTGTAAAAATATTTTTAATAACTATGAAATGTAAGAACAACTAAATTTAGTTTTAGCATTTAATATTAAAATACATTTCATAAATTAAAAATATATTATGTACATGTAGCCAATATTACTCAACCAATCATTAACGAATGTTACTTGATTGTTAAAAATTTTAAACGTATAAAAGTGAGGTCCAGACTAATTAATTCGAAAAAACTTAGCCATTAAAATAAGGCAAAATGTTGGCAAAAAGTTAATCTAAAGAGAATACTACATAATGAAATTATTGTTCTAACACAAATATTATGGACAGATAGTTCCGATAAACATCATATTTCCATTCAAATTGTACTTTACATCCATCTAAGAAACTATAAAACTATCTCCACCATTTAAAATATTAATAAAATATCGCTTTCAAATGGCAGATACAATCACACACCGAATATTGTCAAATAGAACAGTAATTTGAGAAAAATATTTACCTTACGCTCAAATCTAATTAACAAGGTGATTTTCGCCTACTAGAGATTTAATTTAGGAAGCATTATTATAATTATATATCGGCTGATTTCGTAAAAACATTCCATAATTAAATAGGTATTATTAAAAAATTTTTGATCCTCAGATACACCACGTCCAATTGGAATCTACTGGGTAAATTACACGGAAAATACACTACTAAAATACTGTTTTTGAATTATTACTAAATACCAGGATAGAATAGGTTTGGTACAAGCCACACTGAATTTAGGAATATCACAATGTTTCATAGCACAATTCATTCAAAACCGTTTAAGGACACCGACATTTCGCACAACAACACAGAGAGACTCATAAAACATCTATTAATATTAACGATTTCGTGTCGAAAGCTAATCTTTTACATTGTTCTGTTTATATGTGAAGTCGCATTTCCCCGAGTCAGTTGCATCATATTTGTTTTACAGTAAATTTCTTGAACGCGAGCATTACTTGTATATTTTTTAGAAGGATTCACATTTGAAGTAAATGAATAATATTCGTTGCTTAAAATATTCTGGTCATCGCTTCCATTTTGCGAAAATTCCATTAAATCTTATTGGGCGGTCGATCGTGATTTTAGTCTTATGTAAACCAATCTTTACCATCTATATAATTTAAAGTTTTAAATCTGCACGGACGCATAAATTTAAAGTCTCATGAATCATCACAAAATATTTATAAACTTAAGATAGTTATATGCTCTCGAGAAGTAATTTTCTAAAGTTTCAACGAAACAGAAGTATTAGAATTGTAATTTACATTTGAGTGAAAGAGAAAATTGCTGAGTGATAACAGAGTTAGATCTACAAAGCGAGATTCTGTTGTCTAAAAGTCCCCGGCATATCACTTGGTTAACACCCATTCTAAAACACCATTGACACTGTTTACTAAGAATAACTCGTCAATTTTTTGTATTACACAATTTGAGACGTCTTAACACCATTATACAACACGCTGGAGTAGGATGTCGCCATTTTGATAAATTTTGGCAGTCAGTGGACTACTATGGACGGACCGAGTCGGTTTATATAATACTTGTACTTGGTGTTGTCATATATTTTTTGTATCTGAGATATTTGCGTTCATGTGCCATCTGTGATCTACGAAATCAATCGATATTTTTCTAAATTGTAAGGCTAAACGCCCATTGGCTAAAATCACTTAAGCGGTAGTTACTAATGTTGTTTTTGTCAGTTTCGTTAACCACATTACCGCTAAAGTTAAGAGTTCTTCAACCGATAGTAACAAAAGCGCCTAGCCTTAAGATTTATTAGGTTTTATAAGTTCAAATGATTTGCCGGGAATTATTTAGCATATCGGTGGGATAACAATACGAAACGGTGGGTAATTAGACCGAAAGAGTTGAAATGCAGGCAGCGAAATGCAACTTCTCTATTCAAAATCTATTCAAACAGTGAATTAAAGTGGGTATTTAACCAAGCTTATAATTTTTGGTACACTTTTTAAAATGTAGCTAATTACAATTCAGTTCAATGTAGCTACTAGCAGTTGTTTATATTGAAATGTAATTTGCGATTGTTACATCCTTATCAATAATGCGAATTGCTAAGATTTTATCCGAATTTATTGGATATAATTTATGCGATATTAAGATGTTGACCCATGATTTTAATACCATATAACAAGTATTAGGATAGACCGCGCGAAACTCCTAGTCCACTCTGAATATAGAAATGAGTCGCGTCGCCATAGCATATTGTATGACTACACCTGCTCGCCACAACTTCAGAGCGGACTAGCAGTTTGGCGAGGACTATACTACTAATAGCTTACCAACTTAATCCCACCTATTCCGATTGGAATTTTGATTTCTTTTATCCAACATAAAATAAAATTTGCATTTGGTATGTAAACACAATGACTGAGTTTTGTAAGAGTTCATTTATATCTACAGACATAGAGCGTGTCAGACACATGCCGTGGCATACAAAATAGTATTTTCCTGTACAAGGTGTGTTGACGTATTTGTATATTCTATATACCAAATCATGACCGCGCGCACACAGCCCCTGTTTGTCTTAATATTGTATAGAAAAATATGTCTGCGACTATCTAGCTCGTGCCTGACACGTTTATTGCCTTTAGATGTAAACGGGACCTAGTCCGTAAATAATGTTCCATGTGCTACTGCTATTTTTGACTTAGTTGTAAAAATGTTTGAACATAGTAAACATTGTAAAGATTCAAAGGCACTTTATCAAATCAATCGTTGGCTAAATAATTGAGATCAGTACAGAGATATAGACCGCGTAAAACTGCTAGTCCGCTCTGAAAATAAAAATGATTCACGTCGCAATAACAAATTGTATGACTACTCCTGCTCGCAACAACTTCAGAGCGAACTAGCAGTTTTGCGCGGACTATACATGAAAAATATTTACCTATAGAATACCCTTCACTTTGTTTTGTTTAGCCAAAAAACAAAGCAACTGCTATTAGCCATATGTAAACGTTCATGTAAATTTTATAGCATCTTGCAATCGACAAAACGTGATATCCCCTGATTTAGATGCATTAACATTAAAATCAACTAAATATATCCTGTATTTAATTTAGAAGACCGGAACATGACTATAAAATTTTTCATTTTACAACCGAATACATTTTTTTCGGTGTAGTGTTAAACATTCATTACTTGCGCACAAGCCATCTCAATACATTATTTAAAAACTGACACTTTCCATGGAGAATCAGTCTCCTTGCCATAAACTAACATATAACACAATTTACATTACATATACTAGAGATGCAACGAATATCCGTTATCATACGATATCCGATTCTTATTAGGAACCGATATTCCGGATACTAATAAAAATAATTATGCAAACTTTCGGCGTCTGAATCACAAAGAGTTTATTTTTAAAGATTTTACAAATTCCATAACATATATTAATTATTATTATGTACTCAAATGGATTAAAGGTAAATTATAATTAAAAACAAATTTCTGTGTTGCATCCAGAATAACTAACGAATGTCGTGGCACGCTCAACCAGCAAAAACGAACACTCCCGACTAACCGGATATACCGGATGTTACTCACGGAACGCACACTTGAATATCGGACAGATTTATCAATCCGGCCGTAAACGCCTAGCCGGTTACATGTTATCCGTTTGCCGTTTTGGTATAACAGGATGACCGGATCCGATATAAGCGCCGCTCTAAGATGTCCGTACTTCAATCCCAAAATCTTTAAGAGTGTAGTAGCTCCGAATCTCGATAAAACAGCACTCGCAATCACTCCACACCAACCTGCACTGACTTATCCGGTTGTGACGTCACGTGACCACTAGTAACCGTCCATCCGGCGACGCTATCCGGCAAGCGGACCACTACCTGCACTGACTCACTCCGGTTGAGACTTGTGACATCACGTGACCACCAGTAACCGTCCATCTGGCAAGCGGACCACTACCTGCACTGACTTATCCGGTAGTGACGTCACGTGACCAGTAACCGTCCATCCGACGCTATCCGGCGAGCGGTATCCGTTCCATCTCTAACATACAGGGGGCGGGCATCACGTGAGGCGGCAGGCGGGCAGCCGGCCGCAAGCGGAGTGCCAGCGCCGCTTGCACTGGTTCGACTCCGCGTCAGACAACTCCGCAGTCGACATCGTCCGGGAACCGCCGTCACCCAATTCTGGAATTTTTGAAAATATTTTTTTAGTTGTGTAATTTAGGTAGTGGCGAACTATGTTTATCGGAGGGCTGGGCGAAATTGTAAAATGAGGCCCCAAGTCTAAGGAGTTGATCTAATTTTACAACCTTTTACAAATGTCTACAAAGCAACTTGTAGACATTTGGAGGCTCCCAGAACTAAAGGCTCCCCTGCGAATTAGTCCGCCAGTGAATTAGAAGTTCCCAAGGGTTTCGTCTAAAAATACACGCAATTTAGTTTAAACACATGAAGAAAATTCAAATAATATCACATTATGTCGGGACGTTAGGTTCTCTTCATATCTATATACATTGAAGTGTCACACATGGGCTGTGGCTGACAAAATAATATTTTTCTATAATCTGATACACTCCAGCTCTATGTATGTAGATGTGAATGAACACTTATACCCCTGGGCCTATTGTTTTTTGACATGAAAAAAATATTTAACCTTCCCAGATACCTTCGATCGGGTCATAAACATACACTCTAGTTATTAAAAACCTAGCATGACAAGGCTTACCTTGCCATATATTGGCCACATAGCAATGCGACATTAATCGGTCGTAGACATGCAGACATTTATCCGTCTTACTACAATAACCTATCATTTTTGCAGATTAATATGCACATTGAATATAATAACTAAATGAATGTCGACTTATAATAAACCCATTAACAATTAAATTAACTTATTAAGTCATAGCGCAGCAAACAATAGCAAATAAATGTCTTTTATAATGTAATGTAATGTACGTGATATATTAATAAAATTATTATTTTTCTGTTTGCGACATGAGTACACTGTTTGATAAAAGAGAATAATTGATAACCTACTTCGTGCAACGTGTATACAATTAAAAAATATGGACCATGAATTTGATATTAACGTCCTACATAGTTAATAAATTATTCTCTTCTTATTTTCTTTGTATGTCCTTTCTTTTCTTTGCGTGAAATTCCGTCAAAATATACTTGGCTATAAATACATTGGCATATTTTGTCGACGAAATTACCTTAATATGTACTATCACACAAAAACATTGGACAATCTATTTCTATTTTAAGTGATATTTTTCGTGTGAATAGAGACAGGAACGTAGATTTACTTTAGTCTACAAAACCAGTCTTTACATTAGCAGTGCTTAAATGGAATGCAATAACTCTCTTAAAAGTCAACACTTCGATTACGGTAAATGTTAGTGAACGCACAGTAGTAGCGAGGCCTTACATTACTACGGGACGATTAGTTCTAGCGTATTAGCGACTATGAGGAAATTGGAACTGCGCCGTTCAATTCTTAACCCTTCCCGAGCGAATGACGTGATATTCCGTCTCACGAATTGGAATTATTACCTACGTTATATATTATGGATTATTTATTCAAAATATATTTAAAGTATTCTCCTGCACGCAATGATAGAAATAATGTATCAATTTAAAACATATGGAAATTGAGTATAAATCAGAAATAAATTAGTGTAGAAAAAGGTGTATACGCTTAAAAATATTCGCTACACAATAGATAAAAATATATTTATTTATTTTTATTTGTTTATTCTATTATTTATTTATTTAATTACTTTTAGTAGGTATTATAGAAAACCATGTTACTATAAAGATTAACATAGAACGGAATAAGACGTCATCCGTTTAGGTAAAAAAGGGTTAACAGGTATTTATGAACATGTTTACTGAAGCATTGGTCAAGTAGGTAATAATAACTGCATATCACTCGCATGCTACAAACCTAACTTAACGAACAAATGCGAGCTCGCACTTGGCCGGACGCATGAGTTTCATCGGTCTCTGCAATTGAGGTTCAGTTCAAACACAAATAAAGTAATAAACATAATTTTCTAATGCAATTAATAATTATTTGCTCTTTATAACAGTATTTTAGATATACTTTGTTATATAAAATAATTGTAAACTAATTGAGAAACATTAACAGTTACATTAAACTCAGTTTTTTTGAAAATTCGACATGTGTTTGGTTTTCCTATTAACTAAATATTATTGTTACTTGGTAAATAATATTTCTTGAAAAAAAAATGAGGATTATCTGCATTTATTACGCATATTAATTTATTTGCTAAAAATAATTAACATGATTAAAAATGTCTATGTATAATATTTCATACACAAACATAGATTTATTACAATGGTCTATACAAATTATATTTTGAGTGATGTTTCTAGGCACCCAATCGCACTATTACCCAGCTTCGGCTGCTCATACTAAATACGTCAGTAATCTATAAAGTAAATTGTTCAGGTTTATGTAAAAAAATACCGAAGTAGAAGTGTAACAATGGTTTTTTGTTGTGCCACAAAGTGCTACAAACATTTTTAATGAAAAGTTAAATGAGCAATTCGGTATTCGATTACCTATGACCAAAACTAGACCAAACATCCCTGACTATTTATGGGCCTACTAAATGATAATGCGAAAGAGTCCTTATAGCCGCAGTTTGAATAATGCACTTAAAATATAATTCAGCATGCACAATGATAATGAAAGGTTTTATTTTAAGAAAATCCATTAGGTCTTAACATAGACAATAACTTATTTTATGTTGTAGATGATAGAAAATGAGATTCTTTAAACTTTATCTTAACCTTACCAACGCCGTGTACAACTATTTTTTTATTATTACTCCATTCAAAATACATATTTTTAGAGTGACCGAATGCCGATTCAGGTGGCTAAAACTAGATTCTACACGCCCTAAAGATCACCACATTCAAATTGTCAAGAATATTTTGTATCACGATACAGATCCCTTTAACTGTCCTATCGACGTAAATTGTTGTCAAAAACAGTTTGTTTGCTTACGTACCATGTCTCAAGTCCCTCTCGGTGAAGTACTCCTGCGCGGAGGCGTAGTGTCGCTCCACGAGGTAGGGGATGACGGTGGAGTTGTGGAGCTCGTCGGAGCGCCGCGACCGGGGGCTCACTAGCCGCTCACCGGGCTCCAAGGGCGGCTGGGCTCGCACCCAACTGAAGGATAATATGTATAACATTACCATTACTTTTTCTTGAAATTTGCGAACTGAAGGAGAAATAACATCGTCAAAATGGCCATTTCCAACATAAACCAATAAGAAAAAGGCAAAAAACTTTACTCATATTATGTTACCTCTTTATATATGAATGCGAGCTTAAAAAGCTAGCTGTATTTATTTATATTTTTCGACAAATTCGAAGAGCGTGGGCCTATTGTCACTTTTGTCTTCGAAGAGATCAAAATGTTAATAATGAATTCGCTCATTTTGTACAACTACAAAAGTAAAATCAATAGAATCCTAATCAATAAAGCTTACTAATAAACCTTAATGTCCGGAAAGGTAACTTACTAAAGTTAGCGATACCTATACGGACATTAATTCATACATAATGTAGTGCAATAAAAAAATTAATTATCCGTCTTTGACGTAGAAGCGAAACCGTGGCGCCGGTAAGTTTCTAGTGAAGGAAATGATATACTCGTGGGTACAATGCTGACTGCGGAATAAACAGATACCTTTTATATCTAAGTACTCGTAAAATATACAATGCACTTTAGAAATCAACTGAATTTTACTACGTCCGAATTAACGAGGAACAAAAACGATGCAGCAATCTACATATTTAAATGTTAATTATGATTAGAGATGCGCCGAATATTCGTTTGGTATTCGGTATTCGGCGTATTCGGCATCTTTTTTGCTATTTGTATTCGGCCGAATTATTCGGTTTTAGTGCCAAATATATTCGGTTCGAGTATTCCTATTTTCTTGTATACACGACATGGTACAGGATTAAAACACAATACTTCTTATATAAGATTTATGTTATATTATAAGGCAAACTCAAATCCTATGAAGAATATGTTTGCAAATCAACATTTATTTTGTAACCTCAAGTCAACACATTTATTACTTAATCTATAGTTAGTATAGTCAACATTTATTTTAAACCTTAAATCAGTATTCATTTTTAAAACTCAAGTCAACATTGTAAAGTTTGAATGAATACACATAAGTGGCAAATTGACAATAAAGAAATGGTAAATCGAATAATCCGGCCGAATATTCGGTTCGGAAAAGGTTAACCCGAATATTATTCGGTATTCGGTTATTCGGTGAAACAACTATTCGGCGCATCTCTAATAATAATTCAATATTTTGAGTGAAAAAAAATTTATTTACTTTTTGCATTACAAGATCCTTTTCAGGACAAAACAGAACAAGCTTTTTTATTTCATTTTTATTCTTGAATCAGTTGAATCAATTTTGAAAGGATTCAATTTACTAGATAGATAGACTTTGGATAGAGTCATATAGGCATAATTGTACACCTAAAATAATTAACATTTTTGCTTGAAATTGAGGAAACCTTTGAAAAACACTGTGGGTGTAAGCTCTAATCGCAATATGAAAGTATTGTCTCACTGATCGCGAATACACGTTTTATCGATAAAGTCGGTTAATATCGATTGGTGTCGAGGGCGAAAGTACTTAAAGAGCATGTGGAAAATTCTTACACATTGACATACTTTCAACAAGTAACGATGCAGAAAGAAAAGCTTTATCAACACACTGTTTGCGGTGGAGGTCGTGTGCTCTTCATTGTTGCAAATATTCGTATTTGGCCTTTATCAATGCCGTTTAAAAAATAAACGGAGCGTATTACATTCGACCATTTGTACTACTAAATTTATCAAGAAACCTATGAAATGAATGATTTTTTTACTTTTATTTTTTTATTTAAATCGTGTTGGCGATCATTTAAATTTAATTATTAGGTACATCCAGTTTTGAACCTAATTTTTGAATACAAGTCCTTACGGAACAAACAACAAGTTTTTATTTAATGTATTTATGTATATTGACGTAGACATCGCCCTAATCCACAAAACAATAACGTTATTTACATATACTTTACTAGGTTTTGTATCTAATATCAGTTCAGTAAAAAACTTCATAACAACACGTCTAAAATGAATATAAAGCCAAGTTATTTTTAGAACTGCTGACGTACTTTGCAAAGTCCATATTGAATTTAGAATTACAAACAGGATAAGGTTAAGGCAAGTGGCTTATAAAGTTTGACCAGAATAAACACATGATTCAGTAAACACTGCAGCTAATGGTATCCATACGATAATATTTGTTTACTAGTACAAACGTCCTCGAGTTTAATTCGCCGTCATTGTAGAATTTTAATGCACCGTAAACATTCAATTGAGTCTAATCCAACGTATTTCGCGTATATTTTGATGGAATGTCCTGTTTTGTTTTTCACTGACATAGACGGAGATATTGAAAGAATGTCGGAAGTTCTACCATTTTACCTTTACTACTCTCAAAGCCTCAACTATTTGAAAAATGAAAATCTTCAAGCAGGCAAGAAATTCATACTTAACGACCTGCTGAAATACAATAGTTACTCATAAGACAACATATAATTTTATTATAGGACTTGCTCAGAAATCTTCTATAACGTCATTCAGGATACAAGTAACGCCAACTTTTGGGCGCAACGTAGTCGTTATCAACCCATCATTGCCCCTGCTTGACACAGGTCTCCTTTCAGAGAAAAAAGGATTTAGGTTAGACTTTTTTAAAGAAGTTTTAGGCATTTTCGCACAATGTTATGGCAAGTTATAATTAAATTCTAACACGCATAATAAAAAAAGTCAGAGGTCTGTGCAGGAAATCCAACTTCAAGCCGTCCTATTAAAGAACCGATTTTCAACTCTCCTACTCCCTACTACTTCACAAATCAAAAACGTATACTCACGCGTGCCGCCTGATATCCTGCACGGTGGGGCGGAGCGCCGGGTCCCGCTTGAGCATGTGGCTGAGCAGCGCTTGCAGCGCGGCGCCGAGCCACGCGGGCGGCGGCGCCGGCTCCCCGCGCCCGATCGCCTCCAGCAGCCGGTACACGTTGTCACCCTCGAACGGGTAACGGCCCGTCGTCATGTTGTATCTGGACCAAGTTCATGTTACATCTTCAACGTGGACGTGCACGAGTCACCATCGAATAAAACGCACGGTTATTTTATTACAATAGCTTGAACGCTAACAAAACATAAAAACTCGTTTCATGATTATGCAGCTATCTAGGAAATTTAGTACAAATATGTTTGATTCTATAAGGATCTTTGGTAGAACCTTTTGTGGTTCGGCTCTGGCGGCACCACCGCCACTCCTATTCTTGCCTAATAATAGCAGTGTTTAGCGCTGGTGTGTTCTGGTTTAAATAGTGTGGTAAGTAAGGGAGACATACTTTTCCGAGGCGTTCCAGCTTAGTCCTCAGGGGTAGCTGCGCATCAGTGACCGACCTCGAGGAATGTCTAATCCTATTTGGGTCGATTTTAGATATCCATGGGCGGGCTTAAGCCACTTACCAATATGTACGAGTAATAATAGACGTCCATAAAATGCTAAACATCACTATTAATATACGGATGGAATAGTGCAATGTGAAACATTTTTGTTTTGAAATGGTTTTAACTTTAATATTGCACTAATCGTTGGCACAATCAGTCCGACCGGGCAAGAATACGGTATCGGACGACGAAGCATTTCAAATTATCTTACTAACGACGCACTCATAGGTACTAGAAAAAGAACTTGGCAATTGCAATAGCCAAGCAATTGTCCTGAATAGGATTACTTAGTAGTTAATAGGACTTTTTTAAATAATTTAATTTTGATTTTTTCTGGACATTAATTTTGGTCCTGATATTATACTAAAGAAACACATAATTAATTTAATGACTAATATTCAAAATTACAAATAAGCCTAAATCTAGATGCGATCGCTACCAAGGGAACGAATTGAATCTATCGATTACATAATAATGCGGATATTGCTGATCCGTATTTAGATGTTTACAAGCCATCATATTTATAGATATTGTTAGTACATAAAATACATTTGTTTATGTTATACTTTTCACTACACCACCGTAAAGTGGTAGAACATTCCTGAGGACGTGGGAGTGACCAATGTACCGCGTAATCGATAGATTGTACCACCTCTAACTAAATCAAACGACTCACATTAGTAATAGCTTATTTATGCTATTTTACGATTAAGTATTAAAAAAAAATGGAAAAAATGTGTCAATATTTATAAGTATAGTCCGCGCCAAACTGCTAGTCCGCTCTGAAGTTGTTGCGAGCAGGTATAGTCATACAATTTGCTATGGCGACGCGATTCATTTCTATGTTCAGAGCGAACTTATAGCAGTTTTACGCGGACTATACCAATACTAAAGTCTCAAATATGAAGGAGACACAGCGAGACATAAAAAAAACAGTTTTTAAATGCATACGTAGTGAAAATGTCATTTTGAAAAGAACAGTTTTTTAAATATCACACATCCTATACAAATAAAATCATTACTATTAATCAGAAATGACGAAATGTAATATTTAATAATAATAATTCAGCCTAGTATGTTAAATTATTGATAATAATATTTACCTAGTTTTCTTTATTGTTACACAATATGTTTGCCGATTACAAGAGTTCATGCCCATTAAACAGTAATTTCAAAACAACAAATATGTGAAACATACTTAACATGATTAAGTATTAACCGATTTAAACTGACTTTTGTTATCCTTACCTCGCATATGAGTCAGAAACATTAATACATTTTACATTCAATTTCGCGAGTTATACAGCATAATAAGAAATTTCCAGTTGATCCTGTGATCTTTTGAATGCTGAATTATTCATCTTTGTCCTACCTTGACATTGTAATATGAATAAGATGTTATCTACTTACAATGTGACTCCGCTGCTCCATATATCTACTTTAATGCCAGAGAATTGTTCAGCTCCATTTGCGATCTCCGGGGGTTGAAAAGCAGGGGAACCCTGCCCTGTATAACAAGTGTCTTCTGGTGAAAACATGTCTAATGCCTGAAAATAACAAGAACATGTAACAAAAACAATTGATTATTACTTATTTTAGTTATTTACATACCTAATAAAGTTTTTTTTTTAGATCAATATAGCAAACATTCATGCAGCCCACAACATGGCAAGTGTTCACTACTATTTGAAGGGAATAACCAACTCCATATAGAACAGACATTCTACCAGAGGTTGTTACCGCTCCTGAGGACTACAGGAATTCCAGCGAAATGCAAGAACTGTATTACATTAGAAATAAGTATAGTGGTGATACCTCTCCTTTCTTTTTTTGTTTACGAGGGGGAAACCTTCAAAAGGTACCCGGTGTCGTGGGAGCGACGTAGGATTATGTGGGATTCTTACCGCACTAAAACCCCCCCGGTGGCCGACCTCGGCGCTGCGTAGAGGGCTCCGGGATCTCCAAAGGAACGCAACCGGAGCCCTCTTAGCGCGTTGCCCCGTCGGGCTCCGCCCAGGTGAGCTTGACGCTCGCCACACCGTCTGGTGCGTACGACGGTATGCGACCACACATACCGCCGTCCTTCCCGGGGCCGCTGGCCGGGCGGTTCGAGCTCCCACTCTTGCCACCCGCAACCCCGGAAGCCCCCTTTTAGTCGCCTCTTACGACAGGCAGGGGATACCGTAGCCCTATTCTGGTCCCGAAACTACAGGGACAGGTGATACCTCCCCTACCGAATTAATAACTAACCTAACCTAACATATTACACCTTTCAATCACAAGTACATTTCAAGACCTAGTAATTCAACGGTATTACTATAATAACCATGATATCAAAAATAATCCAACATTAACTACTGAATATGAAGTAGTCACTTACAAATATAATAAGTATTATTATAGATAATATTTCTACTATAATAAATAATATTAAAATATGACAGCGAGTGGTAAAGTTCTTCAAATAAGATAAAATCTTAAGTACCCATTGTAATGTAAATATATGCAGATATTACACTGAGATTTGACATATAAAGCTAGAAGATTTTGCTATTGTGGTTTTTCAATACGTAAAAATATAATAGTAGATAAAGTCAGCACCAAACTGCTAGTCCACTCTGAAGTTGTTGCGAGCAGGTGTAGTCATACATATTCAGACCTGACTAGCAGTTTTACGTGGACTATACTATATCCACATATTACTAATTACTCATTTATATTCCATATTTTTACCTACTAAATTATTTGATTCTAGAAAATATCTTAGTCTGATGGCGTACATATAAACCGCTAAGTTTTTGCATGATAAGCATGACTGAAGTTGACCATGGAGTTTTCAAAGAATTAAGAAATATGAACATATAAAAATAATGCTAATTATATTCATTTACGCTGCCTTCATAAACTTCTATAATAAATCATTACTATTAGTCCTATGATGACATTATTCTACGATACTAAAAATAATATTTATAAAGAGTAATTTAAGTAACATCAAATCATTGACAATTGTTTTCCATTATTGTTCCACCGCTGGCCACAGGTCTTTAACAGAGATGGGTTTAGGCCATAGCACACTGGTAATTGTGATTTGGCTTACAGAACACTTTTGTGAACATTTTTATAAAGAACTGTAAACATGCGGGATTCCTTCATGGATAAAGCAAGTGATAAAATATTAATATTCTAATTCACCATAACTTTGATGGTCTAGATACCCTGGGACAGTTCATCCACTATGTGAAACTTGGACCCTGATTGCAAGGCTGAGTTTAGAAGTTGAATCTCAGCCTTGCAATCAGGATTCAAGTTATTATCGTCTAAGATCCCAATATCGACCGTGCTGTTTAATGGATAAAAGGTATTTTAAGTCGAATTAAATATGTCATTAATTGCAAATGGGTTGTCTAAAAAATTTCAGTCCAGAATATGATTTTTTCTACAAAAAAATATTTTTTTCTTAAACAGTTCACTGGTCTAGTTTATGGGCAAATTACGTACCAATTGAAAGTATGAAGCCTATAGAATATGCAAATGTTAGGTTAAATATTCTTTCCCTGTCACAACCCTTGGGTAAGCGGGTATAGACAGGTAAACAAGTTGGCCAACTCAAGGACTGTGACAGGATAAAATAGTCAACCAAATGTTTGCATATTATAATATAGGCTTCATACATTCAATTAAAATGTAAACTTTCTATTATCGAGAGCAGTGAAATGTTTAAAGAAAAAAACAATCGTATTCTGGACTGAAATTTTTTAGCCAACCCATTTGCAATATACCTTTTGACATATTTAATTTGATATAAAAAATGTTTCATCCATTAACCAGCTCGGTAAAGGTTGTCTTATATCGGGATCTTCTACTACTACAGAAATAACATTCATTACTAATTCTAAAATGGAAACTAAATTACAACATTAGTTAGCTGACTAAGTAGGAGATGGATATAGGATTATTTTTGATCCATTCCTATAATGACAACAAAAGCTGCCAAACAGCGTCTACTATTAGTAACATTGCTTTTATTGCATTTAATTCTAAGTTAACTTTTTTTATTATGTAAATAATAAAGAAAAATATACTCACTTCGGCAACACCGAAATCCGTTATTTTCAGTGTTTGATCTAATGTTAAAAGTAAGTTTCCGGGCTTAATATCTTTATGAATAACACCTTGTCCATGTAAGTATTCTAAGCCGTCCAGCAACTGGGTGAAGTAATTATGTGCTTGACGCAGAGGGAACTTCTTACCGGGGCTAGATTCTAACATATCCTGCAAAATTGTACATATATATTATGGTTGTAATGAAGTTTCAAATGGAAATACTATTGTTTTCTTTTATTCAAACATTGTTGTATTTTTGTTTTTTAATAGTTTTGGCAAAGGCATTCAGTGCATCTGGTAAAGTATAAGTAGCTTTTTTAGCTGCTAAAATTTAGGAAATTAAATCACAAATGTATATTTTATGCATTAAACTTGATTTAAGTATTTAAAGTACAAGTTTTGTGACTAAAACAATATGAGAAAAAATTTTGAAAATACCATATGGTTGAACTATAGTTACCTGAAGGACACCAACACAAAATTCCATAACTAGATACATTTTTTGTTTTTCGTCATTATACATAACATCGACTAGTTCTATCACATTTTTATGCCTAAGTATTCGCAGCAGTTGGATCTCTCTCTGTACATTTTGTTCTCCATTCGGTATTCTTCTTAATTTTCGTTTTTTCAAAATTTTGACAGCTCGTCTACACAAGGATTCAGAGTCCAACATTTCCTTCACCTTGCCATAGGATCCCTCCCCGAGGACGTCACCCATCACATACTTGCCTACCATTTTACATTTTTTCTTTTTGTTCCTATAAATTATTTCTGCACTATCGACTCTATGAAAAAATAGGTTAGTCTGGTCTAAATTAAGATCTAATTCATCAATCTGGTCGTCGTCCAGCCAGGTCACCGACTGCGGCTCGGGGCTGCCCTCCAATTGAAAATTATCATCGCTCTCTTGCGGTGCAATGATGTTTGATACCTCAAACTCCACATTTTCATCTGGAAGACTTTCACTACTACTGATTTTCCTACACATTCTTGGATCCATTATCTATCAAAACAACACATTTGGAAAACTGTCCATAAATCTATGCTTCTTACAAGGCTTTTGCCCTTCGATAAATAGACAATTATAAAAGTAATCTACACATTTCTCAAAATATTTACCGTCCGTACATATTGGACAAAAGATTTCTATAAAAATTAACTTTTTATTTGCGATGAATGAAGGTAAATAAATTATGAACCCGTGAAAACCGAAACATCGCAATGAAACCACAGACAGCAGATGAACAGAATAACAGATCATAAATAAAAGCCACAGCTGTTCTAAAAACCTTATAGGGCAGAATATTTTTTATTATCTTCTTTTCGAACTTGCGATATAGCAAAGACAAATTATATTAATGTCTCTGCCGTGACTATTAAATATATTAACACCGTATTAGGTCCCGTGGGTCTTTGCGATATTTAAGATTTATTATTTTATGCACATAGGAGAGAATTATAATATAACTAATGCTGTTTTATGAACAATGTGGCATAACTGTAGCTGTCTATAGTCTATATCAAAGAGTATATTAGCCCATGGTCTATATCGTTAAACGTCTATGGCCAATGTCTATATTGTCATGTTATATAAACTTTTTACCCATTTATAAGATTAATGTTTGTTAAGATTTTATTCAATTGTAGAAATACCAAAAGAAATTTAATGGAACTAAACTTATAATACATGTATGTGTAGTACATGATAGGGAAAAAAATTAAAAGATGAGCCTATTAATTTTAATTTTACACAAGTTTAATGATCATTAATTGTGTTAATTATTATAAATTTTTATTCGACTATACGGTAAAATATTAATATAGACGTTTTCAACATATTCCACTCGAAAAATATTAAATTTGTCTGATAATGCGAAAAGTTCATTTTCTGGCAACATCAAAGGTGACAAAATGTGAAGTTTGTCAACATTCAGCGCCAAATTTGTTGTTTATGCTTCCTAAATTACGCGCCAAATTTCAAACGCTTTTTTCAAATTATCATAACAACAATACTTGGATAATTTCTTATGAAACAATGTTGGTGATAAAGATTACAGTAAAATTTAGAATTGTAGAACAATATTCTTAGTACTTACTGATACGTAAAAACTAATATGAAATAATGAGAATATAGATTAACAGTGTATACTTCAGTATATTCAGTTAAAATACTCTTTATTGATTTAAATATATATTTTGATATGTGTACAATTCTTCATGATGTGTTATTATATTCTTCGGTTTACTTTTTGTACTTCGTGTTCATTTCCTTCTTGAGCAGCGAGAGGCGGGTGAGGCAAGCGTCCCGCCAGGCGCGCCGCTCCTGCAGGCGGTCGAGCGGCACCATGTTGTTCAGCTGGTTACAGATTGTGTCCGCGCTAGTGCTTTGTGTCATGCGGGGTATTGCACCCATTGTATTGCTGACGCTGTAGATTGTTTCTCCATACCTGTGATTGTAATATGAATTATATTATTAAGTATGTATCATTAATCTTGATATTTGATATAATAATACTCTAATGTAAGGATTTTGTGTAGGTATTTACTTTAAAATGACGATAAATGTACTAAACTACTAAGTTTATTATTATTTCACTGCGAAATACACTCTCTCTCCAAACAAAAAATGGATTTCACCCAGTTCGCTAAATTCCCATTCCTAGAGCGCATAGCCTTATAGCTAGTGTAGATTTCAACATATTTCCAAGCAACGTCACGCGGGGTCATAAGTTGGGTGGGTGACCGCTAGAGGCAAAAAATCATAATGTGCTCGGGATTCGATTCAATAATTCCAGCAGCATTCATATTAAACTTAACACTAATCTTCTTATTTCAAAAGCCACAAAGGCCACAATAAGGGTAAATAATAGGTAATACCGTTCGATATAGCTTTTCATTCCTTCAGCATTCAGGTGCGCAGTTTCCAAAGATCCCAGGAACGCATATCGCATGCCCAGACCTTCTGATATGACTTTGTCAATGTCTTCCACGTTCACGACTCCGTCTGCCACCAAGCGCCAAACTTCGTTCAGAATAGCATATCTGAAGTAAGATATTTTAGAAATATTACGCCGTTCAAAAATAAATAGCTATTATTAATAATTATTATTTGTAATACTTATATATTGAAGTATTTAAAACTGATTTTATATAAACAATTGAAGAATTGTTATAGGTTAATTAATTCTTTGTCTTTCAATGTAATAAGTACCTACATACGATGTCTGCTTTAATTTTTAAGCCCAAAATTAAAGAGCAAACTGCTAATGTGCTAATGCATATAGCTTGCAAGAAAAGCTTGCTTAAGCAGTAAAAACAAAAATAATATTATCACGCTCAATTTCATTGAAAGTTTGTTTATTTAGAATAAGTACTTACTGAATGCGGTTCAGCACAAAACCATCGATTTCTCGCGACAACGACACAGGTTCTTGACCGATCTCTATCATGATTTCTCTGGTTTTTTTCGCTACTTCGGGCTTCGTCCACGGGGCGGGAACAACTTCCACTAATGGCACGTAATATGGTGGATTGACTGGGTGGGACACTATGACCTGTAGATTATGGTAAAATATATGAATGAGTATTTTATGTAAATGCATTTTCAGGTTAAAATTAGCACTGGTAACTATGTCCTTTAGTTTGTTTAGTTTTATTTCACTTTATATGTATGTAACTAACTAGTTGAACTGATTTAATATTTTTCTAATTAAGTAAGCAAAACATGCACGGTACACATGTTTTAATATGCATAGGTACATGTTATTTACTTGTATCTATACATACGAGTACCTACATATTATAATTCTTGATATATTTATATGTTTTCTTAAGTTGTTATGTATCAAAGTTATTTTATATAGGTACCTGAGATTTATGTTTCAGGCCATCTGAGAATAATGATGGCAAAGTAGTGCTCGTCGAACTAGACAAGATTGTTATATCGTCTACAACTTTATCTAAATCTTGGAAGACTTTTTTCTTCAGTTCTAGGCTTTCAGGGACACACTCCTGTACAAAAATAGCTCCTTTCACAGCAGAAGCCAAATCCGAGGAACCTGAAAGTATGAAAAAATATTAGAAAAAAAAAACTGATAGGATTTAATTTAGATATTTAGGTAGTAGTATGCAAACGTATTAGCTATAATAGTAACGTTTTCTATTTAATCAATCATCGGTTTCTAAGTGTTCAATTTTCAAATAATCAGACAGTTCAAAGTAGATAAAAATCGAGTTCAAACATTCCGTTACATACATACCTACAGGTCAAGCTAATAAAAGCGTGGTAAAAATTAAAATATCACTTTAATACTAATAATTAAAAATCATATTAAATAGGTTAACTACATCGTACTGAAACACTTGTTGCACTCAAGGATTACGCGTGATTGTTATCGCTGCAAATGTTTAGTGATAAGAATCTGTATTAATTGCACTAGACTATTAGACCTATTAAATTCAGTGGCCTAAAAGACAAAAATGCCAAGTACAAAATTACATTTACAAGTACATTTTTTATTTGTAACAAGTACATTTTTTATTTAAATTAATATTAAAATGGTGTGCTAATTTCTGATGGTTTGCAAAAATCTTTTGAAGATACTACTTATACTCAGTTTTGGAAGTCAAGCTAGAATTTTCTGATCTTTTTACTTATTAAAACCTCGTGTACCTACCCTATCTACTATAATATATGATTCGTATAATATTAGTAAATTATATAAACTTTAGATAAAAACAACACTTTAAGTAAATAAGAATAAACATAAATAAGAACTTTGGTATCTATTGAGAATACGGTTTTATCAAAATATAATTAGGTATGTATTCAATTCATGAAAACACTTTCCATTCTTATCTGCACAATGTGTAATTTCAGGCTACTGTTTGTTATAAAAAAGATAATTTAAAGATTTGTAATTCGCATGTAAATATCGTAGATATCTAATACGCCTATTTGTTTAATTAAAACTGATATCCATTGTAATGACAAATTGTAGAATTTTCTGCCCCAGTTATGTAACGAAGAAACGATTAGGTAATTTGAAAATTTGCCTTAATATGTCATTATTTGCGCTATATGTTATGATTCTATTAATGGCTTTAACGGATTTAATCTAGCTTACCTATCTACGAGTATTTACTGTCATTTACAATACGCAAGGCCTAATGTAATTATCTACTACGAAGAAACCTATTTTCTATGGATGATATTTCTATGACAAACGCAACTTTTTTGTGAATTATTTCGGTCTTCATCATCATCATCATCATCATTATAATATAAGAGTAGCAGACGAGCATGCAGTCCACCTGATGGTAAGTGGCTACTGCCGCCCATGGACATCTGTAATCAACCCCAGATAGGATTAGGTATTCCTACCTGAGGTCGGCCACAGATGCGCCGCTGCCCCTGAGGACTAAGCTGGAACGTCTTGGAAAAGTATGTCTCCCTTACCACACCCTTCGAACCGGAACACAGCAGCGCCTGACACTGCTATTGTTAGGTAGAAATAGGTGTGGCGGTGGTGCCGCCGGAGTCGAACCACAAAGGGTTCTACCTCCTTCAAAATTCATTTAATTAAAGTTACCTTTAATACACTTAAACTGCTCATCAGCATTGAGAGTTCCTCGCAGGAGACCGTCTTTCTCCAAAGTTTTGAGCTGTTCTTTGATGTCTGTTAGGGCATCAGATACTTGCTTTGGTATTATATCAAATATGGTCACTTGGTAGCCGACGGACGCGAACAGCATTGCCCAGGAACGGCCTATTAAACCACTGCAATTTCGGAAAATACAATAAATTAAAATCAGACATAGAAACTAATCTGTTTTTCTATTATACATTTTTACAGTTCTTCCTATACGGCCTATATGTTAGTTACATCTTCAGTGTAAAGTATCTTAAGTGTTAAATTTCAATTGATTAAGAGTTATTCAATTACCTATGGATTTCATAATTTCCTATAAATACTGTGTTATTATTTTATTGTAAGCAATAGAATTATTAATAATAGATATCTACCAGTGTATCAAAGAAGCGAATTTTTATAGCGCGAAATAACGACATTGTTTAGGTAATATTAGTTTGGACGTATTTACCTACTGTGGGAAAACGTTTTACGTCATAAATTAGCATTTTAAGTTGTCTGTAGAATTTACTCTTCAGTTTCGGGCTGTCTTTCTTTCGTCTAGATAAGACATTTAAATGTTTACAACATATGTTTTCATATCAATTTATCAAATTAACCTTTCTGACTCTAGTGTTATCATGAGATGTAGAGTATGTAAATATGTTGTAATTTTTTCCACATAATATTAATGAATATACACACGCATAAATATTATCGATGCTAATAAAACTAATACCTAATTACGAAATAATGCATGTACTTAAATTCCTGCGATATTTGAAAACGTTACTTGCGAGTATTTGAAGGCGGTTTTACATGAAGCATGTCATATTTATCTTTTAGACCAAAATTTTTTTCTTATGTATAGTTCCAATTTAGATACCTATGTACCTACATACTCTTTACGTTCAAGTGCCTTTGAGTTAAGCACTTTATTTGCCTGATATATTTATCCAGAAACTTGTACTTATATACGTTTACTCTACGTTACTGGGTTTTATTTAACGTAGGTCACAAAGATATAAACGATAGAAAGTTTTTTTAATTGCGAATTGTGATATTTGCATTCGCAACTGTTCATGAATGTTCGTACCTACTTACAAGGTAAACACTGTATGAATTAAGTGTTACGACACTCTTTCCAATGGTATGTAACTAAATACCTATTGGTAGACTACAGATATCGGTCTTTTAAAACAAAGAATGAATAACAAAATAATAACTTTGGTAGGTAGCATGTAGGTAGTTAACCTACTAGAAATGCATTAGGAGGATATGGCTTTACTAAATTAAGGTAAATACTTGATATTCCTGAATGATTAAGGAAAGAATAAAATTTTTACCCTATCACTATTTAAGTAGGACCTAAAGTTTTTTTTTAATTTATAATTTATTAGCAATTTTTAAGAAATCATTAAAAATAAAATTATCTAATTAACATTTAATTCTAAAAAATTTGCAATATTTAAACCTAATATTGATCGTACTATGCCCACAACTAAAAGACTGCCTCTTCGCAATTTGCAAAATTAATACACGTCTACGCCGCGACGGTATTCAATAAGTGACGCGCAATGTGGGTGGAGGTCACTCGGAAACCTATTTACATGTTTATTCGCTGCAAGAGTAAAAAAATACGCTTTTTACTATCTTCATGTGTCACAAATTTATGTATGCCTTCGTATGTAATAAAATAAAAATCATTTGCAATCATTACTACGCTTTGAAATAAATATAACATTTTTGTACTTGATATTAATTAATTTAAGTTTCTTACCTTCCAACGATACCCACTTTTTCTGTCTTGCATTTTGGCGCCATGTCTCAGTTACAATTCCGACCGTACTCAGCTGCCGAATGACTGAAGGTGAATGGTGTTCGTTGAACGTACGCGTCGTAATAAAACTGATGCCAAACTAGTTATCGGCATCAGTATCATTAAAGACATTCATAGTAGGAAAACTAATATGCTGTGTTATTGTTTGCGGAATAATACGTAACGACAACAAAATAAAATTATAATTATAACGTTGCCAATACTAGTTGTTATAGTATAACAAAGCTGTTATTTCTAATTAGATTTCGTACGAAATATAAACGGCCTCTTCCGGTCGCAAAAAAAGTTTGTACCTATAAAGTAACCTTCTGATTGCAGTTTTTTTTCACAAGGAAACACCGTCATTATACTTCCTTATAGACCAAATGTCGTTAGGTTGATAGGTAGGTAGTTCCAAAAAGTTAGGAAAAAAAATGGATTAAAACTGATCGGACAGAAAAAGACATTTCTGTCCGATTTGTGCATGATAGCAAGATACAGCCTCTCACAGAGATTTGGGAAAGAAATCAAAAAATCGTCAATTAATCGCCTGGAATCGAACCTGGATACCTGTATCATCAAGCATATTTATATTGTACTAACTTACCCGGCAAACGTTGTGTTGCCATATAAATAAAACAATCTTAAGGGTGAACAACCCTTATCACTTAGGGGTATGAAAAATAGATAATATCCGATTCTCAGACCTACCGAATATGCATATAAAATTAATGAAAATCGTTTAAGCCGTTTCGGAGGAGTACGGTAACTAACATTGTGACACGACAATTTTATATATAAGATTATTATATTTTTTAATTTATGTCAAAATGTAGGTACGTCTCCTCATCGTTAAAACTTGTGATAATTATTATTTCTAAGACTTGCATAACTTCAAAAAAATCATAGTTGCAAACCGGGAAGTTAAAACCCCGGAACCCCAGTGTGACAGACAGAACTTCTCGACACTAAGCTATCACTACTTATTAGTAAGTTATTATGATAAAATTGTGTAATTTATTTTTTATTATATCGGAATCCAAGGCATGTTATAAGTGATAGTATCATATTCATTTGAAATACTTATATTTCGAACTAAACAGTGTTCTCAGAAACTACTTAAGGTCCTACCATCTCATGTTCAGAGGAAAACCGCACACACTCCATAAAAACACGGGCTCTTTGTAAAAACTTTAATTTATACAAACATTAATCTTAATAGATATGTAAAAACATATATAACACTAGTATGTAGTATTTTGTACCTTTCGTTTGTAGTTTTAATAGATGTTAGACATGATTTTTATACTACAAAAGATTACAAAGCTATTAGATAACAATACCAGGTACTTATCAGTAGGAAAGATAAAATTAGCTTGCACGAGTACCTACTGTAAACACTTATGGATTATTATAATATGTAAACATTGCACTCTTGTTGGTAAACATAGTTAGAAATGGACATATTGATTTCTAAATTTACGAAAACAAAATTAAATAGAGATCATTAATATTTAAACAGACGCTTTATAATTTCTATAAACAAAAATAAGAATTATTAAGAATTATATAGGTAGATGTGTAAAAAATAGAAATGTAGATACATGCCCATTTAGTTTTATAGATGTAATTTATTTTGGGATATATAATTTATCTTTGATAACCTTTAAATTTGACCATACAAGTTATCTCCATATACTCATTATACTTTACAAGTAAAGAACATCAAAACAATATTGATAAAAAAGACGTAAATATCATAATTGAACTACATATACATCTTTTTAATATTTGAGAGTAACTTTTTAGAAGATGTGATATAATAGAAAGGTACAATTAAGTAATTATAAGGACTTTGTCATATGAATTTAAAATAATACTAAACACATGTAGGTTTAGTATTATTTTAACGAGTAGGTATATTACAACTATTTACCTACCTACTATACTTTACAAGTAAATAATATTTAATTAATATACCTAATTGTTAATTTTAGTTTAATAACTAAATATAGTTCACTTGTAAACATTGTAATTAAGAAGTCTTAAAAATAAAGGGTATTTTTTCTTGAATTATATAATAGAAGAAGCCCTTACTAATTAATTACAAATTTGTAAGCAAAAGTACTAGTAAACTTTTTGACAAAAAAAAAATGTTCTCTATCTTTAAGTCATAGTTCAAGAAATAGTTTAATTCATCAGTTGAAGTTGAAGAAATGATCTGTGTCTAATTAATTGTAATACTTCAACTAATCTATGTAACGTTTATTTGAATAGGCACTAAGTAACACTACACATGCACGTAATCCTTAATCTTTTAATGTAATCTCTTTATACACTATTCACCTACATTGTAAAGTATGCTGGTTTCACTGTAGGCACGAGGATTAATACACATCAAGTAATTTATAAATGCATTGCAAAGAATCGTAGCAATTATTGCACCTATAAAAATATTCCTGTGCGGTACATAAAAATGCACAATAGCGTATTTACTCTAATAATAACACAGTGTTAGTCATCACGTTCTTATCGGTAACTCTCATGGATGATTATAATGGTTCCTTTAGTTTTTACGTTCACTATGTGTTACATGTGTTACATCACTGGCAAGCAGTTCCAGCAATGGCGTCAGCAACCTTTATGCTGAATATCCTGTAGTTGACCTCGTTGGGGTCGAGAGATTTGTATACAAATCTTGGTAACTTGTCACTAAGCACCCATAGCAGGTCTTCACTGTCCACCTGAAAAAAAAATAAGTTTTATGTCAAGAGAGATAGTTTAACCCACTAAAAAGTGCGAAGTCTAGAAATAGGAATTCCAGTTTTCTAGATGAATGAAATTAACATGGATAAAATTCCAATGCTTGTGTGGTTGATTATAAATATCCATTTTTTTATAATATAGGAGTAGCAGACGAGCATGCAGTCCACCTGATGATAAGTGGCTACTTCCGCCCATGGACATCTGTAATCAACTCCAGATAGGATTAGATATTCCTACCTGAGGTCGGCCACAGATGCGCCGCTACCCCTGAGAACTAAGCTGGAACGCCTGGGAAAAGTCTGTCTCCCTTACCACACACTTCAAACCGAAACATAGCAGCGCCTAACACTGCATGCGTGGTGGTTATGTGAAGGGTAACAATCCTGCCTCTATAGCATTACTCGCCGAACGATGAGGTTCACCTGAATCAACAGGATTCATTGCAGTTCGACTTGGGCTTTCTTTTTTGCCACGAACATGCAAGATATGTAATGGATTTCCTCCGGAGGGTTTCTCGGTGAGCTGACTATGATTCAATAAAGGCGCAAAAAGAGCACATTTTAAAAAACCATGACCAACAGTGACTGCTTTCCATCAGGTAGCCCGTCCACCTAAGTTTAAGTAAAAAATATTACATGTCACAAGATTCTCTTACCTTCAAATCATTGGGGAATTCGAAAAGAGTGGGGTCACTGAAAATCAGTGGATTGTTTTCTGGCGTGTACGCCTTTTTTGAGTTCCAGCATCCCACACCATCTCGGTTTACCTAGAATGTAAGATATAAAGTATTGAGTAACAAATAAGTAAAAATTTATATTTCTTTGTTTATACCTTTTCTACGCCAATTTTTACATAATCTTCATTGTACCTTAACAGGTATGTTTTATTTTGATATATACTTTTTCTTCTACAACCAGAAAAAAAGCATTTCAAACTTTCACCATGAATTCTAAAAGCAATACATGTGGCATTTTTAGATACCGCAGACACCACCATGTCTCCAGTATCTAAAAACAATGAGTTTTATCTCATTTTATATCTTCGATCAACAATACCATCGAATCTTGTATAGTATGATTATATGATTCTATGATTACAGTATAATTGCCGCTGCTAGGACGTTAAGGCGAGATTTGATGCGTTTAATGTTTTTTGTGTTGTAGTCGTATATAATGGCTGTCGTTATAACGACTGAGTTTTTTTTACGGTAAAACATTACAAAGATGTCAGCTTTTGACACTTAATCGAATCAATAAAGGATTTTTCTTTCACAACATTTCAATAATCTTAAATCATACATCATAAAGAATATTAGAAGATTACCTGAGTGTAGAAGAGAACATGGGTCTTAGGATCGTAGAAACTCGCAGAAGCCTGTGTCCGCTCGCCTCTGTCTCCCAACAACTGGAAATAAAAACAGTAAAAATCTAATTATTATGCAATACGATACAAACATTATTGAGCAAAAACTGAAGGATAATCTAATAATAACACAAGAAAAGTAAACAATAGATGGACCTGTATCTCTCAGAGCGATCGTTTCTTAATAGCTCTATAATCGTTGTAAACGGTCACGCAAGCCTTAATATCCTGAAGGTATCTACTACCTACTTAATATACATATAAATGACTATTAAAATTACAGAACATATAAATGATTATTAAAATGACTCAACATTCTTATTATAAACAATTTCAAGTAGGTATCTAATTATTTTATTATTATTTATGAACACTACTGTAAAAACTGAATCCCAATCCCTGAAAATAGTACCTACAACATAGTAGATATTACTTCTCTTATTCTTCTCTAATTGTTGACCTCTAAGTGTTTACATTTATTGTTAACTGTAAGTTGTTAAATAGAAGTAAGTGGGGAAGAAATGTACCTATCGATTTAATATAGGTAATTTCCTTGTATTGAAAATCGTCAAACGGTATAGAAGCATATATAGACATATCTAAGTATAATATAAGGTACATATTTGCAATCATGGAGCGTGTTGCTACCACTGTATGACTTTTGATTGGTTTATTTATGCAAGTTTCATAAGCTCAACGGTATTAATGTATTAGTATTCGAACCTTGAAGTCGTGGAATGCTTCGTTCTTGTCGATGTGTGTGTAATTGCGTAGTAACTCGGTGGACACACAGAACTCTTTTGTACTGGAGAACGCGTGGAAGAACATGGTCCGGAACCTTAAACAAAAAACTCATAAAATTACATTTATATTCAGACACCGCTTACAATTCTGCTCACGTGAAAGCCAGCGCAAAATTTTCTAGGAATTTACGAGTAGGTTATCTAGACTTTTTTCCTACTAATAAATAGGCAATTTCCTCTCAAATTTTACCTTATTACTTCGGTTTAAACAGTTATATCAATTTTGTATGTAATTGAAGCAAAATTCCAATAGTGCAACTGATGGTAAGTGGGCTCTACTTCATACTCTCTACTACTCTACTCTACTTCCATCTGTCATTAATCCCAAGTAGGTAAGCATATATTTTTACTGTGGTTGGGCAGACGATGCTTTAAAAACGAATACCTCATGATAGTGAGACATAGTTTTCCGAGACATTTCACCATAGTCCTCAGGGTCGCATAGTCGCATCTATGGCTGACCTCAGCTAGCTGATCTGGTATTGATTACAGACGTCCATTAGCGGCAGTACTCGCTTGCCGTCTTTGAAATCCAGTTATTTGAAATCACAATCACTTATATTTTTTGTATAAGTAGAAGTAAACACAGCTTGGTCAAAATACTTCTCAACAAAACGACCTTGGTCTTGGTCAAGCGATTCATTTTTTCAGGTCATTGTCAAACTAACCAGTAACTGTTTACATAAGACGTTGATAACCAAAGATGGTTGCTTTGGTTATGTCATATAGATATTATTAGGAAATAATTTGCAAATTAAGTGGTAGGTATTGTTAACAATGGCACATATTGTACATGCGTAACGGTAGCACGTTTCAATTGAATTCAATAAACCTTAATCAAGGCCTAGCTATACGTGTGAACGTGACCCACTCACCCATTCTCTCTGGGCTCGGAGAGCGCTAGGCCGAACACTCCGTCGGTCCATTGGAATTGCACGCCGCCGACGTTGTAGGCACCAGCCAAGGGCTCGAAGTGGAAGTAGTGATGAGCCACGCGCCAGGAGTCGTCCTGCTTCAAGCTGTACACAACCACACCGTAGCCTCCGAGATCCGGGATGTATGCAAAAGCGTTGTCACAAGTATTCTGGTCTACGTCTACTATCTGAAATAATAGATTTTCGCACATTTAATGTTGCTCGGTTGTGATAACCTAGTGGTGTCATAGCCTAGTGATTAAGAAACTCGGCCTCTCGATCGAGGGGTCCGAGGTTCAAATCCCAAAAACGCACCTCTGGTTTTTTTAAGGTTATGTGCGTATTAGAAATTAATTATCACTTGCTAAACGGTGAAGGAAAACACCGTGAAGAAACCTGCATACCAGAGAAATTTATAAAAAAAACTCAAAGGTATGTAAAGTCTACCAATACGCACTTGGCCAGCGCGGTGGACTATGGCCTAATCCTTCTCATTATGAGAGGAGACCCGTGCCCAGCACTGGGACAGTAATGAGTTGTTGATGATGAATTTTGCTCTTATTTATGCTGATCACCAATTATCATGTCGCTTGAGCTACTGAAAAGTGGCATTAGTGCTACCATTAGTAGGCGTCCAATTGACGATTATCTACGCGTTTGTATAGATGCATAAGCTAAATAGTCGCCGAGCAACTTTTGACAGTCGCGTTAACCACTATTTAATCGTTCAACTAGTTGTTCCAACTAAGTACTAAAGAGGCAACAAGCCTTAAATAACACGTAGATAAAATTGTCACGTTCAAAGTTCTAGAGTCGATTGCTTAGCGGTATATTTGAATGGACGGTAGGTATATTGCCAAGTGATCGGAATCTGAATGAATTGGTTTCTATCAAACCAATTACAAAATCTCGTTTAGGTATATTATTAGAAACAGTTATAATTGGTTTTTGCACTCGGTTTTGTCGAGTTAAATATAACATTTTAATACTAGTGTTCGTTATAATTAGATTATTATTGATCAATCTACATAATAGTTTCTAAATGTTTCTTAATTGTATTAAGTTGTAACAAGCGCAAGTAAGATTACTTATCAGATTATCGATTTCAATGTAAGGTAAATAAAATATTTTGCTTTCTAAACAAGTAATAAAATGTAAGTCGCAAATATTTGTATTTCATGTTACCTTGTATTTTTATAAAAAAATACTTACAACATTCGCGAAGAAAGAGTCTTCCTTCATGTCGTCCACCTTGAAGTAGTATCTATGGAGAAGCTGGTCAGTTTTCAGGTCAAAGATAACTAAGGATGGTCCAGCTACTTGATTTGGATTTCCTAAGGACAAATTATTCAATCAATATTACGATTACTAATGGAAATCTGCACCGTGGCTAGGGACTTGCCTGGTGGGCTGCGGTCACAACGATCAGGGGGTCATTTTGTCAATCACAGTAGGTAGCAGTTTTTGCCGACTACGTAAGAAAGTTAAACTATTTAATTTGTAGTAAACAGATTCATTAATGCATGCTCATTTGCACATTTTATTTCAAAAAATGTTTAAGAAATTATGAGCAGAAAGGCATATAAGATCCGAGATTTTATATTAAATTAAATTTATCTAATTATAAAATTAATGGAATTACGTTAAAAGATAGTTGCGCCTTCCACTTAATTATAATGTAGCCAATATAGGCGCTACTGCAGCGTTCATTGATTTACGAAGTAGAATTAGATTTCCTATCAGAACATTAAAATGCAATATGAATTAGGTTCGTAAAAGTACTATAAATTGTTTATTCATGATTAATATATATATTTTTTTATAAATTCGGTAAAATAGTCTGACTAATTAATTATAAAAATATAATAATTAATGTGAAAAAGCATTGCTAAAATCAGTACCTTCATTACTATGCATAACACTGTTGATAGAAAATTAAAATTTTAAAATCATGACATGTACCTATTATGACTACAATTTAGAAATTATGTTAAGCTCTGCAAGATTATACTTTGAAGATAATTTAATAACACGTACGAGGATGTAATATCGGTACTCACATGCCTAAACGTAACTCAAACTTTCTCCTCAAACAAACTCATAAATTCTTATCGGTTTTGCTTATCTACAATTTCACTGAACTATGAAATTTAAGAACTATTACGTCAAGAATTAACGGAGAAACATATTTTTCTAGGAATAGCTAACTAAACTGGTGGTACCCGATGTTAAAATAGGATAGCATACCTAAAGTACCTACATTTTTCCTATTGATATATGTATATGAAGAAAATAACACATACATTGATACTATATCTATTGCAAGTTTCAGGCAAGATATAGGAAACCGTAGAGCAGTTGATAATTTAGCAACATCTCCATAAATTGAAATATTAAATATATAAAACATATAAATATATTAAAACCTATTCCTTAATTTACTTACCCAAAATATCAGCTAATCCAGAGTCCATTACCCAAAGTCTGTCGCAGGCATCGACGTAAACACGAAAAACAGATATAATGGAACTGTTTGAGGGCAGCGCCTTGGCGGAGTCTGCGACAAAGTTATCTTTTAGTGAAGGATAGGGTTTCAAAGGTTGGTCTTGTGGTCCATCAACATCGACGTAATTCAACGAGGACGCTACCCCATTCTTCCATCTTGGGACTGTCACAAAGAGTTTGTTCTTCCATCTTGCTAAACCTAAGGGTAGGTTATGTTCAGGTACATATATGCCATCTTTGATAGCGTTTTCACGTTGAGCAGGTGAATCCCAGATATAGTCCATCTCTTTCCAAGCAAACCTCAGCTGAGGTGTAGCAGCCTCCGCAGCTATGACCACCGCGAGGCCAATTAATACACCAAACGCCCTCATTTTTGCCGTTTCTAAAAATAAAAAGCATAATTATTGTTTTATCTAACAAAGCATAATTAGGTATTAACTTTAAGATTTCACTCTATAAAATTGTCACGTGTGAATATCAGATAAAAATAATGGACCCATTTGTTGCATTATATCACAAAACGAAAAAATAAATTGAATCAAGCTTGTTTCTGATTTAATATTTAAAGCGGAAAGTCATTTCAATATTCTTTCTTATGTAGGTATGTTTTTAACAGGTTATCCACAGGAAATCTTAGCATTTTTAAAGATTGAAAGAAAATGATAATGTCATATGTATGGTGCATTGATATTTTAGTGTTTATTACTTAAGAGTTTTTATACCTAGTTAAGTTACTTATTATTAAGGAAATTAAACAACTATTATTAGAGGAAATTAAACTGCAATTGTTGCATTTTTACACACATTCATATCTCATTTGTAAATAAGATAAACTTCAATAATAAAGATATTACTTAAGCACCAACAACTTACAATTACCCTTATGCTCCGCGATGTCGTAACTTGGTAATGACAGTATTGTGAGGCGCTTGCTACCATGTAATAAAGCTGGCTCACGTTTTTGTGGATGATCTTATTATTGGGAAAAGACTTGGGTTAATCAAGTGCTTCCTTATCTGCAGAAGATCTGCCTTGTTATGCATTCTTATGGCATGAGAACTGTGACGATAGATTGCACAACTGAGTAGGTCGCAATAAGGTCTCGTCGACGCCATACAAAATCGGTAACAATAATAACCATTGTGTTCTCTGTAGTAGATGGGGCAAGAGTCATTAGACTACTAATTCACAATTATTAATTGTGAATCATCGTACACATTTGCGTCTTGCCGAACGATCGGCAAGGGAAGAGAACGTCAGCAAGTTTGAGTTTTTGCCGCAATGTACTCAAGGCCTGCAGGTGTTGCTGTGAACTGAACTAAATCAAACGGAGCAAATGTGCGATGTAGAGATCCTTATATAGCGTAACCGATTAGTGACAAGTTCACTAAACTACGTACAGTTTGTTTCTATGACAACTTCTAGAATATTTACATTCCTGTACGCCGTAAGTGTTTGTTATTTGCACATTGATTAAATCTGAATGACATTATGTTATGATGAATTTTAATTAACTCACATGGTTTTATTCATATTTATGACTCCTCCAATAACATAAGTAATTATTTATATCAATAGAGTAGTTAATCATGACTTATACCTAAACAGTACCTGTGTTTTTTACTTTCGTATAACAAGTGATAGTTTTACTTCCGGTAATTGTTTGGAAAATGAATATCCTGAATGTAATCATTTGAAACTGCGTCTATCCGTTTATCTATTAGCTCTTATTAGTCCATTATCGGACATGTGCTTCCTTTAGAAAGGTGATCTTGGTGTAATTAACGCTATTCATTTGAGAGGCCTAATTTATTTAGACATTAAAGTTCTTAGTGGTGTATAAATGAAATCAAGAAATCATGAAATCAAGAATTAAGGATTTTTTCGACTTTTGAGGAACAGATCACGAGCGACAGCCGACAGCCCACGCCGACAGTCGCTGATGGTCGAAGACCGTCGTCAGCAACCGCTACCAATTGCCGCTTACCGCCACTGACACTGTATTGTCGCTCGTGATTAGCTCACTCTTGCCCGTGTGTTACCTACCTTACTTCGCCCTAGGTTCTAATTCTAATTCTTCTAATTCTAATATTACATTAAACAAAATCTATTTAAATAACATAACCGCACACTAAATCTTAAAAGTGACAGAACATTTTGGCTCGACTGAGGTGGCAATATTCTTACCGACTTAGTTCTGCTTTGAAGGTAGTAAGGCAGCCATATAGAAGAGGCTAAGTTGTTCTACATAGTCTCCACGAAGAAGAAGTTGATTGCGTGTATCTACTTTTAACAGTTTTAATTTATCTTTTATAATACTAACTTCAAAGCCTGATATTAATATCTCTACCTTACCGCACTCCTTAAACAAAAATACAACAACTTTACATCGCAGGTGTAAGGCAAAAGTAAAAGAGAAGATGTGGTTGCCATCGTCTACCACCTCTTAAATGACAAGCTAAAAGATGATTTAATAATTGTATTATAGTTATAAACACTCCGGTCATGTGACAGTAAGACTTCGCATGGTTAAATATCTTTTAAAACATTACGAACTCTCAGTCATTTAAGTTTTGACTGACCTCGAAAAATCATAGGTTTGACATTTTTTATATACAGCTTTTTATGAACGTTTCTGATATATTTTAATTTTTTTGTCTACATTTTTTGCTATTACTTAATAAGTGAATAATGAACTTGTGAATTGACATTAAAAACACCGATCATATGGATTATTATAACCACTAATGCTCACCAATCCACCTCCTGACCGCACTTGACATTTATTAACTTTGTTTATCGGTTGCTATATGGACAAATCGCGGGGTTAGGTATCTCTGACTTCCTTATAATATCTAAGTATATCTTTTATAGTCATAAGATTTTATTTATATACAATATTTATGTTTATTTATGTAAATAATATAAATTATGACTTATAGTTATAAGTATGACTAAGTTTAGTCACACCATCTCACATATTCTATATGTTAAATATATGTTAATTTCATGCTACTTTGATTGAAATATTCGTATATTTTTATATAAATACTATACTAAATATAACTTCAAGTAAGTAATTGTGTCAATGCCGTAATTGCTTACTTTGCAAGGTACGTATAAAAATAAATGCTACTAATTATTTATAACTACTATTCAGCTTAAAATAGCTGTATAAACAACAACAAAAATGTTACCACGTTGACATTAAAACGTAGTATGAAAGAAGGAAATACCAATCGGTAGAACAAATAAGCATATAAATTATAAATATTAACTCAGTTTTTGATATACCTATCTCAAACAGGATAACGACGAAAATATGCAACTACGTCATCAAAGTCACATATCCTTTCCATTGGAAGGAATATTTACCTTCGACGAAAAGAATGGCAAATAAATAACACAATTCTGAGAAAACCTATGCTTGCAAACCGGAATCGGAACAAATGCTAATAAGCTCTATCGGTTAACCGTACATTAAGTAAAGGCAAACTTTAGATCCTTATACTGTGATTTAGTTCTTTTTATAAATAGTTATATGAATTATTAGTAATCGGAATAACTACATATGGTGCAAATGCAACTAAAGTTTTCAAACGAGAAATGTTTGATAAGAATCTTGTTTGATAAAGCAGTTTTTTAATAGAGGTTATTAAACTTAAAGCTTAGGTATTCACATTTTACTGACACTACACTTTAAAATTCTATTTTTTTTTAAATGAATGCAAATATTCAATATACCTAACATGAAGGTATTATTTTTAGAGGAACTTTGACCAAAACGTCCTTACTTTTTGAAAACTGTTCTCAATTTTATAAGTCAGTGCCAATTAAATGGAAAAAAAGATTTTCACTGGTTGATTTGAGTACAAGTAATGGTAACTTACGTGTGAAGTAGATTTATGATGAACGTATGACGTGAGGTCAGCTCGCGACCGGTTCAACGGGCCCGCGAAGACAGACTAAACAGTTCGAGGCCTTACTTGCTTTTATATTCAACACAACTTCTCAATACAATACGCATTGTAGATTTATTTTAAATTGACTATTTCTAGGATTTTCAATGTGGACACTAGAACGAACTCAATCAAAATTTATCGGCAAAAACCTATGTCTATTCTGAACACGTTTTAGAGGAAAACGTTATTTTTCTCACAATACGATTTGCATGTTTACGGTTCATGCCATTTTTATTTGTAACAACAAAAATAGACCAATAAAATTGATTTAAATGCCTATTATTCCTTGCAAATTGTGATTAAGCGCAATATATACAAAACAAATATAAAAACAGGTTACGGTAAAAGCAAAATCATTAAGCATTTCAGCTTATTTTATTATCGGTTTTCCTGTGTGAAGTTTGAATAGTCTGTCAATATTACATTTACGACATCTGTAACTCTGTACATTACTTGCAATTCAATGAAATGTTTAATATATAGCAGAATTGTTCAGTGACATGATAATATTGGCTTGAGTTCTAGCTAGATTGTGAGCCGCAAACATTAAATATTTACCACGCCGACCCCCTCTTTTCTTTGGTGTGAAAGTACTAACGCGACCATTCATTATCCACTGACATTGGGTTTATAAACATTTCAGATCAAACCAGTCAGGTAGGAAGTACCTAATAGCCATATAAATCTTTCACCTGGGTATTTGCATACGATTTAATCATAGTTACAATGGATCCAAGGATCTATAAAACATTTTAATTATTAGTTCAAATGAATTTACGAATTTTAGTTATTGTTTTTACATGTGAGTCTGAAATGTATTTTTTAGTTAAAGTTGGTAGAATTCGTCGTAGTTCGAGTCAGCAGGCGCCATTGCTGCACCGAATTCTGCGTAATAACAGCTCAATGTTAGCTTAACACATCAGTGTTAAGCGCTACTGTATTCCGGTTTGAAAAGTGTGATATGGATATACACTTATATTAGGAGTTCAATCTTAATCTTCACGGCAACGCATCTGTGACCATGCTCAAGTAGAAGTTTAATTCTATTCGGGATGATTATAAATGTTCACATTTTTTTATAATATAAGAGTAGCAGACGAGCATGCAGTCCACCTGATGGTAAATGGCCACTGCCGCCCATGGACATCTGTAAGGTCGGCCACAGATGCGCCGCTACCCCTGAGGACTAAGCTGGAACGCCTCGGAAAAGTCTGTCTCCCTTACCACACATGGTACAAAGCTCATTTGCTGTCAGGTGGACGGTATAAGAGGGTATAATGTATATTCGTTTGTTACTTCTATGATAATATAAATACACATTAAAAGGATTCAATCAGATGACACGGAAAATTAAAAAATATTTTCTCTATAACTGTGGTTAGATTTTTCTTGGAACTATCTGATAATAAAGAAAAATATGTACAATAATTTGAATATGACTACATTTATTATCAATAAAATCATTATTGAATAGGTATTCTATATTGATATAAATAAGGCATATAAGCTATCATTTGCCTAACCATAATATCTTGTTTAATATTTAGCCGCCTGTGGTCATCATTGGCATAAATGTTGACTGAGGCAACTGAATTTAATTAAAGGAAAAATGAGTTACTCGAAGATTCGACAAGGGTGCAGCATCAGCATAATATGAGTTAACATTAAAATGCTCCGTTCATTTTACTGCATTTGCGTGAGTTAATGAAAAAATATAAGTATACCTAATGTATTTTTCTACGCATAATAATAATAAAACGCTTTATGGTGGATACATCATTAAATTTTTGAAATACAGTGAAACTGAGTTATTGTTTATTATTTGTTTGATTTTGATTTGGGGTACATTTGTACTTACTACCTTAGCGAGCTTTTTCTGTAGCGCGTTCCACTTTTTTCTATCATTTTATACACATACGTACACTTGTTGCGAAGGGACTGCAACAAGCAAACTAATGTGTGTAGGTGGGACCAGGAGCCGGATTGGCTCATAAGCAAATTTAGAGTTTGCTTAGATCATCCATTTTTGGGAGTGATGGTTTCTGATGGTTTGGTTATACGAAAGACAAGGCTGTTTGAAAATCTGCGCGTTTTTATTGAAGACCAATACTATTTACTTATGGATAGGGCACGTAAATTGCTCAGGGCATTAAGTCTTTGTCTATACGGCACTCGGTGGGACGCGTGAAAGGGTCACGCGCGGCAGGAAAAAACGCATTTAGCTCTGGTTTGAAGAGCGTAGTAAAGCAATTTAACTTAGTATTGATATACAGCAATGCATCTGCCGGCGACCTCATATACGATTACTGTCCTATTTGGGATTGAATACAGATGTCAATGGATGATGAAAATTACACAGTTACGAGTTTGGTACGGCCTCATCCAAGATATCCTTATAAGTAACTTATCATTTAATCTAAGTTAGTACAACGATACTTAGCAGTAAGGTACTGCTATTTGTAACCTAAATCTGACTTTATAACAAATATCAAAACTATACTACACTTTTATTTATTTTCATAAATAGAGGCCAGTTATATTTGTAACTGAGTACCAAGATATTATTTTAATTGTAATTTTTTTTCGAAAATATTTTTGCATATATTGTTTTTTTTTTATTTTTATTGTCGCTACGTGAACCCCTTATAGAGTCTTGCGACTCTTGCGTCGCGCTAGGGGTAGCGACCCACACTTTGAAAAACTCTGCTCGAGTCATACATGATCTAGTCGTATTTAAACTGTGCATTTATAGTTCAAGTTTCTTAAAGCGTATTTACGCTGGAAGTTAATTATTTCATAATAACTTACAGACGTGTTCTAGTGTCATTTAATGCTACTTAGGTCGTATTCACATAAATGTATATTAATGTAGTGGTTTTTTCAAACTTACCCGATAAGAATATGGTGTAGTAGTGTAAATTTAGTAATCTCAAAGGCCATATATGGTTTGAGAACTCAAATACGGCCTACAGTTATACCTATTTGTGATTGAATAAAATGATCGTAGGCATTACCACGGGGTGTCAAATTCAAATTCAAATCTAATTTATTCAAAATTGATTCATATAGAATACTTTTTGAACGTCTACATTCTAACACCGCTTCAGAAGGTGTTCCGCTATCTTGAAGTACAGTCCCTTGTTACCAGTTGAATCCACAGGGATCAGATGATGTTCGAATCCTAGAAAAGCTTTTATGATTTGTTTAAAGGATACCAATCCGCCCTTAGGTTAGTGGACGATCTCTAATCCCTCTCATTCTGGTAGGATACCCATACTCCCAATAGTGGGAAAGCAATATTTTAACTTCGAGGCAATATGAGCACTTGACATTTTCATCATCAACCCATTACCGTCCCACTGCTGGGCCCAGTTCTCCTCTCATAATGAGAAGGATTAGGCCATAGTCCACCTCGCTGGCCAAGTGCGTATTGGTAGGCTTCACATACATTTGAGATTTTTTTAAATCTCTCATGTATGCAGGTTTCCTCACGATGTTTGCGTGCCTGGGATTTGAACCTCGGTCCCCTCGGAGGCCGAGTTTCTTAACAACTAGGCTATCACTACTGTCACTTGACATCTTATTTACTATTTATTTCAAATTAAATAATATATCTAAAATCAGCTATTACCACGACCAACATCGTTAATCACAACTCTATTGTGCATTCATCTTTACCCCGTCAAGATTTAAATCAGCCGATTGCGCGACCGCTGTTGTGAATTCGATTCAGGTGATTCAAGGCTCATCCTCGTGACCGAAGCATCCGCTGCCCATTCATACGACCAAATTGTGTGTCTGTCAATGTGGTAATTTTGTGTTATTAGTTGAAAAAACTTCGCTGTACAATATAGACAAAAGACAGTAATTTTATTGCAGTATACAGTAATAAACTGGATATAAATGCGTACAATATTTATGGCATGAACTTTAAGAGTTGTAACCTGTATATAGGTACCTACTTGCCTATGTAGGTTTAATGTTCCAAGGTGGTAGAACCCTTCATGGTTCGATTGCAGTGATCCCACAGACACATATCTGCTTTATAACTGCATTCTGATTTAAATGGTATAGTTTATTTCCACAGATCTATTTAATTCCTATAGCAAAAGATTCCCTACTGTTATTTTGGGATGGGAACGCCCAAAACTTAGCTCCACCACGGTCAGATTCTTATAGATTTATGGAGGAATAAAAACTCCCAAGACATATTCCAGCTTAGTCTTCAAAGGTAATCTATCCCCTATTCTAACGATTTCTATTCCTACAATTCTTGGAGTTGATCATTAATATCTATCGATACTAGTCGGTACTCAATTACCAAAACCAGCTTCTTAATTAATTTATTGTCTTGCCTTATTTATGATGAAAATAAGCTATCGTAACCTGGTATTAAGGATTTACAGATAATATTTAAATAATAATTACATTCTGATCTACATAGATAATACTCAATTTGTAAGAAGACTAAAGTGTTATTTTATATACGTTGACGAGGAAGTCAACATACTCTCAATGTGCTACATGTTAAGAGAGATTACAAGAACGTTTTCCTTGTTTGTTTTGTACAGTTAAGTGTCAATTTTATTTACCCGCCTGTCGAAAGTCATCATCTTTGAATATTTGGTACGCCCTGCAGTCCAAACGGCTTGACGGACTAACATATGAACATTTTGGGAATGACATAGGGAATTAACTTATATTTTAAGCAGTAATGGTTTTTGTGTTTATAATCATTATGTTTATTTTTATTAAATAAATAACTTCGGAAAGTCGGGGATGATAATATTTGTACGAATAGCTATAGGGTTACTTGTGCTTACGCATACAAAAACTGGGTAATTTTATGCAGCAAATTTACTTCATAATAAATAAACGATAACCCTATTACGTTCTCATAAACCCAAAGCCTGGTTAGCTAGTAACTGATAAGCGTGATAAGCTCCATAAATAATGTCGCTGGAAATTTGTGTTCGATGTATATTGAGATGATGGGATTGAAATTGAATTGAAAAATATAAAAACTGCTTCATTATATAGATATCATATATTACAAAGTTAACAAAAATATGAAACATCTATTAACTAAATACCTACCTGACGAGAAATATTTAGATATATTTTACTAAGTTAATTAAGTTTACTATTTATAAAAATATGTATTTGCGGCAGTGATAGTGATAGTTAAGAGTCAATTTCTCACACAGGGGGTCTGAAGTTTAAATCACAGCATTTTGATTTTTCGGAAATACCACATGCTTTCACAGAGGAAAACATCGTAATGAAACCTATACGCCAGAGAGTTTAAAACATGTTTTGAATAGTGTGTGAAGTCTACTTCGCCAATTCGCACTTGGTCAACGCAGCGGACGAGTGCGAATTAGTAGGTAGACTAAATGGCCTAAATCGGGGACAATAAATCAAACCAAGAATTAAAAGTAGATTTTTGAAGAACTTTTTTGAACATCCATATATCTACCGCCAGTTCACAAGTTGTTTTTCGTTATGGATAAGAAGCGTTGAAATTAACTCTATAGCATACGTCTTTAAATAAAATAAAGGATAAGCGAACAAGAAGATATGCCATCAAAAACAATGCTTGTAAAAAGATCCAAGTCTCGCCATTCAATTCTTCTACCGTAAAAAGTCTTGAGATCTATGTAATACCAAGCCGGTAATGTATGCAGTCCCTTCTTAAGGGACCTTCTGTCTTAAGGTATTATCTCACTATCTAACCTAACAACATCTCATGGGACCATACCAATATTAAAAATATTTTATGTTCTAAATAAATTAACGTGGCAATCGTACTGCAAGTCACATTGTGTTTTCATCTTATCATATCGCATCACACAGGTAACATTAGTACGATTGCCACGTCAATTTATTTAGAACATAAAATATTTTTAATATTGATATGGTCCCATGAGATGTTGTTAGGTTAGATAGTGAGATAATACCTTAAGACAGAAGGTCCCTTAAGTAGGGACTGCATACATTACCGGCTTGGTATTACATAGATCTCAAGACTTTTTACGGTAGAAGAATTGAATGGCGAGACTTGGATCTTTTTACAAGCATTGTTTTTGATGGCATCTCATTCCTTTTTGTAGATATTTCTACTCTTTTCCTTTCCGGTACCTTCCACTAGTTGAATCTCAACAACAGATTTTTTTAAAGGCAATTAAATTGTTTAGGTAGTCTTTGTAGTTATGTAAATAATCTTGCCATTCATCATCACTTTCATTCGAACATGACAATAAATTAAATCTAAAAAAGTTACTATTTTGACAACTGAAATTATGCCCGTTATCCTCAGGAAAAACATCTTCTAAAAACATCTCTACTGATTGTGATTTATTTATTTATTTATTGGGATTTAACGTGTCTTCGTATTAAATAATCGACATCCTTTACTTTCTTCTGAATATCCGACAAAAATCATTGGTAATCTTTCACTGACTTCGTCGGACTCCGGTTTTTGATATAAACCACAGTATTTACTGCCCTTGCTCAAATTAGTTTCAATTTATAATAGACTTCTGACTTCTGAAATGAAATGAAATATTTATTTAATAATGATAACATTCGTTTTAGACTTCTCGCATATACAATAATAGTTCTGTTAGCTGTTTCAACCACAACAATTTGTTTAGGGGTATATAGTATCGCCTTCTAATGTAGAATTCCATTTGTTGATAAGAAAATATTGAAAGCTCTATTACAAAATGTCGTCCCACCATCTGATCTCATACATTTGTTCGACTTGCTAGTTCCCTTTTCAACACTTTATATTTTTGACATTTCTTAAAGACTCACTCTTATGTTTTAGAAAATAAACATTCATCGTGTCATTCGAGAATAATAGTCGATAAATAATAACATGTACCTTGAACCGTTGAGTGAACTAGCTTCCATGGGACTACATAAATCTGTATGTACGATCTCCAGTATGTCGTTCGTTCGCGTTCAGAGGTTTGGAAATGGTTTCTCACTAGTCGTCATATCCGTCGGTAATGTTCACATTATCAAGACCAGTCATAATATTCTTTAAAATTCTCATATATTCCGGATTAATATGGGCTAGTCTTCTATGCCAATATTTATTTGACATTGTCAAATTACATATCGGTGATTTGACAAATTGTATATATACCATTTACGTTGTGGCCAGTTGCGATGATAATATCTATAGAGTTACTAATAGTGCAACCGTTTTTCAAGAAATTAACAGTAAATCCTTTTTCAGTAAGTTTACTCACCGCTAACAAATTCATACTTAAAATTATTTATATTAAAAAGGTTTCTTATAATAATTTCCACGTTTTTTCCGGGTAGGTACTACCACAAAATAAAAACTAACAGAAGTCAATCTTCATACAAAGTGGGCTGGAGTAACGCACACGTAGACACCACTTACCGACTCGTTATCTCGGGGGGACTCGAGCGCATACGTGCGCGACTGTCAGTTCATTTCTGACACGCGTTTGTAACTGTTTTGTACAAGCAATGGAGCAAAAAAAAATACCCTAATTGTGCAATGGACGGTTGTTTAAATTCAACGTTAAACTGTGGATTTTCGTTTTTTTATAGCTATCAATTATCAAGCTACTAGGAGCTGATATTTTTGGTGATCATGGCAAGAATATGTTATAAAGTGGATATCTAAGCTCGATTTATATAGTAGTTTCCTATTTCGAATCATTTGAAACGAACTTAACTAAATTTTTGTAATATTGCGTTGAAATGTTACGTACCTAATATTACGTAAGTTGAAAACATGATTTTTTGTTCGTATATATATTGGTTTGTCTTTAATGCCATTTGGTAGGTTTATGTCTAAAACGGATAGGGCAAAAGGAATTGTGTAATTAGGGTAATCCGTTTAGAAGTTATTAGGGATTTTCTATTGTGAACATTGTAATTTTTTATGTGCTTACATATAAAAATTATTTTCATAGACATTTATTTATGCTCAATGCCGAAATTTGCCTAAACACTTGTTTCCTTGGAAACAAACTTATTATTATTTTATAATGCGGTGACAGTTGCTTAACCTCACGACAGTTATTGTATTTTGTGTATGTTACCGTTAGATTGTAGAATACGTTAGCATACACATTAACTAGGCTTAAGATTAGCTAGAAAATATGCAGATTAACTATGTAGTTAAAATTCGAAACATCTTTTCAGACTTGTTCTTAGGGCTAAAACACATACCTTTTTACGACACGACAACGTATCGTGACACATAGCGACATCGTGCCGCAAAGCGATATTGTTTCGTGAAAATATACAATGTTTGTCGTAAATTCATGACACGACGACGCATCATGGCATGCACGGGTCGACGTCAAGGGGTGAAAATTGATACAATCTTCGTTTTGTACTTTAGGTAGTGGGCAAGCTATCTGCGTTTTAACTGATTTAGGCACATTAGCCGTAACATCTAGTTTTTTTCTCATGACATTTGTCAGAAATTCGGAATGTTTTTGATATTATATAACTTTTTAGGGTTCCATACCCAAAGGGTAAAAACGGAACCCTATTTCTAAACTGTCCGTTTGTCTGTCTGACATAGAGCTCTATTTCTGGAACCTTAATAGATAGAAATTTAAAAATTTTACGGAATATGTATAATGGTGGCCGCTTTAACAATAAGTACTAAAAATAAAAAGAAAAACTTTCAAATAAAGGAGAGTTGCCATACAAGGGCCTTCTTTTTCTTTATGAGGAGGAAATCTTCAAAAGGTACTCGACGACGTGGGAGTGACGCCGGGTTATGTGGGACTTTAGCCGCACTAAAATCCTCCGGTGGCCGTCCTCAACGTTTGTTGGAGAACTCCGGGATCTCCGACTGAACGTAACAGAAGTCCTTTAAGCGCGATGCCCCGATCGAGCTCTGCCCTGGGAGAACAGTTTTCGCTCCTCCTAAACTATCCGGTGTTCACGACGGTATGCGACTACACATACCGCCGTCCTTCCCGGGGACACTTATTGGACGGTTCGAGCTCCCTCTTGCCACTCCCAACTCCGGAAGCCCCCTTGTAGTTGCTTCTTACGACAGGCACGGGATATCGTAACCCTTTTTTAGTCCAGGAACTACAGAGACAAACATATAAGGACCTGCTATTTTTTAGCGTTTTTCATTTGAAATGTTCACAATGCATTATATGGCTGCTATAACATCAATTAGTATAAATAAAAATAAAATAAACAAATATTTTTGTGGTACGGAACCCTCAGTGTACGAGTTCGATTCGCACTTCACCCATTATTTGAATTGAATTTAAATTGAAGTTGGAATTGAAAACGTCTTTTGTCTCGAGGATAAAAACAATTGACGTCGCCTATAATAGTAGGGGAGCCCAAGACGGGATTTCGAGAGTGACTCGAACGCGGCAGATTAAGATATGGGAGATACCTTACATCCTATAGAGTATCTTAAACTATCCATTTGGGGGGTTCAACCAGGGAAGTCCATCAGACTATTAATAAAAAATCGTATTATCTATAGTAGCTTAATTACATGCTGAAAACAATAAATTTATAATCTGATGGTTTGAGGGCGGCGTTAGGGAGTAATAAGGTTGCAAAAAATCTATACCTGGACATACTCGAGTGCGGTATTTTTTTTAATACAAAGGAAATAATGCTAGAAAATATGCACTATCTGATAGCGCCATTTATTAGCATGGATCCCTGGAAAGTAATAGTGTACAACAAACTAAAGGAAAAGGCAAATTTTATGGAAAATACATTATTCTTTATATATTCTCATTCTATTTTTTTTTTTCAAATCGTCAGTATAAAAAACCCCTCCACTAAATCGTCACATGAAGGGTTATGATAAGTAAAACATCAGCTGGAATTTCCTGTATAATAATATTACGCCCTCGAGTGTGTCAAGATAACTTTTTTTTCCCATTTTCGAAGAGTTACAGTCTTTCGAATCGAATCGTCAGTCTTTCGAATGGGGGACTCATCTGGGGTAACTTCATATGCCCTTTGAAAATCTAATGTGCTGGTTACTTTTTTTTCCATTTTTACCTCTCGTATGGCTGTCCCCCTATGCAAACCAGCAAATAAACATATTTCCGGCATCAGAGATATATACTCTATCACTAACCTGCCGCGCCTTGAGTATGTCTGACTCTGCTTTTTACATTTTTCGAATCATCTAGAAACTATTCCCACGGTAAATCGAAAAATATCACACAACCTTTTCTTCACTCTAACGTGTAATCTACACAATCGTATACGTCCTATTGACGCTCGAGTTTCTACCCATTTAACATAATGGGCTCCCCTACTACTCGTACATTTCGCGGACAGAAACACAGATTCATTAACTGCAAATGTAACTTTGTAATCCTATATAACTTATATAGGATACAAAGTTATTTAATGTAGTTGGTGTATCTAGATAACTGGACAGAAATTGCAAAATATTTTAGTTTTTCTATGAGTTATATACTAAACACTAATTGTATTCTCAATTTCAACCTTCTATGTCTGCTGGAAGTGCCTTAAACTTTTGATGATCGGTCAGTCAGTCAGTGAGTGAGTGACAAAATTACGAACTTTAACTACTTGTAATTCTTAAACTACTGGTTCAAATTGAATGAAATTCGAAATGTACCGTGTCTATACAATGCTTGCTTGGCTCCTGAAAATTCAGGCTTCTAGCTTCATATGCAACGAAGTTACAGGGGGTCAAAAATGGGCCGAATCGCTTCGGGAAAAGTATGGTACGGCCGTGCCGCTTCTTTTGGCTCGACTTGGCGGAGGCACTGCCGTGCCTCCAGATAATTATCTCTTAGGTTAAATGTGAATAAATATTCGGAAATTCGAATATGTCGTGGGCATTTACAGGCGTGTGTTATGTTATCACCGGCGTAACCTTTGGTTTCTGCACATTCTCCGAATTCTACAATAGATAAGTAAGTATTGCACTTTGTGAAGAAAAACCCTTAATTTTAGATACGTATCTTGTAGACAAATTTTTAACAAAACACGAATGGGGATATTAGTGAAAATTGAAATTCAAACAAATATCTATCAATCTATTGTATCTGAAATGCTTAACCATAGACGAAAACAATGAAAGAACAACACGCACAGCACAGCGAATAAAAGTAAGTATATGATTTTAACATATACCTGTTAGGGAGGTTATTGATATAATATTAAAGTGGTAATTAAATAATTACATATAGAAAATACATAATTTATTAATTATTAGGTATTATATATAGATATTGACATCTTTAATTTGGATTTCGGGTTCAATTGTAGCAACAAGAAATCTGTAGGCACTTAAGTAACATGCCACACTTTTAAAAAAAGTATATTTTCGCATTTTTTCCGTACGTACGTCTACTTTGAGTGCCTGTTATAAAAACAGATGTAAGAAAATGTTACAATCCAAACGCTCCATTAAAGCATGATATAGTTTGCTATGAGAATTTTAATACAAAAGGCCATTATGTAAACCATTTGATAGGTGTCTAGTAAATCACACTCATAGATACGTAGTAGTGAAGGCACAATATCGATAAAAATACTATTGATGGTTCTTTTTCAAATGCACCCTATTATTGATGGGAAAATAGTGGGCTAGTATTGATACTGTTTAGTTTTGTGTCTCATTACTACCCCACTGCAGAGAACGAGATTCCTCTTGCAATGAGAGGATTTTAGACCATAGTCAACCGCGTTGGTCACGTGCGAAATGGTAAAGTTCACACACTATTCAGAACTATGTTTTCAGAAATTCCAATTCAGAAACTTGTTTCCTCACGTCGTGTTTCTTCACCATTATAACAAATAGTTTATTTTAATTCTAACTCTTAAAGGTGGCGGTGCATACCTGGGATTCGAACCTCAGCCCCCCTAGATTTAAAGGCCAACATTTAACCACTATGCTATCAAAAGTATCGTTAAATTTGATCCTATCAATAGACTTATCGATAGTCGATAATCTATCGATATTCACCTATCAATCACAACACTAATACATTGTAAAACACCAGATCTTTATTATCCCATTGTTAGTTACACGAGATCTATCCAGATCATTGTTTAGCCATTGTACCTAATGCAACTCAACCTTGCATTTTGTGGGAAAGGTCTACCACCCTGCCAGCCTGCAATACTTCGTGACTAAGAACCGCTGGCCGTGACCCGTGCAATTAATGCCATTAAAATATTTACTTAAATACTAATCCCGAAGCTCATCTAACCAACTTATTTATTTAGATGAGCGATATTTATTTTTGAGTCACCGTTATTATTTTAAGACTGTCAGAACGCAGTTACGTAAAATTATTCCATCTACGCTATTTCTAAGTCGTTTACATCGTAGATTCTTGGAAATCAGTAATAAAAATAGTATTTTGAAGAAAAACATCCGCAGGAGATTTACAACCTACAATCTATGTTTTTGTAAAACTCGATAATTATGGTTCAACGTATAAAGTGAACTTTGATCTTCATCCATCTGTAGGACTATAAAAAGCTCAGGCGTAGGTAGGTATAGGTTTCCTCACAATGTTTTTCTTAGTCGTTAAAACAAGTGTTAATTAATTTCTAATAGGATCATAACTTCGTAAAAAGAGAGGTAAGTTACATGCTTAGAATTCGAACCTGGTGCTTGTTGGACAATAGGTAAGGACGATTCCAGTAAAATATAAAAAAATCACAATTATTATGAACAAATTAATTTACCAGATCCAGTCTGGTTCTATTTTGAAAGTTGAACTATACCTACCTAGAGAATTCAAGTGTTGTGTTATATTAACACTGCAATTACGTATCTTGCCTACGATCTAATATAGTTAAGTATTTAATATGGTTAATCTAATGTTTTTATCATTACAGGCAGCTGACCTACTCAACAAAGTTGTACTAAAACAGACAATACAAGAAGTAGCACCAATCATGCACACTTAAATCTAAATCCGTCCAATAAGTCTTATCAATCAGGAATGTGTATATGACCGTTTTTTAATCCTTCGGAAACTGTGATAACAGTGGCATGCATCTCGGAATAAGTAACACGCATTGCTAAGCAGAGCGTTGGGAAAAGCGTTCATCCAAGCGCGGCAAGATCTCCCGCGCGTGCGTACGCAACATTCAAGACAACGTGTTATTTGTATTGTTCAGAATTATGTTTAACTGAGACTAGTATTTAGTACGTGTTGTGATGCTTTCATATATTTAATAATACAAAATACGTAAATGTGAATGAAGTTTGTTAAATAAGGATAAATTTAAAGCGAACAAGATGGCGTCCGCAGGTACATTGGTCCATTTAAATCAATTTGAATTAAAAGATATGTTAATATTTATGGTAATAAATTTATTTACAACAATTTATAAGTAAGTACTAATAATACATTATTATTTAAAACTTATCAAACAACTAACATATAAGACCTAGCAATAATTCGTCTTCATTAGATAAATATTACGTTTTATGAAAGTAAAAAATCTAGAAAATACAAAGACTGGCACAATCTTATTCTATTCGTATAGCTACCACTTGTTGCAGATACTATATAAAATATTTTAAGACATTTGTAACTAAATAAATTAAAATTAAGAAATACAATTCAAAAATGCAATTTGCGTGAAACTGACGATATTTTTCATAACGAGTGTTTATGGAAACAGCTACTACAAAATAGTTTTGTTTCATGCACGTAGGAATATCTTATCTATCACTGTTTTAGAAATAATTAACAATTGCCAGTTTTTCTGCAATAAGACGAGTAATCTCTGTCTTCATTTTCAAAGTCTTCAAATTCCCTATCGCGATGTCTATAGCGGGGGTATGGGGACTCCATAGGCGAGGGCGGGGGTCGTTTCGAGTACCTCCGTTCTTTGGTTTCTGCGGCTTGGTGCTGTGGCCACCGCCGTCTGCTGCGTTCGGGATATGTCGTACGTGAAGGTCTGCGCTGGCGATTACGCGAACTGGAATAACATATGCTTTTAGATAAGTTTTTATTAATACTGTGTAGTCATAGACACTGCCCAACTGATTTAGTAGGAACCAACGACAGACAAATACAGAGAAAAGGACAATTATAAATGTAGAATACTTTTTGTGCGAGAATTAAAACACAATGATTTAACGAAAAACAGTCACTCAGGCAGGTTGTTTAAAAAAATTAAAAACACATGCTAGGATAATTATATATTCCCTTTCGTTAACATCTATTTCTTAAAATTTTAAGAAATGAAATTACAAAATGTTAGTTTTGTTCTAACTTAGAATATCAAAGGAAGCTGTCTGTCTTATCTTTTGTCATAGTTGCTTGTTAATTAGTCTAATTAATTCGTAAAGCATTTCTTCCTTTGTAAAAATCATATTAATTTCATTATCATTAAGTTATTGATCAACGCCTTCAATAATAATAAAGTTACGAAGTTAAGTAGGTACTACCTACTATTACCGCTACTTTATATAGTATGTAACCCTACACGTAATACAATCTCTTCAAGACCATCGCGTGTTACTGAGGTATTTCAGGGATTTCATTGGAATGTACTAAACGCTTCCTTAATTACTAACAGATTACTTGAATTTAAAGCATTACACTCAGTTTATACAATTCTAATTGGTGTGACATAACGCCGTGTTGATGTGCATACATTGTTTGCACGCAAGTGGAAAGTTTTGAATGCTAAATGATTTTTTATACCTTGGCCTTGGCGTATGTTTAGTTTTTTACCGGTCAGTTACATTATTTTAAGCGTGAATAGATATTACGGGATTTTTTCTCACAAAACTGAAGTAGCAAACGAAACACGCAGTCCGACTGTTAATAGGTACGCGAATGGATATTGTCGCCCCTGACAACGTAGATAACCTGACAACTTTAAAGAATATTGAAGATTTGCGTAGTAGTGGTCACCTGAGATTTGCTATAAAGAGAGTGTCTTTCTCGTTTGAATGGCACGGTAAGCATATACATTCCAACATATTTCTCTGAGCATATGATGCATATGTAACTAGATTTAAGCAAAACTCTGGCTTTATTTTAATTTAATCCATGTGTTGGATCCGCTGCATATTACCCTAAGTGCACGATCATTTGCTATTATTATGGCAAATAACAAAATGATAGAATACTATAAAAATGATGACGATGTAATTGATTCTATTTGGTAGAAATTTGTTATAATATAATTTGCTAACCTTCTCGGTCTTTTGGCGTAAGGTACTCTCTTGCTGCTCTCTGGTCGGGGGATATAATCTGCGTCGTCTTCGTGGTCCAAGTTATTGTATTCATCGCGATGTTTCGAGTGGTGGAACACAGGCCTTATTTGAGGCACCGGTACTGGATACGGTTTTACTACGGGCACTGGAACCTTTGAAAATGTAATAAAAAGGTTAACTTAAGTAAAAAGGAAAGTCTTGTGTAAAAACTATGGTGTACAGTTCAAAGCATGCGATTGAAGTGCGTAATGTATACTACACTAAACATGAGACCATAATTATACATGACAATACATACAAAATGTACATAAGAATTGAATGGACAATTAGGTAATTGTAGAGTAGCAGAAGAGCGCGCGTAGTTCTTAGAAAAACATAGAAAAAACTAAAATTACATACCAGTCGGTGGAACGGTAAAATACATAGTACCTGTTTTAGGACTAAGACGAAAATGTTAAAATTAACTATAATTAGTATATGATTTTTGATAATTCTTGATGTTTACTACCTGTTTTTCAACAGGCACCGGTACTGGCTTCTCTATAGGATATGGGACCTTTTTGATGACAGGGTATGGCACGGGCTTCTCAATGGGGACCATTAACTCTTGGATGACGGGCACGGCCACCGGCTTGGGGACCGGGACGCGCACGGGATACGGCTGCGGCACAGGCACTATCACCGGATGAGGCACTTCTATCTGGAAATCAATTCATCCATCGAAGGTGGTAGAACCCTTCGTGGTTCGTTCCGGAGGCAATACCGACACGCCTATTTCTGCCTAATAATGTGCTGCTATATCTGATCTGAGCGGTGAGGTAAAAGATACACTTACGAGTATATAAGGAATTCCAACTTAGTCCTCAACAAAAAAAACGCGTCTGTGGCCGACCTCAGGTAGTACACTAATCTTATCTTGATTGATTATAAATGCCCGTGGGTGGCAGTTGCTACTTAGTTAAGTTGCTTCATGCTCCTTTGCTACTGCTAAGATATAAAAAAAGAAGTGTGCAAGTGAAAACCAACCCCAAAGAATCATGATTCATGCCTAAAAGCACCAAGTGATTGTAGGAAGAATGCAATTGAAACGCACATTCCTTTCGCGAATAGAGGAAACTATTATCTACACTTGAACTCAAATTGTCCGCATCGAGTTACATGCTAACTAATTGCGTACGATGCGTGCATTATTAATGTTAATGTTCACACATTAATTATTTATTTTGTCTTTAAACACGATCACAAGATTTTAAATATTTTATAAGTTTGGGGTCGTCTTAGTTACGATCAAAGCATAAGGTTTACCTAACCCCTAAAACACTTCAATTACGAATTAAATGACATAATCCAGTTAATAATGGAAAAAAATATCTCACAGTAAGTAATTGACAAAACTCATTTAGAACTCAATTAGATTCTAGAATTTCAAATGCCCGGGCATGTTTCAAGCCTGCGAATTTATTCAAGACAATTAGACATTAAATATTTTTCCTGGATAGCTTACTTATTAGTTACTGATACAGTTATCCCAAGTAATAATCCGTATCGTGACTATGGGTCGTTGAGCTCATTGAGTTACCGGCCAACAATCCAAACCTATTATTTTGAAGTACGATCGGTTTTCTCTTTCATAAGATCTACTGATATTAATACTGCGATTACAGTAAAAGCTGAACTGCAGGTAGTAGGTACGGTACAGATGAAAAATTCAAAACAAAAATGAAATTAAACATACTGTTGTAATAACCATCGAATATGGATACCTATCACTTAAAAGATAAATACATTATTTTTATAAAGGTACCTAGTTATGTACCTATACCTTTCTCTTAAGATGTTAAGACAAAAATCCAATGAGATCTTAGAATAGTTCTATGGTTAATTGAGAATTGAAAGGGAATTGGATATAATGAAACTAAAGTGTAATGTTACATGATTTCACCCTACTGACCGCAAGGCGTGAAGCATGCGCATTCATCTTACTGACCAAGACCAAGCGAGAAAATTAGTGCGCGACGTGCGCCGATACTTCGATCCGCATTCCGTCATCAATTTTTTGCTCACTAATTACATAAAAGCGACCATTTCCAATCTTCTCCACACAAGTGACTTTACAAAACAAGATAACATTCAATACACTTACCGGATACGGTTTCGGTAGAGGCACATGAATAGGCTTCGCGTCAGAAGCGTACGATTCATAATCATGGTATGCCTCCTTCTGTTTCGATTTTAAGTAATCTGTTCTCCACTTCTCAATGAGCTTTTTATAGTTATTCACGTCGGAAACTTCGTTTGGTATAGAACTAAATGTAGGCAGGTAAGAAGGACGTAGAGTGTCTCGAGTTCGAAGTCCCAGAAGATCCTCTTCGGACTTAAATCTGTTACTAGTTACTTCTTTATTCCAGTCGTATTGAGGTCTATGCGGTCTATACGGTCGGTAGTTGTAATTGTAGAATGGAAAATCACTTGGCTTATCATCAGATTTAATGGCATCTTTTCCATAATTGGGAGGCAGTGGCCGTTTCGGTATATGGACTATTTCATCGTTAATATTTTCGTCGCCGTATTGAGGTCTTTTTTTGTGATTTTTATTAAAGGAATATTCAGTACTTTTAAAAATATTGCCCCAATTTGATGATGATGTTGGTGTTGTAGTATACAAATTTTTAAATCTATTTAAGTATTCCTCGGATGGTTTATATTGATTTTGATTATTGAAAGACAAATCTGGCTCATCTTCTTCATGTGATTTCAAGTTTGGTATTTTATTAAAGCTGCTAAAATCTGAACTAGGAAATTGATAATCTAATGCTCCGATATTACTACTCGCTGGGACTATTTCGTCAACGTTGTTGTTAAAATGTTTCTTTGGTTCTTCAATATCGTATTTAAAACTTGTACTACTATGGTTAGTAGAGTACTGATATCCTTTCATAGAATTTTTGGATGAGTTGAAATCATCATTAGTAATACTAAAGAATTTAGAGCTCGAAACAGGTATATCATTATTGGTAGTGACTGGTAAATCGTTGTTGCTAGTTTTCCACGGCTTTTCTTTAAACTTGTCTTTGTATTCAACATTTGATACCGTTCCCTTAAACTTGTTGTAAGACTGATTAGAAAAGCCATCATCATTCGTATTAGGATGAAATTTGGGCCCTTTCTTCTCATCTTCATTTTTATATTCGAAGTTGTTTTTAATAGACGATGACACCTTGAAAAACTTATCTCCTTGATTAGCATAGCTATTACCACGTGTCATATCATTGCCATTAGCTGTTATTGGATTAGCATTATTCACTGGTTTTGTAATTACTGATGGATAATTACCTTCTAAATCATTTGGATAATATTGTTTCATGTTTGTAAAGTCGACAACTCTAGGAAAATTCAGCAGATTTGAAGAATTATTGAATGATGTTTTCATAAATGGTTCCACGTTCGGATAATTAGGTAAATTATTAAACACGTTTTGTTGGCTACTGGCTTCAGTAGTGGTTTGCTTATTATAGGACGAATGGTGTCTCTTTTTCGTTTTGTAGTATTTTTCATGATTTCTTTCATTCGAGAAAGTTGTAGGCGGTTCAGTGGTATATGCTTTGAAATTAGCATCGTTAAAATCATCATATGGTTTAGTTTTACCTTTCATATTTATTTTCGCACCATAAACTGGCATTTTATACTTTTCGATGTTTTGAACACTACTCGAATCGGGTCCACTAAATTTATTTTCACTGGTAGAATCGACATTCGTAAAACTAAATGAGTTCATACTATTCGGTTCGAGGTGAAACAACCCTAGCTGGCCGTCATTGCCTGTATTAAATGATTGTTCATCTCGTAAGTGAGATCCAAAGCCGTTACTAAAGCCAGAAGATTCCATGGCAGTTGGAAATGCTGGGCCATAAAGCCTCGTTGTGGATTCTTCCTTACCTCTGTTAGTGCTGAGGAACGTGGCGTAATCCGGGGAGCTCGGGACGAAGCCATCATACGAGCCGACATCGTTAAAACCAAAATTCGAGTATGTAAGCACATTGGGTTGAGGGTACGAGGTCTCCTCTTCGGCCTTAGGTCGTTTCCTCCTAACTTTCTTTCCATCAATAACGTCGTGGAAAACCAATAACACTGATAGAGCGACGAATATAACTTTGTTGTTCAACATGATGTTCACTAATGATTTATGTACCACTATTTACATCGTTCGAGAGCGTGGGTAATAGTCGGTGTCCGAGAAGCGACTGTTGCCTAGACCGCGGAGTGGTGCCCGGGGGTGGCCACTCCTACGATCCTACGAAAACGAAAGCGTTCACGCTTCGCGAAACCGACTATTTTCCACCGATCATTATCGCTACTTACTAATAGCGAGTTCATTGTATCCTAATAATTCATGTCATAGTAATCAAATGCCTACTTTTTCTTCGTGCGTTTCTAGTTCCGTCATCAACTCTCGGTAATATATGCATATTTGGTATTAATTGGCATTTTCCTTTATTGGCGTGAGATATTTTTTTAGCACGAAAGTTATTGTGCGTGCAAATTAAATTAGATTTGAATGTCATTGGATGTAATAAATTAAACACGAAGTTGCTAAAACACTTTTATTGGTCTATGCAAATTATCGATCTTTGATACATTTGATGGTCAACTTTAAAAAGAATAATCACTTAAAAGCTAATATTTAGTTACATAATATCAAACTTAAATGGCCACGATACCGACGCTTCGCAAGCTTACCAAGCCAGACGCTTCATGTAATAAAACGCCACTTTGTACTAAATATCTACAATACAATAAAATAACATAAAGTAAGAAGTAATAGACAAAGAAATTGAAATCAGTGAAAGAATAACAAGTGGAATGATCTTTTGAAATTTACTGAGAATCATCATCCTACGTAGATATAATTTATAATCACTAATAGCTAATCATTTGAAAATTATTAACAATATTTATCAAGAGGCACAATGGAGAAAATAAAATATTATGTAGAAATCATTACCTATCTAAATACAATATAACTTAAGAATTCGTGTAACCTAACATGTAAATTTTATAAGTGTAATGTTAGACCATATAGTTTCCGTACGTGGGACTAGAAGGAAAATATAGAATACAATTTTATGATGTAAAAATTACTTCTATTTACCAATCCATTAACAGCCAGATATAAAATTCAATAGTAGGTATGTCTTATGTCTATACTATATTTGATTTAATATGAAAATTAGAGATTCTATTTTATGTTTACAATAATATTATCATACAAACACTTTCTGGAAACAACGTAAGAAAATAATACAAATTAATTCACAAACAACATAAAGAAACTAAAAAGATATCGTGATAGCTGCCATTATATTAATAATAAACTTTGACTTTATTATATTTTCAGATGGATCAAACCAACGGTCTCAAAAATTAGTTTTTCGTTATAATCACGATTTTAGAGAAGGCATATCATATTTTGACCAGACCTAAAAAAAGTATATACGACGAATAGATAACCTCTTTCCTTTAGGAAGTCTGTTAATAAAAAAACATTTCGCAAAACCTAGGGTTGTGACGTCACATTATTAATTAACGTTGTTAACCCGAAAGTCTTTATATGAATCATATTGTACAATAATTATAATCCTTAAAAGAACTATCATAAACATTGTATCTATAAACATCAAACGCTACGAAAAAACTTCACGCTAATTATGTCAATAAAAGAGATGTGATGTGATTAAAGTTTATGAAATTCCTGTCGATTCTATATTAATTATTTTAGTATTAATTCCACTATTGTAGCTGCGCGTGCTAAATGCTCTATTTTTATGATATCAAAATGTTTTTTTCATAAAAAAAAGACTCTTCATTGACTCTAGGCGCTCTATAATGTTAAATTAAATTTATAGATATTTTTAAGCTATTAATTTTAATGAATTAAAAAATTCACTCGTTTGTATATTATCATATAGATATTGGGGAATAAGTCTATAAAAATTAACACAACACAATTTTTATAACATTAAGACACAAGCGTTATATTATGATTCGTGGAACATTAAAGAAAATATATATTTTTAGTAAAAATAATTTTGTTAAATTTTAATTTACATATAACTTAACCACAGAGAAAGAAAGAGTATAGGGTGTGGAGTCAAGAAGATATGAAGAATTAATATTAAGGTAAATAATACGCAATATAAAATCATGACGGAAATATTAAAAAAATATAGAGCTATTTGCACTCGCAGCGATTTGGCATAGCTACAATAGTGTGAGGTCTAGGTACTAGATAATTTAATTCTAATACTTATAAGAACGTTCAAAGACAATAGGTTCTCTATAGGTTTCACATATAGGTAAATATAAAAAATATTTTTTCTATCACTTTCATGAACACTTCGATCAAACATCACCTAGTGGTCAACTATTTTTGGTATTTGGGAGAATAAGAGCATTTCGCGCTAAATATTATTATGTAAATAGTTATACTGTGGGAATATTCTGTAAACTCTAACATTCATAAGATTTCTACACTCTTTATAAAATATAAACGTATGTCGCTCGCGGCGTTCATACGTTTTGTAATTTTCAACATCGAACTAGTTGCTATAATAATAAAGGTTTAATATCTTCTACTTTACATGAATAACTCCTATTAATAATATATCTACGTGATTAGTAGGTATAGTCCGCGCCAAACTTCAAGTCCGCTCTGAATTAATGCGCGCAGGTGTCAGTCAGAGAGCCAATGAGGTCGAACACAACTACAAGCATACACTCCGTAGCAACGTAAGGGCACACTAACGCAGCCATGTAGCCGCGGCCGGTGTCTTCGTCCCGCTAATATCTACAATTTGCTGTTGCGACGCGACTCGTTTCTATATTCGGAGCGGACTAGCAGTTTGGCGCGGCCTCTACAAGGAGCTTAACAAGAATAGTGAGTGCAGGCACGCATCAGGCGCTAATATTTTTATTTCCATTTGAAAAGTCACGATACTTTTTGACTTCGATTACATGGATATATAAATATAATTTATTAAACACTGAAACTACTTTAACATTAATTTATTAAACATTTTTAAGATTCAAACGATAGAATAAAGAGGGAAAATTCTGACTAAATACAGGTTAAATAATTGTAAAAATATTTTTATCGTGTATGAAGAAAAAGTCAGTGTATTTGTATATAATATTTTCACAAAAAAAAACGATTAATTCATTTAAATATTAAAGCAATTTTCAAAATTTAGTACCCGAGGCAGGCCCGCTCAAAGTGCACACAAATGAACTCTACCACGAAACACACAATGTTAAAAAGTTTAAAAAAATAGTTCTCTTGTTGAAGTCGACATTACCCTTATCATTAGCTCACACAGTCGATTCCTCAGTCAGTGATACAATAACTAATCACAATCCAATGTTATATGGTAACAAAAATCTTTCAAAACTATTAGGGCGTTTTCACATTAGACGATTTCAGTTGGGCCGCTGTCGCGCGGAAATTTTGGGAATATTTGGGAAAGTGGTCTTTATTAAGTTATATTTTTCATATTATCTAAAAAGTCACATGAAAGTGATTTTTTCAATAAAATGTAAGTTGCTCGCAAAAGCAACACAGGACGTTTATAGTATGCAATAAATTTAGTGTCCAATAAGATTATTTCACACAAAGATGAAAGACGTTGCAATGCTGTCGTCTTACTAACGGACTTGCAACGGACTGCTCCTGTATGTTCTCGTGTCAAGTTATTTTGTACGATTAAATAAATAAACACAATCAAGTAGTACGAAAAACGAGCGATTGTCGTGCGATATCAGTTCAATTAATCGTCTATACTGAAAGCGCCCTTATTCCGAATAAGTGCCTATGGAATACAACAAAAGTTGTCGATCTATAAAACGATGTGCTAAAATAATAACTTAAAACAATACCTACACTATACATTATGACTTAAAACTTGATATTTTGTGACACTTATAGTGACTTAGTATCGATGATAAATTACAGAATAAACTGGCTCTTACCACTTAATATTAAAAATAACCAATAATAATTAGACACAACAACATTGCAATCAAAGCATTACTACGTGGATTTATAGTTTCAACTCAAACATTTTTTTCGTTTTAAATGCGTTTCAAATGTTTTTATGTTACATCTTTATTAATGTAAACAGCGACATCTAGTTTCATATGAACACATCGCATAGTAACACACGATGACAATAGATGGTGCTACACCGTTCATATTTCAACGGAAATGTTTACAAGTACATGCTTATTTAAAATAAAGGTTTACACATCTAAATCTGCGTTTTCATAACAGACATACATTGCCTTTGCCTTTGGCATACCAAGAAATAGAAAAAATGTGAACAGTTTTCTTAGATTCAAATTCAGAATAAGAATAACAGATGAGTAAATAATAAGAAGTTACGTACATTTAATACATCAATGACTTAAGTTATTTCGGAAATTCCGACCAGAAAATCTTGCTGCCTTAGCCACCGTACTGAAGTCATTGATATATTAAACATGTGTATATTATATACCCAAGACAGATGTATACATTCTCAGTCATCCAGTGCATTGTCCCTTCGACCTTATCGATTATATGCAAAGAAAACCCACCTAAGTTTACCCAACCAAAAATATAAACCTAGAAGCTTCATTGACCTTAAACAAGCAAGTAGGTTTCTCCAATAGCCCATACATATGATATTAATATTTCATTTATCATATTTGACTTCTTAAGTTTTTTTCTACAGAAATGATTTTATTTGAACATCGCATACTGCAAAAGTGTGAGTAATAGAAATCATATTTTGGATCTTTATAATAGAATTAGGTATACTTGATGACGAAGAGCTTAATCTCAAATAGAAACAGTAACTCATAGGTACCTCTAGATGCGAGTAGGTACAATGGGTAAACGGTGAAACTTCTGGGATCTTTTGCTAGATGATAAACAGAGCTGAGAATTATGATTTCTCATTCTGAGACGAGACCCGTTCCCAGCAGTGGGACAGTAATGGGTTGATGATGATGAAACAAAGCTGAGGGCCGGAAGTCGCTGGTGTATGGTGCAAGGGACTGGAGTGACGTCACGTATGGTCCAAGTGTGGGAGGCTCAGTGCGCGGAGGCGGCGGCGGAGGGCGCGGCGTGACGCAAGCGCGCGCGCACCTCCTGCAGCGTGGGGTTGGTGGCGGGGTCGCTCTCCGCCACCGGCTCTGCTGCCTCCAAACGCCGCGCGCGCTCCGCTATGGCGCGCTCTAGCTCTGCAATTTGAAAATATACACGTTAATCTTTATATATATTTCTTATGTGCGTGTGTATGTCACTGAACTCCTCCTAAACGACTGGACTGATTTTGATGAAATTTGTTGGTGTTCAAGACGACTTGAGAATGATTTAGATTCACAATTTAGTCTGTGGGAAAAGGTTCTTATATATGAAATTCTCGTGTCACAATGTTAATTACCGTACACCTCCGAAACGGCTTTAGCGATATTCACCAAATTATATATGCATATTCAGTAGGTCTGAGAATCGGCTACGATCTATTTTTCATACGTCTGAGTGATAAGGGTTGTTCACCCTTAACATTTTTTTTATTTATATGGCAACACGACGTTTGCCGGGTCAGCTAGTTTTATTATATTTTTTTTTCAATTTAAAATGTAGTAGAACATTACATTACAATCCGAACGAATCACCCCCACTCCTTTTTCTACCTAATAACGGCAGTATCAAACGCTAAATATACGGGTTGAAAGTAGAAAAAATAAGCAAAGTGTCAGTAATCAATCTAAGCGAGAACTCTGATTTAATTTGGGATAAATTATAAATCTCCAGGCAGTAATAACCAATACCCACCGAGCTGCATAATCGTAAGCTACTTACAACTTAGAGAATAAAATAACATAATTGGCATTAATTTGCAACCCTTTTATTCCCTAACTTTCTTCAAACGATTTTTCCATTTAATATTTTAACATACTAATATATTGACTCGAAAACTGTTTAGTCAATACTCGTTGCATATTATAATCATCAACTTATCGTAAAAATAAAATTTGAGATGCAAATTTGGATCAATTATTGCAATAATATAATCGAATTAAGAATTTTGTTGTCCATGTAACACTTTTGATGCATTAAAATTAAATTTTAATAATTCAATGCAAATTTAATATTAAGCACCTAAGTCATATTAAAATTATGAATATTTCTACAATAAATGAACATAATAACCCCGTAATGCCAAGATTAAATTAATTATAAATAGTCGTATGTAATTTTAAATTATGTCTTTTTTTATAATATAGGAGTAGCAAACGAGCAATCAACTTGATGGTAAGTAGCTACTGCCACCTATAGACATCTGTAAACAACCCCAGATAGGATGAGATATTCCTACCTTAGGTGAGCCACAGATGCGCCGCTACCCTTGAGGATTAAGCTAGAACGCTTCGGAAAAATATCCTCCCTCTTCTCTCCCTTACCACAACCTTCAAACCAGAACACAGCAGCGCCAAATTTGCTATTATTAGGCAGAAATAGGTGTGGCGTTAGTGCCGCCGGAGGCTAACCACATGCTTCTTAATTATAAAATTGTCAGTAAAACGCTTTCACAGACAAATGCCACCGTCAGTAAAACATTAAACTATAAATGGTAGCAATACGCCGGACGTGCGAAGGAAAAGTTTCATAGTTATTCCCAATTAGTAGTAGTCTTGTATTTGATCCGTCAATCAACCCAAGATGGTTCTGAAGTCTTCTTATGAAAGTTTTGTCGCTGTCCACTATATTATAGACACTATATATTGTATTTAATCTTTTTTCAACATTATTACTTTATACTACGCACTAAACAAAATAACACAATGTTGAAACATGAATGAATACATTCCTAAGCAGTCAAGTGCAACAATTTCTGATAAGATATAGTGAGAACCTATAGATTCTTGCTGATTTACGACTAACAAATACCTCTTGTTGTTAGGAATTTATTGTTAGAGCAGTTCAGTGCTCTTCTACTAAAACCATGTCATTTCACAATATTTTAAAATATGTAGATCGAGTGATAATGTATTCGTTATGCTAATATCCATTTGACTTTGAATGACACGCCAAGTGAAGCAAAACATGAAGGAATATTATTATCGCCGGTATTATCTATATTTACTGATATTTTAAAAACAAAATAATTGATTTTATTTATAAATATATCGCTATTGGTCACGGATCCTTTCCTTAAGTTTATTAGGCTACGATACAGTGTTGATATTCTGTTTGGCTTCGAGCAAACTCCCCTGGGCTCGCCTGAATAGGCTCTACCGCCCACCGAGTAAGGGGCAATAACCACTCTCGGTTTTGCCTAATTAATATGCAATTCCGTTTACATATTTATTGGAATTAACAATGCCTACATAAATTCCACCTACTTTGAACGATAGTTATTGCTTATTATTCAAAGTAATTTTATACAACGATCGCCTTTCAGAAAGGGAAACGAATATGCAATTTCACTTTCATCCAGTTGGTCATTGACGTCCACAGACAAGGGGTAATCATTCCACTTAGGGCTGTTGAACAATAAATACACTTAGATATCATGATTATTATATTTGTCTCGTAGACATTAAGATTGATTCTGATGATGTTCATGATTATTAAATCCCCTATTAAAAATCATTTACGAATGTTTTGTTCCAATAAAGCTACTCATTTGTTAACTTATCAGATAGATCTTAATGACTATCTAATGGGCCATCAACCAATATGTACTTACCTACTTTATTTACACATAAACAAATTTAAATAAACAGATATTTTGAGGAAGGTTCTAGTAATAAATAATCATAACAGAAATAACAATGGAATGTTTAATTAACGGAAGGTAAACAAGTTACATAATGTCATTCACAGATTAACTCATAAGTACGAGTCAAGAAGTCCCGTTAGTAATAAATGTTGCTACGTAAGTCTGGATAGGCAAGATGTTTTGGTAATCAATGATGAATATATTGCTACATGAATTATAAAGAAATACCCCCTTTCTTGCATTATGCAATGGTGATTGATAATTTTATTTTAAGAACTTTCGGAGAATAGGTTTAGTAGATTATTCCGGATTCGGAAAGGACTCGAACCCCTCATCAATGGATGATAAGACGGACAGAAAGGATTGAAATTTTCTATTACAAAAAGGTTATATTAGATTAAGTTTTTTCTGATTGAGAAGCCGCATGACATTAATTCCAAGAATGACATACTCATTGTAACAAAACATCTTAAAAAAATCTAAACAAAGAAACAACGATAAACGCAGAAGAATTTGTATAAAAACAGGTACCAATTCTAATTAGTGGCAGTGAGGTGAACGGCCGTGAGTGCACCTGCAACTGTACGACCGGATAAAGTTCCCGTCCAAATATGCGAGGAAAAAACCAAAATGCAGACCCGCGATTAAATACGATATCCCGAAGTCAGATGCTTCGGGGTGCTTCGGGTCTGACGGAATTCCGACCACTTGTTTTACGATTCGGAAATGTATTACAATTGAGATACACTTGTGTTTTTATTGTTCACGGGTTGTTTGTTTGTTTTATTCTTGTAGCAGGAATATCAGAATTTTGCTTTTTGTTTCATTTGTCCCGTAACATTAACAAGCGCATTTGTTCTTATGTACGTACTGTACCCTTAGTATGACTTATTATGTTTTGACAAAAATGACTATTTTTGTTTTTGTTTACGTATTTCCCATATATTTCCAATCAATTCTGATACAATCCGCTAGGGGCGCTGATTGGATATGTATGGGCAAATATATAAACAAATACCAATGCAAAACGTAAAAACTCATACCAAGGGTACAGTGCTCTGAAAAGGAATTATAACATCCTTTAACAATAAAAAAAAACAAAGTAAGAAAACATCGTTAGGGCCTCTACATAGCCTGGTAACTATTCTTCGTTCTAAAAACGTTTTCAAAAGTGCATGAAGTCAACCAATCCGCACTCCGACAGGGTTGTGGACTATCCACGTCCTACTTTCTGAGCTAGACTTGTGCCCAGCAGTGGGGTAGGTACTTGTTTCAATATGTCAATAATTGTGTAGTTGTTCATTTTCATTACATTCATGCTTATTAGAATGTATTCCTCATACGATATAATATGTGTCTCATACTAGAGCATTCGTAGGAGAGTGCTAATTTGTAGGATGCTAATTCTAGTTTGGGTTTTTATGTATTTTATATATAAACATCCTTTATTTTTCCTTTATTATAAATATTATCCAAATTAAAATAATATTGAAGTGGCAAAAAAGACACAATTATTATACGACAGCAAAATAATATTGTTGTCCGTGACTTTTAGCTTCTCATAATTAATTATTGCTGAAGGTATATTTCTTGTGAGTCATGACCTTAGACCGCTATACAATACAAAGTAGGTATAGGTATGAATAATGTACGTAAATGATAAACAGTTCGATGATGATGTATAAAAATATCTTTTGAATCCTCAATGTGAAAACTCTTTAGAAATACAAGAGATTTGAATCTAATTTTAAAATAAAAGGAAGTGAGTTTAAATAGTTACCAGTTTAATATATAACATGTATAATGTGTATGTATATTAAAATTATGGTAGTGTATATGAGAGATCGTAAAATTGCAATACCATTTGACCGATCCCATGACATATGGCATATCTAAATGTTTTTCCGCGGAGAGTGTTTTAATACAACACATTTTGTTGTAATTATATTTTAGGTAATCTTAATTTTCCGCGAATGAAGTAGCAGGTTTTGAAGGTGGTAGAACCCTTTGTGGTTCGACTCCGGCGGCACCACCGCCACACCTATTTCTACCTAATAACTGCAGTGTTAGGTGCTGCTGTGTTCCGGTTTGAAGGGTGTGGTAAGGGAGAAAGACTTTTCCGAGGCATTCTAGCTTAGTCCTCAGGGGTAGCGGCGCATCTGTGGCCGACCTCAGGTAGGAATATCTAATCCTATCTGGGGTTTATTACAGATGTCCATGGGCGGCAGTAGCCACTTACCATCAGGTGGACTGCATGCTCGTCTGCTACTCTTATATTATAAAAAAAAAAAAGGTGAAAGTTTGTCTAGTTGATTAACGACGTTATATGTATCATTGTCTAAGGTAAAATAAGCAATGAATAATAAGTAATAGTTTTATTAAGAGCCTTCCTTGAGAAGCGCTATCTCTGAAGGTCGCACTTACACGCTGGCCTTATGTTTGTAACTGGTCGTCCTTCAAACAAGGTTGCGTGAGCAATAACTTGGCATACTTAGTATCCAATTAACAATGAAACATAACCCATATCGGTCTCATTCTACGTATTAGTAACGAAAAAACTGTTAAAATGCTTTTACTTAGAGTATTTGATGACAATATGGTGCTTAGCAATGATAACCTAGACACACCAATATTTCTGAATAGCATTAGTAACTTGTGAATATTAGAAGCTCATTATCACACGGTTTAACGGCGAAGGAAAACGTCCTGAGGAAACATTTAAGTTTCCTGCTAGATAGATCTCCGTAAACAAAGTTCTTAATGGTTCTTGAAGTCTAACAACCTGCACTTGGCCACTTTGATAGATTATGGATCAAACCCTTTTCATTTTGAGACCCGTTTCCAACAGTTTAAAAATATTTTGATGACCATGGCGATAAATAAGCGAAAATTAGGCTAACGCAATACACATATTATGTAAAATCTTACACGTCGTGTGCATACATATTATCGAATATGCATGCAAAGTGTGCATAATATGAAAATATCGGAATATATCGCGATAACATCATAACGTACGAAATATAATGAGGTAGTGCACCGGACGTGGTGCATGGCGAACTCGGCCATTCAGTCGACGACTCCATTGCAATTGTATCGGATACGGAACGGCGCGACTCGATGACTTTTTGTGTCGTAAAGAGCACAAAACGCTTAGGTCTAGCTGCGTTGTTACTGCTGTCTAGATATTTAAGTACGTATTCGTATATACTAGTATTACTATACCATATTTTCAGAGTAACATTTTAATTTTGATCTGTACGTTTTGTTAGCTAGTTTCGTAGAGGTCATTGACTGACCTCATTGTAAACATACTAGAGTGTATTATAATATATATTTTCATCTTTAACAATAACCTCAAAAATTTATAAGCGCAATACCAAAAATACTACACTGTCATAAGCAGTTTTATAATACTTTAGTAAGTAAAAAAGTGCTCTACTTTTATTTTAAATTTCCATTTTATTTATTCCTCCTATTTAACGCTTATATCTTCAGACATTTTAACAAAACAGTCCGCAAGATAATTTTAAACGAGATTAAATGTTGATATCTACTGTTTAACACTACACATGTATACTTATACACGTCCAACGCAGATTTACGACGCTCGCGAAGATTACATACGGTAGAGATAACAAAATTTGTTCAACATAATATACGCGACATACCCCGAGTATGTGCAAACTACGTTGCGTCACTGTATGCATATGTTATGTGTTGTACAGGTGGTATAAATTTATCTCATTCATGTTATTAGGGTCACTACAGACATGCTACTTAGCATAACTGACTGAGGATTGAGCTGTTTTTTGGAAGTTCAAACGCTCAAACGCTCACTTTAGAGCACCGATTGTACTTATTTCAGACGCTCGTTATACTGACTAATCGTTAAAAACCCGACGCAGCCGATGTAACATTAATGCAGTCGCTAAAACGCAAATTTACCGATACGACGTCCATACGCAGCAAATCGCCAGCACGTGATGCAGCGATGCAATCGCCAAAACGCGAATCGCCATGCTAAAGCAGCATGTCTGCTACGACCATTAGACATTCCGAACGGTTACGAAAACGTGTCAAAGGTTGCGGTTACGTCCCTGGCCGTTACAAGTTACAACATTTGAATATTCGCTCATAATCAATAGCGTATAGCATACGAGTATTGCGCATATAATAATTGATTGGTTTTAAAGCATAGAAAATATTTTTTTACTGCCGTGGTATTATTTCTTATTCAGAATCTCTAATGTTTATAATTAATTTATTATCGCATACTTTTGTTTTATATTTCGTATTACGCGTGTTGGTTAAATTAATGAGGTGAGTGAACCCGCGATTCCAATTAACCATATCATATAGAGACTTGTTTGTGTTCATTATTTTTAATATCAATATTATTATGATAACTACTGTTTCCATGTATTTTTTCTATAAGGTTCAAGTAGAAAACAAGCAAGCAAGCAGAGATCTCTACTCGTCCTATAACAGTGGTTTTACCTGATGCCGATCATCGATGCATTGCAATCTTGACTGTTAAGATAGTCCTCTCATATGTAAATCAACAGCCCTTTGCCCTAAGTGTGGTGATGGCACGTCTTTGGTCGAACCATAGGGTCGAACCATTTTGTTTTACCTACCACCTTACGTATATTTTCCTTATGACGTCAAACTTACAACGAGAAAAGAATCAATTTAAAATGCACCTAAAATATTGAGTTACCTGGTGTTTCTCTGTGCTCCTTTATTTGGTTCATTAGCTGCTTCTCTTTGTGTTTCGAAAGTGCCTTTTGCAGTTCACTCTTCTGATTGAGGACATTCTTCCCTCTGAAACATATAATCGACATCCGTTAAAACGTACATTGACATGATAACTTATATTATCTTATCAGATAATATTTATTTAATTAAGATACAATATAATTTTGTATAGGTATGTACTGTTGTAAGTGATAAGGCTACCTACGCATCTTATCATGAAATTTTGCGCTACCATATAAGGCAATGTCTGCTTTTACTGATAATAATTATTCAAATAGCGCTGTTATCTAAAACAATTGAATTTACAGCTTAGCATGTTTTTCATAGGTGGAATGAGCGTGACAAAAATTACGCTTTCCGATTTACATTTAATTGAAAAAATGTTTGAGTTGATTGATTTTTTACTCATCTATTACTACGATTAGTAGGTAATTGTAGTTATAGACCAGAAGTAGTAGTAGTAGATATATAAAATTAACAATTTACTTCTTAAGTTTCAACTCTTTTACTTGTCCACGTCTGATGGGATGTAAGAAAACTAACTTGAGGCATTTTGACTTACTTCGCAGCCGCAACGCATCTGCGATTGATTCAGGTAGAAATCTATAGAAATAGGATTTGTTGCAGATGTCGGTTATTGTCAGTGGCTATTCAATGTTAGATGGGCATACCCATTTATAACTTACACATCTCATTAAAATGCTCCCACAAAGAATCAATACAAAAAGTTAATAATAACCACCAAGACTAGCAACTATCAGGCAATTAGATACGTCAATCACGATTAAAGGGATAATGAATAAATGGGCTTCAATAATGGATCAATCTTCATCTATCAAGACGAAAATAGTACCTACAAGATTTAGTATGTTCAGTTAATTCAGAGCTTAATAAGCTTTCTCACGCAACTTTCACGTGTGGACTATCGTTGACGTCAAATGCGGTTCTTTTATTATGCAGCTGTCATTAATACTCGAAGCATATTTCATGCCTATTGTTACGCAATAAGCAGCAAGATGGATTACAATAAGTATAAATGTTACATATTGCGTTACTGTACTACGCCTTCCGCGTCACACGAGGAACATCTGGTGTTTAATAAAAATAGTATCTGAAGTTCGAGTGATTCACTAACACCGGATAGTTCTTCTGAACCAATGAGTAATAATATCTTCTCTGGAGAATGCTATTAAAGTCAATGCCAAATTGCGGCTAGTGTTGTTTATTTAATCTTAAAGTTTACGAGTGCTCCCGTACGCAGAATGAATCGTGACGTCAGAAATCGATACAATTGGTTACGTTCTCAAATTGAACATTCTAGAACAGGGGCCAATGTTTTTTTTTTAAATCAAGTAGCATATGAACGTGCTGTCAGTCAATAGTAAGGTCACTGCTACCCATAGATAATCCGTAAAAACATTATGTATACCATAGGTTTTGCCAGAAGCCCATTACAGATGCGTTGCTAAACAAAGATGATCGCGTCATAATTGTGATAATCAGCGGGCATCCACATTCCACACCCTTCCACAAAAACGTAAAAACAGCTTTTCGCTAGAAAATCTTTTAATTTAATTATTATTATAATATATTTGAAATCAATTATTTGAGCGTTTAATAATAAATTCCTGTAGCATATTTATGAACATAGCAAAGTAGTTATAATTTTAACTGGAGTGTGATTGCCGCCATAACAACGTCAGCCCGATTTAATTTCAGCTAATTACTGTCGAGTTCACGGCACGTTGCCGCTTGTATTAAAGCCTGGCTTGTACAAATGTTCTATTTTCATATCCAATGTAGGTTGCCATATAGAGAACTCATTTCATACTAAATCGCATTTAATCAACGAACTCTTTGAGGCGGAGAGGCGAGTATTTTTGCGATTTGCGATATCTGGCTCAGCCAGCTTACATATCAGGAAATCTCGATCGGTCACCTACATGGTTCATGCAATTTTGTAATCGATATCGTCACAATTTCCACGACGTTGATTGTAAACTAGATAAGTGGTTGCGCGATACGAACATATCGATTTCAAATGAGATCGATGGATGGATTCACGTGACCTCGCGAATATTCAATTAAAAATTAATTAAAACTTTGTCGATTTACGCTTATTGAGGCTCTTTAAAAATATGACGAGTTTTTTCAATATAGAATTATCTAACAAGCATGCAGTGCATCTGCTGATATATCGCCACTATCACCCATGGACATCTGTAATTAACCCTAGATAAGACTTTAGTTCTATTAGATATTGAAATTCACGCGAAAGTCTGCCTTCAAACAAAACACATAAACGCGGCATAAAACAGACGAACTAAGAAGAATGAAATAAGTATAGCATACCTAAGCATGTTATATTTTCAAAGCATACCATAGTAAGTAAAGAAGAACTTTGAAAGAAAAAAAATGTCATAACTACTAACCCTCAAAACATATTTTTAGGTAAACAATAAACCATATTTGCTGTATATTCTGGTTGTATATAGAATTGAATTCCCGCTCACGGGCTGGGAATTGCTTCCTTCCGTCGGTACTCGCAGCCGTCGCGGAAATGAGGGACCAGGAGGCTCCGATAGGCACAAATAACAGGGAAATGGACTGAATCAACAGGTCAACGCGTCTCGGGCAAAATGATTTACCTGCCTGGAACGACGCTTCGCATAATGTAGCTTTCGTATTTATATTTGGTATTTTTTCCTGGAAGATTAAAGCAGGTTGCAAGATCCGTGGTGGCTGCAACTACGCTCTCTGTTTCGTTTTAAATTTCCGTTTTAAAGCAATAGCGTGAAGCTACAGCTACAGTTCTAGCTTTAAATAGAACTCCTTAAGAATTAAGAGGCTTTATAAAAAAAAGGTCTTAAAGATGTGTGGAGTCCTGCCAAGCGTAATTGACTATGACCAAACCCTACTTAATTTTACAATAAGATGTTTACCCAGTTGTGGGACAGAAAAGTAATAATGATCGATGAGATGCTGTGAGACCTAAAACAAACGACTTTCACAATTTCTACCATTAAAACACTTCGTGCAATTATACCCAACTCAAAGCTTCGTACGAAACGCGTTTGACGTACGCTTTTAACTAAGAATTTGCTTACGGAATTTGTGGTATGGAGCGAGTATCAAGTGCGGATGGGACGACAGATGTTCAATAATTATAGCGAGTTCATAGACTGGCGCAGGATGTCGCACACCTGCGTCGGGAATGCACCGAATGTTTGCAAAAACTCAAGCAAAACGTTCTTACTAATATTGTAAAGCGAACTGCAACACACAACTATTCTATATTTATGTAAGCCCGTTTGGACCAATCAGTACCCAATGTTTTGCCTACCGATAAGAAACTAAATTTTTGCATAATAGGAATTGTCAAATGTTGGCTTTTGATAGGCAAAAATTAGATAGATTGATTATTATTTGTAGAAAACTGTATCCTCTTTCTAAGCTCTACATGTATTTGGATAATTCCAGAATTGAAATATATCACGGTATTTTCAAGTTAAAAAGTAGTGCATGCTGTCTTCAATTTTAACCAATGTCACAGAGTAGAGGTTCCATTTCGTCGTGATTTTTTCTTTATGCTTGATGATTACTTCACGTTTATGTATGGTAACATACTTCTTCTTCATTCGTGAATTGTAATTATTTATACGGTTTTGTATTACGTTAGGTTTACGGGTATACATATTAAGCCGTTTAGTCCTGAAATTTTAATTACTGTCTTAACTTATTTTGATTACTTTTATTAAATGATAGGCTTTCACTGATGATAAAACGTATCACGGTAATCCTTGTTTTTTTAGGTAAATTAGTTTAGTATTCACGTTGCAATAATTTCTACCTTGACCTTTACTTTTCAATGCTCCTAAGCTATAAGAACAAGCCATAATGTGCTAATTATAATTATGCTAGGTATATGGCTCTTAAACGGAGACTTCGACCGTTTGCCTAAGTAAATTTGCCACTTTGAAATGTTTATATAATGTAATACTAAGACACAATTACTAAGATAATGGAATTCTTTGTTGACGATGACTAAGTGTCAATGGCAATATGTTTCAAAATTTAAGTATTTCATATAATTATCTACGTATTGGATAATGGATGGTCGTATATTAATCCTGAATGATTGCTTAAGTATAAATATGACACAACATAGAGCCACGTCGGCGAAATTCATAAGGCTGATCGCTTTCAAATCATAATATACGACTTAATGAACGCTTATATTTATTAAATACTTACTTGTTTTTGGATTAAAATTATGTTAGAACTTGAAAACTCAGACTAATCGCCAAAATTGATAATGACATTTTGTGAATTGCACATGGAAGTATAATATACAAATATCACAACACTTTCATAGTAGTAGGAAAATAATATTTTCATGTCTTTGAAATAGTAAACACTAAAGATCTAATTCAAACGCGAAGGTAGTAGTTGAAACGCCGTACACAGTGTTACCTCAAAGCGGCTCTTCAAATATATGGAAATAACCAGGTAGCGTTCATAAAAGAAAATACCAACACGTCGTTCACTGTGACAAAGCTTATCGAGAGAAGTTTTTTGTGAGAGGCCCGAAGTGCTTACAAGGACCCTCCTCCACAATGCACAAAGACACCTGCGCCTGACAGAATACTTAAAATACTCAAAAAATGAATTTTAAAAGTAGGCCACAGGTACAAGTACCTCGTTCGTATTGTTTACGTCAGTGTTTTTCAAAGTGTGGCTCACGATCCCCCGGACAATACCTCTATTAAGTTCACAAAGCCTCAAAAAATAACATAAGCTTTAAAAATACATTTTTAGTTTTTGCCAAGAGATTTTAAAACAGAATATAAATTTGTATCTTGTTTGATTTGTAGTTGACCTAGTTTTGTACTTACTAAAACCTAATTATGAAAATACCTTTGAAATTTATAACATAGTAAAATACAGGCTAGAAACAATAGTGGGTAAAGGGGGTCCCGACGTGATAAAATTAGAAAAACGCTGTTTCACACCACGTTGTACCCAAAAGCCAAAGGTTACAAGTAATGATCATAACAACACCATTCCGCTCTCAAGACACGTAACTTGGTAATAAAAACGTTTTCACACTTCTTGTCTCGTTTGACATAATCAGATTAGGTAGTGTTGTTTGACAGTCACTGTGACACACAAACGAAACCGACGCAATGCAATTATCATAGATTATACTAATATCGGAAAGGATTATACTAATAACATAGAAACCGTTATTATTTTTATGCCAAAAGTGATGTAACTGTTGGAACCACTACAATATTTATTAATTTTGAGGCTAAATTAACATTAACCAAAAGTAACTAAAAATTAAAAGTAACTAAACTTAAAATTAAAATGAATTAAAACTTCCGTCACTATGAATGATCCGCGAAGTATGTGAAATTAAAAATACCATCTGACTTAAGCCGTTTGAAATATGGAGTAATAAACGTTTTCGCTTCAATTCCGTATAAAATAATTCAAAAATGAGAGTCTGTTATAAATGCATTGATCATACACATTTTTGTTGTTTGAAGAAAGTTGGCCGATTTCACGTGAAAAAATTATTTCGAATTACTATCATTATGTTTTTAATGAATTTTAAAAGTCACTACTTTTTGGCGTTTAAAATTGAAACAGTTATACTACGAGTAACCGATAACAAAAATTATAGTCATGCGACATGATAATTATTAACTACTTGGTGATTAACGTAGTATGGTGACAAATGTTATACAAAAATGTGTAACCGTTACTGAACAGTATCAGTATTAGAAAATTGTTATCTAACACATATTACTCATATCCTCTCACATCCTTATTGACGTAACGGTATACTGGGTATTCAAAAAAGATTTAAGTTAGTAAAGAGTTGCTACCCTAACAGACATGCTACTTTTAGCATCAGCGATTCGCGTTTTTGTGCTGCGTTCGGTTGCAGTATTGAAAACGTGCGATTTACTGACTGTATTCGCTGCTTCTGCTTTGTTTTATTGTTCTGTAGAGAGTTCAAAAGCAGCTGCGTTCGGCGTTCTAACATTTACGGGTTGTAACTTTTGATTGCTGAATCTAACTTTCGAAAACCAGCAAGATCGTTGATCGTCGATGCTAAAAGTAGCTGGGCCTAACAATAAATAATACAAACTTTTTGTTCTATGTCAACATATCAAATGTTGAGATACACTTTCACTACTTCCGCTATATCCTCATGTGTTAATACATATTATATTCCAAGACAAGGTTACAGCTTGGTAATGTCAATGATCTCACTCGTGACCACATCTGCGTTTTATCGTATCGATTCCCGCTAGTTTTCTTTGGCAATTAGATACTTGTTAGATGTAATTAACGTATTTTTACAAGTTTTAAATTTTACACGTTAAAACATTGCTAGCTTACTAAATCTGAAGAATGCATTAGACATTGCTTAAAAAATCATTAATGGGAATTAAAGTATAGTCCACAAAAGAATTAAAACTAAAACTGTTAGTATACTGTCAGAGAGTACTTTAGTATTCTCGATTCTTGGTTTTGAAGACCTACGTGGTACATCAGTAACAATACCCGTTTGCCTTGTTGGGGGTTACAAAATTGATTCTCGACAACTCAAGTATCTATATGATTAATTTAGCATTATTGAGGAACTGATAATTTGTATAGATATTTTTATGGCATGTCATCTAAAATATAGAGAATATCAATACGGAATTATGAGTATAAAAAAAATGTTTAAAAGAACTTTCGCATTTCATCCATTCGAATTTAGTACTATTTCGATAATAGTTTTGGCAAAGAAAAAGGTATTCAGTTTGGCTGCATGTATTTTCTTCTATAAGGATGAATCATAGTCAAAGATACTTACATCCTCTGATTGAAGAGCAGTTCTCGGTGCAGATCCATTCTCTGTGGGCTCTCTAGACAAGGGTTGGGTAGCCGGCGCGGGGCGATCAGGCCGTCGCCGCCCCCGGCCTCGCCCTCCTGCACCATCGCGCACAGCTCCGGTTCCGACACCAGGGTGCTAAGCCCCACGCCGCCCGCGTTCAACGCGCCCGTGGACAACACTGTTGGCAATACAAAAATATTTAGTTTCATTTTTTTTGCTTCTAAACTTAATACTAAAAAACTTGCTTCTCCTCTATTAAAAGAAATGTAGGCTAACCTAACCTAACCTACTATTACTATCAGAAATTTCTTCCGGCGAAAAAAATCAGATGAAAATGGTGTGATGTGTTATAAGTAGATTTATGTTCTGTACTGAAAGATTACGCTTAAATATTTTGCACTTCATTTTGATTATGTGCTTCACGTCTTTTTAATTTGCTATGAAAATAATTAAGTATGTGAATTATAGTTAAAGAAAAATTATATACCTATAGATCTAACCCTCGTCTGTACTTCGCTTTATAGTAAGTTCATACCTCATACAAAAACATCATTTTTTAAAATATAAATATAGTTATACCGTTATTAACAATCCTTTCAAAGTCTATCAACCATCTGTTAACAGTTTTTGTGTCACATTTAAACAAAAAACATTCTGCCGTGACGTCATCACGTTCAGATCTCAATCCCGCGCGAAGTCTTCCATTCTTTATTTTCATTATTTCAACTTTAATTGAATTTCATAACTTACAACCTAACCATAAAAACTGTAACTCATAGTTAAATTACACGGTTCATTGTATACGCTAAGCATTACCCAAATCTTTTCGATACGGACACCACCTTAACCGTGATACAATCAGTAACTTAAGAATCTATGAAGACTATGAATCACTGGTGATATCACCACTGGTTACGTGTGGAGCATCGTTAATGATCGATTGCACCAGATTCTGACACCTAATTGTTTTATAATCGTATAAATAACATACCATCTATTACTAGGGTTGCCATCCGTACCATAATAGGTGTATAGTATTATAGTATATTTTACTGATGATTTAGACATCGTTGGGCTCTTGTTCGTAATAACATCATAAGCAGAGTTTTCTAATAACTTCGTAAAATAAGGTCTTAAGATAAATGTATGTAGGTACTTACTATATTCTTTCCTAAAGTAGGTAGTTGTTGTAGTGATTTGTTATAAATATCATTTTTCTTTAAAAAAGGTGGCAACCCTATCTATTACATATTTGGTATCAAATTAAATGAACATTTTAGAGTTAATTTGCCTCACCAAAAATCTCGACACATTTACAAGTACTCTGTGAGTTATACCTAACATTAAAACATGTTCGGTAATTAATGATGACCTACTCGCACATGGGTGTAGATTGAAGGTACTTAATTAGTAAATTGAGTCCGTTTAAAATCTGCAGGATTTTTGCTAAATTTCGCACGGGTGAGTAAACTAACAACATACTTATTTAGTTAATTTCAATTTGAGGTATAAATGTTTTGTAATATGCACAGCTTCCTGGAATACACGTTACGTAAAATATAAATACTCGTGCTGAACGCAAATATAACTTTATACGTGAGGCGCGTGCATTGCTCCAGCGCACAAATTGCATGTGCATTAATAGTTTCTTGCATATTGGTCTTGTTCGCTGGCATTCGCTATGAATAGTAGGGTTTTGTTTATAAAGGTATTGTTTCTCGACCCCATTTCTTGCGAGCGGCGAGATTGTGACGAAGTACCGATCTCAGGTTAATTATTGCAACGAGATGCCGTTTTTTCCCTCATCTCAGGACAATAACCGTTACGTGATGAAACCCAGCATCCAACTGAGACTCGTGCTATATTCCACCACTCGCTCCTGCTCGTTATCGCACGCCACGACCTCGTTTCTACCACTCAGGACAAACGGAAACGACGGAATTATGAACTTTTAAAACATTAATTTCACTTGCTAATATTCTCGCGTAAATGCAAAAACATAGCTCACCTGTCATAAATAGCCGTGGTGGATTTTTGAATAAATATTTAGTAGGAAAAAATTCCATACTTAAATCACATGGCATTAAATACTTAAGTGTATAAAAAAGAATTAAAAAATACTAATAAATTATATTAAATATACAGTGTTGCAGCGAAAGTTTTTAACAAGAACTACAATAACATAGTATTAAAAGTTCTTCTAATAATAATTTAAATACATTTTTGAATAAATATGAGTTTTGGGGGAACAAATAACATGACTGTGTAATGCAATAGAGTTGTAAAATTTATGAAGAACATCTAGTATATATTTGTTAATAATTATGTTTAGTAAATAATACATACAATCCGGTAAAAAGACGTGTGTGGAAACAGTGTAGCAATGCCGACATTTATAATGACCATAAAGATTAACAGATAGCTAGATATCGTTCCGGCTGCTACTAAAACAATGAATTTTCGGCGTTTCGTAAATCATACGGTTTGATAAAACAATTGTCATTGAGATATAGTTGTTAGAACATGGAATCTGCTATCTGGGTTTTATGAACTTGAACATAGCATCACATTTTGTATGTCGGTTATCATATTCTACTTTAAGATAGATTTGATAACATTCTGTGCGAAAATTAGCTTGACACTTTACTTATATAGAGGCGAATTACATGATAAATTATCGACGGTGGACTAAATAATCAAGTAATAATTTAAATTCAATAAGTAAGAAATAAGAACAGACATAAACTACACCAATCATAATTCTATTGCCAGAGTAACAAAAATATTATTTTAAATATATAGGAAGTAGGTACTGGATCGGTGAACAAAGTTACGGTATTTAAGATACTTAACCTAACTACTAAATAAAGAAAAAAAACTTTAAGACATTTTTGATATATCGGAAATTAACTTTAGATTGAGGTGCCATAAAATAACGAAGCAGATATTTCAGCACATCGTAAAATAATATAAAACACAATCTTGTTATGAAAACACAACTTATTTTAATATTAACCCCAAATGTAGCTACAATTGTGGTTATACTTGCGTTTAGATAAAATATGTCGCCATGCCACCAGTCACGCCGATTTTACAAAAGCCGTGTCACGATAGGTTTTGAAATTTGAACAATACGCCAGATTTACAAGGCGAATTATTTAGAAACTTGTATTGTAACACACAGCAGATTAACATTGGTTAATTAAAATACATATTTATAGCTAGTTCATTCACTTCTACTGAACTGGAGTATATTTTTTATGTTAATTCAGTATTTCGCGGAAACTTTTCACTTCATAATTTTGTATTTATAAACAAATGTCCTTCATAATTGATTAGCCTATAATAAAATAGTATTTAGTATTCATTTTAAATTTTGATGAACCGATAAAACCAGTGGAAACATAAATACATACAATATCTGTTGCTAAATCTCTCCCACATCCGGTTTCTTCACATATCACGAAATAAAACCATTTAATTAATTTCTAGACACATACCTATATAACATATTCCGACGATGAGAAGTATTCTCAGTAAGCAATGATATCGTGTTTCATCTAAATTTCATATTTAATTAAAATTTATTCTCGAATTTGTCCTGTCATTCGGTATCAAGTTGTCAGCCACTATCCACACTTGATATTGGCGACATTTATGCGAAAAATTTAATATTCGGTCCAAAATTACCAAAGAAATGTGTTGTATTACGATTATTTACGATTGCATAATAACTACTTGAAAATGGTTTCTTATTTTTAACATACACTCGCATGCCTGTATTTAATATACGACTGTACCTACCTGTATTGTAATGACATCTGTTAACTTTTATGTTAAGGGGAGATTTTTAAATCATGATTGTTAAAACCATTACCACTAAAAAGAGAAGTTATTTAAAAATGTTTAACCCTTTAATAAAGGCTCGCTCCGCGATAACTTTGATCCTGCAATTTTCCAAATTGCGAACTATTATTCCGACAAGCTCCGGGCGGATCGTCAAAACTAGGATAAACTTCGGAGGAATAAATGTCAGTAGTTCGATCCGCATTCCCAATAGTCCTAATTGCTATTCCAATATACTTTTCATTGAAGTTATGGAAGCGAAATATTTTATAGGCCAAAGTCCTTTTCAATCATTTCTGTAATATGAAAAATCTGTGTCGAAAAATAATCAAAACATGAAATAAAAATGGTATTCAAGGCAAAAATGTTATACGCATTACTTACGCAAGCGGTTATACCGGCCACAAGATAATAAAGTTTTAATGGACTGACTTTATGTTTGTTTGAAAGAAATATAAAATGAGTTTGGTAAGATAAATCATATCGTATTATACAACATAACTAGAAACAAGTAAACAGGAAATGAGAAATACTAGATCGATCAGTGTAATGCGCTTAGTGATCAGTCTTTGGTTTCTCTATATCTTTCAAAAGTCAAAGTGGTTGCAATAACCGCTGGAGGGCAGACAGAGAGTTCATTGCTCACTTTACACTACGTCTTTTATGTATTATCTATTCTACTTCAAAAACGTTGTTTCGCATGTAAAGATTTCTATAATCGCACAGAATAATAGGCACCTACATAAAATTCATACCATTGTACTTAATTACTTATTTCGTAGTTTTCAGTTATCGAGGTACAAATTGAAACTTTGTCTAGACAGCAATTGCTCCAGGAAATATATGTTTCTCCAGAATACGAGTACATTTAATCTTTAATCTATGATAATTGGTTGAGGAAACCATCCGCATTGCTGCCGATGTTCAACGACATTAGCATTGCGTCTCTTCCAGTCATGTATACAGTTAAACTAAAATTAGTAAGGCCAATAATATGTGATCTATTCAGACGAGTATCTACATCGATTTTTAACTTTTTTTTTTTACATAATATAGGAGTAGCAGACGAGCATGCAGTCCACCTGATGGTAAGTGGCTACTGCCGCCCATGGACATCTACAATCAACCCCAGATAGGATTAGATATTCCTACCTGAAGTCGGCCATAGATGCGCCGCTACCCCTGAGGACTAAGCTGGAACGCCTCGGCAAAGTATGTCTCCATTACCACACCCTTCAAACCGGAACACAGCAGCGCCTAACACTGCTGTTATTAGGCAGAAATAGGTGTGGCGGTGGTGCCGCCGGAGTCGAACCACAAAGGGTTCTACCACCTTCAAAACACAACTACACAGTTACAGATACTTAACTACATACTTTACAGATACCTGCGTAATGCGATGCATAATTATCCGTTTTCAACCATACATTAATATTTGTTCTTTCTTGATACCAACACGACAAACATCTACTGGTTATAAATACATTAGGTAAGGCAATAGGAATTATACACTTTAATCACTATCTGACTATCTAAGAATGTTTGCTCAAGTGCACATCGCAAGCTATTACAATTACTCAGCAAACATCGATGAGATAGCACCTAAATTCCGATGGAATACTGTTTTTTTAATCTATACGAAGGCAAACAGTTCGGAGGAGTGCCCTTGAAAGGATATTTACGAAGCGCTGTTCAAACTTGGGGCGCGTTTATTGAACCAGACGAGACGTCGAAGGTCGCGGAGTCGCGTGCAGGTGTTGGAATCTGTAACCCGCTTTGCCACAAAAAAACATAACACCAAACCTTTCTCTTAGCTTTTATTGCGGAATCCATAAAACATTTAAAGCAACAAAAAGACTGACTTTGGTTCACAAATTCAACAAAAACGTTCATTTGCAAAAGCTCAAAGGTTCAACGACTTGCTCATGTAGATTTTTAAAACTGGAAGTACTCGTATGTTTTTTCAACGAAACATATATCAGTAGGTAGGTACTTACTCGATTATTATTCTCTTATATTCCGTGCATCATTGCGATATCGCAAAAAAGTGTTACACTCATATTAAGTATTAATATTGGTATTGCGACCCAATAGCGGTTGTAAAAAGCAATGTCATCAGACGTAGCAAAATCGATTCCAATATCGCACGCCAATATTCATAATGGCAGTTTCAACGATAAATGTTCTGCCATTTACTGACCCCTGACCTACGGATTGCAGGTATTTTTAGAACCCCATCCAGCTTACTTCAGCAAGGCCGTTCCGGTGCTCATTTGCTGAAACAATTGACGTCACAGCGTCTGAAGGCCAGATCGTTAATCTTGTAAACAACGGCGCTAGGTACGTAACAATGGGTACGGCTGGGGGAGAATTATACCTACTCCAATAAAATAATTGACGGCCAATCAGTATGATAATGTAACGACTGTAACGAGTGTGCAATCGAAGATGTTTTATTTTGTCTGCGAACTTCCAACGGTCTGCTTATTGTATCTCCTATTCAGGTTGTTAAAATCAATTGGTTGAAACTCGGTCTGGCAAACGGGGGTCCGTCGTTCAAAGTCGAAGCGCACATTTGATTTTTCAAAGGTACGTAAGGAAGTTTGTACATCTAAGAGTTCGTCAAAAAGAGACCGAGAAAACTGACCAATACCCGTATTCCAAATTCGCACTGGTTGAATGCGGTGGGCTATAGTCAAAAGCAATCCCTCTATGAGAGGAGACCCGTGCCCAGCAGTGGGCCAGTAATGAGTTGACGATGATCTCCCATATATACGACCTCTAATAGAACAGGTCTAACACGCCATATTTAAAGTTCCACAAGGCTGTGTATCAACGTCATTACGTCACAGTCAACCTATTAAAATATCCTCAACTGTAACAGTCTCTATCGCGATCTTACCAGCTCATAGAATCCAGTGACCAGTTATCAGCAGATTAAATGGATAACCGTTCACTAAGCACTTCTATAATTACCACTACGATACAGTGTCATTATTCACAATTTCTTTCATAAAAATGTTAGCTCCAGATTTTTATTTATTCTCTGGCAAACGGAAAATACAGAACATAATGTAGAGCAGTCTAGATGGGCTTGCACCAAATACTTTGCCCACAAGTCTCTCTTACTTCCTTTTATCAAACTGAAATAGGCAGCAAACGTTGAGTTCTACCACCTTACTTATTTAGATTTTCTCTTAAAACAGCTGCATGAAATGTTCTTTTTATTCGGTTGCCTGAATTTCACGAGGTCTTTTCATTATACAGTTTATGCCTACATGCAAGCTTAGCCATTTTATGCGAAAAAATCTCTTTGGATAGCATATTTCACAGAAACAGTTTCATGGTCACGAGTAATAAATGTATGAATAATGTATATAGTTCCACATGGTTGAAATATTTTCTCGTATATATAATAAAACCGGCTTTACATTATAAAAACTATATCTATGAAATAGCACGGAAACTGTTGAAAGAGTTCTTACCGACGGCATACAGTTTTTAAAATAAATTATACCTATAATTAATCACACTAAACCTACTTATTAAACATGTGTTTTATTTTTTATTATATTTTGATAACTAAATATAATATATCTGAAAATATATACGAGTAATACTCGTAATATATACGAGCAAATACGAGTAATATACCAAATCAAGATTAACAACAATTCGGTTTCTCTACACTCTTAGCCCCACACAAGGACTCCCTGTGGCGTGAATACCATTTGCACACATAATGACAAATACACAAACATCCTGACCCAGAAAAGAAATCCATCATTAAGTTTCTGGTTCGAGCCTAGAATGCTATTCGCGTCAGACCAGTATGGTGACCGCTCCACCACAGTCAACATGATTAATATTCTGATATAACTCCTCTAAAAATTCAACTAATTAAAATACAAGGGCCTCATGCATGTCGGTCGATATCAAAGGAAAGGGACAAATAGGGGAATTAATCCCATCATTCAGTGCCAGACGTCGTAATAAAAATTGGATCTCCCGTATCATTTTGACCAAAGGGGATTAATAGTTGCTACCCCTTTATGGTCAACACTAGAAATGTTCACAGATTTGTTCACTATAATGCGTCGACAGAAAGTTCAATTTTCTATAGAACCTAGTATAATTACCCTGCCTCATATATCTGCATACATAAATATAAATGAAGTCTGTAGTTTTTTATACAAATCCATCAACAAAATCCTCTTTAAGTGAAGTGAATTTTAAAGTGTAAAATTTCATTTTGTTTGTAATTGGATACGAATAAATCTGACTTTTTATTTGCATTTTGTTGAAAATCTGAAGACCTATTGGCCGTCCTGTGCTATTCATCTGTTATTTAGAGAAAGAAATATGTACATTTTGTACAGAATGAACCAGATAATAAAGATATGTAATCCATAAAATCTGTGTATTTTTATCAAGATTAACGTTTTGAGATAGCGGAAGAATTCGGGAAAGTTTTGTTTTATAAGTACCTACTATGCACCAACTAATAATATATTATAGTCTACTATTAAAGTAAATAATAATAACTCCTAATAACTGCTTGTTCTGAGAAAAACACTGCCACAATTCACAAATTTTGTAATAAAAACCTCAGTAAACACCGTGCGAAAATTGCCATTCTCATGAACTAAATCGCTGGCAAAGCTTGAACATTATATTGTGCTGAGTTTCCTTAGGGAGGTAATACACGAGCGACACCACGCCGACAACCGGTACCGACCATCGCCAGCGATCGTCGTTCGCTGCCGCTGCCTATTAGCAGCAACTATTTCTACTTAATAAAAGTGTTCTGTTTTGTTCCAAACAGTGGTCTGGTTTGAAGGGTGTGATAAGGGAGGCAATTTTTCCAAGGCATTCCAGCTTAGTCCTCATGCGCATCTGTAGCCGTACTCAGGTAGAAAACTAATATTATCTGGGGTTGATTACAGATGTCCATAGGCGGCAGTAGCTACTTATGTGGACTGCATGCTCGTCTGCCACTCCTATATTATAATAAAGACCGTCGAACAATGTCGCCGTCACGCGTCGCTCATGTACCTCACTGTCGTTCGTATGTTACCTACCTTAGTAAATATCTACGAAAGCAAACACTACAACATTAACCTGCATCCATCAGGTATCTAATAAATTGCAAGTTGATAACGACAGGGAGATTGATGCTTCATAGTTTTAGTCGATAAATCATATTACTGTCCCCAATGACATCGCTTGCCTGGCTTGCACCTAACGATATTAAGCAATTTGCGAGCTTCTGATCAAAGTTACGTCTAGCTTTAGCTAAGCAATATCCCGAGATAAACGCTATGATGACCCAGAATAAGGTACTTAAACTACCTAACGTTTTCGGTTGTCAATTTATTCCTGTCCCACAATTGGGCACGTCTGCTCTCCGGAAAGATAGAGTAAAGTAGCTACGTTGATAGAATTTTAATTCACATAAAATTTAGAACAAAATAAAGAACTGTCGCAAACGTAGGATTACTGACGATATTTACTTTCATTGAGTAACGTTTTTATTTGTTTCATAGTGCACTTGCCGTTATCTATGTGATGGTCCTTAAAACAATATTAAACTAAACACAAAACTTCTCTTGAAAGAATAGCCGCGCAGATTTCTATTACGTCATCATAATTGAGTTATTTAGCTTTATCCATAATAATAGATCTAATAAGGGCAGGAGAGCTTTTGTATGAAAATCTTGACAATGTCTACTCTACAGCTCTAGTATTTAATCCTTTGAAATGACCAGTATTCGTGAAGCAACGGCCAGAGATAGCAAAATAGCGGTCAAACAGCGCAAACTCCATTAACCAACTACCTGCCTCCGCCTCTATAAAGCTCAGAAAAATTGCCTTTGTTGCGAACATAAAAAGCTGTTGCGTTGCATTGCAATGCCATTGTTTAGCGGTGAGCCTTTTGTTGGATTGTTTTAAACTACCTCCATAACGAGGACGTAAGCCATAGTCTATAAAACATTATCTATCAATAAAAACAACATGACATATTTAACAACCGGTTATACAGCAAATAATTTTAATTGAAAGTGTTAGGTAATATATTAGGTACGTAATGTAACTATTAGATTTCTTATATATTGCGTAATGTACTCGTATATTTTATGTTTCTACGATATTTTCTATGTTGGCTAAGCCGTATGTTAGCGTTTCATTAACCTACTTACTACTCGTAAAGTACGTCAACTAGTCAATACGGATTATAGAATTTGTAACTATTAAGTAGACATTATAGGTAAAAAAGTATTGTCTTTAAAAATCCTATTTTAATAATCATTCGTCTATTTTACTAAAATATCTATATTATGGACGTTATTTTCGAATACAAAACAGGAAATTAAATAAAAAAGAAAAAAGCTAAAGCAGATAAAAGAAAAATCTCGTCATCTCAAATTCATCCTGTGAGATGATATTATGGAAAATCCTGTCTTTGCCATGGAATGTATTTGCAATTTAGAACGTCAATTCTTTGAACTTCTTTCTGAGGCAATTCCTGAACGCTATAAAGCTGAACATGGAACTCTTCATACCATGATCTAACTTAACATTGGACACTTTTCGTCTGTGAGGAAGCCAGTTGCCATATATCTAAATATATTTATAACCGAGGATTTTTTAAATAAACATGAGCAGTTAAACATAACTGTAAACATTCATAGCGATTGCAAATACAAATTCGTTGGAAGCTCCAAATTAACGCTAGAACAGATTCAAATCAGGTCAATTCGTGTATGTTTGAATCAGGTCAAATCCGCTTTGTTTCGTAATGTTAATGGGAATTCCTAGTCTACGATTCGTGTGATCATGATGAAATAGGCGAGAGTATCCAACGATATAATAAGCTTTTAGGGTTCCGCACCCAAAATCTGCCAGCGGAGACAGAACGGTATCTCTTGAATTCGTAGCAGGCAGACGCTAGAAGTGCTTACAAAGTTGGTACATCAATAACAGTAAAATAAATTCAAAAATCCAATGGAGATAATCCCATGCAACTATTGTTTTGACGTATTTCGCCTAGTTAACTATTTTTTAAACTACTTACACTGTGGAATACAGCTGGTGCAGTTACTAATAGTACAGAACCCTTTATGTGCAAGCTCGCCTCGCATTTGCTCGGTTTTCATACTCAGCCAAAATGTATGAAATATTGCGCTGGAGATTAATAGAATACCCCAGACACGTGCGGGAATGGAATACAGTTTACAACCCATAAATTTGAAATGGATAGGGAGCGTAAAGACTAGGCACTTAACGGAATGCTGTATCCTATTACATATATTACCACTGGATATTCTTGCTCGTTTGTTTGTAAATGTTTGTTTGTAAATCTGGCTTCGTTAGCGAGAATTCTATATCTGAACTGCAAGACTAACTAGAGAACTAAGTACCGAAATATGTAAATCTATTCCTTTGCATACCTAACGTAAAGGGTTGTGGTTACTAAACAAACATACATTTCAGAAAACATTTGTTCGTCCAATTTTATAACATGAAAGCTTTATAGACTTAAGTTCACATATCTTTCTACCAATAAAAACATTCGTATAATTTCATTGCTAATAGGAATAAATACTAAAATATGTAAATCTTTACTCTTTGTTTAACATAATGTCTTATAAAACAAACAAACATAACATTCCAACATTCAAAACATTCGTTCTTCGAATTTTATAACGTGATAGATTTATGGTCTTAAGTCCACAAATCTTTCACGCCATAAAAACATCTTTATTAGCTACTAGGAAAGAATAACTGAACAGGTGATGACGGGGCGCAATCTGCGTTTAAACGAATCCCTCGTTGATACGTCACTCAATCAATAAGCCACTTCCGTATGCGGGCGAGCACGAATCGCTTATTAGACTTGATGACAGTTATGGCTTCAATACAATACGGGAAAATATTCCCGTGGGCTCCAATGGAGAGGTCAACTAATCCGACCAAAGGAGATGGAAGCGCACTTGTGTGTCACTTAATGAAACCAATCTAACTAATAGAACTTCATTGCTTTAAATTATAACTCATATATTCAGTGGCAACCCAATTTCTTTTCTAGCGCACCGCACCAGCTGCCTAATTAGACTTGTTGCACCATTCGTGTCGAGTGAAGTTTTGGTAATTGGTATGCGATAGCATCCTATTTTGATTACCAGTCTAACATTAATTATAATTAAATGCACTTGCTTATTTCCGATTGTTATTATACTTGATTTTATATAACCTTTAACTAAAATTTGATAAATAAGTACGTAGTATGCAGGTACTTTCCTAATTACTTTATAACTCGTTTAAATGAATTGTATTACAATAAATCTTTTTACACTTCATTTGTTCCTTCTTCCTTCTTTTAAAGTACATTTATACATCTGTTGTACATGTTAAAGGACCCTAATTAGTGTAAAACTTTTGCATCACAACACTACGCCCTGTTACAAAAATGAAATAATACATCAACAAAGCGACAATTTTGCAAAACGGAAAATATTTACCGTGACAGTGCAGATAGTTGTCAGGTTGAAGTAAGTGGGGTGTGAATGGGAAGGGTTGTAAGCGATTTGGGGTAGGTCCCCGCATTTAACATGCACGCTGCTATTAGTTAGCGTGCCTGATAATAAGCCCCTAGCCCCTTTGGACAGATAAGCAAAGCTCTTCAAAGTGTATACGGTGTGTATGTTTGGTATTAACAGTATACAGAATTGTTCAGGTGGTACACTTACTCAGTGTAAAAATTAGATAAAATATATTCCTGATATTTTATGTGTCATCAATCCTTTACGGTCCCATTGCTGGGCATGGAGCTCTTCCAAAGCTGACAAAGGTTTAGGCCATAGTCAAGTATGGGTTAATAGACTTCAAACGTTTTTAGGAACTTCTTTCAAAGAAAGTTTACGTATTCCTTCCGAAGTAAAATATCATTACTTTTAATACGCACATTCGAAAAATAGAGGTTTAGGACTTGTATCCGGGACACTCAGATTGAGGCCTAATTTGAAGCCTCTATGCTACTGTGATGTTATTTGTAAGTTTTGTATTTAAAACAGTGCTTCTGTAGAAGGCATTATTCCGTAATCAGATTTAAGTCTTTAGTAAGAGTATATTCTTCTACAATATACATGAACGAGTGCAAAAATGTTGCCGAGTCAAGTGTTGAGAGAATTAAAAGTTCAACAGATTCAAGTACCGATAGAGGATGTGGTATTCAACCAAGAGCGGTCTATTTTCAGTATCGAGGGTCGTAAAGTGCTAAACAAGTCGTAAGTAGGTTTGTGTTATACAATGTAGTCCACAACACGATGTGGGCTCCCTACTAACAATTCTGGACGGAACTAAAGCGTTGGATGTTTAAAACAATAATACTAAACTCCGTTCAAGGAAAGCAGATAACAACAATAGCGCCATCTTTAGGGTCTTTAGGGCCAAAGTCTTTATATTTTGACAAAAAACAACCATGAAGAAAATTTCATTAAAATTACTTGAGAGAGTCCGGAGATTTCTATGACCACAGTAACATGTGATTTGTCGATATATATGTGGATATCATACTTATTTTTCTTAACACAAAATAATCTCATTATTTCCAGATAAATAATGCAAAGTTAGTCGCAAAGGCTTTTGTTACAACTTAAATTTCGCAGGTGTAGGTACTTAAATATCCAAAAAAATAAAGACAAGTGGCCCCATGCATTTTTCCTTACATTCAAATCATATGACGTAGGTAGAGTTAACACTTAATTGTCGTCGTCCTTGAGTATATTTCGGTATGTACGAAAACAAACAGCTATACTCGACTCGTACCTATTGTGAGCGAGTCATTGAAACAGAAGGCAAGATAATGTATGCGGTAAACTCGTAGAAGGCATGCAGACTATCCATTATATTCATATTATCCTTTCATTTTTTATTAAAAGTGCACCAATAAGATTAATAAAACTTTTTTTATTTGTTTACGAAATTACCACAGTTTCGTAAGCTGTTTCAATTAAAATGAAGTTGAATGGAACTCTACGTCAACTTAATATAAGTAGGTACAACATTATATGAACAATGCTAATATTTCTATAATTTACTACATTACTTATGTAATGTCTAGAAAAGCAGCCTAAGTATCAGATGAATATTTGCTTAGGTTAGGTTAGGCGGCGTATCGCATCAAATTTAATATAAGCTACGATCTTCTTTTTATATTCCCTTCGTGAATTTATCCCGTCCATTGGTTCTGCTAATTAATATTTGAATTTGTATTATTACTCAACCGTATTGAATAAATAACGATTTTAGGTAACGTGTACCAATTAGTACTGCACACTTGATGAAAAATCACATAGTATATAACAGGTACCGTGGATGGTATGTAACGGGCTTAAGCCATATCAATAAACGAGCTAAAGTGTTACGTGAACGGTTCGCCTTGAATTGTTCGCATGTTGCAGTCAACTATTTGTTTGGTGGTTTAATTTAGAATTGAATTAGAAGTGAACGAAATGCATAAAGAAATTCAGATCTATCACTCTGTCCCCTTTCGTGACAATTGTATGAGGTATCTCAGAAACTAGAGTAGCATAAACAGATGGACAATTTACACAAAAATGTTTTTATAATACAATTAGATGACCCGGTGAACTTCGTACCACCTAATTATGAGTGACTATCTGTACCTCGTGGTTTCACTTGTGTAATTTATGTATTATGTCCATAAACTACTGGTAAATATTAGGAAATGGCCACAGGAAAACAGGAAAATAAAAAATACAATTAAATAAATTTCACTCTACCTCTCTGCACTCTGTTATTTTTTTACCGACTTCAAAAAGGAGGTGTTTATCATTGATTATTTAAGGGCCTGATAATGTGGCTGGGAGTAAAAATATGTAACCCCTCAACCGATGGGAATAATTGAGTTGTGTTTGAAGATATTTGGTGTAGGTTATAATGAAATTACAAAGTCAGTTCATCATTGACTATTTAAGGGTTTGATAATGTGGCTCGGAGACAAAATATGTAATTCCTCAACCGATGGAGATATTTGAGTTGTGTTTGAAGATATTTGGTGTAGGTTCTAACGAAATTGCAAAGTCAGTTCATCATTGACTATTTAAGGGTCTGATAATGTGGCTCGGAGAAAAAATATGTAACTCCTCAACCGATGGGAGTAATTGAGTCGTGTTTGAAGATATTTGGTGTAGGAGGTTCTAATGAAATTGCAAAGCCAGTTCATCATTGACTATTTAGTTAGGTTAGGTTGGAACACATAAGACAATATAAAACTAAGCGGGCAGGGCGCGGTAGCGCCCTGCGAGCGGGCGGTTCCAATCAATGTAAATTCAGACCTTACCTTAATTCATGATCACGTTTATACAATTTTATATTGTATTAATATAAATGTTATTATGTCATCACTAAAATGGGTAAAAAAATTTTTAACAAAAAATACAACCGACTTCTATGTCACTACATAGTAAAAAATAATTCAAATAAATGTTGGTTTAGTACATATTTCTGAAGTCGGCGCTCAATATATTTCGTTCGTTTTTTTTACAAACACGCGAAAAGAAGTACCTATAACTTCAATTACGGTTTTTTTTTAATAAAGTTTATTTACTTATAGTAGGTACTCTAATCGGGTTGTTGAATAGCTAAAAATGCTGAAACAGGTGTGTACATAGAAAGGCGGTTTATAACAGTCTTAAGGGTTGATCTAAAAAAACAAACAGTGGCTCAGATGCTTATGTCTTATGATAATTTTCTTATTGCTCCAAATTAAAGGATATTAAATTAAAGTTCCATACCCGATTAAACGACCCTAAGGGTTGATTTTCCAAAAACGGTGAAAAATGTGTTCTATTATTTTTAAACAAGAAGCTAAATTCCATATTTCATAGACTTTGTTTCAAAATCTGCCGACTTCTAAACGAAGTGTCTTCTAAAGCCAAATGCAAATTTTTACAGTCTTTGCTTCCAAATTAACGGATTTTAAAATAAAATTCCAACCCCTACTTAACCTACTTAAGGGTTGATTTTGCAAATATCGTAAAATAGATATTTAATTACTTTCTATCGAAATCCCAAATACCAATTTTCATATAGATTTGCATCAAAACTGGTGGACTTTAATACAAACTTTCAACTCTTATTTATTCACGGAAACGCGGTCGAACAGGATAAAAAGTATCCTATGTCCGTCTCCTGGTTCTAAGCTACCTCTCCACCAATTTTCAGTCAAATTGGTTCAGCCGTTCTTGAGTTATAAAATGACTTCACGAAAACGCGGTCGAACGGGATAAAAAGTGTCCTATGTCCTTTTCCTGCTTCTAAGTTACCTCTCCATCAATTTTCAGCCAAATCGGTTCAGCCGTTCTTGAGTTATAAAATTACTTCACGGAAACGCGGTCGAACGGGATAAAAAGTATCCCATGTCCGTCTCCTGGTTCTAAGCTACCTCTCCACCAATTTTCAGCCAAATCGGTTCAGCCGTTCTTGAGTTATAAGTGGAGTAACTAACACGACTTTCCTTTATATATATAGATGTGGTCATCAGAAAGTATAGCCACGCAAACTGACTGACACCTCAATCAATCACTTCAAGCAAAGGTTCACTAAAGACGAACACTCATTAGTGCTTCAAACACTTCAAAAACAAGAGTAAAACTATTCAGATCTGAATAATATCCTAAACGCCTTCTGGGTAGTTACCGAAGTAGTTATTGTTGTTGGCCTCAATAGTTCAAACATAGCTCCAGCGAGTTAACATAACCATATTTATAGTAATGGCTGGATAGTTCCAGATCCGTAAATGTACGACGTTATTTGCACTTCAAACAACATAGACTTAAAGAGTAAATTATGTATGTTTTCCGACCGCAAATAAACACGTCAAATAAACTCCGCTTTAATTGCCGCACTTGTACAAATAAAAACAATTCTTTCGCAGGTTATTAACGACCGATAAAATAACCGGAACAATTGCGAGTTGCGACTATAGACAAGTGTTTTCATTTTCACTAGTAACGCTTAATGTACGTAGTTATCCGCTCCGTTAAACGATGAATTTCGCAATTAAATATAATAAAGCAAAGCATTTTCCATTTGCAAATTAGCGTTGCTCATTTCAAGGCTCGCTCGTATTTAGCAAATTGAATAAGTCAGTTGCGTCGTAGCAGTCGATAAAATATGAACTATAAGTCATCCCGATTATGATACAAAAGAAAGCAAACTAGAGGCTTATAAGAATAATACGGACGTGAGTGAAATTTTACTATTGAACCATATTGAACATGACAATCTCTGTGTCAACTCATTAAACAAAATTGTTTATATTTCTGTTTTGGTATTAAAAAATGCTACAAGATTTTTTGACTTTTCGATTTTTTATATTGTACTTCTATAGAGACAAAAACATTTTTGTATTAAAATACGTCACGTTAATTGCCGTATAGACATCTCTATTTAAATTCTCAGCAAATTTTCAATTTACATTAATATCACCATCAGCTGAGTAAACAGCGTACATTTGTTGTGAAAAACGTGCATTTTAATATGGGAGCTCACTTCCCGCGTATGAAATTGTATTCTTTCGCCAGTACTTTGTGTGCCCACATCAGTGTCGCACAATGAACAAGTTTTTCCGTTGTGACACACTGACGACGCAAAATGTGACATTCTAATAAATATGGAACATACAGAGCACGCCGACGTTCATGGGCTCTACATTTGCCGATTCTGTGTACCTTTGTACGTTATGTGACATAAATAGGTATAAAATCTTCAAAGCACTCGATAGAAAAACATTCTAGATGTTTACATTTTTATTACGTGTTGAACACATGCATATCTCATTAAAATATTACACTTGATATTTCATCGATGATAATTTTATTTCTATCTTAATAAATTGATTAATAATGGTAACTTGTCTTTTCAATTATTTTTGAAGATTAATGTTTTTGATATAACGTTTGGCTATAAAAATAGAAAACAGTACGACGCAAATTTATTACACTAAAAGTTTTCAAATTCATTCGTAATTCATCATCCTATACGTATTCGAAACGTATATGAGGTAACCAGTACAAACACATTACCTGATATGGTACGATTACTCGCTTGATTGAATAAAAAGGTACACCTTTATTTTGGCAATGGTGTGTGATATCGATAGCACGTGGTCGCATCCCTCGGCGTTCACGGGCAGGGCTCGGGAGCGATGACCCCTCGGCAGACGGAGCTTTTCGCGTCTCGCCCTACTTGCCGCCCGCCTAACGCATAAATATACGTAATTTCTTGTCCTAGGCTATCATATGGAGAAATGCGACACATTCCTCGTAAACTCGATCGTATGTTGAAAATATGGTTGTGGCCGTTGTGGGTATATCTTTTGGAAAGTCGGAAATGTAGAAATAATTGGACTACATCAAAGCGATATGCTACTGTCGCGTTAATAAAATTCTCCGTACATGTGGGACAGCGAAGCCTTATTAAATTATAGACATTTAAGGTTGTAATGTTGCTTAATTCCGTGAATTGGTCAATAGTAATATTACATCTATTTATATTTTGTGAACTTAAAAAGTAGATGTATTTATATATGCCGGAAATGGAACAAGTGTGCAATCCGATAGCTATAAGTCTAGCTAGAGTTAGTCACAGTTTCGTTCTTAACCCCAGAGGACTAAGTCGGAACGCTTCGTGAACGTCATGTAATGCATAAGTTCGAGACTGCTAAGGGAGAGTGCTTATATACAGCTGTAATACGTTTAGACTGTATGTAACTTTTCTATCATCTTTAACATCTTTAGAATAAACCACGACGTATAATACGTTCATAACATAAGTGCCCACTTTTGAACATGAAGTATTAAATAATTACGACCCCCATACTTACTTAAAGGACGTATCTACTCAAGGTAACAAATTGCTATGGTAATTGTATCACTTCTCCGAGCTGCCAAAAATTCGTGCTCAAGGACTTTCTCATGGCGGAACACACCCTTGTTATGAAGAGACGCTCACGGTAAGTACTTTATTCTTTTTCCCTGACAGCACAAAAAACGTAGAATTTTTATTTCACAGCAGTTGCTTTTGTTGCGAGTACGCCGTAACGGTCTTTTACTAAAACATGCTGTCTACTGTAAGAATGTCTCAGCATATTCGTAGCATATGGGGCGAGTGGAAGTAATTTACGCCTTTTTAAGTGGTAATTAAATGTACCTTATTTTATTAAAGTGAGTATTTGTTTTTTACAGAGAGAATTTTTGAACGAAACGCCCTCAGTTTTAGTATTCGTTTCTGAAATATCTACCGTTTATTACTTTGACATTTTAAATTTATTGATTTATTTAAAATTGTTTTTCTCTTTATTGAAAGTAATAAATAATTCATGGCAAATAACAAAGAGGCCCTTTATATACTTACTTAATTTTATGAAATGAAATGAAATGAATTTTGTATAGGCCAACGACGGCACTTACAAATTGTCAGTTACAATATTTTTCTTAAACTACTACCGGATCGGAACGCGACCTCTTAAAATATTTATATATATTAAAAATTAAATTATATATAAAATTATTGCGGATATGAACTAAAATTATACCAAATTCAATGGTTAACGTCACATGCTAGTATAACTTGCTACGCCAGGACATTTTCCTTTTATTGCTACCTACAAAGCTCTTCCTTGGAGCAAGTCACACGGAAATAATCAGGTATTCTGAAACCATTCTAGGCTGAGCACTAACCGCTAAAGTGAATTCGAGGTGCACTCAAATTGCATATCCAGATCGATTTGTTTCAATTTCACGTCACTATATTTCATGACCGATAAACGGGAATAGAATTATTATGTTCTCATTTCCTGAATACCGTACGTGAAATGGCTAGCAACTATCAAAAATCACGCCCGTCGGATCAAAACGTCGAACGGGCGGCGTAGGGTTGATAAATGTGAGGCACACGTTTATTCACACAATAAATTACGTTGACGTTTCTTCGAAATATGTGTATGCTTATTTATTTGCACAATGTGAAAGTCAAATGATACGTTGCCTTACATTATGCGAGCTTATCTTGTCAATAGCTCTAATAGAATAGACTATTTTACCCCCGAAAAACTTTTAGAAACTTATGTGATAATTCATAAAACAGCTAAGAGTTAGGACTTTAAGTAAAATTCGTTTTAAGTAAGTAAAATTATTTTCAGTAAAAATGTGCATGTGTCAAATAATAAATTCATAATTATAAACCTCAGGTGATGGTGGTGGACCACAGCTTGTAAACTCTCGCTATAACGAACCAACACTTTTTTCACGCAACATTTTCTCCCCTACATTAAATTCAGACAGACATCACGAAAGAAAAACAATGTCAATTTCGTCATAATCTCCTATCGTATTACACATAGGCATCCCCCTCGGCGACAGCCCTGCGTCGGTGTAGCGCACACTTGATTGCACTTTCGCTTTCAACGCATCGCCCACAAATGTCCGCACCCGCGGTTGCGTCGCGGTTTGTATTCCAACAAGGAAGGAACTATATACTTATAGAATTATATCACTAGAGCGACGTAGGTACTGCCATCAATGCTATTTTATGACTTGGTTGTGTCATACTTTATAATAACTCGATAGCCTAGCTTAGCCATAGTGGAATACGAAATCAGATAGCAAATAACTTAACCTTTAATTTAAATAATACCAGTGTGATTCAAATATCTTCGAAACGTTACGAAAGCTTTCAAAAATCAGAGAGAGATCCATCAATCAACCTGTCACAATCAGAGAAATTCCACCACGTTAAAGTAACATAAAATGCTCGCACAAAAATCATTTATTTATACAGATATTTAAAGAAATTTCTTGCGTAGAAATCTAGTTTGATCAAACTTGGATCCCGCTCATTTATAACAGTTTTAAGAGGATGACAATAATAAGGTAGATTATCATTTAGAAGGAGGAATACCTATTGATGAACAAATTAAATGACTACGAAAGCTACTATTCCATAAAACTTTTAAATATAATGAAAACTTCTACATGTGTTTATAAATAGGTACTCGTTAAAATCGCAGGCACTACGATTAGACGATAAATTCGAGTGTAGTATTTTCTCAACGCAGCAATAAGTCGCTTAAATTGAATGTTGCTAACTGGCTACAATAAGCCATTTAAAGCAACAAAAGTGACAGTTTGCTCGTTTTATCAACAAAATAAGAAGCGGTTTGAGCGAGTAACGCGATTATCTCGATAGCAGGTTTGCTGCGCTCTCATAAGGAATTACGACAAATGCGTAATGACCGTGGCGTAAGACGACAATCCACCACTTTCTTACCAACTCGCCGTTGACGGATATTGTCTCTTCTAACGCGGACAACTTTCGAACATTACTACTACATGTGCAATTAAAATTTTAAATGTAAATGGCTGTATTGTTTTAGTTGTTTCCCGGTCCACCGTATAAAGCGTTGAATAGATATCTGTTTATGACAACGGCTTGCGCTTAAAATATTTACGACGTAACCGTACAAGTGTGTACGTCAAATAAGTAACCATATATTGTTATGGTTTATAGCTGATCGAGATTATCGATTTTAATTATTATGTTAATAAAACTTAAAAGAATAAAACATAAAAAATAAAAATTCTTCGCCGCGTGATACTCTACCGTAATCATTGTTGCTTTCTTTTTATTTTCTTATGTAAATTTAATGATACCGCTCTGTGGGAATCGCAAGTGATCTAACAAGTTAAACAACAACGTGCTCAGTCAATCCTTGGATGGGTCACCGTTTATTTAGGAAAAAACTTAATGGACCTCTTCGTGCTTCGGAAAGCACTTAACACACACGGTTCCAGTTGTAATGACAAATAGTAAGATAATGGGACCTTTAGACAGCTTAACATGTGAATAAAATGTATGTAAATTACCCACGATCGTGTGGTCGAATAGGTACACATTGATCAATTGTATATTGTATTTTATTATACTTACTGTTTTTTTACTGCTCCTACAATAAATACATTTGTAGTCTTACATAATTATGCTATTTTATGAATAAAATATAATATTGCATGTTTTGAAGTAGGAAGTATTTTATTAATATCTGTAACACCAAAGAAGAGGTTGTATCAATTACAATTTATATGTTTAATGGTGTTCGACTTATTCCGGTCTTAGCGATTTTATGCCAATAACAGTTACATAAATTGCAACAAATCTTGCATAATACGTTATGTAGTTATCAGGATAACTGTATAGATGCACTGAATGAAACATTTTCTCATAATACTTTCAAATTTAAATCACGTTCACTATCACCAATTAAAGGGGTTAAAAAATCGCATGCGTGTTCAGTTGCGGTGCATATTGATGAGTGGGCATTAGTATGCAGATGAAAGAGATGCATAGATACGGGTGGTTGGACTAGAAAAGGAGCGTGCCACTCGCCACCCAAAGCGTTGGCAGCTTATCCTGCGATCCCTTTGTCCTGCCGTGCCAAGTGCCGCGCCGCATACGAAACTTGGCACGGTCACGAATGCCCAGTGGCTGCATTACAAATGACTGACTATTATTATACAGATCACATAGCCTTTTTGTAATTTAATGACCCAATCAATCAATAAATATAATTTGTAATTGACGTAAGATTCCAGGTTTGTAAAGCGCCGCTTAGTTCAAAACTTCACATATGGTTAAGTGATATTCATAATAATATTATGGAACACTTATATATAGCTGTAATACGTGTAATAAGATTTTATTTATTTGCAATTACAAAATTGCATTCTGTAAGATGTGCAAAACTATGAGCAAAACCTAGTTAGGTACAATGCAATTCTTGTAATTAGAAAGGCTCCTCATTCTTACGTAACATTCATACACCTGATTGAACAGATTTTGGATAATCTTAAGCTAAAATTTTCTCAAGAACCGTATTGTAATAAATTAGATATTCAGTATAACATATAACAAGGTTATTATGAATTGCAGAAGTTTACCCGAAACAGCGAAAAATAGGGGAAGTTACTGCAAATCCGTTGCAAACAGCACACATTCAGACAGGTACCTATATTTAATTTAACTTGAATATAACTTTAATTTTATGGTAAGTAGCAAAACCAATGGTATTACAACACTGGAGGCACCATCACATCTTTTTCTGCTTTATAACAAGAATGTCAAGCGCTGTTCTGTTCTGGTTTGAGAGCTGTGGTAGAGAAGTAGGTACGAGTACTTCTACGAAACATTCCAATTTAGTCCTCAAGGGTAGCCTCTATTGCGGACTTCGGGTACCTCCATTCCTATCCAGGGTTAATTATATACGTCAAAAAACTGCTGCACAAAATTGTGTTGTTGTAATATTCATACTATTTTTTTCAATCGTTGGAGCTACGCCGCATATTACTATTTTACCTTTACTGAGGCGTAATACCTTAAGGTCAATTTCGTAAATGTTACAGAATGCATCTAATAAAAACTGAAACATTAATTAGTTCAAATTTCAAAATACAGATGATTATGTACATCCTTCTTTCGTGAGCCAATTATCAACGTGAAACGTAATTTATTTCAACACAAGGTGAGGTTCAGAATATATGCCAGTTTAACTATACGATGTATGTTTGTTTATAAAGGAAATTTGTTAATTCAGCAGGTAAAAATATTTTCTAAGTATTTTACGGCTATCTTCATTTTTATATGATGTAGGTATTGCTAGTGTTTAATTCCTATTGGATAAGTAATTTCTGTCTTTGAAATCTACACCTGAATCGACCTACTGTTTTATTTGTACAGAATCAAGTGTTAAATAATATAATGGGACGTCATAAAAATCACCGTGCACAATCGCCTATTAATATTAAAATTCAAACGATTTCTTCTTTCTACATCTTATTTCTACCTATCTTGTGTAAATACTGTAGACACAACACTGCACATTGTAGAACCATTACGAATGCAAACTTTACAATATTAAAACAAAGAATTGGGTCTGGATGATGAAACTGGAGTTCTAGTCATAACGACGCGGACGTGAGAACAACTCGTCATTGTGGTCGGACGATAACAACAAAGCTAATGAGATGCCGACTTCCACGTTCATATGAACTGCATTATAACGTTTTTAGCGTTCCGTGCGTAAAGAACCCTATACTAAGCTTACACTATCCGTTTACCACAGAGCTGCATATCTTAAATCGTAAACGATAGGCACTTGACATTTGTACAAGTAAATTATAAAAAAATAGACGTGAAAAAAGTAAAAAAAATAATGGGTTCCTAAACCCAATATTAGAAATAAGATCCCTGTACTCCCGCGTTTCTTTAACAGTAATAGGTGGATACTTGATATTTTCATAAAATGTGTATTATCATAAGTGTCATCCCTCATCTACAAATAATAAAAATAAAATTGAAATTAAAGGGTCTTTAATAAAAGGTAAGTTTTTTGTCATTTTCAGCTGTTTTAGCTCAATCTTAATACAAATGTCAAACGGCGGTACTGAACCCTTCATGTGAGTCATACTCGCGTTTGTCCGACTTTTTTTTGTAAAACAGTATCTCATTCTCATTTCTATCAAGCCAACGTTTCGAGGACAGTAACACGAATCGACGAATCGATAACGTAATGTACGCAGCACCGTCGTGTCTTGGCATAATAGGCTTAAATCATTTATAACGCCTACTGCCACTGTTATTTTGAGACGCACAATGAAATTATAATCTTAAGCAATAGGTTGCATTATTGAAATATTTGACATCCTTGTGAATGTAGCTTACTTGTACGTTCGCTTCATTTCAAATACGGTGACAATTTGACAGCTAAAACGTATTGCGATATTTGTAACTAATTTCTCAATACAAGACGTAAATTATGAAAATTAATAAATACATTACATCATTAGACCCACGTAGACACAGATATAAGACAATCATATTGTAGTAACATGAGTAATTACTGTTTAAACCGCAGAGCATTAAACTTTACCTACACACCGCCAGAGAATCACAGAATTGTGTAAAATACTATATGTTATTACATATAAAGAACGAAGAACAAACGTAGTTTAAAACCCACACAACACAAGCTTGCACAAACAGTAGAGCGCAAATAATGAAATTCTGAAATATCTATTTCAAAAGGAAGATGATATCTGGTACTCAATGCGCACTCGTTAGTCGGAGATAAATTGCGAAACAATGAAAGTGGGAACTTGCCCATTCCGCAGAAAGGACGTAACAAAGGATATCAAGTGACTGTGGACACAGTGCAGTGTGTCAAAGTGATCGGATATCGCAATCACGGAGCGTGAAAGCACCTGGACATACTCGCTTTTATTTAACCGCATTAGCACGTGTGCTAAATGACAACTAGCTAGTGAAAACACGTATAACCGAACACACCATATTTAAACAAATAGGCCACGTTACTACACTTTCGATCGTAAAGTGCGTTAGCTTATTAGGGAATGAATGTCTAATGAGATAACGCATGAATTAACGAAGATAACGTTAATCAAATCCCGTGGTAACATAAATATGCTATTGGCAATAGTACACATAATACTCAAAAAATAAAAATCACACTTAAGTAAAATTGATTAACATTCTCTTTCGTAGTAAGAGATAATGAGTACCGCCTTCATAGATGGACAGCTTTTGAAGAATGGCAGGGGCTGGTTTACGATGTCTTGCGTCGCACATCGCGAGTACGGATGCGTGTCGAACTACACTGACTAAGCTACGTAGAAGCCGGGCATCGTGTCACGGCCATCTAACAGGATTACCTGTTCTACTGCGCAGGTAACTCTACCACATATGGGCCACGACGCCACTTACCGGCTTATAATATCGTCAGGATTAACAGACTTGAGCATCGCCCCGCTCCGACCTTTAAAGCAGCTTGGTATCGAATTACGAAATCACGGCTGTACTTCCGAAACATTTCTAATATTACAGTCAAAAATGTTTGGAATATTTTTTGAATTTATTAAGTTAACCACTTAGTTAGAAATCATGTAGGTAAGTAACGTTTTTTCGTCATAATCATTTTACTTGCTGTGAACTTTATAATCAGTAAAAATCAAGACGTCAGAAATATATTTTGATTTTTTTATATTTAAATTGTTTGAAGGTAAAGATTCGTTTTCAACGTTTTAAGTGTAGAGTTCTAGGTATTCATTCTCCATACAAATTATATACACATAAAGACGTATCGATTTGAATATGTGCCAACTTTAACTTTTTTGTATAACTTGGAGCATGATGAAAAAATGTTTGCCATGGCACATCATACGTCATCATAATCCGTATGCGTTCCACGAGAGACAAAGGGAGCCAGCAGATATGAGATTTTTTCGCAGCATAATCGTGTTCGAAACTGCGTTTGAAGCTGTCACTAAATTTGATGCAAAGCCTTAAAGTACTCAACACTACCGAGTCACGTCACAAAGCGGAAGTATGTTTGACAACAGACTTTCTTTAGTTGACAAACATTGGGTGCCGAAACACGACATTATTGACAAATATTAGTATAAATATTGTCCAATTAATAGTTTATTTGCGTGCAAATATTGACGACATTTCAAATACATTGAAGTCAAATTATTTGAATTTCAATGTGCATGCTGTGTGTGCAGATTGATTCACGGTTACGTCATTATTTGTAAAAATATTTCTTAAAACATTGCGTGTTTACTGCGAAGAAATGTCTATCTTGCTACACAATGCGTCAGTTTCCTATTCATAACATTTTGATTACAAATGGAGCAATGATTCGCTAGCATTATACCGTATAACAATATTGATTGCTAATAGATAGGTGTTCGAATGTTTGATCTTTATGGTAGTACAAAAGTGTGTACACAATTAACAATGCAAAGAATGCTATCGAGATATAAATTAAATAAGCTGCTAAGCGGAATGATTACCATGCTACGGATGTGCAGAGCATCTGGTCCCGATTTCGATATGAAACCAGGCAGAACTACGCATTAGATATAGGCAAAGTCATTCATCGATAATAGCCAAAGATTGGATATGGGGAAAAAAAGTGTCACCCACCAAATTGTTGCCAATTGGTAATAATCTGAAATATAGGCCATCCGTCAATCAACCGGAGAGAGTCAGTGAGAAGCAGGATGTAGATCTTGACAATATTCACTCTAAAACCCTGTATATTTAATCACTTTCGGTGTTTTCGTTGTCATGTTTATAATTATGTACTGACAATATAGTGTATTTAAAGTGATAAATTCTGGGGGTGAGGATATCAAGTTTTTATTCTATTCTATCAGAATTTAATAATTTGTCCATATTATCAAATATACAAAAGACTAATGCGGGGTAATATAAATAATACTTCCGTTAGGATACATGAGTGGCATCACTAATAATGCAATAACGATGAAATTAAATACAGTAGGTAATTAATATCAGTTAGCCATTTTTCAACAGAATAAGTAAAGAAATTTGAAGACATGAAAAAGCCAATAATGCATTTTAATTCACATAGGTATATGTACATAACGAATAAGTAAGCGTGTTATTTCTATCTTAAGTAGACCACAACACAATTTACACTTACAATTCGTCTCACCAACGCCATAAAACATGAAAAGATGGCACCACATCAAAGGGCAATCCCGGCAGTTAGCACGTCGTAGTCATTTTAAAGCATAGAACCGTATTCCTAGCTTGTTATCCGATAACAACAACAGTCTGCCTATTAAGCTGTCTCGTTAAAAACGGAATTAAGAAAAATACTTTTTTTTAATAGTTCTTACTAGCACACGTTGTCTTGTCACAATAACTTGACATCAAAACCATCTTTACGTCCATAAACTACCAAACAACTACTGGAACAAACTATAGACATTCATAAAATTTCATTGAAATCAGTTGAGTGGTTTCTTAGATTGGCGTGTATGAGCATAGTAACACGTGATTGTAATGAGTAGGTATAATAAGATCGTTATGAAGAAGAAAGTAAATTAGACCTTTCGGTTCTTAAACGTCTTTTTTATTAAGTTACGAACATGATTTTATAGTTAGAAAAACGAGTTTTGTGTTCTCGTTACTCTCTTCATGCTAAATAGTCTAATGAGTTTAAATCAATAGATAAATATGCAACTTAAAGACATAAAATGGTTTCGTTTATTTCAGACTCGCTGTTACAAAGTGCTCATAGATAAACAGACGAAAAGCAATATTTGCACGTACGTTATGCAATTGACGTCAGTAATTAGTAACCTCATAAAAACAATTATGGCTACTGCAACAGTTCCTCCTTGGTCTATCTTAGTCACGATGTTTAACGCAGAAATATTTATTCGTTTATTTATTTACTAGGTGACCCGGCAAACTTTGTACCGCCTCAAAAACTATTTATCAAATATATTTCATATAAAATATAGCCTATGTTACTCGTGGATAATGTAGCTTTCGAATGGTGAAAGAATTTTTAAAATCGGTCCAGTAGTTTCTGAGCCTATTCATTACAACCAAACAAACAAACAAAGTTTTCCTCTTTATAATATTAGTGTAGATAACAGTACATGGAGATAGTGCATCAGGTAACCTTCACACAAGAGTAATCTACATTGCTATCATTGACGTGTAAATAATAGAGCTTGTGGTAATGAGACTTTGAAAATAAATTCCTGTGAAGGTTTTTTATTGAGTAGCCCGTATCTTATACCCGTTTTAACCAGTGTAACACTAACAGGTTTGTATACAATTATGCATACTTGTATGGACTACGAAATTAGTTCACCTGTATCGGTATTAACGAACTCTCTTAATGTAGAGCGACTTAAATGAAAAATGATCCTATTTTTTTTATAGAAAAAGCGTAAACGCACAAGTACCTGTTCCATGTAATTCAAAAATGTATTCAAAGTTTCCTGTAAAACATCAAATATAGGAACTATACAATATATAATTAAATATATAGAAGTTAGGCCATATTATGCAATGCTACCCCTGAACAGAACAGTAAACCCTGAATTCATATAAGCCGAAAGACTTATAAGTTTCAGTGCCGCCGTTTCAGTGCAAAGAAAAGATCTTTCATATTTACAGATAGATATTATACTCAAGAATGTAGAGCAGCTCTCAATCTTTCTAGTAAAGATAGAGAATGCAGGTGTCAAACATGCTATAAAAGTGTGTCGCCTGTAATTTAGGAATAAAATAACCAAAGATGATTCAACGCGAAACAATAACAAATTAATTACTGTGAGAAGTAATGGAAGTTACTAGATTCATAATTAATACGAGATGCACAAAAAGTAAACAACCTTGACGTGTTGTTATCATAAGTATTAGTTAAATGACTCGTATTCTCTAGAGACTGGAATTTGTATGACGGACGGATATTAAGAAACCCTATTTTGAGAACCAGTTTCTTATCGACATAATGTATACAGAAATGTAAATGCTTTTATGTTACTGAAGTAGTTAAGGGTTATTTAGTCCACCGTACCCATACATAATGTATGTTAAGTGCTCACGGCAATCCATAGACATCTGTTATCAATCCCAAATACATAGGTAAGTTGAGTGGCGTAGTTGTGTCGATATTTATAATATTAAAATATTTATTAGAGGTTTGTAATTGATTACCGCCCGTTGGTAGTAATCAATCATAATCAATAGTTTCACCAAGTTCGAATCTAACATTTTTTAAGGTAATAATTTGTCGAATTACGAATTTTGATAGAAAAAGTGGCTACGAATGATAGTAGTACTGGTATTAACGAGTGTTAATAATATCTTCCTAATGGTAACGACGCTACGAGCTGTTATATATACCAAGCCTACTTTATCTTTCTAACTACCGAACTTTAAAGTTAAAGTTGAAATCAGGTCATCACTAGTAAGTACTTCATACTGCCTTTGTTTTCTTTTACCCTTATTTGAAAAAGAATACCCGTCTATATTTTACAAAATTCTGTCCATTTCAATTCTGTTCGGCACAAGTTAATAAAAACGTGGATCGTCGCAGGTACCTTTAATCCCGTGGGATTATCCACGCTTGTCGACCTGCGCGTCCCATTTACAGTGAAACTTGGACCGATCCAAATGTACCAGGATATTATAAAACTGTGGATGGTTAAGAGAAAATATGTCGCTTTCAGTTACTACAGAAACCTGCTTATAAAATAAGTCGCGTATACTAACATATAGGTACTTTTTGATCATGAGCTGCAACGGGTATGCAATCCAAGGATGCCAAATGTTAACATTACATTTTCAGGATATCATTAAGTCCAAATAAAAATAAGTCCCTTTGTTTTTTTTTATTTTTTAATATTTGGAAGTACGTGTTAATGCGTAGATATTACCAATAATACAACGTTAACACAACACGTGTTTTGCGGCATTAATTGCGACAGATCCTACCACAGTTTCAATGGTCCTTTATTTAATAGATATGACACGTAAAAAGACTTTTTACCCGATTGTGAGCACTTTCGAATAATAAAAATAGTAATGTGCCAAATTTGCTTCGTTTTACTGTTATGGGTCTATGGGAATTCCCCATTAAAAAAGCCATCCGGTAAAAATGTGATAATGGAATACATTATACCCAGCAGCTGGCAATACAATAACATACGTGCCGGAGTTACAAATATATTTTACAGTCCTATTAATCTATAGTAATAAATAAAGGTATCTGAAGTATTTCTAGCATTATTGAGTTTTCTTAATCTAGACAGACCTGTATATTCATTTTGGATGACATTCATGTAAGTATAATATGAATGTAAAGGAATATAAATAAATAATAAATTAAGACGTAATTTAATACATGTAGATAATAATTTTAATTATCTTTTTTATTCCATATAATATGGTATGTGCTGATATTAGGTATTATGAAAAATTAATGCATTGTTAAGAAATTAAAAAGGCGATTTTCGGAAATCATGTACTTTGTTATCTACATAATAAAATGCCGATATATACAGATTGATATTTCATTTACATATTTTATTTACGTATTTACTTTACTTCTCACTCATGTGTTAAAACCCAAAGTATTTGACTGTTTTCATCAAATGAAACAGGTATTGAATAATTATATCCTATAACAATTGAATATTAATATTCTTTTATCTAGTTATATATTTGTATTGATCAGAAAATACATCAAGTCGAAAATGTCAACAAAGAATAATTTTCATCATTATATGACCTAGTGATAGATAAAGCTGGAGATAAATAAACAAACATAACTTACCGATGAATTATAAAAATATCGCTGCACGAAATATACTCGATAGAATGTATAATCACAAAATTGTTTTCAAACCCACGTGAAAACGAATGTATAAAAATATTTCTTCACATCGGCTCGCGCAAAAACAGCACATACAGTCGCGCCTACCGCCACCGCGATATTCCGCGCTTACCGCGCTACTCCGCTTTACTTGATTGATAAACAAAACTTCCGTTTTGGAAGCGCGCGCAATTGTGTGTTGCCAGTATGCAAATACAAAGTATGAGCAGCTGGCTTACCTGTCAATTTTTTTCTAACTTCCTATATATTTTTGGAGCAAATGTGGGTACAATATAATAATTGCCACTTACTTTCCACATTACTACCACTACATTTATACAACGTTTTGTACTTTGATGTACTATTAAAATATAATAATACAAGATATAATGTTACAAACATGGTAACTGATTATTATTTTAAACTCTTATTAATGATCATTTTGATTTAATAAAAGCTTATACTAACATATTTTAAGCTTTTAGATGCAAACTTATTATTTGTGGTCCTGACTACTTTGTATAATCAAAAGCCATGAACTTGAGTCAAATATAGAGAAATAAAAGTATGACCAAAAACTTGACAATCTTGACATTTGACAATTACTCTTTTGATGGTCGCCAGGGTTCCGGATATTTTATTCTCAAATCAATAGAAAAGTACGCTTAAACAATAAAAATGGGCTATAAGTTTCTAAAACTTGCCTCTACGCCTTTTAGGGTGAGTTTTTTGTGCGGTTTTTCACATATAAGTTAAGGTATTATAAGATAAATCTGTCAACCCAAATTCGTTATGCAACGAATGATAGACGAGATTTATTATTTATTTGTACAGTAAATAGATTTAGTTTCCTTCAGAATTTGAGGATATGTAAAAAAAAATAAGAAAAGTGCTATATTTGTTACTGGAATGCTGTTAATCATACCACCATCCATACTTGACCTTCAGGCATGTGACCGTCTGTCAAAGTGGTTCTTATCATAACTGAATACCAAATCGATCATATTTTGTAACAATAATAAATTGTAACAATTTTATTATCTAAAACATTAGGCATGTAGTGATCACACTTAAATATGGCCTACATATTTCGTTGTATTATCAAATATATTCATGTCATTCATTAGTTTGGTTATATGAGTTATGAAATTAAGTATGATGTATAATTATATTAAAACTATAATGTTATACATGGGAAATATGTAAGTGAACTTTCATTTAAACCTGTATAAAAATGTACCATTATAAAACACAGTTCATCCATTTATTTGAAGTATAAAAAATGGAACTCTTTTTTAATTTTGATTACAGTAATGAAGATGTGTTAAATAAAGCAAGTGGACATTAGAGATTTAGATAGATATCTTAATATCTATCTAAATCTCTAATGTATTATAATGTATTATAAGAGATTTAGATAGATATCTTAATATCTATCTAAATCTCTAATGTATATAATGATGTATATCTTGTACATCATTATTTAAAATTGAATCTTGGTATGACACAAAAACCTTTTTCTTTTAATAATAACAACTTTATTTACTACTATAATATTTTAATTGTAGAATGGCAACTTAAGAGTTGGGATTAGACAGTACGCTACCACACATGATGCTGACATTGTTGTCATTGGTTCGGGCCCTGGCGGGTATGTGGCTGCCATCAAAGCTGCTCAGATGGGTATGAAGGTAATCATTTTGTTCTCAATCTATATCCACATAACAATAACCATACTTCACCCGGTTCAATTTTCTAACAAGTGCATTTGTAATTATCAATCTTTGCCATTTTTGGTCTAGCTTTAATATTTCTCAATTTTTTAATATCTAATTTATCTATTTTTGAATTGTGATTAGCTAATATTGATTAACATTTGTTATTATGAACGGCATACATTGATATTGGCACATTGATATTCAATTATATTAATGTATATTGCATCAACAAGCTAAGAAAACTTTAAAATTTGTCAATTGTTTAATATCTAATTTATCTATTTTTGAATTGGGATTAGCAAATATTGATTAAGATTTGTTATTACAAACGGCATACATTGATATTGGCACATTGATATTCAATTATATTAATGTATATTGTATCAACAAGCTAAGAAAAACAGAAATACCTTAATATAGTACAATAATATGGTACACTATATAATCATTGCAACACTTAATGTTCAAAAAAGTGGGTCATGCTATATTAAGTAACTTATATAACATTTGTAACATGATTGCTCCACTATATCATCTCTGTACAAAAAGACCTTATAAAAACCTACAATTAATAACTTTTTTGCAGACTGTTTCAGTTGAGAAAGACCCAACCCTCGGTGGTACGTGTTTAAACGTTGGCTGCATCCCATCGAAGGCCCTCCTCCACAACTCCCACTTGTACCACATGGCCAAGCATGACTTCAAGCACCGAGGCATAGAAGTTGGCAACGTCAACTTTAACTTTGAAGCCATGATGACGTACAAAGCAAATGCAGTAAAAGCCCTCACTGGTGGCATTGCTATGCTTTTCCAGAAGAATAAGGTAATCATTGTGAAATATAATATTTCGACTTAATTGTCAACTTAAAGCTCAGTATGCATACTAAGAAGTATACAATGGTGGCAGGATAAAATCAAAATCCTTTTATTTTCATTGTCTAAAAACTATCTCTCTTTAGTCTTGACAGAGTGGTTATGGTTTTATGTGATTTATGATGTGTCTATCCTAGATACATATTTATTTGTTACAATATGCCTTCAGTGTTGTACAAAAATATATGATATACAATTATTGCTAATTTTGTGATTGCAGGTTAAACTTGTCCGTGGTGTGGGAACCATTGTCGCACCAAACCGAGTGGAAGTTAAGGGTGAGAAGGGTTTGGAAGTTGTCAACACCAAGAACATCCTTATCGCTACTGGCTCTGAGGTCACACCATTCCCTGGTGTCACTGTAAGTAATATATAATAGTGAATATTAATTCATGCAAACTGGTCATAATGTTAAACTGCTTTGTTTAAATGTACTTAAATACTTAATAAAGGTTTAAATAAAATTTATTATTTCTTTCATCATGTTAAGGCATGTGATCTATGACTTCTGCTAATACTATGAATACTGTTAGTGTAAAACTGTATAAACAGAAATAAAATGGCATAAGGTCCAGGGTTTGATGCTCAGCGAGAGTAATTTTTTTTTAATTTGGAGTGCATCTGTTTCAGTAGCTTATGGTGCTCATAATAGTACAGGGTACTTAGTGTTGAAATTATATGTAATCTTTTATTGCAGTTTGATGAGCAGCAAATCATTACATCAACGGGAGCACTCTCGTTGTCGAAAGTGCCCAAGAAGATGTTAGTTATTGGAGCGGGAGTCATTGGTCTGGAGTTGGGCTCGGTCTACCAGAGGCTAGGTGCTGATGTCACCGCTATTGAGTTCCTTGACTCTATTGGAGGTATGATTTCTCTATGAAGATAAAAAAATCTGTGGATAAAAATGTGTGCACTGTGAAAATTCCTTAGTCTGTGATTGCTAAATGAGATAAGATTAAAACTTAAAATAAATCACTGATAATAGTGAATGTTGATATAATAAAAATATATATAGCGAAAATAAAGATGATAGTTGAATATATATAATTTTGCAATATTTAATGTGAGAACTTTTTATTTTGAAACACATTATTTCAATTAATTTTTATAATAATATGCTGTCGTGCATTGAATAACCGCACAACTCATAACAATTAATTGTACAGGAGAGCCACTTTAAAATATAATAATGTTTTTGTTTCAACATCTTTAAATAAAATATAAAAGTAGTTATATTACCACAGTATAGTTAAAATAAGACATAGTAAAATAGGAATATTTTGGAATAAACTATGCCCTTAACAAAATAATAACTTTTGAGTTGTCCGGTTATTAATGCAGTGAATAGTTATTATTTGACGTGAACTAGGAAGAAGGTACTAGTAAATATTAATGATGTGTTAATGATGGTAATGATGAATTAATACATTTGGTTATAGGTGTTGGCATTGACGGCGAAGTGTCGAAGACGCTACAAAAGATCCTCCTGAAGCAAGGCATGAAGTTCAAGTTGGGTACCAAGGTGATGGGTGTGAAGAAGGAAGGTGGAGTTGTCAAAGTGGAGGTTGAGGCAGCCAAGGGAGGCAACAAGGAAACGGTAATAAGTTTGTAGACCTAGCATTCTCCATACATTGTTTAATTTATTAAAGTGACCTCTATTTCATAGCTATTTACATATTAGCCTGTACTAGTATAACATTATCAGTGTTTATTAGTATACTGGGCTCGGGTAAACATGATGCCAAGAAAAGAGATCTTGACAACACCATCTTCCTTGATCTAATAAACTAACAAAATTTTACTGAAATCAGTGGAGAAATTTCGTAGATTATTTATTATTATTATACGCTCAAAACACAGTTAAGATAATTATGTATCTAACATTAGAAATATTCAAAAGCAATATAAAACATTAGTCAGAATATTAGCTGCGGTTGATTAACGATACCAAAATATGTGTATATAGAATGTATCTGCTTTTTCCTTATTTGCATCATGATGAAATACTAAAACCGGTTTCTAATCAGTTTTTGCAAGTTTATCTTAGAAACTAAATGTAAATGTACATAAGTAAATGAAAGTATATTATCAGCAGATTTAAATAATAAAACGTGATTTGAGGATTATATTAGTAGTAGATTACTAAAAATGTTATCAATAGCATTAATACTATCATAAAAGTTTTATGATTAATGGAGATTATTGCATAATAAGATAACAATTTGTTCTTGTTGACCAATTACTGTCACACTGCTAACAACGGGACTCCTTGCAGAGTGAGAGGGATTATCAATATAGTTCTCTATGTTGACCAAATGCGGATTGATATTATACACCTTTGAGACATTTCTTTATACTGAAGAAGTATAAGTATAGATTAACTCAGTTTTTTTTTTCACCATTTCAGCAAGTGAAAATTAATTTATAACATGCTTATTGACCTTTTGCTGTATGTTTTTTTTTTGTTTCATGTCGTTTTTTCTCATCTTTATTTCGTGTTGCGTTTATACAAACAATTTTCAAACTTAAAAAGTCACAGTTGCCTAAGATTGTAACCTTGGACCCCCGAATTGAGAGGAGTTTCAAATCGCGTTACTACAACAATTTATAGAACTTGAAGCTTGAAAAATGTATTTTTCCCAGTTGGACTGCGACGTAGTGCTAATATCGATCGGTCGCCGGCCGTACACCAGGGACCTCGGGCTGGACAAAGTGGGCATCGCGCTCGACGACCGCGGCCGCGTGCCCGTCAACAACAAGTTCCAGACTACGGTGCCCGGGTGAGTGGGCTGTTTTTATTACAGAAGTAGTGAAAGATCGTGCAGTGCTAATAGTGCTGTCTATGGTAAGTGGCAACTGCACCCAATAGACAACTGTACCCTTAGTATTAGTTTTTACGTTTGCTCGAAAATGTTCACCGTTTACGTATTCACTCATACAGCTCCCCCGAGGACCATATGGAAACAAAAATGTCGCATTATGATTTTTAATTAGTTTTTTAAAAAACTACAATTAGTTTTTTAAAAAACTACATAGTCAGATGTAACGACATTTAATTTTACAAACATAGATGCAATGCATTTACTTTTATATTTTTAATTTAATTTTGATTGCGTTATAGATCCGTTTTTTAAATATATAAGTCGCAACTTTAGTTCCATTACGGTCCACATGGCGCTGTATGAGCGAATACGTAATCGGTGGACGTTTTCGAGCATACGTAAAAACTCATACTAAGGGTACTGCAAACAATCCCAGATATACTGCCTAAGATCGACCGCAGATGCATTTGTACCCCTGCGGACATAGTGGGAATGTTTCGTATTAGTGTCAATCATACTCCAACCTACTAATCATAGCAGCAATAAACACTGTTGCAATAAAGCGGCATTAATTTTGACAGCTGTGACGGATTTATGTAGACCTTTAAGGTTGATTAATAAGATGTTTAATCCATATTAGAGGGGCATTCTGGAGAACACCATATTTTGCCGTATTTTCGGAGGAGGCAACTTTGAGATTAATTTTGTTATTGTTTTGTTACAGAATTTACGCTATCGGTGACGTCATCCACGGGCCCATGTTGGCGCACAAGGCTGAAGATGAAGGCATTGTTTGCGTAGAAGGTATCAAGGTAATCACAACTATATAAATATCTTGTTTGTTGTAATTATACGTAATTTATTGTCTTATCATAACAGCATAAACAAGCCTTAAGGGCCAATTTTGATAATAAGAACCACATTTTTTTATCACTAATGCACAAAATACATATGTCGTTATTCAAAAAAGCATTTGATTCATATAAATAAAAAAATAATATATTTTTTGTTATTTCAGGGTATGCCAGTTCACTTCAACTACGACGCTATCCCGTCCGTTATTTACACCTCACCTGAAGTGGGCTGGGTTGGAAAGTCTGAAGAGGATCTTAAGAAAGAGGTTTGTTATTGCAAAATTCTTGTCGTCTGAAACTATGCTTTTGTGGGTACCATTTGCATGATGACAATTGAATTAGTAGAATCCTTTGTGGTTCGACTGCGGCACCACACCAATTTCTGCCTCATAACAGCAGTGTTAAGCGCCGCTGTGTTCTGGTTTGAAGGGTGTAGTAAGGGAGGTATACTTTTCAGAGGCATTCCAGCTTAGTCCTTAGGGGAAGTGGCGCCTCTGTGGCCGACCTCAGGTAGGAATATTTAATCTTGGGTTGATTACAGATGTCCATGGGCAGCAGTAGCTACTTACCATTAGGTGGACTGCATGCTCGTCTGCTATTCCTATAATATATATATTTTTTTTATAAATATAAAACATTTTTTTTTCCTGGTAACAGGGCAAAGCTTACAAAGTTGGCAAGTTTCCGTTCCTGGCGAACTCGCGCGCGAAGACGAACGGCGAGCCCGACGGCTTCGTGAAGGTGCTCGCGGACAAGGCCACTGACATCATCCTCGGCACGCACATCATTGGACCCGTATGATCATTATTCACTATGCTTTGTATTTTAGCCATTTAACGAATTTGTTGTTTGTTAGATTTCTACTTTTGGTATTTTGGGTAAACTGTGAATTATGTAACTGTAAGTAGCAGAATTTAGTAGATATTTTGTTATTTGAACTAGCCAATCTATATGAAAATTTCTTGCGTTTTGATTTCGTTTGAAAACTTTATGACGGGTTCACGAACAAAGAGGTTTTCTCGCGATTTTTAATTTCAATTAAAATATATATATATACAACATATTAATCAACAGCTCCTACAATGTAGATCAGGCATTCATAGGCAGGAAGTCCATAGGTGACTGTGATCACTTCCCACGAAGTGTTTATCTACCTTATCGTAGTTTTAAAAATAATAATATGGATGTACAATGGTTGTTGTGTGCAGGGTGGCGGTGAGCTGATCAACGAGGCGGTGCTGGCGCAGGAGTACGGCGCGTCCGCGGAAGACGTAGCGCGTGTTTGCCACGCACATCCTGTGAGTTTTACTCTTATTTCCTTCGAAAACAGGGATTTTAAACCATGATATATTCCGCGCTAAACTGCTAGTCCGCTTTGAAGTTGTTGCTAACAGGTGCAATCATACGATTTGCTACGGCGACGCGATTAATTTCTATATTCAGAGCGGACTAGCAGTTTTACGCGGACTATACTTATTTTGGCATTTAAATCCTGTTCTTCCTCTAGTGACATTCATTGGAGAAAAAAAAAATTGTACAGTTTAAAAAATAAGGAAAGCAGTTTCACACATGTTTGACTTGTTCTCGACTTACTACTTACCTATAAAAATAATGTTTACAACTTTACATATTATTATATTATTTTCGGTGTTATAATTAAAAATATATGTCCTTTTATTTTATGTCTCAAATTTTGTATTTTTATTACAGACATGCGCAGAAGCTTTGCGCGAAGCAAACATGGCAGCATACATCGGAAAGCCTATCAACTTCTAACTTTAGCTTGTAGCATTGTATAAATCTTGCGAATCCACTTCACCCGACAGTAGTTATAGGCTATGTCGCGTTCCCGCGCTAAGGATCTTGTATGAATCTAATGTGATCGAAATGGGTAATAAAAGTAATTTTATGTTGTGTTATCTCGTCACTGTGCTTGTAAATCTTTTGAACTCTTATTCGAGATCATTATTTATTTGTTAAGTATATTTATCACTGCTGCATATAATGCAATATTTGTAGCAACTTTGTCTATTGTTTCTATTCATTCCGATTTGTTCCGGACTGCCATTAACGATTGTATAAGCATTTACTTCAAGTAAATGTTATGTATATTGGTGTAATTTTTTCTTTTGTAAATAGTTTTACCAAAATACAGTTCTGTACAAATTATTATTTTTTTGTTTTGTTCATATTTTTGGATGGATGCAATCAAAGAATGAAAGAATTTTTAATTATGACGGTGTATTTTATTTAATTTACATCATAAATAGGAAACATATACAGATATATCCTGAGCTGCCGCTTTTCTGAAAATGTCATTTTTGACAATAACACCCATTTTAAGTAATACGATTAAGTGATTACATATTTTATTAGAAATATCATAATTATAGCCGTGAGTATTAAAGATAATATTATTTGAACTACAAATATCAATACCAAAATAAATTCCAATTTGCTATTGGTAAAAACGGAAAAGAGTATCTGAATAACATTGCAAATTATTTTAAAGCTTTCACATAAAAGAGGCTATTTTTTTAACAACCATAACTTCTCACAATGACGTTTGTATAATGTTTTAAACATAAAATTAGATTAAAATAGTTTTAACTTTATCAGAAATATTGTAAGTACAAATAACTTTATAAACTCATGTCCCTAATAAGAGGAAACTACAAACAGACTGATATGGCTTGGACATTGCGAAACTAAAATGAATTCAGCGCTTACCTAGGGTTCACACTTCACTAACTTTCAATTTTGCAAAGCTAAATGATTAATTTGTACTTGTTTTGTATATCAGTAGTATGCATGCACACGGAATATATTAGTATTAAGAGCGTTTCTACTTTCTAAGCACATTAAAGGATTAAAATAAGCCAAATATTTAAATTGATTGGTCTTATCAGTATGTGCTGGTGTATATAAATAGCATTTGGAAACAAATTTTACGCTAACACGTGTTCGTTAACAAACATTTCTAAGCACGATTTAGCCGTTTTGAATATTTTCCCAAAATGTGATCCGTCTCGTTCGTGATATTAGTGATTACATCAACTATTTTGGCAAGCTGAGATATAGTCACACGAAACTAATATCCGACTGAAGCATCACTATAAGAGATAATACGTACTTTTAACTAATCGAACTATATTTGAAGTGTTATTTATTCTGCCAAATACAACATCCAAGTCCATTATATAACCCTAAACATGAATTTGGATTATGATATATATCGTAAGTACGTTAATAAGTAGAAAAATACTGACAGTTACAAATTATTTTCAAACTACATACGACTTAATTTAATATTGAGATTGGATAATACATTTAAGTGACAAAAATACATTCAAGAATTACTTAGAATAGTTACAAAAGATATATCCATTTTTATTACATCCAAATTACTTTAATAGCTGCAAAATCAACGACAATTCGACTTAAAATATAACTACATTATATGGCAAGAAAAAATATAAATCTATTAACTATTAGATAATAACGTATGCTTAAAAACGATTAAAATAATAAAAATATCAATATTTGAACTCAACAAAACGTAGGACTTCACACTAAAACATGTTTAACTAATAAAACATGATATTACAAAAATATATTTAATAACTACGTTTGGACAGCATAATAATCAAAACGCGCTACTGCGCGTTACACAAATTTTATGATAGTTACTTGATATTAATTAATTGTTGGGCATTTAAATACCATAGAGGTCTTGCTACCTCCAGGGATGTTGTGGGTTAAGTTAGAACACCTAAAGGAGTAGCAAACAAACATGCAGTCCACCTCATGTCACGTGGGAACTGCCGCCCATATACATTCAACCAAACCCAGATAAGATGAAAATTCTGCCTAAGACCGGCCACAAATAAGTTGTTACCCCTGAAGATTAAGTTTGAACTCCACATTATCACACCAAAACACTGCTGTTACGAAGCAGGACATACTTCCGAAATCCTACAGATTCCGAAAAGTTATACAGTTTTTACATACGACATGATACAACATGTTACCATAAGAATAGTTCAGCTCAAGTTGAACTACAAAATATACAAGAATAATAAGAAATTCGTTGTTTACATTGTTAAGTTTCCCTACTATAATGACTAGAATAAATTATTAAAAATATATAATAATATGAGCACAAAAATACACGTACACTCACGTAGTAAGATATCAATTCGAAAAAGGAACTTTAATTGCGCGAATAGACAACGATAATCACCATATAATAAAAAGTATAGAACTATAAAGACAGTGGAGAGTATATAATATATAAAAACAAAAACATGAATAATAAATTATCTAAAATAAAATCAATAAAAACAGACAAAACGACACGTAAATTACACTCACATATATAATAATTACAACATATTTGAAAACAAGAAACTACTTACAATTATTAATAACAATGTTATTAACAAGCGATACATTATTCTACAATTCTACTACAATAATATAATTGTTTATACCACAAACAACAATCTATGAATTGTTACGTTTGCCATATGTTGACATTATTAGTGGAATCCTAACAAATTTAGGACATACCATACATTGCGTATGAAATTTTTATAACCCCCGAAAAGTAGTTACATTTCAACCCCAAGTATCCATTATTTCGCTGCAAACGTTAAGATAAAACTTGGGGGAAAGAATCTCAATATATTCAGCGCAGTCATTTGAGTACATTATAGCAGCGGCCATGGTGCTGGCATTAGACTCCATATACTTGGTCAAAACCGCCTCCAATTTATCGATAGACAGATTGTTATCTAAATAAAAGTTCTTCGAGAGGCGAAAGCATGTCTCCCAGAGATTCGAGTCAATGGGGAAATTACTGATGCATTTGTCAATTACTATAGCTGCTTTGAGGGAAAGATTTCGGTCATCCTCTTGGTTTGTTGTATGATCTAATTGCCTCCTCAAATACTTAATTTCGTTGCAACAACAGGGCAAAGTTTGGAACAGGTTGGAGTCGATAACGGGGAAGGGTGCTTCGTTTAGGATCGACAAAGATATATCCTTAATGCGTTTAGACATGATATTAGCGATGATTATTTTGCGCTCATCTTGTTTGCGTGAGCGATGTTCGTCGTCCACATCGTGGTGTGTGAGGTAGAGCTGGTCACATTGAGGGCTGCACTTGAGACTCTTTAACAATAAGTCCAAACAATCCGAGTATGACTGGTTGTGGAAAGCTAATTTCGCCGCCATATTCAAATTGCCGGATAACATGTCTGAATTGATCCAAGGTTTGAGTAATAGAATGACGTCATCCGCCCAGGATTTCTTCTCGAAGTCATGGATAGAAACCAATGGGTTCAAGCTGGGTTCGATAGGTTTGCGTTGCAAGTCGTCTATGTCGAAGGGGAACATGATATCGATCCTGTCAATCGGTTGAAACAGGAACTTATTGCCGCTGCGACTCGCTGGTATTTTAATAACACGTTTTGTTGTTTTCATCATTATGACCCGGTTCTGCGTCTTCTCTTTGTCGTTGTTAGTCTAAAAAGTATTCATTATGTTTTTATAAAAATAATTTCTTAATTTCAATGACATGTCTTAATTTCAGGTAAAATTCAATTTGGAGTTTGTTATGCATAAGCGGTAATATCCACTTAGAACTACTTAAGATTAGATTAACTGCATTACATGAAGAAAAAATATTGTTACTCAAACAAACTGACTATGAAAAATTATATTGGTTCAACAAAAAATATCCCTTACTTGGACATGCATATTTCCAGTCGCATAAATCCGCCCATCATCATCAACATAGATAGTGAAGTCTCCTCCACAAGCTATCAGAGCTTTAGGCTTCACGTCCGGTTTCTCTGCTTCTGGTGACTTTTTAGATTCCTTACTACCTTCAGATTGTGAGTCCTGACGGAATTTCACTTCAGTTGGGATGTGTACTTGCTTCCTATCTCCACTACCTGTAAATAACATAATTTAACTACTATACCATTATTTCATATAGGGTGTTACAATGAATCAAATGAGGATTAGAATGTTCTTTCTATTATTATTTAACAATGTCATCTAAGTAATACTGATAAAAATAGTATACAGGATGAATTTTTAAAACGGGCCTTCAGAGCCAAATCCGAAACTATAAGGATTAGCGAAAAATGCTGAAAGGAGTTACGAGGCTGATTTTGATAAAAACTAAAACTGCATCATTAGTTTTTTTTAAATATTTTTTTCCTTAGCCGGGAATCGAACGAGTTTATTTTGAAAAAAATGACACCTCTATATTATTCCACTATCTGATAGTGTCGCTTATAAGGATCAAATTCTGGGAAGTAATGTTATGTGACAAATAAAAGGAAAAGGAAAATTTTGAAGAAAATACGTATTTTTCCATTCATTCGCATACTAATCCTTAAGGATTATACATAACAAATGATTTATGTATAATTCTTTAGAAACAGACATAAGTCATACCATTGAAGAATTTGTTGGTTAATCAACTAATTATTCAATGTTATGACTATGACAAACGGCTTAGTATGAGAAAGTAATAGTTTGGCAAATAAGTTACCGCCGTTTTTAGGATTTATTTTTTAATGAAAATAGATAACAGAGTAAATAGTAAATTCTTATTGTTTGTTGTTTACAACTTCGTTTCAACGATAAATATGATTTTCTATATCTCTTTTTTTAGTAATCACTCGGATTTGACTCTAAAAAGTAATTCTCGCAAATTGTCAATTGTCATCTGTATTAAACGAAACTCCGCCCATAGCAAGTAAATCTATTTTAATGGTCCTAAAAATAACCTTAGCTAAGTCGGACATAAAAATATAAATGATTGGGAAACAAAACGTCCATTTCGAATGATTAGAAACATTGAGCCAAAAAAAATGTTAATAACACAACATAAAATAAACACGAAATGTTTAAATTAATGAATGGCGGGAACTTAACTGCCAAATTAATATGAAAAAATATGTGTTTTCTTGAAATTGAGGCTTTTCCTTTAGTTTGTCATTTATCATTACTTTCCAGATTTTGATCCTTATAATCAATACTATCAGATAGTGGAATAATATAGAGGGTGCATTTTTTTTTCAAAATGAACTCGTTCGATTCCCGGCTAGGGAAAACGTTATTTTAAAAAAGTAATGATGCAGTTTTAGTTTTTATCAAAATCGGTCTCGTAACTCCTTTCAGCATTTTTCGCTAATCCTTATAGTTTCGGATTTGGCTCTGAAGGCCCGTTTTAAAAATTCACCCTGTATATAAAAAAAATGTAATTTTAGATCGATTTCTTACCCAGCTGTCCATCAAAGTTAAGACCCCAAGTATAGATCTGTCCAGTACTGCTAAGAATGCAAGAATGATGCCAACCCGCTGCCAACTGAAATAGAGAATATTTTTTTTTCTTTAAATATGAAAAGTTCATAGATAGAGAATTTACTTTAGAACTCTTATTGATCATTGATCATACTTAATTTTTGATCATAATTTCAACCATATTGAATTGCAATTATGAGACAATATAACTTATACCTATATTATTCATAGCAAAAACAAAGATTTTAAGGTGGTAGAATCCTTTGTGGTTCGACTCCGGCGGCACCACCTCCACGACTATTTCTGCCTCATAACTCATAGCCATGGGCGGCAGTAGCCACTTACCATCAGGTGGACTGCATGCTCGTCTGTTACTCCTATATTATAAAAAAAAAAAAGTTTTAATGAAATCCATATTGAGTTCTTCGATGACCTTTGTGCTGCACGTATTTCCTGCGGAGTCTCACCCCAGCTGGCCGTTCATTATTAGCACAAACTATTTCTAACCTGCACAATAGTCCCCTTCACGTTCTTCGTATTGACGAGTTGCGGGAGCAGATGCGGGTCCGGTTGCGGAGTGGGCGGGGCCGGCGCGGGGGCGGGGTCAGTAGGCGGGGCCGGTGAGACAGGCGAGCTGGGGGCGGGGCTCGGGATCGGGGACGGCTCGGACGCGCGTCGGGCGTGCGCCGCGCGGACCTGCTGCGGACTCGCGCCCCAGCACCAGAGCTGCCCTTTCACTGTTAACGCCAACTGGAGATGATAAAAAAAACATTTTTATGTTCACATCGCTTCACGACTTCATCAATAAAAGTTGAACAAATAAAAAAAATACAATGACCAAAAATCAAAGGCTACGATTAGAAGTCCTAGCTCATATTTTTCACCTTATGCTATTACTACTTACCTAAACTTAGCTATAATAAAACACAGAATGTAAAATGTACAAACCTTGCGTAGACCAATGAGTTATCCTTACTCTTAATTATTTTGATTCATTAATTGGACACCTAGCGTGGACGACGAGTTATTATTACTCCTATATCCAGCTATAAGTCCGAAGAAGCACTGTAAAATAAAAACGTTTCTAGAAAGAGAATCTTCCCGAGTCGCCAGCTGCCCGAACACGCCCCGCCGCCCGCCCACACCCCGTGGCGCCCAGCTGCCCGAACAACACACCGCGTCACGTACGTTGTGGAAGTAGCCGACGGCGAGCGCCGCGGCGGGGTCGGGCAGCGCCACGCGCACCGGCCACGCCGCCTTGTGCCGCGCGCCGCCGCCCAGCTGCCCGAACACGCCCGCGCCGCTCGCCCACACCTCGCCGTTCTTCATCGCGACCACCGTGTGACAGGCGCCGCAGCCCACGCTCTGCACCTGTACACACACATACATGTACTATAGGTTTATAACATACAAGTGGGGGCTTAAGAGATTCACGCCATCCCTCTAGTAAAACAAGGTATGAAATAAAATATTACCTTCCTGCCTTGAAATTTGGTTACAAGTTGAGGAATACAATGATCATCGATAGTGCCTAAACACAGCTGTCCGTGAACACCCCACCTGAAAATATAATAAAACCATTATGCATTTGTATTAAGAACAAATTTGTAGTAGAATTAAGAAGCAATAACATTTTTTTTTTAATTATTAATTTTATATTTTGGCTTAAGAACTAGATAGAACATTAGAATCTATTGAAGTTGGCGAGGAGTTAATAGTAGTCATCGTCATGTATAGAAACGCCCGTCATGCCCGCTCATATTTGGCCATGGCCCGCCGCGCCCGCCCAGCGCGCGCCCGCGCCCAGCTACCCGTAGTAGGGGTGTGCCATTCGCCGCAACGCGGCGCCGTGACATTCAATTGTTTTTTCGTTCTTACCCCCAAGTATAACAGAGCGCGATACAGCGCTGTGGCGCGCTAGGTGCGGCGTCAGATGTAGATCCGTCCGTCGCGATCAAGCTCATCAGAATGGAGTTTTTATACGGATAAACACGTAATTAGTGCAATCCAGTTATCACTAAGTATAAAGCCGATCGCCGTGATCTAGGGCAGCAGAGTAGACCTTGTTTATATGGATAAATACATACTTACTTATTAAATACTTTTCCGACGCATTCCCAGCTTAGTCCTCAGGTACGAATCTCGTCTGGTACTCCTATATTATAAAAAATAGAATCACAATTACCCCCAGGTGTATAGCCGTCCGCCGCGGTCGAGCGCCGCGGAGTGGTAGTGGCCCGCGGCGATGTGCACGACGGGCGCGCGGGCGGCGCGGCGCACGGGCAGCAGCGCGCCCGCCGCGCGCGCCGCCTCGCCCGCCGCGCCCGCCCAGCGCGCGCCCACACCCAGCTGCCCGTAGCGGTTGTCGCCCGCCGCGTAGATCTGAACATGTCGCGTAACTTATATAAGCCATTCCGTGGCGGACTAAGGTCGTCGGAGGCCTGGGGCGGAAAGTATAATGGAGTTTCAAGGATTTTTTGGTTCCGACCTTTTTTTAGCAACTGTTTTTGGAGGCCCCCCCAAGATCAGAAGCCCGGAGCGAACCGCCCCTTCCACCCCCACACCCCCTTAAGCTGCTAGAGAAGTATTATTTCCCACAAAACACTTTTTTCAACCAATTCCCTAGTCATCCATCCACAAACCATTGGTGAATATAAACAAAAAATATTTTAATTCAATAAAATGTTTCAAAAAATCAATATTTTGTGTGTATTATAAGGATATTTTCGTAAACTTTTACTAAGTTATATCCAATACATACAAATCGCTGTGTCGATACTTCTATTACATAAATAATCACTAAACAATTTTAACTTACCCCATTCTCAGTCAACACAAGCGTATGATGTCTCCCACAGGCGACATCGATGACTCTTCCTATCAACTCAGTGTTGACCGGAGTGGACGTCATCATGACTTTAGCGTTGCTGTCGTCCACGACGGCCCAGTGCGCGAGGCCACAGGAGATCGCCCGTTTGGGCGCGAACTGACTCTTCCATGTCTCTGGCTCTTGAGTCACCTGGGTTTACATAAAAACATTTATTCATATAAAAATAAAATAAGCACTCAAGGGAGGTCCATTTTCTCATTTAAGCCATACAATACAATTGAGAAGTGCAAAGTAAGATGTATAAGCAAAAAATTAATAAGCAATAATTACAAAAGCACAATCCTGAATATGAAGCACTGGGATTACATTAATTTGTGGGTAGGACTTTTTTATATTTACAATTCACTTATTTCCTAAGAACACGCTAATTATTGTCAGGTATTAATATTAAAGTTTATAATTTGTATAACCTGAAGATGTATGTCCGGGCAGGGATGCCGTCCTTCGATGACGCTCGCAATTTGCATGAAAGTAGATATCAATTGCAGCATCCTTGTCGCCTATAATAAGTAAAGTATAACTTAACTCATTGCAATGAAAAGGTTAATAGTATATGTTACAGAGTGAACTCTACTCTAGATATACTCACGTAAATCGAAGTGATTCCTTGCTTGAGATCTCGCATTATAGGTCGTAGTTGATCTTGCATTGGATTTAACCACAGACAAAGACACTAAAATATAAAACAAATTCAAAAATAAAAATACAAAAACGAAAAGAACGAATGTATTATTGATTTGTTGAATCAATCATAGGATCATGTATGTACCTTCAGAATAACCGTGTCAAACTTATTACACTTTTCAGTTATAAAATCGAAGAGCCACTGTCCATTTTCCTCCAGTAATATTGGCACCAAACAACTTTGTCGCAGTAGACATACTAGTGCGCCACGACAAATTTCGCTCTTCGATTTTATGGCTGTTAGCATTAAGTTTGGGTAGCCGTGGTGTATACTGAACACTGGTACAAGGTCCCATAGTCCTATGGCAGCCGCTATAGATGTCAGTTCGGATAGTTCAAGCGGTGTCAGACTTTGAAGTTTCACATCGCTGAAAAAAAATACCACAAACATATTATGTAATTTTTAACGTGGTAGAGTCCTCTGTGGCTTGCCTCTAGCAACATCACGCATTGTAACGTTTGTCGGACTAGAGTTGCAACTATTGTTGTTCTTGTTTATGTTCGCACTATCTATGGCTGTGGTGTTGTCTATGACTCTGAGCACACATGTATACAGTAAATTTTCATATACATATACATTTTGGGATTACTTACGTATCAAACTTTTCTTCACTATTACTACCAACTTTTAGCAGAGATGCTAACAGCTTCACAGTAAGTGCAGCGTTCCCGAGGCTGCCCAAGTTTCCATTTTGTTTGTACATCGACAACTCATGGAGTCGCCCGAACACGCCCAGCCGCGCTATCCAACCGTCTGGTTGACTCTGGAAGTTAGAATACTTCATTAGTTAGAGTGTGTCAATCCTATGTATGTTCATTCTAATGCAAGCGTGCTTATCATCTGTACCCGCAGGGTAGGAACTGGTATGTGAGACGTCACGTTAAAAATGCAACTGATACTTGTGATTTCATCACTTAAACCTAACCACGCCATCTACAAGTGTATCACCTGCGACAACGAGAAGTGTGCGGGCACGCGTTCCCCGATCACCATTAGTCTGGGGAGCACCTAATACTCGTGGCGTCACCGCCCCTATACCATCACCTATTCCGTGTGACGTCACCTGCGAGAGCGAGAAGAGGTAGGGCGCAGGCGCGAACTCCTCGATCCCGTTCACCACTAGCACGGGGAGCACCTGATACTCAGCACGTTACCGCCCGCCCCTAGAGTATCACCCTTCCCGTGAAACGTCACCTGCGAAAGCGAGAAGAGGTAGTGCGCGGGCGCGTGCTCCCCGATCCCGTCCACCACTAGCACGCGGAGCACCTAATACTCGTGACGTCATCACTCGCTCCTAGACCTGTGCCTGTACGTCACCTGCGAGAGCGAGAAGAGGTAGTGCGCGGGCGCGAGCTTCCCGCGCGAGAGCAGCAGGTCGGCGGCGGCGCGCAGCAGCGCGGGCACGGGCGCGCCCAGCGCCGCCGCCGCCTGCTCCGCGCCCGCGCCGCCGCGAGCTATGCCGCCCACCAGCCACTCACACGGCGAACAACTGGATGAAACAGAAAAAATGCAACATAAAGATGATTCTTCATTCAAAATATTTGCTCAAGAAATGCCAGCACAAAAAACAACCTATATGCATATTTCCTCACCTACGTTGTGATCGATTTTTGATATCGTGAAAAATTTACTTTTTCATTTTTCCCAAGTGCACCAAAAGAAGTAAGTTTAAAAACCAATACGGATTTTCTTCATTTTATCCAACACCCAAGCTAAGAAATAAAACTTAGGAAAACACACTCCTCAGGAAGCACTTTTTAATATGAACTCACTTGCATAAAAAATTTCTTCACAATGTTTTCCTTCTCAAATAAAGAACTATTATTACTTGTATGTTATAGTTATAACGAAACGTGCAATCAAACGACGATAAATTTAATACAATAATCAAAAAAATACCCCAAAACCTTATAACTGCATGGTCTTGAATTTGAGTTTTTTTTTTACGGAAAAAAACCTAAATATTAATATATCAATCGCTCTTTAAGAAGTAAATAATAAGTAATCTTAATCTATATGATTTAAACTTACACTGTATTCAAAATATAAGCACCACAGTTAGTAATAACAAGACATGGCTCCAGATTGAAGCGCGGCAGTTGCAAGTCGCACATGAAGGTGGGCTCCTGCCAGCCGGGAGCTACAGGCGGGGGCTCTTTGGCGGTCATCAGGTACGCCTTGTGTACATCGCCTATGAGCTCAGCTGACCACAGCTCTGAGAAGTCTCGCTTCGTACCTAGCATAGCTTCTCCCTGAAAAGAAACATTAATACAACTATTTGATTTGAAAATAATGCAAGTCGTTTATTAGCTCGGGTGGGGAAGCGGTTGTCTTATTTTCAGACAGCCAGAATTCCATGACAGCTTACTGTGAATCTAGCAAAGCTCTGTCCATAATAATATGCATTCAAAGTTCAACAAAATAAATGTAATATTTTATTGCAAACGATCCCTGCCAAAGAAGTCCATAACAAGCACCGTAAAAAATCACGACACGTCGCCATACGTCATGCCATCGCAATCTGCGACGCCAAAAAATGTTTAAGTATTTGCCAAAAAAGTAAGGTGAAAATTATAATAGTATTTTAGTTACCTGGACCACTGAGAAATTAGCACTATGTATTTCCAACTCATTCTTCCTCAGCAAGTAGATCAACTTCTGTGACCAGAGTCCTTGGATATAAAGGCCATCTTTCTTAATTACTGGCCGCAAAGTTCTGGATGGGGTTACTTCTTCTGGACTTTCAAGCTTAAATTAATAAAAAGAAAACTGCAGTACAGCCATTTATTAAACCTTACATGTTTACTGCTGCACATAGACAGTACTTTTCTTTTGTGTCAATACATTTAGTTGCATGCATTGTTGACATTAAAATCACTAGAATATCTTTTTGTAATGTTATCTATCTTATATGACCACTAACTGGTATGTTTAATGCAGTAAATATATCAACCCCACCCCACTTTTTTATTAGGAATAACCTATGTTGAGGAATAGCAATTTAAAGTCAACATCCAAATATACAAATCGATAAAAAATTTTTTTACTTACTATTAATGTGCCTTCATTAAGCTCAAATGCTGTTAGAAAATGCCTTCCATTCACATACTGTGCAGTCAAAGCCCATTTATTTGAGCCCTTACGGAACACTGGAAGATATTCCGCTGGTTTGAGCACATACTCCACAGTTTGTGACTTGTTATCATCTGTAATGTGTAGAACAAGTAATTATATTGAAAAAAAAAGCCAGTGTATTTGATACAATACCAGTTCTTTAACTAATACACTGATATGAAAATTCTGAATTAAATATAGATGTTATTTCACACTGTATGTGGACATATTAATATATTATATTGTGTGGTGAATATTCAATTACAATATTAAGGTAAAAACATTATTTATAAAAAATCTTATATAATTTTTTTTTTTTTTTTTTTTTTTTTGTAATATAAGAGTAGCAGACGAGCATGCAGTCCACCTGATGGTAAGTGGCTACTGCCGCCCATGGACATCTGTAATCAACCCCAGATAGGATTAGATATTCCTACCTGAGGTCGGCCACAGATGCGCCGCTACCCCTGAGGACTAAGCTGGAACGCCTCGGAAAAGTATGTCTCCCTTACCACACCCTTCAAACCGGAACACAGCAGCGCTTAACATTGCTGTTATTAGGTTGAAATAGGTGTGGCGGTGGTGCCGCCGGAGTCGAACCACAAAGGGTTCTACCACCTTCAAAAACATCATCATTCAAAAACCTTCAAAAAAAAATTGGTTACAATCTTTCACAATAATATTATAAATACCTTTTGATCCTCCCTGAATAAAAAATGTGATTTTGTCCTTAGACAACTGCCTGATATACGACATGAAGCCATCTTTCTTTTCTTTGTCAGTCTGTGACCTTATTTGTTGAAGCCAGTTATAGCCAAATGATCTGTGTTCTAGAACTAGCTTCCATTGCTGAGATTGTCCTCTAGATACCTTAATACAATAACATAACAAAGTATAAATACTGTATATAATCATGTATGTAAGGTAATTAAATAAGTATACTATTTTTATTTATGTACAATATACAAATAAAACAACTAATTAATCACTAATTAAATTAAAATAAATAATAATAATTATTATTAGTAAATATTTATGGAATGGGATTATCACAATTGTTTAATTTGTTGGTTGAATAGCTCTCTATGTGCAGAAATATTGCATTTATATAAAAATTATATACACTGTTCATTTATATATGTAAAGGGAAGACAGGATCCCACATTTATTAATATCTTTATCTTACATCTTGATGATGAAAGATAAATTCCAAATATACAGGCAGAAAATAAAATTGTACCTTATTTTTGCAAAAAAAGATTATTCTATTCTTAAGAATATTCAATGATCATCATCATATTTATAAACATAAGCTCTTACAGCCCAATTCTATGGATAACTTAGAAAAATAGATATGTTTAGTATAATATAATAAATTTAGAATTAATTAAATTATTTTAAAATTCCATTCAACTTACCAGAAGTGCTAATAAATCGAGGGAATCATCAAAACATATTTGCAAATCAATGATTTCCCCTGTTACTTTTGTTTCGCCTACAATAGTTTGAGATTCCATGGAGTAGAATGTGATTACTCCTGTCTAAAAAAAACATGGATATAAATAACATTAATATGTATAAGTTGTGGTAATAGATATTTCAAGTATGGTGGATAAGCACGGTTTTCATATATTATAAGTAAGAAGAAGTGTTTTCATTCCACCCATAACCATTATAATGATGTCTGTCTCCCATTAATGGGCATGGTTCTCTTCTCAGAATGAGTTGTTTAGGCCATAGTTTAATGTCAGTCTTCAATACCTTCTTAACATGGTTCCATCAATATAATTATAACTGGTTTTCGCAATTGAATTAACTAATGATCTTTATGACTAATATATGTCCATCTACTTAGTAACATGTTCTTACCTTAGAGCCAATTATAATGATGTTTTCGGATTCCTTCGTGAGCCACCATACAACCGACGTAGGCTGTGGTATTTCGCCCAGAGGTAGCACAGTCACACTCGATAGAGACCATTTGTGGTCAAAGGTATTCTGAGGGATGAACAGGGGTAGGAACGGAACCAACAATACCTTCTGATCACTAACAATTAAAACCCAGGTACCGCTAGGCTCAAAGCACATACAGTAGACAGGATTGTCCACAAAATCCCAATCATAAACATGATCAAAACGTTCCGACTGTGGATTGATATACAAAAATACTAATTCTCTGTCACTTGCTAAAGACAAAAACTTCTTTAGGCCGACCTCGTAGAAACTATGATTCACAATATCAAGGTGCACTAAGACATCTAATTTAAATAATCCCGAAAAATCTAGACTTTCATTTTGTAGAGCCATATTTTTATTTTGATTCCGACTCAAATTTTATTTAGACATTACACAAAATGACAGAACACACTTTGCTTCGAGCTATCATTTTCATCATTACTCCGGTTTGACACTTTTGGCAGCACTCTATTTAGATTCTGCTTAGTAACCTGAATAACAAAGCAAAAGTAATATTTTATATCAGCCAAAAAAACTATAAAAATAATTTCAATTTACCATTATTAAATAATAATTAAAATAGATAACGTTAAAAAAATAAACATAAAGATTGTGAAATGTTTTTTTTAATGGATCCCTCATATTGGATAGTTCTCCTTTCCTATATAAGTTACTGTACTCGTTGGGGTTCCTCATAGAGTATTATTATATACATGGGGTTCCTGTACCCCAAGGAGTGTGTATGATAAGAATCATGTTGATCACTTGGCAGTATAAGCAGGTACTCATTTTGTTTAATCTATAAGAGTTAAGTTGAAGAAAAAATGATTTTATAATAATAGACAAGAAGGCAAAACGAAAGTAATTCAAGGTTATAATTTTTTTAATATCACAAATAATAAATAATCACAATTGACATGTGGTAGAAATGTCATATCATATAGACAGTAATGATGATCATGATGATGATGGTAATGTAAAGGATACGCTCATTTAGGCGCAATTTTTTAAATAATTTCATTAAAATTACATTTATTAATAAATTGTTCTGGTAAGTTAACAAGCGATATCAATCGCTACTCATTTGTATGTAGAATGTGGTTGTAATGTTTTTTATACCTCTTAAATTATTACATTTAAAGTAATTATGCAATATTGTCCAAATATTTTTAACAAAATCATGTTAATTAAACTGTAGCTGCTTTAAATATATTCATTGCGTGATGTGAAACAAGTTGTATGAATCCTATGGTTCTTTAAATAGTTTGATAACAACCTTGATTATAATTTCTGGTTTCTTTACAGATTTCACCATGTTCACGATACGGTCGCTTAGGATAACACGAGTAATTATTCCACTAAGGTCACAGAGTCGACCGAAGTCGTCCTTCTATCGAGGTGTAAATTTCTTCTTTAAGAATAACCTGTTGCTAATAAATAGTGTGACCTCAGGTGGATTCATGGCCATTGGAGACTTAGTGCAGCAAGAAATTGAATACCAATCTAAAATATCAAAGCATAGATACGATTGGGCAAGAGTGGGTACTGAGAATTTACTTAGATTTTTTTAAGTTATATGTTTCATTTTTTAAATATGTCTTCAACACAAAAATTGTATTATTCCAGCACGAATGTTTATCGTAGGCACTTTCATGGGGCCATTACACCATTATTACTACCTGTATTTAGACAAGATGCTTCCTTTGGCCGACATTAAAACAGTATTAAAAAAGATAATGAGCGACCAACTGTTTGCATCACCTGGAACAATAATCTGTTTCTTCTATGGAATGGCATATTTAGAGAGGAAAACATTGCAGGAAAGCACAAATGAGATAAAGGAAAAATTCAAATATGTATACTTAGTAAGTACCAAAAATTACACAAATACACATTTTTACCAAATTTGCTGATTGTATTTATAATATTTACCTGCTTAACTTATCTTTTAATAGTTATGTTATCTATCTTTTACTATATATTACTTGCAAATAATTCAAAAATTTATTTCTCTTCCAGGGCGATTGTCTATTTTGGCCACCAGTGCAGTTTTTAAACTTTTATTTTTTACCAACACACTACAGGGTATTCTACATAAATTTTGCAACTATGATATTTAACATATTCTTATCTTACATGAAACATTATGATCAGCATAAAAAGTAATTATTTTGTGATATTAGCTTGTACATAATGTATAGTATTATTATTTATTGACTGTAATATTTAATTAAATGCTATTAATTTAAAACTTAATTAAAATAAGCTGTCTGTTTAAATATCTATTATTTGATGTCAAGGTTTCTTCACTTTTACCTTCAACAAAATGATTACCAATTATATAAATGGTGGCGCAAGGCAATAAATAAAATTATCATATAAAAAGTATATTTTAATGATGCAACAAATAAACAAAGTGGGCTTATACACAATTATTCTCTTTAAATTATATTTGGGTATATATTTTACATGTTAAAGTAATAGCAGGCATGTATGCAGTCCACTTGATGTTAAGTAGTTAGTGCCCCTCATGGACATCAGTAACCAACTCTAAATAGAGCAAGATCACAAATGTGTTGTCCCCACTGGAGACAGTCTGTACACTAATTCAGCCTTGCTATCATCTTCTACATCCTTGTTAACATAACATAAAAATCCTGCAATAACATAGGAATTAGTAGTACATTTGCTGCTGCAGTTAAAACCCTAAGAATCTTTGAACATCCACAAAGTGATATATCAATCTATTAATACAAAAATTACATAGCTATATTTTATTGCTTATATGTGGCAATGCATGAAATATTAACTGAACATGTGACAAGGTAATAAGGAATATTGTTCTATAAACAACAGGTAGAAAAATATTTCATTTCCGTTATTATTTTATGAATCGCCAGTAGTTTTGAACAAAAATATAATATGACTGAAAGCATAGCAGTATATTAAAACAGTATTTATATAAAAATAACTAAACCATAACAATACTGAATTATATAATAAGGTAAAAGAAATCCATTATCCTAATACATCAACTGTTCAGTCTTCTTAATTCCTAATTACTTCTTATGTATTATTGCTAAGACAGAAGAGAATTGGGCACTCGAATTGGGTAATTAAATTTCTAAACTGAATGTTTAGAAATTTAAATCAGGGTATAACTTTCGTTTTAAAATTAAATTTCAACTTCATGAAGAAATACCATAATCTGATAAACACAATCAGTATGGCGTCATTATGTATAAATGTTATTTCATCACTTTGTTTCTTGAATTTTCAAAGTTTTTCAATTTTTACAAAGAAAAAAATATTTGTACTTACTGAATTATTAGTAATATTTACCCTGATACATATATTATGTATACTTTTATAGGAAATTGTTTTAGAAAAAATGGAGAGCATAATTTTGAATTTACTACTTATATAGATTTTCTTTACCACAAGTTATCAAGAACCCAATTCTCTGTCATAAAAATAAAGATTTGTATCAACATAACAGTGTATATACATTAACCCCAACACATAGTCCAGTCATCTTTTCTTGTCTGTAACTTGACAACTATTCGATATAAAGCTAGGGCAGGTCCAAGTGGCAGACCCAAACCTCTCACAATATCTGCTCTTCTTGCCATGCTTAGGGCTTGTCCATCAAATTCCTAAAATAGAATGTTTTAATTGTTAATATTAAAATAATCATCTAGAATAGCAAATCACTTTCAGTTTTACATTACTGATTTAGCAATTTTTATGGAAAATCACTGCCACATTGGGTAGCGATCTCTGAAATTGATCGGTGAAGAAAATGGTCATTAATAAGTTGTCCTGAAAGTACAAGTATATGGGAAATTTGGTTCTATGAAGGACAACACCAGGGGGTTCTCCGAAGATCCTCGCGCTGCAAGGGGTGTGGGCTACATATGGCCCGCAGGCTGCATGTTAACTATTATATATGATAAAATGATAATTTACCTGTTCTCTTAAAATAGGTGCAGCTTCAGGAAAATGCTCCTTAAAGTATTGGTATACATCATCTGAATTCCAATGTGATATGTCTGGTATATTTGGATCTACTGGCACATCGTCTGAGAGCTTAGTTTGTGCTCTATCTATCTCATGTGGTTTCAAAAACGGATCAACTATAGGCGAGTTTTGTGACTGATACTCAATGCTTGGTATTATTGCTGGTGATCCCATGACGGTGGGACGAGATTCAAGACAATTGTTACATTCCCACTGATCCCAAGATTTCAGTCTTTCAGGTATGCGAGGTGTGTGGCATAACGCGTGATATGAATCTGAACAAATACTACACACTGTCAATACGCCCTGAAACAAAAATAGATATTTGTCATTTAAATTTGACGGTAGTCGTTTGGAAATTGGAAAGTCGCTATAGTCAATTTTAAAAACAACAGTAAAACTACAAGCCAGTATAAAGAGAATACAATTAAAGATTTGTACGATACCGTATTGAAATAACAATATCAAAAATGTAACTAAACACTTTGGCAACTTTTCAAGTTAGGTTAATATTTTACTTACAGCATCATTGGTTTCACAGCAAATTACACATGTTTTACAATGTGGACATTGCCATGTGTTGTCTGGTCGGGGCTTCAAAATACCAGAACCAGACTGAAGGCAACTCAAATGGGCCTTGTTATTGCAATCTCTACATTCCACTAGCCTATCGTTAGAGCCTCTAGGCTTTTGTATCAGGCACACGGAGCACACTCCTCCTGACGTCTCATGAGGAATGGGTTCTTCATGCTCCAAATCATCCCCACTTCCATCTAAAGACAGTTGGCCTTCAGATAGTGGAGTACCTTCCAAGTCTTTCATCATTCGTCTCTTGATTGTATTTTTATTTAGAGATCCAACTGGTCGACCTCTCTTTCTCTTACTAGGGACATTATTGTCAGATGGGTCAAAAACTTTTTTCGCCATCTTCCGTCGTTCCCCAACTCGCACTCCAGCATTCTGTATGGCCTTACTACTTAAACTATTCTTTGAGGATACACTAGCATTCTTCTTAGGTCTTCCTCTTGTACGCTGCGGAGATGATCGGCATGAAGAATTTGCTGATGACGGCATCTAAAATATTACACTTGAATTTTTAAATGAAATATATTTATTTTTGTATAAGCCAACGGCGGCACTTACAAATTGTCAGTTACAATATTTTTCTTAAACTACTACTGGATCGAAACACGACCTGCTATTGAATTGTTATAAACATGAATTGTCGTAATTATAAATGTAATACCATATGCAATATCTAAGATTAATACAAAAACTGACCTTTGTATTACTGTCAGTATATTCAAATCTGAAACTATCAGAACTATCTGCATCATGATCCGCAGGTCCCAAGGCTAGAGTACCATTCGGTAGCTTCACAAGACTTCCAGATGATAACTCCTTGTTGATTATATTCTCCAGTTGTTTTTTGGAATACCTAGACTCCTGGGAAGCAGCTGCTCTCACAAGATCCTCGAATGCAATACCATTCTCAAGGTAACTTTGATCTTGGTATATAAGAGTAGCTATAGCTGATGTTATTATTCGTCTTTCACTTGTACCGATTGTCGAGGCCATTTCTAAAATAAAAATGTATGTATATTATGTCGAAAAATTCTTAACGAAGTGCCTAAAAGCGCACAATAAATAAACACACCTCTTTTTCATTATCATCAATTTCAAGATTAATCATGCATTACTTGTAATAAAAACTGGCTTCTGAAAAAAAATGTAAGCATTTTTATAACTGTTGTCATGCACTATATTATATTTTTTAGCTATATTTGTAGTATATAATAATAGTTACAAGATGCTACAAAATATATAAATACATCTCATTATTATAATATATTTAAGTTCCACTATCATTACTTCTAGTTAGCTTTTTTAATTTAAACTAGAAATGTTTGTCAATTATTAGGTTATAGGACACCTCCGGTTAAATATATCTAATTTAACAACATCAAAAATTTAAGAATGTTACCTGGAATTTACTAATAATTTAGTTTAAAAAAACAACACTTTCATAAAAAGTACTTTTAAAATAATAACTTTCTCAAAAAGTACTCGTCAGCCACATAGTTTTTGAAATTCAATTTCTTTATTAACAATCATTACTTTTGATCTAACTTTAAACTACTGGGGATGAAGCAAGACTAGTTAATTTTAGACTTTTTGTTTTCCTTTTACATTGTATGTAGTTAAATAATAAAATTATAGATTGTTAGTAGATGATACTAAGTTATATAAAAGTTTACATATTGTAAAATGTATGCACAAGCAATCCAAAAGGAAAAAATACCGTGTAACATCATAAATTAAATAAATAGAGAATATTATAGTGCTATATACTTACTGTGAGAATGTTTTTTTCTAAACTTTGCAGCGTTTCTATAGCTCACATTATCTTTATAGTCAACTTTGACTATACTTTTTTCTTTAAGGCAGCGTCTTAAATCAGCTTTCGTGTCTTTAGGAGATACTTTGTAACACTTTAACATAAACTTGCAAATCCTGTTTACGTCAGGACGGGATTTACGGGAACGCAAATGGTCTATAGCTGCCAGAATTTGATTTTTATACTTTATTTCTGACATTTCTGAAATAAATATTCAGTTTGTAAAACATTTTATGGTTACAGCAAAAATTAAACAAGTTGTTAGACGTTACCTGAAGTCAATCATGCCGAAGAATTTAATCTTCTAGAGCCTTCATTTAACAATAATAACTTTATGGATATATATAGTAAAATGCTACAATTTGAAAAATATTTAATAATATAACTTATAAAAAGTATTTTATTATATTCTCACTCACCACCTATTCATCTATTTGTTACACACTCCCACAAATATAGAATAGTATCTTTTAGTTAACCACACACCACTCACCCTGCGCTATAGATAACATTACCCACACAGAGGCACAATTGTATATAACTTACATCTACAGTAAAAATACAAATAGAAATAAACACATGCGTAACTAGTACATGTATTTGTACACCGCACACATGCAATATAATAGTAAGTATGTTCTATTTTTAAATTTATAGTCTATGGAACTGTCAAATCGTTCTTATTTAATTTATAAGGTTTAATTAAATGTGAATTTTATTATTTAAAGTTATAATATATTTAAAGTCCTTGTAAAATCCAATCTTTCACGTTTTTATGTACCTATATAGTTAGTAGTTTTAAGCAATCTATTATTGTAATCTGCCTGGGTTGTATTTGTAGCGGTGATTGATTTAGTGTCCGTGAAACTAGCACAGCATTTGCCAGCAGAGCACTAAAAAATGAGAGTTCTATTCGCATGCACATGAGTTCTATAGTTCCTGATAGTTTTCAGGAATAGTTCTGGCGATTTCACGGAGATAAGGCAGAATGAAATAATGCTCTGCTAACTTCACACAGCAGAGCATTTTCTACAAAATTGAAAAAAAAGCTATTGATTAGTGTAATTAGCTAATACCTGGAGTTCCTAATAGTTTTCAGTGATAGTTCTCGCGAAATAAACTTAAAAAATAATTTATTGATAAAATAAATAGACAAAAATTTAACCAAAAAAAATCTGCAAAAAGGTTATTTAAAAGTGGAAACTCGTCGATTTTGCAAAGCCTAGTAATAAAATGATACATTTGTACAATAACTGACCCAGGAACTCACACTAAAGTGCCAGCACAGCATACTAGAATAGTACAAATCAGAAAGATTTTCGACAAAACTTTTTTAATATTATTTTCACGTACCCAGGGGGAAGGAACTCAGCGGTTTTACATAGGCTAGTAACATGGCTACAATTTAAAAATATAAACAATCCCAGAACTCACACTAAAGTGCCAGCAGAGCATACTAGAATAACAAAAATCAAATGGAGTTTCGACAAATATTTTTTTTAAATTATTTCCACGTAACCAGATAGCGGGAACTCATCGGTTTTATGTAGACTAGTAACATAGCTACAATTTAAAAATATAACCAATCCCAGAACTCACACTAAAGTGCCAGCAGAGCATACTAGAATAACAAAAATCGGATGGATTTTCGACAAATATTTTTTTTCAATCATGTCCACGTAACCAGATGGCGGGAACTCATCGGTTTTATGTAGACTAGTTACATAGCTACAATTAAAAAATACAACCAATCCCAGAACTCACACTAAAGTGCCAGCAGAGCATACTAGAATAGCAAAAATCGGATGGATTATCGCCAAATATTTTTTTTTCAATCATGTCCACGTAACCAGATGGCAAGAACTCATCGGTTTTATGTAGACTAGTAACAAAGCTACAATTTAAAAATCTAACCAATCCCAGAACTCACACTAAAGTGCCAGCAGAGCATACTAGAATAACAAAAATCGGATGGATTTTCGACAAATATTTTTTTTCAATCATGTCCACGTAACCAGATGGCGGGAACTCATCGGTTTTATGTAGACTAGTAACAACGCTACAATTTAAAAATATAACCAATCCCAGAACTCACACTAAAACGCCAGCAGAGCATGCTAGAATAACAAAAATCAGATGGATTTTCGACAAATATTTTTTTTCAATCATGTCCACGTAACCAGATGGCGGGAACTCATCGGTTTTATGTAGACTAGAAACATAGCTACAATTTAAAAATACAACCAATCCCAGAACTCACACTAAAGTGCCAGCAGAGCATGCTAGAATAACAAAAATCAGATGGATTTTAGACAAATATTTTATTTAAATTATTTACACGTAACCAGATGGCAAGAACTCATCGGTTTTATGTAGACTAGTAACATAGCTAAACTTTAAAAATATAACGAATCCCAGAATTCACACTAAAGTGCCAGCAGAGCATACTAGAATAGCCAAAATCGGAAGGATTATCGCCAAATATTTTTTTTCAATCATGTCCACGTAACCAGATGGCGGGAACTCATCGGTTTTATGTAGACTAGAAACATAGCTACAATTTAAAAATACAACCAATCCCAGAACTCACACTAAAGTGCCAGCAGAGCGTACTAGAATAGCCAAAATCGGATGGATTATCGCCAAATATTTTTTTTTCAATCATGTCCACGTAACCAGATGGCAAGAACTCATCGGTTTTATGTAGACTAGTAACAAAGCTACAATTTAAAAATCTAACCAATCCCAGAACTCACACTAAAGTGCCAGCAGAGCATACTAGAATAGGAAAAATCGGATGGATTTTCGACAAATATATTTTTACAATCATGTCCACGTAACCAGATGGCGGGCACTCATCGGTTTTATGTAGACTAGTAACAAAGCTACAATTTAAAAATATAACCAATCCCAGAATTCACACTAAAGTGCCAGCAGAGCATACTAGAATAGCAAAAATCGGATGGATTTTCGACAAATATTTTTTTTTCAAACATGTCTACGTAACCAGATGCTGGGAACTCATCGGTTTTATGTAGACTAATAACATAGCTACAATTTAAAAATATAACCAATCCCAGAACTCACACTAAAGTGCCAGCAGAGCATGCTAGAATAGCAAAAATCGGATGGATTTTCGACAAATATTTTTTTTTCAAACATGTCTTCGTAACCAGATGGTGGGAACTCATCGGTTTTATGTAGACTAGTAACATAGCTACAATTTAAAAATATAACCAATCCCAGAACTCACACTAAAGTGCCAGCAGAGCATGCTAGAATAGCAAAAATCGGATGGATTTTCGACAAATATTTTTTTTTCAAACATGTCTTCGTAACCAGATGGTGGGAACTCATCGGTTTTATGTAGACTAGTAACATAGCTACAATTAAAAAATACAACCAATCCCAGAACTCACACTAAAGTGCCAGCAGAGCATACTAGAATAGGAAAAATCGGATGGATTTTCGACAAATATATTTTTACAATCATGTCCACGTAACCAGATGGCGGGAACTCATCGGTTTTATGTAGACTAGTAACAAAGCTACAATTTAAAAATACAACCAATCCCAGAACTCACACTAAAGTGCCAGCAGAGCATACTAGAATAGCAAAAATCGGATGGAATTTCGACAAATATTTTTTTTTCAAACATGTCCTCGTAACCAGATGGTGAGAACTCATCGGTTTTATGTAGACTAGTAACATAGCTACAATTTAAAAATACAACCAATCCCAGAACTCGCACTAAAGTGCCAGCAGAGCATACTAGAATAGGAAAAATCGGATGGATTTTCGACACATATATTTTTACAATCATGTCCACGTAATCAGATGGCGGGAACTCATCGGTTTTATATAGACTAGTAACATATCTACAATTTAAAAATACAACCAATCCCAGAACTCACACTAAAGTGCCAGCAGACCATACTAGAATAACAAAAATTGGATGGATTTTCGACAAATATTTTTTTTCAATCATGTCCACGTAACCAGATGGCGGGAACTCATCGGTTTTATGTAGACTAGAAACATAGCTACAATTTAAAAATATAACCAATCCCAGAACTCACACTAAAGTGCCAGCAGAGCATACTAGAATGGCAAAAATCGGATGGAGTTTCAACAAATATTTTATTATATTATTTCCACGTAACCAGACGACGGGAACTCATCGGTTTTGTATACACTAGTAACAAAGCTACAATTTAAAAATCTAACCAATCCCAGAACTCACACTAAAGTGCCGGCGGAGCATACTAGAATAGCAAAAATTAGATGGATTTTCAACCGATGAGTTCCCGCCATCTGGTTACGTGTAAATAATTTAAATAAAATATTTGTCTAAAATCCATCTGATTTTTGTATTCTAGCATGCTCCGCTGGCACTTTAGTGTGAGTTCTGGATTGGTTGTATTTTTAATTGTAGCTATGTTTCTAGTCTACATAAAACCGATGAGTTCTCGCCATCTGGTTACGAGGACATGTTTGAAAAAAAATATTTGTCGAATTCCATCCGATTTTTGCTATTCTAGTATGCTCTGCTGGCACTTTAGTGTGAGTTCTGGGATTGGTTGTATTTTTAAATTGTAGCTTTGTTACTAGTCTACATAAAACCGATGAGTTCCCGCCATCTGGTTACGTGGACATGATTGTAAAAATATATTTGTCGAAAATCCATCCGATTTTTCCTATTCTAGTATGCTCTGCTGGCACTTTAGTGTGAGTTCTGGGATTGGTTGTATTTTTAAATTGTAGCTTTGTTACTAGTCTACATAAAACCGATGAGTTCTTGCCATCTGGTTACGTGGACATGATTGAAAAAAAAATATTTGGCGATAATCCATCCGATTTTGGCTATTCTAGTACGCTCTGCTGGCACTTTAGTGTGAGTTCTGGGATTGGTTATATTTTTAAATTATAGCTTTATTACTAGTCTACATAAAACCGATGAGTTCCCGTCATCTAGTTACGTGTAAATAATTTAAATAAAATATTTGTCTAAAATCCATCTGATTTTTGTTATTCTAGCATGCTCTGCTGGCACTTTAGTGTGAGTTCTGGGATTGGTTGTATTTTTAAATTGTAGCTATGTTTCTAGTCTACATAAAACCGATGAGTTCTCGCCATCTGGTTACGAGGACATGTTTGAAAAAAAAATATTTGTCGAAATTCCATCCGATTTTTGCTATTCTAGTATGCTCTGCTGGCACTTTAGTGTGAGTTCTGGGATTGGTTGTATTTTTAAATTGTAGCTTTGTTACTAGTCTACATAAAACCGATGAGTTCCCGCCATCTGGTTACGTGGACATGATTGTAAAAATATATTTGTCGAAAATCCATCCGATTTTTCCTATTCTAGTATGCTCTGCTGGCACTTTAGTGTGAGTTCTGGGATTGGTTATATTTTTTAATTGTAGCTATGTTACTAGTCTACATAAAACCGATGAGTTCCCACCATCTGGTTACGAAGACATGTTTGAAAAAAAAATATTTGTCGAAAATCCATCCGATTTTTGCTATTCTAGCATGCTCTGCTGGCACTTTAGTGTGAGTTCTGGGATTGGTTATATTTTTAAATTGTAGCTATGTTACTAGTCTACATGAAACCGATGAGTTCCCAGCATCTGGTTACGTAGACATGTTTGAAAAAAAAATATTTGTCGAAAATCCATCCGATTTTTGCTATTCTAGTATGCTCTGCTGGCACTTTAGTGTGAGTTCTGGGATTGGTTGTATTTTTAAATTATAGCTTTATTACTAGTCTACATAAAACCGATGAGTTCCCGCCATCTGGTTACGTGGACATGATTGTAAAAATATATTTGTCGAAAATCCATCCGATTTTTCCTATTCTAGTATGCTCTGCTGGCACTTTAGTGTGAGTTCTGGGATTGGTTGTATTTTTAAATTGTAGCTTTGTTACTAGTCTACATAAAACCGATGAGTTCCCGCCATCTGGTTACGTGGACATGATTGTAAAAATATATTTGTCGAAAATCCATCCGATTTTTCCTATTCTAGTATGCTCTGCTGGCACTTTAGTGTGAGTTCTGGGATTGGTTATATTTTTTAATTGTAGCTATGTTACTAGTCTACATAAAACCGATGAGTTCCCACCATCTGGTTACGTAGACATGTTTGAAAAAAAAATATTTGTCGAAAATCCATCCGAGTTTTGCTATTCTAGCATGCTCTGCTGGCACTTTAGTGTGAGTTCTGGGATTGGTTATATTTTTAAATTGTAGCTTTGTTACTAGTCTACATAAAACCGATGAGTTCCTGCCATCTGGTTACGTGGACATGATTGAAAAAAAAATATTTGGCGATAATCCATCCGATTTTGGCTATTCTAGTACGCTCTGCTTGCACTTTAGTGTGAGTTCTGGGATTGGTTATATTTTTAAATTATAGCTTTATTACTAGTCTACATAAAACCGATGAGTTCCCGGCATCTGGTTACGTGTAAATAATTTAAATAAAATATTTGTCTAAAATCCATCTGATTTTTGTTATTCTAGCATGCTCTGCTGGCACTTTAGTGTGAGTTCTGGGATTGGTTGTATTTTTAAATTGTAGCTATGTTTCTAGTCTACATAAAACCGATGAGTTCTCGCCATCTGGTTACGAGGACATGTTTGAAAAAAAAATATTTGTCGAAATTCCATCCGATTTTTGCTATTCTAGTATGCTCTGCTGGCACTTTAGTGTGAGTTCTGGGATTGGTTGTATTTTTAATTGTAGCTTTGTTACTAGTCTACATAAAACCGATGAGTTCCCGCCATATGGTTACGTGGACATGATTGTAAAAATAATATTTGTCGAAAATCCATCCGATTTTTCTATTCTAGTATGCTCTGTGGCACTTTAGTGTGAGTTCCTGGGATTGGTTAATTTTAATGTTCTAGTTACTATCTACATAAAACAGTGAGTTCCCACCATCTGGTTACGTAAGACATGTTT